>CM076575.1:1773617066-1774304520 GCA_034641835.2 Pinus albicaulis | reverse complement strand
TTATTTAGTCATTTATTTATTTTCCCTGACTAATATATGATACTGAAAAATGACATGCAGTGGTAGTCTGTAAATGGTATTGAGGTAATCACTTCAGTTCTCAATAACTAAGGAAGAGTTGAAGGAAAGATCTTGTTTTATTGGTTTAAATTTTAATGGCTAAGAGAAAGAGGAACTCTTATGCAAAGAGTGGCGAACACAAGCCACAAATTATAATAATCAGAAAGTGTAATACAAAGAAGGTATGTCATAACATAAACACCAAACCCAATTTTTTTCATCGTATTTCTATCCAAAATTCCTGTGTGATCCAGTAGCATCCTTTGGAAAATTCAAATATATTTAATAAGAAAGAGAGGGTAATATCTATAGTTAAGAAGAATTCAAATATATTTAATGGACTTTTAAATCTGAGCTGGTTTATATGAAATCTAACATTGGTTTTACTAATGTGTAGTTAATATTAGAAGAAATTTCTCTTTACCTTGAGTAGATTTTCAAATGTCTGTAGATATGTTAATTTGGTAAACTCAATAACCTAGAGTGAAAGCTGGGTAAACTAGTAAATGTTCACTTAATATAAACACATCGTTGTGATGTAAACACTTATAATTATTGGGATTAGCATGTGTATTTCAAAGCATAATAATATTTAAATTTTGATATGATACTTAGGAATGCATTACATAATTCTTTTTTATGTGATGACTTGAAATTTCATATTTTTCAACAAAACATTTTAAAATTTTAATGTTTTTGGTAATTAAGTAATATTTTTATTTTTTGTAAATCAAGTCATACAATTAATTTGAGTAATTTTTCTCTATTCAACAGGTTGAAAAATATCTAGATCATTTAATTGTGTATACTAAAGTTATATATATATATATATATATATATATATATATATATATATATATATATATATATATATATATATATATATATATATATATATACATATATATATATACACACTCTAGCCTAGCCTGCTCATTAGATTTGAGCATATAATCTAATGAGCATATATATATTATAGACACTCGAGCCTAGCCTGAGTCAAAAAGTAGAGGAGAGTTGATACTATAGCTTTTTATTAAAAACTTTCTTTAATGTTTAACCAATTAAATGAACCATTGAGATAATATAAATTTTGAAATTTCTCAACCAAACTTATAATAAAATTTATTAAATTGTATATTTACTGAGAATAGTTATAATTAAAAAGAAGTCAAGTCCAATAGGTATAGTGAAGGAGAGTTCAAATGTATTTTATCGGGTGTTTAATGGGAGTTTCTTCCAAAGAAACTTTGAGAGATCCAGCAAATTCACCCTACTTCCCAATGTATCACACTTTAAAATTGGCCATGTCAAAATTAATATCGGTTTATTATATTAATATTTAAGGCTTTTTTTTTTCTTTATACGCTTAAACATAATAGCTAACATTTAAACTTATAAATAATCTTTGAAACGCAAACGAAGTAATCCACCTAAAATACGGAATACAATGTTGACATTATCACCATGGAATCCTAAGTGGTCAAAGGGTTAATACAGTCACTTCCGTTATAATCTAGAATTAACCTTGGAACCCATATATATATATATATATATATACACGGAATTAATACAGTCACTTCCGTTATAATCTGGAATTAACCTTGGAACCTATATATAAAAAATTGAAACGCAAACCAAGTAATCCACCTTTTAAAATACGGAATACAATGTTGACATTATCACCATGGAATGCTAAGTGGTCAAAGGGTTAATACAGTCACTTCCGTTATAATCTGGAATCAACCTTGAAAACCATTAATCTGGAATTAACCTTGAAACCATTATTACGGAATTAACCTTGAAACCATTATATATATATATATATATGTTTATTTCACCTTACGCGATCATGCTTTCTTCAGTCTCACATTTGGAATTGCCAGATCTGTCGATCGAAGGAATTAACCTTGAAACCATTATTTATATATATATATATATATATGTTTATTTCACATACATGGTCAACTCCACTTTCTTCGGTCTCATTTGGGAACGGTCTCATTTGGAATTGCCAGATCATCGATCGAGGGTGTGTGAAACCATTATTTATATATATATATATATATATGTTTATTTCACATACATGGTCAACTCCACTTTCTTCGGTCTCATTTGGAATTGCCAGATCTGTCGATCGAAAGAAAAGCGTAGCGAAGGAGGAAAAACGATGGACAAAAACAGTGCAGGTATATACATTTATATTTTGTGGATTATCTAAACCTGTTTTCTTTTTTATCGAAATTTGTAGTATTTCATGATTTGCTTATTTACTTTGCTTGGGTTATGCATTAACGAGTGGATTTTTTGGATTTTTTCATAATGTAATAGAAAAATGTATATTTTAAAAGAAAAAGTTATTAGGGTTGAAAAATCATTTAATAACTAAATTATTAATTTTAGATTTGATATTTTATTAAAATTTTCTTATCACATATTCTCATAACATCTAAGTAAGAAAATCAGTGAGAATTTCTTTACCTTTGCTATAATATGGGAAAATAGCAATTTGAAAATGAAGAATAAAGACCTTTATCATTTTGAAAAAGTTTTTGAATTTTCACAATAGACAATAATTTGACCTAAATCAAAACAAACATCATTTAAAATTTTTCAGGAGTGATTTTGTTCATTTTTACATTATATATGAGTTTTTTATCTATACTTTAGTGAAGACCAATTTTAAAAAATATTACTTTAATAATATGTCAAATTTTTTAATTGAAAAAAATAAACCTCTCAGTTTTGAAAACTAAAAATAAAATATTATTTATTTTATTTAAAAATATATTATGAATTTTAGATTTGAAATCTTACACTAAAAATTTCCAAATTATTTGTTTCATAACATGCTATTAAAACAATTTAGTCAATATTTATTTAATTAATGTATTATGTTCTCTTTAATTTTTTCAATCTTAATCTTCTTTATAACATTTAAAACTAAATTATAAATTTTAGATTTGAAAGCTGGCAGCTAATTTTTTATTTCATAATATTTTAATAAACAAATCTAGTCAACATTTCTTTAATCAATGTATTATGATCTTTCTCTTCTAACATTGAAATTTATTAACTAAAAAAATAAAATATCATTTTTATTTTAAAAATATATTTGATAAAACAAACATCATTTCAAAATTTTCATAACCAAAATCAAATGTGGCATTTTAACTAATCTGAGTCCACCTCCTTAAACAATTGCAAATCAAATACAGTAAACAAACATCATTTTAAACTTTTCATTCAACTTAAATAAAATATAATAAATTTAATTCAATACTCAAAATAAAATATATTGAAACTATAAATTATATAAAATATATTATTATTTTTAAGTACTCAAACTAACTATTTTTTCACATTAGATGTGTATATCAACAATTTAACTTTGAATTAAGTACTCAAACTAGTTATTTTTTCACATTAGATGTGTATATCAACAATTTAACTTTGAAATATGGATATATCTTAACCTTGGAATTCTAATAAATGGAAAAGTTAGTAAACCTTGGAGCCCTCAAACCATTATAAATTAATGTTTGTTTCACGTAAATTGTCACCTCCACTTCATCGGCCTCATTTCGTTGCCAGAGCGGTTGATCGAAGGAAGAAGGAACCGAACGATTGCAGATCTTGTTTTAAGACCACAGAAGTTATGGATAAAAACATTGCAGGTCTTGTTTTAAATTCTCTGCTCCTTACGATTTAAATATGTTTCCTGTTTTTCATATAGAAATTGTTGTATTTGATGATTTACTTATTTTCCATGCCCTGTTTTTATTGATGCGTGATTGTAGAGAACAGCACCACTGAAAGTGTGAGTACCAGATGGAAACCAACAGCACAGAAAAAGGAAATGCTGCAAAATATATACGGAAATGGCATGCAGTCGCCCACCGTGGAGGATATAGAGAGAATCACTTCCCTTCTAAAGAACTACGGGAGAGTTGAAGGCAAAAACGTGTTCTACTGGTTTTTTCCTTCAACTCTCCCGTAGTTCTTTAGAAGGGAAGTGATTCTCTCTATATCCTCATTCCCAGAGAGCGAGAGCAACGCAAACTTCAAGGCCAGAGAGCGAGAGCAACGCAAACGGGCATTGCAATCGCCGCTCTTATTCGCTCATTGAATTCTATTGAATTCTATTATTGTTTTTTCTTTTGTTTTCATCTAATACTTGTGCAACTTTCAGCTAATTCGAGGAACACAACGCTCTCCATCCCAAAACTGGCAAGGACCACGCCCACGCCCACGCCCTCCTCTTCAGATGTAAGTACAATTACAATATTATTCTTGTAATTTACCATTGACATTACATGCAGAGAATGTCATAACCATACAACATTTTCTGTCCAATATATAGATCGGAATTGGAGATCAAGTGGAGAGGCAACGCAGGGCAATGGTTAAGGAGGAATCCGATGTAAGTATAATTACAATATTCTTAATGTAAGTTTCCGTTGACATTACATACAGAGAATGTCATAACGATACTAATATTTTCTGTACAATATAGATTGGAATCGGAAATCAAGTCACCTGGCCACGCAGGGTAAAATCCGACGTGGACCCGGCCTATAGCTCACTATCGGAAGATACGTTGGAGCTCTTTCCACTGAAACCCGACGGTGGTGGATTGGGTCTTCATCGGTCACGAAACGGTCGTTCTGGTCATAGCTGATGGGCAATCCACGTTGGGCCCAACTCTCATAAATGGGTGAAATATTTATAGTCATAGTCTACTTGTTACGGGAGTTGAGAATTGTGTTTATGGGTTTTTTGGAATTTATTTTTTGTTTTATTTTTGGAATTGTGTTTATGGGTCTGATTTTATATTAAGGAAACACAGCTTGGTTTACATGCACCCTTCTTACGAGCATATTGAATATTAACTTTGATTATATAACTTTATTGGTAGTTAAAAAAATGTATTATATTAGTTTAGAAATTAAATTGCCGTGTGAGGTATTTTTGTTGTGGTATCCATGCCCATTTGTAATTTTGCGTGCCATTAATTTGGGCGTTAGACGATAGAATAAGTAGAGGCCATAGGATAGAATAAGTACAGGCCATGCATTTTATGAGAGACAGACCAGGTAAGGAAGGAAGCCTCAGGTACATCATGTACAGAGAAGTCCTATAGCAAGAGAAGGAACGGTACTTCTTCACCTACCCAAATGGGTTTAGGCCAAATAGAGCAGCTGTCACTGGATACTGGAAATCCTACAGGTGCTCATAAACCCATCAGTTCCAAAGGAGAAAAGAAGCGAGTGGGCATCTCTCTTGTCTTCTATGCTGGAAAAGCACCCAAAAGCTCAAACATCATTTGGCTCTTCCATGAATATCGTCTCTTCGATGTTAGTTATATCTTGCATGATGATTAACTAGTTATGTCTTCTCTTGGTTGGATTTTCAGTGCGAAGCTTGGATTTAGAGAGAAGTTTGGTGAGACACTTCTGTTTTGGGTTGTTTTTAGTTTGTATTATTTTGATTTTGTAAGTTGACATTCCACGCTGACAAATTTTAAATATTTGAATTTGTTGCACAATATGGTTATATTCACCATATCCTCATTGTATGGACACAAGGGTAATAAAAATAAAGATATTTGGAAATTGGAGATATTGATAGTGAAAATTTCGGACTAGACTCATTATTTCTCTGAAACCTAAAATCTAGGATTTGTGTGATGCAGAGTCATCCATGAAATCTATTTTTTAAATTTTTTTTTTTTATTATTATTATTATCTATGGGAAATTTTCATTATGGGTCAGTTCCATAATAGAGCATTAAAAGGAGTGTGTAATAATAGTTATTTTTTCATGCATTAAAAGGAGTCTGTAATAATAGCTATTTTTCCAAATGTATTTTTAAATCTTTAAGGAGTAATGTGTTGTTGGTTGAAAAGTCGAAAATAAGTAGCAAATATGAATTGTTTGGATCTAAAACAGACTCTATATAGTTTTAATCTGGAAATTGTATCCAATGAAATTTTGTTCGTGGAATAGAGAAACCACAGCATGTACTCTGTATATGCAGAATCTTTATTCGTTTTTCCTTTTTCCATGTAAACATTTTTGTATAGATAGTTTCGGTGCGAATGGGTTAAATTTGCAATCATATTTATATATTTGTAATCTTGTAAGTTATGTAATATGTGTTTTGGATCTCTGAGTAAGCATAGATGTGTTTGACGGAGATATTGAGGAGAACTTATTCAAAATTTAATGTTGAATGTTACAAAAAGGATAGTTGTGTTTGACTTGGCATAATTCATATGGTGATGTGTATATCTATCATTTCCATATCTAAGAGAACAATAGGTTTTTTAGAGTTCAACTCTCTAAACGATTTACTATTTTAATTGCCACGAATTTTAATATGTTCTTATTTTTTGTGATGATTTGGCATAATTTCTATGGTGATGTGTATATTTATCATTTCTATATCTAAGAGAACAATGGGATTTTTAGAGTTTAAATGTCTAGACAGATTTGGTGGTGTTATATACATGTACACTGACCTTTATATTTTCTATGGTGATATTATATCTATCATTTCCATATCGAAAAGAATAATAGGTTTTTTAGAGTTTAAGTGTCTAGACTGATTTGGTGTTATATCAATGTACACTGAATATACATGTACACTTAACTATGTCTACCTTAATATAAGTATGTATGTTTACATATATTTAAGGTGTATCTCTGCAAAACAATAATTTAGAGGAAGAACAAGTATGATTGGATTCATTTTCAAATAGTTTTTCTATTCTCTACCTATAAAATCTTTTGTCTCAAAAAGTCACTTTTTATTTTAGTTATTTTATATTAAAATTTAATATCAATTGAATTGTCTTAAATATAAAATTTAAGACAAAAATAGTGTGAGACAAAAATAATTTGAGACAAAATTTTATATTTAAGACAAAAACAATTTGAGACAAAAATATTTAAGACAAAAACAATTTGAGACAAAAAAATTTGAAACAAATAAATTTAAGACAAAAGTATTTTAAGACAGAATTTTATATTTAAGACAAAACGAATTTGAGACAAAACTTTATATTTAAGACAAAAGCAGTTTGAGACAAATATATTTTAAGACAAAAGCAAGTTGAGACAAAAATATTTTAAGACAAAATTTTAGATTTAAGACAAAAGCACTTTGAGACAAAAATATTTAAGACAGAACTTTATATTTAAGACAATGTCGACTTAAGACAATGACAATTAAGACGAAACCCATTTAAGATAGTTAGCAATTAAGACAAAATCGTTAGCATTGGGAAGTTTGCATTGAAATATCCATGAGTGGATAGTGGATAAAATTATATTTTTTTATTTTTGAAAATCGATATTCAAACCACATGAAATTTAATCATGTCATATTTATTTCTTTTATATTATATTTTTCTTTTTTCATTAAACCACATTCTAAAAATTTAATAAATAAATAGATAAAAAAAATATTATTTTTGGTTGGCAACTCAAGGGGATTTGAATTTTGAATCTCGTGTTTTAACCATAGCTGCTCCAACACTAATATTCTTGGGCATATTATGTTTTTTCCTACTAACCGCTCCAAATACAACCTCTAAGAACTAGTAGGGTCCAAGGAAAAGAGCTACAAGTTCCCCAAATCCGATCTACATTTCACGGACAATCACATTTCCCCCAAATGTCCTCCACATATTTGCCTTGGTGTATTGGAGTTTGAAAAATACATAGGATGCCACAAGTAATCCTAATCATAAGACTCAACTTTCCTAATGAATAGGAGGCATTAAAAATAAAAATAAAAAACATCGTAACTTATGCCTAAAATTACTAAAATTTCCTATCCCAAATATGAAATTAGAAATTCTACAAAATTATAGGGCAACAAGGAAACCAACTTCCTCTTCCAAAAATCTCTAAGACCTTATGGAGGACAAATACAAATTTTGAAATAAATTGTTGAAACTATGCTCTTGCATCAATAGCTACCAATGTATCCTTGTAGGCCACCCCCTTTAACAATAGTAATACCAATGTCCTTTACCAGCTAGAAGGAACTCCTTACATAATTCTCTCTCAGATCCCCTTAACCCATTGTAATGATTGCCTTTGATGCCTACCTAATTGCAAGCACATTAAGAAGCAATGTAGCATATATTTGCTGGTTGAGGATTTCAATAAGTATGTGATTTTGTTGACATCTTGTGACTATCCCGTATGTGAATATATAAAATCTTGGATGCATGTTTCCCTGACACTATAACATGACTTAGTATTGCCTATCATACCGTGTCACTCCCTCCTCGAGACACCTAGAACTAGCTAACACTCATTTTCATACAATCTTATTCATTCATTTATGAATTTTGACCTAGTGCGCCTCTGTTATGTTTTCTTGGCACTCCCTAACACTCCTTAGCACACATTGGCACGCCTAGGCACTTGGAACAACTTTGTATGCTTCCCTAGCACTCTAACGTGCCTTGGAACTTCCTATAATACCGTGTCACTCCCTTCTTAACACACCTAGTACTGGCTTATACTTCATTTCCATGCATTTTAAACTAGTGCCCCCTTGTGTTTCCCTGACACTTGGCCCTCACACTCCCTAGCATGTGTTCATGCCACACCCTGGCACCTTATCCAACCCTTTATGTAACCATAGGCTTACCTCCTACAAGTCTTATTTTGACCTTCTCCTAACACAGTTTATCCTTGAGACACTTGGAATTCGTTGACACTACTTGGCACACACTCTTATTCGTTCATTTCCGTGCATTTTGACCTAGTTCTCCCTTGCAATGTCCTGGCACTCCCTAACACTCCTCAACATCCATTGACACTTTCTAGCATGTGTTAGCATGCCTTTTCATTCCTTGGCACACACTGACACTCCTTAGTTCTCATGCCCTCACAATTACCCTTACTTCTTTGGAACTTGGGAATCCAACCAAGTCTTGCCTTGACTATAACAAATTGACCAAGTTATGGTTACTACAACTAGATTATGCCTTGTTCACCTAATAAATGGCTATAACCCCTCACCCATTTAACCCCCTAAACGCTAAACCCATAACCCATTTAACCCCCTAAACCCTTAACCCCTAACCCCTTAAACCATAATTCCCGACCCCTAACCCATTTAACCCCCTAAACCCCTAACCCATTTAACCCCCAAACCCTAACCCCTAAAATACTTAACTACTAAATCCCCTAACCCCCTAAACCTCTAAACCCCTGACCCATTTAACCCCCTAAACATCTAACCCCTTAGCCTCTAACCCCTTAACCCCTTAACCCCTAACCCTAACCCCTAAAATCTTTAACTGCTAAATCCCCTAACCCCCTAAACCTCTAAACCCCTAAACCCATTTAACCCCGTAAACCCTAAACGTCTAACCCTTAATCCCTAACCCCTTAAGCCCTAATTCCCAACCCTAACCCATTTAACCCCCTAAACCCCTAAAACCCTAACCCGTTTAACCCCTAAACCCTAAACCTCTAAACCCTTAAATCCCTAAACCACTAACACCTAAACCCCTAATCTCTTAACCCCTAAACCCCTAAATCGTTAACGCTTAACCATTAACCCATTAACCCCTCAACCCTAACCCCTAAATCCTTAACTGCTAAATCCACTAAGCCCTAATCCCTTAACCACTAGCTCATTATTCACTTAACCCCTAACTGCACCTAAATCCCCTAACACCTAAGCCCCCAATCCCTATTCCCTTAACCAATAACTCATTATTCCTCTAACCCATAAATGCGCCTAAATCCCCTAACCCCTAACCCCCCAATCCATAACCCCTTAACCACTAACTCATTATTCCCCTAACCCCAATCCCTAATCCCTTAAATACTAATTCATTATGCCCCTAACACTTAAGCCCCCAATCCCTAACTCCTTAACCAGTAATGAGAATATACCACAGTGGGCATGCACAAGAAGAAGAACCAAAGAAATCAAATTCAATAAAGGAAGCACAACCACCACTCCAAACTCGCTTCTCTAAAACACATACAACCGCAATAAATCCCACTAAAGCTTACAAATTTATCAAGCCCTAATTAACTTACTAACAAATTCAACAAGCCAACATGCTACAATTTGTTGAGTCACCCCCAAATCAATTAGTAATTATTGCATGAATGTACATTTGTTTGTAGTTTTATTTAAAAGGTTGAAATTCTCTCAAGAGCATATAGAATATATCCAAAAGTTAAAAAAATGGAAATTTTGCTTACCTCCACAAGGTATCATCACACCCGGATAGGTGAAAGCATACAAGTCTAAATCTTCTACCTCTAAGTCTCAATGGCACTTCAACATGTCAATAACATACTTGCAACAATGCTTAATGAGTTTTGTCTATTGGCTAAAGAGATGTACATTCATCCATCCAAAAATAAACATCTCAATCAATCCAACACCATAAATTGTGCTAAATAGTTCATCATGTTATTTCAAATATTACAATATTTTCTTATATTAGCTCACATATTCCTTGAATATTTGAAAGCCAAACTACCTTAGCACAATATACCATAAATATTTGTACTCTAAAAGACAAAAAAAGACAACAAACTAAAATAGGAACTTTAACTCTAATCCAGACACTTCATTCTTAGCAACATGATATCTAATGAAGATGATATGTGGAAAAAAAGGCTTCATATATTGTCTATCACATGTCAAACCGAGTGAACAAATACATGCATAGAAAACATCAGAAATAGGGTTCATAGATCGACTTGTATTATATGGTTTCAAACCCTTCTTGTCTCCTTCAAGGGGGGTTTCTGGAGGTCTTAAAAAAGACTTCCTTTTGATAACCAAATGGATTTTTTATTTCACACATGTATGGAAACGTACTTTCCAAATCATATTGTAATAGATTCATAAGGTGATATTATTGGTATTAACTACACCTTATTTGGAGACATCATTTTTATTGTAGGGGTTGGTAACTTTCTATTGGATGTGGTTGGTGATGTGAAGACTACTCAACCTCTAGTAAAGATTCATACTAACTCTAAAAAGCTTATGGATGCTTTTTTACAAAGGGAGACCCCTCTAAGCTTAACTCATTGGATTCTTTGTTTGTTCATGCTAATTATTGTTCTCAACTTTCCTTCTACAAGGGGTTGAGACTATTTGCTTCATTTATTTTACATGGCACGGTGAAAGAAGAAGAATGGAGATTGTCTCCACATATTTTCCATTTTGCTAAGTTACAAAAAAAGAGTCAAATTATATATCCAATAGACTAATAGTCTCTTGATACACCTTTAGTGAGCTATGCATAGCTCTCACCTATCACTGTAGCTCAATGAAATGACATATAATAGCTCCAAGACACCATTATAAATGGAGTAGTTGTGAATTTGTTGTTAAATGATCACCTCCAAATGTTCAATTCTCATGAATTTTGGGGGAGGGGTTTTTGGTGTATTGAGCGGGGTAAGGGGACATAAGGGTAGCATGGATGGGTAGAAGTGAGAGGTTTAAGCATGGTTTACTGAGATCTATAATCCTAACATTAGAGAATGAGAAGGAGCCTTAGGGCCTTATGGCATAGGGGCTAGGGGACCTATAGGTAAGGCAATGAGAGAAATTGATAGGGGAACCCCCAATAGTTGTGACAAGGGGATTAGGGGTCACATTATCACAACCCATACGCACTTAACCCATAACCACTAAAGTCCCTATCCCTTTAACCCCAAAGCCACAATCCCTTAATCCCTACACCCATAACTCATAACAAATTAACCCCTTGATCCCTTAAACCCAAAGCCATTAACCCTTTAACCCCTAACCACTAACTTAGAATCCTTGAACCCCATAAACCCTAATCCCGTATTCTCTTAAACCTTGACCCTTAACCCATAACCCCTAACCCCTAAACTCATTAACCCCTAACCCCTTAACCTTCTGACACCTAAATAACATAACCCTTAGGCACTTAACCCCTAAATCCCCTGACATGTAAGCCCTCGATGGTTAATATTAACCCCTAAATCCCTTAACCACTAAGCCATTAACCTCTAACCCTTAAACCCCCTAACCTCTAAATCCCATAAGCCCTAACCCTTTACCCTTTACCCTTAACCCCTTGCTCCTAAACCCTTAAACCCATTAACTCCTAGAACCCCTTATCCTTTATCCCAAACCAGAGGTGCTCAAATGCTAATATTCTTGGGCATATTATGCTTTTTCCTGCTAATAGTTGTGACAAGGGGATGCAAGAAGAATTCACACTCCCTTCACTCTTAGATATTTCTCTAAAAGGGATGAATCAAGAAGAGAAAAAGTCATGGGTAAAATAGAAAATGATTGATGGTTTAAAAATAACATCTTCATAAGTATAAAATTGTAATATATTAAAATTAAATTAAGCATCTCATCTATAGTTCTCTATAATTACTAGAGACTGCTTAATTTAAGCATCTCATCTATTAAAAAAAAGAATTGGCCATTTTAACTAGAGACTGATAGTCTCTACTGAAAACTGAAAACTGGCCATTTTAACCAGAGGCTCATAGTCTCTATAGGAATTTTCATTCATATATTGGAGTAATTCACTATAACTGCTATTGCTCCACAATTGATCCGCCTCCACAGCTCAGCCTTTTGATTAAACTGGTTAGAATATTGGGCCAATCTAAACATCTCATCTACAACAAACAGGCACTCAATTCATTCAGAAGGAACAATTTCCAATCGCTCCAAGAAGACTTGCAACAACCCACTCTGTCTCTTCTATATCCTTCAAGACACTCTTAATGACAGCCTGGCGCACATCTAAAGAATAATCTTCAAAACAACAAGAAATGACATATTTCTGATTGGTTAGTGCAGTTGGATACAGGTACAAAGAAGCGAGTTCATCATTGGGTAAGATCTTATGCATTTGATTTGAATGGTATGTCTACATCAACACATTTGAATGTATTGTCATTGGGTTCATATAAAATGCTTTTAGGTATGGACTGGTTGTATCTCCATAGGACCAAAGTGGTCTGCTATGACAAAGCTATTGAGTGCTTGGATGACAATGGAGAATAGATATTATTGCAAGGTAAGAAGAAGGAAACATCAATTAGAATGGTGACAACTATGCAAACAAAGTGTAGTTGCAAGAAAAAATGTGTGTTATTTGCAGTACATATTTCTAGTGACAAAGATAAGGAAGTTGAGGATGCAGATATCTTGAGCAAGTACCCAGTTTTACAATAGTTTCAAGATGCATTTCCTGTAGATATTTCAGAGTTTTCTCCTCACAGGGAAGTGTATTTTTCTATTGATTTGGTACCAGGGGTAGCACCAACATCAAAAAAACCATACAAGATGAGCACTCCACAGTTGGTAGAGCTAAAGTTGCAGTTCAAGGAAATGTTGGACAATGGATACATTAGGGAAAGTGAATCACCATGGGGCACACCAGTATTATTTGTGAATAAGAAGGATGGTACTCTTATATTTTGCATTCATTACATGCAATTGAACAAGGCGACCATTAAGAATAAGTATCTGTTGTCGAGGATTGATGATTTGTTCAATCAATTGAAGGGAAAAACAATGTCATCGAAGATTGATCTGAGATTAGGATATCATCTAAGATTAGAATATTGACTATTAACATTTCTCTTAAGATTTGCAGAACTAGGGTTCATAGATAAACTTGTATTCTATGGTTTCAGACCCTTCTTGTCTCCTCCAAGGGGGTTTCTTAAGCCCTTAAAAAAGACTTTCTTTTGCTATCCAGATGGATTTTTTCTTTCACAAATGTATGGAAACTTAATTTGCAAATATTATTGTAATGGATTCATAAGATGATATTATTGGTATTGACTACACCTTATTTGGAGACATAATTTTTATTGTAGGGGTTGGTACCTTTCTATTAGATGTGGTTGGTGATGTGAAGACTACTCACCTTCTAGTAAATATTCATACTAACTCTAACAAGCCTATGGATGCTTGTTTATAAAGGGAGACCCATCTCAGCTCAGCTCATTGGAATCTTTGTTTGTTCATGCTAATTGCTTTTTTCTCAAATTTCCTTCTGCAAGGGGTTGAGACTATTTACTTCATTTATTGAGACTAAGAAAAGGTGCTTTAAAGTCAAAAGTATAATGAAAAGTTGGGATTACCTCTAGGATTTTAAAATTCATAGGGTGGTTGGTTTGGATTGGATCCACTTCTCTTAGGCTATATCATGTCTACTACTTTACCTTCCTCTAGCTCAAACAATTGGAACACATTAGTAAGTGTTTCTTCCTCTTCTTTCTTTGTGATGATATATCTCTCCATATGTGAATCAATGCCTTGCAAACCAAGGCTTCTTAGTGATGGAATAGTGTTATTTGATTTGACCATTTATTCCTATTGCAGTTTGTAGGAGGTTCTTGATCCCACCATTTATTCCTATTTAAGTCTTTTAATCCAGGTTGAAGGAGCCAAGGGGGTTGAGTTGCAGACGAAGCCAAGGAGGATGCATGGACTACAAGTTGCTCGAGGTTCCCGATCCTGCCTGTTCTTCCTATTGAAATTGAAGCATTTTTATCCCGGTTGAAGGAGATGAGGGGGAGCTGAGCAGGTTGAGTCACAAGAATAGTCAAGGAAGATACAGGGACTGCAACTTACTCGAGTTTCTTCATTTTGTCGATTCTTCCTTTTGAAATTGAATCCTTTTCATCCCGGTTGAAGGAGTGGAAAGGGGTTGAGTTGTATGTGCAATCAAGGAGGATACATGGACTTAGGTTAAGGGGACATGATAATGACTGGGTTAACTGGGTTTTCCTTTTGTTTCAGTTCATAAAAGGTTTAGGGTTATAATACTTTGATCTATGGCATATTTGCATGCCATCAATGGGTATGCGGTTGGGGAATTTCCCATTCCAAAGTTTCCTCGAGTGCCATCGTGCCATTGTACGAACATGGTATACGGGATGAATATAGAGCCCAAACTGAGGAGTGTCGAGTTCATCAGTCATATAAAAAACCCTCATTTTAAAAAGTCCTCATTTGTGAATTCAATCACTTGCTAGGAAACATAATGAGAGGTGTTGGCTTATAAATTCCCCTTTCAAAGGCCCTTGCAATATTCTATTTTTCAGGTGCACTCATGTGGTATTATTGTCAAGAGAAATGAACAGAGCTTTCACTCAAAGGGTTTGACACGAGACAACTCTCCTATCTGCCCTTATTATTTTAGCGAGTAAGAGTTTGGAGTAAACATATATTACTCAATCTCGAATTGTAGGACCTTGTTCAAAGTAAAGATAGTAAAAACCTCTGGGATTTGTATGAGATCATTACTCATTTCTAGTTCTCCCGAATATGAATGGGGACATCATCTGGAAAGACCGAAACATACCATGAGTAGCATTAGGGTGCACCCTTTATAAAGTCAGAGGTTTTATCATTTAGAGGTTTTTTGAGAAAAATATTGATGGGTCCTTGTAATGCTCTGGACAGATCTGTTTGTGAAGACCAAGCTTTAAACAATGATGACATGTCTCGTATCAGAGGAGAGTGGACATTTCTACTCACACCTCCATAATATATTTGGCAGATAACTTGCTTGCCCCAATACCAATGGCATAAGACTCGTTCATTAGTTGGGAACTTTCCTTACAAATATATAAGGAAACAACTACTGATATCATGGTCATTCACCATCATTTACCATCACCCATGGGGCAGCAAGACTTAGAGGTATGGTGGGAAGTGATTTTTGGGTTTATGTATTGCAATTAATTGGATGTCTACCTTTGTTCTTACATTCATTTCTCATTTCCATATTTGCTTTGGGTTTCCTCTTGCTACAGAGTGCAGGGCTGGGTGTACATAGGATAAAATCTTGCACCTTCCCCTTTGGTTCAGATTTCAAGGGCCCGATTTTTATCGGTGAGTAAATTTCTCACCTTTACAATTGATTGAAGTAATAAATACAAGCCATTGTAAAAATTTTATATGCACCGAGAGATTGCTAGGGTTGAGCAGTTTCCTTTAAAATTTATTTCCTCTTAGGTTATGATCCCAGCAAAATTGGTGGTAGTTTCTTCTTATTTGTATGAAGGACTTACCATTCAATATGTAGGTGGTTTTGTGTTGTAGATGCACAACATGTATGTCCTTTTCTCCTCCAATAAATTTAAGCTCAAACGTCATATTTGCAATGTTCATTACAAACCTCTAATTTATTACAAAGCACATTTAAATTGTCTATATATCATTGAGCTTCTCGTCTATTAAAATTTCAAATATGGAATAAATGCTTCAACATTTTTTTTTATACCCCATGGGAGAAAATATTGTTATATTGTTGTTTTGAATGGCACAGTTTGATCCGTCCATTTCTTCCTATTGTAGTTTGCAGGAGGTTCTTGATCCCACCATTTCTTCCTATTTAAGTCTTTTAATCCAAGTTGAAGGAGCTAAAGGGGTTGAGTTGCAGACGAAGCCAAGGAGGATGCATGGACTACAACTTGCTCGAGGTTCCCGATCCTGCCTGTTCTTCCTATTGAAATTGAAGCCTTTTTATACCAGTTGAAGGAGATGAGGAGGAGCTGAGCGAGTTGAGTCACAGGAATAGTCAAGGAGGATGCAGGGATTGCGACTTACTCGAGTTTCTTCATCCTGTCAATTATTCCTATTGAAATTGAATCCTTTTCATCCCGATTGAAGGAGTGGAGAGGGGTTGATTTGTATGTGCAATCAAGGAGGATGCAAGGACTGAGGTTAAGGAGGATGATAATGACTGGGTTAACTGGGTAATGATGCAATTCAACCTAGCCATATATGCAAGGTTGTTTTTCTTCATGAAGTCGAATTATATCTACTTTCATCCACACATGTTAATTATTACAAAGAGAAAGGCAAATATTGAGAGGTGATGTAGTCAAAACGGATTATTATTGGCAGATTTCGTGTTTCAACCATTCAAGTCTTGGATAGGGTGTGCTCAAGGAGGATAATTCTAGGAAATGTTTGTATTTCATCCATACAAAGGAAAATCAATAGATATATATGGTTACTAAATGAAAACAACAAGTTATTACAAAGGGGGCATCATATTGAACTATTTCTAGTAGGTTGGAACTTCATAATAAGAAAAAAATAAATATCGTGGAGAAGCAATGCCACGATGTTGTGTTGACTTGTTGCTCATACATTTAATGCATTATCATGAGTATTATGTGCTAAAACAACACATATTTTAGAAGACATGCACCTCACTAGAGATAATTTCCACATATTTGTCAATTAAAGGAAAAACATTAGCTACGAAGTGTTTTGAGAAGGTGTGTACTTTCAACAAATCTAGTTTTGAAAGAGAGAAAATTCACTAGAGAGGAATTGTGACATCCAAAATGATCTAGCACACAAGCCTTTAACCCACAATTTGATCCTCTTCTCTTTCCTCGACTACACTATCTCTCCTCTCATGCTGTTCTATAAAGGAGAGGTGCAAGTCCTCATTCTAGAGGGTGGATTTACTTACAAAGGTGTCAAGAGCTTCTCATCACCTACCCTCATCCAGTTTAGACTTGAGAGCACTTCCACTACTACATGTAAGAGCTTGATAGGGTAGCCCATGGTACAATGTCTTTATGATTTACTTTCTAACACTTTATTCACATATCAAATGGATTCTAAGGATTGTCTTTCGTATATGTTATCATGCTACAAGGATTGTGTTGTCATTAAAGTGCACTTATTTAAATTTTACTTTCATATAAGGTGCATATTCTTTTCTTCTTTTCCATCTAATCCCTACAAGTATTTTAATTAAGAAACTCATCACATCCCTCTATAATCGAATTTGTACTTCAATCTCTATCCTCTTTAAAGCACTCAAAAACAACATTTTATGTTGGATTAATCTAAACTTACACCTAAATTATGCACAAACATCTTAAAATAATCCTCATGAATAAAAAAATAGTAATCCTCTATTTATAAAAACAATAAATGATTAAACAACCATAACGATTATATCACTACTCTACATAACAATTATATCACTCTAAAACAACTTTTTTAAAGGCCGACTAATATTTTGTTTTAAAATCCTAAATTATTATTTTAACTAAAAATTATCACAATTCAATTTATTTTATTTAATATACAAGATAAAATATTCATTTTAATTTTATAATAATCAAAATAAATAAATTAACAATTGCATCCAAAACATGAATAAATTACCAATTACATCAAAATTATAATAAGGAAATATATTGAAAACTAGAAAATATGATTTTGATGTTTAATTCAGAATGCAAAAGAGCAACCTATAGAAATTAAAAATTTACAATAAAACTCCTCTTCACACGCATATAGAATTATAATTATTTTAATTTAAAAACATGCGTATATATAGAGTTATAATTATTTTAGTTTAAAAATTTACAATAAAACTCCTCTTCACACGCATATAGAGTTATAATTATTTTAGTTTAAAAACATGCGCATATATAGAGTTATAATTATTTTAGTTTAATTAATTCAGAATGTCAAAAAGCAACCTATAGAAATTAGAAATTTACAATAAAACTTCTCCACATTCGAAGAACCTGCGCATATAGAGTTATAAAATAAGTTATAATTATTTTAGTTTAAAAAATAAAACTATTTTAATTGTGGTAATTTAGAAATTAAAACAATCTATTGAAAGAGCGGCAAAATGATGAAAAAGAAGAGGGAAAAAAAGAAGAGGGAAAATATACACGATGAAAGTTGGAGACAGGTAATTGTTCCTAGCAAGTCGAGAGAGGAGCGCGAGAGGAGCGCGAGAGAGACTGGTCGACTCTTCCGACGAAGCATTGTTACATTGTTTTCTCTCTCGGAACAAGGCCAACCTCGCCTCCAGTGACAGGGTCAACCTCGCCTCCATTTGATAGGGCTAGCCTTCCTCCATTTCCCGAGGTTTTTAGGGCTTAGTCATGCTTCTGGACTTTACCAATGTGTCTAACAAATTGTGGAGTGGAAGCTTCTAAGGGGGCAGTGCCAAGAACATTTCAGAGTTTAGCCCCTTTGATTGGATAATAGCCCCTTTGATTGGATAGGAAATGCATCGACTCTTAGGTTTTTGTCTGTGGTAGGTTATAGAACCAAAAGGGGACAATGGATTCGCAACTCTGGTTCAGTTTTCCGATATTGGTTGTGGTGGATATAGCCCTAGATGCGGCTTTCAAGTCGTTGATTTTGGAGATCTTAAAGGTTCTGTGTGCATTGAGTTATGGAGAGCAGTCATTGCACTTGCAATGTTTGTGGTGATTAATGCTGAGATTTTAATTGTTGATCCTGTTAGGGCAGAAGTTGAATGCATGAAGGCACTATTGGTTTCTGTTGGATCTTGCAAAGTGGTGCTGAGAGGGGTACAGCCAGAAGCAGCAAAGGTACACTGCACTTTGCATCACTTTCTCAATCTTACTTGTTCATAAGTGATCCTGTGAAACCAACATTCCCAATTTATATTCCATTCAGTCTCTTTTGCCTTTCATTTTGCACAACTTTCTTAATTTACTTTTCCATGGACGATTCTGTGAAATTAATCATCGCTATTAGCTACACTTGTTAGTTGTGTGCTGGTGGAGAGTCGGTTTGCTTGAGCGCTTCTCCATTACATATTGAAAGGCTCAATTTGAGTACACTCAAAATCTGAGTCTGCCTTGGAAAAAAATTGAGCCACAATATCACTTGCAGATACAAGTTCTGAAAGAATGTACACAGTTGCTTTTAGTATCTGTACATCAGCAGAATTAAAGAGTATTATTGCTGGTCTAACTAGGAGTGATTAAGTGGTTGGCTCTCCCTGCTTTACAGGGTTTCCATACTCTTCCAATGGTCAAAACAGTTGATTCACAATCTTGCAAATCCTTGGAAGTAGAAACCATTGAAACAGATGGTACTAGTTCGCAAGGAGAGTTTGACTGATTACACAGGTTGGGGGAAGAAACTGGGGTCACTCTGCTTATAAATCCCCCATGACATTTTACTCTAGTACATTTACTAATTATGTTTAGCTATTTCATATGTATCACTTAATAAGATTGTATCGATCCATCCAAGCGGAGGGCTTTCGATCTTCTGATTTTGTTTTCCATGTGGAAGGCATTCGATCTTGTGATTTTGTTGCAGAGTCCATCCTTTGAGATGCTCAAACGCAGAATGAGGTGGCCTGGGTGCTCGCGTCCATGAAACCATTGAGGGAGCTATGGCATCAATGGATATAGCTCCCATACGGAAATATGGCTACTCTCCGAGTTGCAATATTTTCAAAACTGTGATTAATGTTCTTTGTGAAACAGGTCATGCAGATCAGGTTCTTCCACTGCTGGATATGCATGTAATGAGTTTATCCCCCGATACCAAATTATATAATGCTTTTATCCAAGGACTTTGCTATGCAGGTCGACCAGAAATAGCTACAAAAGTATATGAAAAGATGATTAGAAATAAGCGGGCACCAAATTCAATTTCCCACTGACATTCACACATTCTTACCGTCGGATCGGGGAACAGGAAGATGCATCCAACGGCTATGACATTCAACCATTATCATTATTCAGGGATGACTATAATTTATTTCTATTTGTCTCGGGACAATTTTCCACAATGTGTAAACCGGATGACCGGATGACGTGTTCTTGTTCGAGAGCAGGGAATTGATCAACGAAACGCTGGTAGGGGGTTCTGGACAGGGAGGAGAGGAGAAGAGGAGATCGCAGGTTCTAGGCCGGTGAAATCCTAAAGAATAGGAGAAGAGGAGGTCGCAGGTTCAAAGCCTCAGATATCCCAAAGGAAGTAATCGAAGTCGCTAGATTGCAGTAACCAGGTAAATTTTCCATTTTCTTTATCCTTTTCCACTTAACATTGCTGCATCGGTATCCAAAACGCCACAGATTTAGTCATTTTTCGAACAATTTTTGTCTTTTGGTGGCAAAGCCCTCTTTGGAAGTGTTTTCCTGCCTCTTGCTTTGCATTCACCTGGCTTTTCCAGAGCTAACATGCCCAGATTTGCTTCAGTAAGTCTTTTGAGGCCCTTGTTATTTGTCAACAGAAAAAAAGGACTTCTACGGTTTTTGGCTATCTTTTTACACTGACTTCGTCATCATCTGTTCGGGTTTTCCGTATCTTTTCTGGACAGTGTGTTTTTCATGTCTTTTTTTTTACCCAAATTTCGATGTTTGCGGGCACTTGTATTTTCTAGTTAGGCTGAATTTGAATACTTTTGAGAGATTTGGGAATTTAAAGTTTATCATTTTCTGATTTCTACTTTTAGCTTGGTGAGGAGTATACTCCAGGTCACGTATGCTTTGAATTGTGTTGCATATGCAGTCAGCTTGTGTTTTCTGTGAATATTAAGAAATTGTTTGTTTGATTATGTCCAGGTCGAAAACTTTTACCCTGAGTGGGATATGATTTTATGATGTATATAGCTGAATATTTGTCCCCTCAAAATATAACACAAAATACCTATTCTGGGTAATTGATTTTATTACGACTGGATGAAAATATGGATTTTAGAAGTAACAGATATTACAGAACTCAGGAGATACTGCATAATATTATGGGATCCTTTTAAGAACAGTTTTGATACTTTCGTATGGGCTTGTAATTGTGCATATATGTTTTTGCAGTGTTATTGAACAACCTTCAGGTAGAACCGATCATTATACCTTTCAAACGATGGTAGGATCCAACGTTACTAGCTTATCTGAGCCATTTTGTTATGTTGTATTATGTATGGTCTCGGTCATCTTATTTTCACATCTCTTTGTTTAAATACTTCGATTTCAAAAGGAATCTCCTTCCTGTATCTGTATGTCTTTTATGTTTTGATCATGTTGTCTTTAATCATTTCCCTGGTAATTTGAATTACCTGCTGCCGTGTTATAATTTGTTGCATCTCTATTTTCGATAGTTGCTCATTAATTCGTGTTTTCTTACCTTTGTTGAGTATCTCCCTTTTAAAAAGTGTCATGAATTAAATTGGCATAAATTATTATACCTGTCCCATATTTCCTTTGCTCGATCTGTGAAATGCCCAAAATACTGCATGATGTTATTGATGTTTAGAATTTCCATATTTTTCAAGAAATTTCTTGTTTTTAGTGAGGGTACTGCTGGACCATGTGCTCAAGGATAGTTTGTTCCCTTTTTGTGGCATTGAACCAGAAATCATAGATCATTGTTGTTGATGTTTAGAAATTCCACATTTTTCAAGAAATTGCTTGTTCTTAGTGAGGGTACTGCTGGACCATGTGCTCAAGGTTAGTTTGTTCCCTTTTTGTGGCATTGAACCATAAATCGTAGATATTTTTTTAACTGATTTTATTTACAGGATTTGCTTCCATGTCAATAAAACCTTACTTCTGCTGACAAATCATAATACGTGTCAAGAGGTACTTAGTTACTTGAGCAAAATTGTTTTTGTTGCTCTAACTGACCCTTTTCATAAGATTCAGTGAGCATATTTAGAAATATATATGAACACATTTTTGGCCCTTTTCTAACGCAATCTTTTCAGATTCTGTTCTGTAAAATCAGTTTATTCACAAAATTATTGTTGTGATGATCATCTTAAAACCGTAAGTCATCAGCAATAACTGTTTTGTAAAATCATTTGAGTCACAGATTTATCTTTGTGATGATCATCTCAAAACCATAAGTCATCATCATCAAGAATGCCATATCATTTTTGCATTTGATGTTATTCATGTTGATTTATTTAATATTTTGTTAGGTTCATTATTATGGCTGAAATGGATTTCAATTACCTAGGAAATGGGTTTCATAAAAGGGCTTGAGTTTTGCAGGTTTAGTGGATCCCTCAAATTTTGTGCTTTTCCATAATTGTCATCTCATTCGTTGAATTGTTGAGATTATTAGTGTAAATGTACATGTGTCCACAACTCACTATTGTCATAACTTGTAATAATGACTAAGGTCATATTCTTATTGTTTTATTGTATTACTAGGTATGGTTAAGGTCAACGTAGTCAAACTTGATATGTAAACTGAATAACCCTCTGGTGTGTGTGCCCTTGTTTTGTGGGCCCATAAACCCCTCTTGGAGGGATACCTCACTTGAGTTGTGTATAAATACACAATTGAAGCCTTTATCTGTGTCATCTCATCTTGTGATCTTAATTTCTATGGCAGGAGACAAAAAGGTGCATTTCTATGGCAGGAGACAAAAAGGTGCTTATGAATTTTGACTCTCAGGAAGAGGTAAGTGATGCACCAATAGTACTTGGGGACCTCTTCATTGATTTGCACGATACTGGCCTGGAGCTTGCGCCTCTAGACGAATCTAGATCAAATTATCAGATTTTAAGTCATCTCAGATCAGTACTAGAAAACGTCTTGGATAGAAGAGGCAAAAGTGGTGATTTATAGCACTCTAAATTTCAGGACTTCATAGAGGCATTGGATGATAGACTGTGTGATCGAGTTCAAAGGTGGCTTTGCTGCAACACGGCAGAATTTTCTGAAAATGATGATGTGCAAACGTTACAACTGGAGGCAGTTTTGGCTCTTGCAGAATTGAAACAGGGACTCTGTATGTGGTTGCAAATGTTCCGATTGCTTTTGGCGATGTGTTTTAGAGAAAGGCCATTCCTTTGATCACTATGGTATGGGTAACCATGTTTGCGCTGAGAAGTGAACATATTTTTCTCTCGAATTACGCCAAGACCAGGGAAATGAAGGGGAGGAATGTAAGAATTTGGCAGGCCATGAAGGGAATCATGATGTAAGATATATGGTTCTTTTTATAATTCATTCTATTTTCTTTCTTAATTTTTTCTCTTTTCTTTCTTAATTTTTTTAAAGAGATCCTTGAATAACTATTCCATTATTCCTGTTCATATGGACTTCCTAAAGCTTTTAGAGTTCTTGGTTTCAAAGAGACAAATGGACTGCCATAATTCTCCACATAATTCTTTAAAGGGTGCTAGCTCAATGGAAGAGCACCTGCTATGCAGGAGGTTGGTGGTTCGATTCCACTGTACCCTAACATGAATTATCCAATGATATTGTAGATTTTTTTAATTAAATATTTTTATATTGATTTATTTTAATTCCAACTATTATCTTTGGAGAGACAAATGAAATTGTCTCATAAGAGACAAAAACGAAATTGTCTCATAAGAGACAAAAACGAAATTGTCTCTGGAGAGACAAAAATGAAATTGTCTCTGGAGAGACAAAAATGCTTGTGTTATATATTGTCTCTGGAGAGACAAAAATGAAATTGTCTCTGGAGAGACAAAAATGCTTGTGTTATATATTGTCTTTATAGAGACAATATTTTAAGACAATTTGATTTTAAGACAATTTAATTTGAGACACCCGCTTAAAGACAATATTTAAGACAATACACAAGTTTTCTTTTGTCTCAAGTAAAGACAATTTACCCAAAAATTGTCTTAAATATTGTCTTAAAACCCCCCCTTATGTTGTAGTGTATTATTAGATGTAAAAGATCATTATTAGTAATTTTTTTGTTTGGGAAATTACACTTAATATAGATAATTGTGCATGTCAGCACCACCAATACCACTTTTGAGTACATAGTAGTTAATTACAGAATGCATTTGAGTACATAGTAGTTAATTACAACTGCATGCATTTACCAAAAAAAATTGTAGTAAGAAGAATGGATGGATTTAGCCTTAGCAAAACAAAATGACATTTTGTAATAGTTAGCACTTAGCCTTAGCCTGAGCAAAAAAATGATATATTGTAATGTTTTGATTTTTGTAATTGAAGATTCAACTTAACAAATGGAATTTTGTAATAACCAAAAGGATGGTTGGATTCAGCTTCAGCGAAACAAAATGACATTTTGTGATAGTCAAAAAACTGGATTTTCGTAATTGTAGTTTCAGCAAAACAAAATGACATTTAAACAAAATGACATTTTGTAATAATTAGAAGACTTTCTCTTGTTATAGACTTCAGGTGAGAATAGTACCCATCTAGGTCCCTTTGATTATGATTTTAAGCAAGAATCACACATCTGCTAATCTAGAATCATATAAATGTATTTTTTCTAGCTATCTTGTCGGTATATGATTGAAACCAGCATCAAACCCTCTTTCTTTTATATCAAATTGTGTGATTTCCTTGCGAGAATTTACTCCTATTTGTGGTCTGGAATGTGTCTTATTTTGGCATAAATATGCACTTGCAATATTACATTTATGTTAATTTCTTCCACACCTGTATTTAAATAATATGCAAACATGTCTCCTTCAATAGCCACTAAATATTTCCATTTTCCATAATTGTATTTCTATATTTTGAATTTATATGACTGTATTTATATGTTTCAATCATGAGCATCATGGTTTCTTATGTTTCAATCACGAGCTCAGTGGTTTCTTTCCCAGAATGTTTCTTGACCAATAATTCCTAAGATTTTTTTTTTATATAATTATATAGATACTTAAATGTATGATTATTGCTTCTCACATGACTAATAACCTTATGGCCAGTCCTTTTTTATATTGACATGTTGGGAGTCCTATGTATCATATTTCCAATTAGCGTTTAGAGTTTGGTACAAATTTGGGGATTCAGCAACCAGAATGGCTAGAACATTTGAGTCCATAGTATTTAAATACAACATGCATTTACCAATTTTTTTTATAGTGAGAATATTGGATGGATTTAACCTTAGCGAAACAAAATGACATTTGGTAATGATCAAAATACTGTTTGGAATTTTGTAATTGTAGATTTAGAAAAACAAAATGAGTCCATGGAAAAATAACTAAAATCAGTTGGCTCATAGCCATATCTATTAGGCCTTATTAGTTCACAAAGTCTTGTTTTCAAATTCGATTTTTTCACCATCTTTTACAAGAGAATTTGTGGAAGATGTAGAATAAATGGTTGACTCGAACTACTCAGCAAAGTGGACAACCATTTTAAATTAGTATTTGTATAAATGTCATCAAAAATCCAATATACCTTCACATTTTCATGGTTACCAAGATTTGCCCTACGAGGCATGTGATTATGAATGTAATTTTCATAATTCATTGTTTTAGCCTATAAATAAGGGGTTCTGTTCTTGCAGTTGGCCACTCTTTCAGTGAATATTTATTTTTTAACAATGTCCTTATGCTGAAGGGTGTACACATTGATGTTGAGTACCATATTTTCTACTAAATATTTGAATTCATGAGTGTCATACTCCCCCCATTTTTCCTGACATTTTCTTCATAGTAAGGGATAATTGATGCTTAGTAAAATCCTTAACAGTATTAAAAGGAAAAAATGCCTCACTTTTGTACTGAAGAAATTACAGCCAAGAGAGACATAAGTCATCACCAAAGGTGAGTGCATACTTAGCCCTTGAAACTGAATGAGTCAGAAATGGGAGCGATCACTATGTACCATATTACAACATTTGATAGCACACATGGCCTTAAATTTTGGAAAAGGATATTCATGTAAGAAACTTTAGGAATACCAAGTACGAAATTTGGTGGTATTTACTATTGCAGATACCTATAATTGATGTCTAAATATTTTATGCAAAAATATACTCAAGAAATCAACATGTGCAATAAAGTAGGAACCTAAAGAGGGCTCAAAACCAATGAATGTGTATAACCGAGAAATATGATCAGGTCTTCCAAAAAAAAAAAAAAAAAATTTAATTTTTATTTCTTTAATGACCACATCATGAAGAGAAAAGTTAAAACTCTATTGTCTTCCCATCACCAAAGTGACAAATTTAATAAATAGAGAGTATATTAGTAGAAATTTTAAGAGTAATGTAATGTCCCAAAGCTTAAAAATTTTGACTTACCTAGCACACTATAGTTTTCTAATTAATATAATCCTTAAAAAAATGACAACACATAAGGGATATGGAACATAAGAAACTTTATTTAATTAATTACTAAAAATAGCACATGCCAGAATAACTAATACAAGAAACCCTTGCCAATGGAATGCAAGGTTGCTAATCAAATGAGAAATAACATGATTGAAACACAATCATGGACCCTCCATGGATCCACCAGAAAAATTACTCCCACGTGGTTTTCATCCCTAGTATCAAATTAGAATTGACCTTGCCAATTTTTCAACAAAGGAAAAATAGATAAATAACTTCAGATGATCTCAATGCGTAGCTCCTATCCCCTTTTATAGGCTTGATGCACTCTCTAGAAACAATATTTTATTATTTTCCCCCAAAAACATGAAGGAGAATAACGTGGGTGAATACCAGATGGGTAGATTCTGTCCATTTTGACCATGTCCAAAAAATGGAATATTACAAATCCTCCCTCCCAAAGAGTGCTTTCCCTCAAGGAATACACTGCTATCCACGACATAAGAATATGTACACTGATATTTGGATCCCATACAACCCAGTGTGTTATTCCATGCCTCCATGCTGAATGAACCTGAATGGATCCTTCGATTCCTGGATCCCAATCAATCCTTTGGTCAAACCCTCCCTTGATAAATTCACCTGGATCGCAAAAAATCCTTTGTTAAATCCCTCCCTCAATGGATTCTCCTATATCCCAACACCACCTAAGTCTTGGGACCCCTGGGTTATCACGCCCTCTCAAAACTCCATCATTTCCCATGCTTAAGGGCCCAAGCTGAAATATTCCCTTGGCTAATAGTATCCCATCAATGGAGTTCCAGCTCATAATCTCTCACCAATCCATTTCATGAAAATGATATAATTCATTAATTACTTCACATGGAATAATTATACTATCCAGATGCTGCCTGATGCTCAACTTATGTTGCTCCACTTAGTCACCTGACATGATCCATTTGTAGAAATTTTCTCTGTTATCCTTAATGTATGAAGGTAGGTTGGTAGTGTTGCAAGTCATATCTATGTACTCATGTAGAGGTTTTACCTAAAACTCCCAATTGTACTCTTCTTGCTATCTTGTGAGTGGCTTGAGTTGTTCCTCAACACTAGACATATTGGATGTTGACTCCACACATACTCCTATGAGCTCCTAATTTTTCCTATTCTCCTATAAGAAAGTGTCTCAGACTTCCCAAACCCTGTACTTCAACATCATAAGATATGTCTTTAAATGCATGATATTTTTTCAAAGGTCTTTTACTAGAAATTTTGGTGCCTTGTTGAATGTCTCTGTACCTGTCTGCACCAGATGCCCAACGACCATAACTTCAACTTGAGCCTTTGATTGGATCTTTGGGAATGGTTATGTATTCCCATTATGGATGTCATTTTTCTCATCATGCTCATGATGTTGGTTTATTACTACCGACTCCTGATTTTATTCCCCTTGAATCTTCTTCCTAGTCTTCTCCACATGTGGGGATAAGTTGCCCACCCTCTCTGGTTGTCAAACATGGATATAATGGTGGACTGTTATCTACACCCGATTTCCCTTACTCTTTATGGATTTTCAGCTAGACACCTATAGACTCACCTACCACATCATTAGGAGGAATTGCCTCCTTACTTTCCCCATGTACGTTTTCAAGCTGACTGATTATCATCGGCTTCTCATGAAATTTTGTTTGAAAGCATTGGTATTATTTCTAATAATCTATACTTGAATTCTTAGATCCTTCATAGGTTCTATTCTGAAAATAGGTGAACCCATTATGGATGAATCCTCATGATCTACAGAACTTTTTAATTGTTCTGCCTTTGTTGACTCCTTACGACTTAGACATGAATGGTTAAGGGCCTAAGGTCCCTTGCAGATAAATCATAGTCCTGTACTCCTTAGTTCATTCTTGCTATAGATTTTTTTCTTGCTTCCTCCATCAATCTTTATCAACTCATTCCTAGTCAATGCCCTTCTGAGCACATTTCTATTTTTCCTGACCTACTTCTCGGCTAGATCATAGGAAGTTGGTGATCCTCGTGGTTCCTTCCTCCAAATGGTCAACAATTTGGATCTTAGTATCTTGAAAATGTTAGCATCTCCTTCTATAATAGAGACACGATATTTTGCATGTTTTTGTTTTACATATTCTGGATGAAATGTTGTAATTTTCATGTAAAATCATTGTAGTAAGTGAAATATTGAGTCGTCAGATTCCAAATTTAGCATAAAGGTACCAACAATGAACTCTACCATGATTTTTAAAATTATACAGCTCTTCTGAAAGGTAGGAAACATAATGGTATTCAATGTCTGAAGGTATTGTACTATCAGCTGCAGTATATATGTCATGAGATCATTATTATAGGGCATTAATGGCGAATTTCGAGCCATGACCCCACTAAGACAAGAAGAAAATGTGAGCCTCGCCTATTCACAAGGATGTTCCCAAAGTGTGGGTTGGATTAATACAAGCATAGATGGCTTGAGAGCCCAACTTAGTTTCTTCCATTCTTGTATCCCCAGCTTGGACATACATGTGTCTAATTCCTCCAACTTTTGAAGTTCTATTTCTAACTTTTTTTGTTGCAATTCATATCCAACTGTGAAGAGCTTAACCCCTCTTCACTATTCTTCCTTCACTTCCCATGGGAGCTTCTGCTGCAAAATGACATAGAATATTTTTGAGAAAGCTTTGTTGCTTTCACCATTATTCTGGTCTAAGGTGGTACTGCTACGTAAAGGACCATATATTCTCACTATTTCATCAAGGAGTGTTTGGGTGTATTCCAAGGTTTCTTCAAAACAATCCATCTTCTCCCATACCCAAGCCATAAAATATGAAAGGATACACTAATATCTCATGGGGATATTATATGAACATTTTAAATAATTTCAACAAATCTTACCTAATCTTACCTAATATATTCATGGTTATATTCATTATATCTACAGTTTTCTACGCAATAGGTTTATATTCACCATATCCTCATTCTGTGGACACATGGGTATTAAAAATAAAGATATTTGGAAATTGGAGATATTGATAGTGAAAATTTAGGACTAGACTTATTATTTCTCTGAAACCTAAAATCTGGGATTTGTGTGATGCAGACTCATCCATGAAATCTTTTTTTTTTTTTTTTTTTTTTTTAATATTTCTAGAAGTCAATGTTATGGGAAATTTTCATTATGGGTCAGTTCCATAATAGAGCATTAAAAGTAGTGTGTAATAATAGTTATTTTTTCATGCATAAAAAGGAGTGTGTAATAATAGTTATTTTTTCATGCATTAAAAGGAGTCTGTAATAATAGCTATTTTTTCAAATGTATTTTTAAATCTTTAAGGAGTAATGTGTTATTGGTTGAAAAGTTGAAAATAAGTAGCAAATACGAATTGTTTGGATCTAAAACAGACTCTATATAGTTTTAATCTGGAAATTGTATCCAATGAAATTTTGTTCGTGGAATAGAGAAACCACAGCATGTACTCTGTATATGCAGAATCTTTATTCGTTTTTCCTTTTCCATGTAAACATTTTCGTATAGATAGTTTTGGTGCAAATGGGTTAAATTTGCAATCATATTTATATATTTGTAATCTTGTAAGTTATGTAATATGTGTTTTGGATCTCTGAGTAAGCATAGTTGTGTTTGATGGAGATATTGAAGAGAACTTATTCAAAATTTAATGTTGAATGTTACAAAAAGGATAGCTATGTTAGATTTGGCATAATTCATATGGTGATGTGTATATCTATCATTTCCATATCTAAGAGAACAATAGGTTTTTTAGAGTTCAAGTCTGTAAAGGATTTACTATTTTAATTGCCACGAATTTTAATATGTTGTTATTTTTTGTGATGATTTGGCATAATTTCTATGGTGATGTGTATATTTATCATTTCTATATCTAAGAGAACAATGGGCTTTTTAGAGTTTAAATGTCTAGACTGATTTGGTGTTATATACATGTACACTGACCTTTATATTTTCTATGGTGATATTATATCTATCATTTCCATATCGAAGAGAATAATAGGTTTTTTAGAGTTTAAGTTTCTAGACTGATTTGGTGTTATATAAATGTACACTGAATATACATGTACACTTAACTATGTTTGCCTTAATATAAGTATGTATGTTTACAAATATTTAAGGTGGATCTCTGCAAAAAAATAATTTAGAGGAAGAACAAGTATGATTGGATTCATTTTCAAATAGTTTTTCTATTCTCTACCTATATTATTAGATGTAAAAGATCATTATTAGTAATTTTTTTGTTTGGGAAATTACAATTAATATAGATAATTGTGCATGTCAGCACCACCAATACCACTTTTGAGTACATAGTAGTTAAGTACATAATGCATTTGAGTACATAGTAGTTATTTACAACTGCATGCATTTACCAAAAAAAATTGTAGTAAGAAGAATGGATGGATTTAGCCTTAGCAAAACAAAATGACATTTTGTAATAGTCAGCACTTAGCCTTAGCCTGAGCAAAAAAATGATATATTGTCATGTTTTGATTTTTGTAATTGAAGATTCAACTTAACAAATGGAATTTTTTAATAGCCAAAAGAATCGTTGGATTGAGCTTCAGCGAAACAAAATGACATTTTGTGATAGTCAGAAAACTGGATTTTCGTAATTATAGTTTCAGCAAAACAAAATGACATTTTGTAATAATTAGAAGACTTTCTCTTGTTATAGATTTCAGGTGAGAATACGTACCCATCTAGGTCCCTTTGATTATGATTTTAAGCAATAATCACACATCTACTAATCTAGAATCGTATAAATGTATTTTTCTAGCTATCTTGTCGGTATATAATTGAAACCAGCATCAAACCCTCTTTCTTTTATATCAAATTGTGTGATTTCCTTGCGAGAATTTACTCCTATTTGTGGTCTGGAACATGTCTTATTTTGGCATAAATATGCACTTGCAATATTACATTTATGTTCATTTCTTCCACACTTGTATTTAAATAATATGCAAACATGTCTCTTTCAATAGCCACTAAATATTTCCATTTTCCATGATTGTATTTCTATATTTTGAATTTATATGACTCTATTTCTATGTTTCAATCATGAGCATCATGGTTTCTTATGTTTCAATCACGAGCTCAATGGTTTCTTTCCCAAAATGTTTCTTGATCAATAATTCCTAATATTTTTTTTATATAATTACATAGATACTTGAATGTATGATTATTGCTTCTCACATGACTAATACCCTTATGGCTAGTCTTTTTTATAATTGACATGTTGGGAGTCCTATGTATCATATTTCCAGTTAGCGTTTAGAGTTTGGTACAAATTTGGGGATTCAACAGCGAGAATGGCTAGAACATTTGAGTCCATAGTATTTAAATACAACATGCATTTACCAATTTTTTGGATGGATTTAGCCTTAGCGAAACAAAATGACATTTGGTAATGATCGAAATACTGTTTGGAATTTTGTAATTGTAGATTTAGAAAAGCAAAATGAGTCCATGGAAAAATAACTAAAATCAGTTGGCTCAAAGCCATATCTCTTAGGCCGTATTAGTTCACAAGTCTTACGAGAGAATTTGTGGAAGATGTAGAATAAATGGTTGACTCGAACTACTCAGCAAAGTGGACAACCCTTTTAAATTAGGATTTGTATAAATGTCATCAAATATCCAATATACCTTCACATTTTCATGGTTACCAAGATTTTCCCTACGAGGCATGTGATTATGAATGTAATTTTCATAATTCATTGTTTTAGCCTATAAATAAGGGGTTTTGTTCTTGCAGTTGGCCACTCTTTTACTGACTATTTCTTTTTTAACAATGTCCTTATGCTGAAGGGTGTACACGTTGATGTTGAGTACCATATTTTCTACAAAATATTTGAATTCATGAGTGTCATACTCCCCCCATTGTTCTTGACATTTTCTTCATATTAAGGGATAATTGATGCTTAGTAAAATCCTTAACGGTATTAAAAGGAAAAAATGCCTCAATTTTGTACTTAAGAAATTACAGCCAAGAGAGACATAAGTCATCACTAAAGGTGAGTGCATACTTAGCCCTTGAAACTAAATGAGTCAGAAATGGGAGTGATCACTATGTACCATATTACAACATATGATAGCACACATGGCCTTAACTTTTGGAAAAGGATATTCATGTAAGAAACTTTAGGAATACCAAGTACCAAATTTGGTGGTATTGACTGTTGCAGATACCTATAACTAATGTCTAAATATTTTATACAAAAATATACTCAAGAAATAAACATGTGCAATAAAGTAGGAACCTAAAGAGGGCTCAAAACCAATGAATGTGTATAACCGAGAAATATGATCAAGTCTTCCAAAAAAAAAACATTTTTTTAATTTTTATTTCTTTAATGACCACATCATGAAGAGAAAAGTTAAAACTCTATTGTCTTCCCATCACCAAAGTGAAAAATCTAATAAATGGAGAGCAGATTGGTAGAAATTTTAAGAGTAATGTAATATCCCAAAGCTTAAAAATTTTGACTGACCTAGCACACTATAGTTTTCTAATTAATATAATCCTTAAAGAAAATGACAACACATAAGGGATATGGAACATAAGAAACTTTATTTAATTAATTACTAAAAATAGCACACAATAACTAACATAAGAAACCTCAATTAATAAAAGTGTGAAGTTTAACTGAATAGAAATAAATATACTAATCAATCATGGACCCTCCATGGATCCACCACACAAATTACTCCCACGTGGTTTTCATCCCTGGGACCAAATTAGAACTGACCTTGCCAATTTCTCAACAAAGGAAAAATAGATAAATAACTTTCGATAATCTCAATGCGTAGCTCCTATCCCCTTTTATAGGCTTGATGCACTCTCTAGAAACAATATTTTATTATTTTCCCCCAAAAAATGAAGGAGAATAACGTGGGTGAATACCTGATGGGTAGATTCTGTCCATTTTGACCATGTCCAGAAAATGGAATATTACAAATCCTCTCGCCCAAAGAGTGCTTTCCCTCAAGGAATACACTGCTATCCAAAACATAAGAATATGTACACTAATATTTGGATCCCATACAACCCAGTGTGTTATTCCATGCCTCCATGCTAAATGAGCCTAAATGCATCCTTCGATTCCTGGATCCCAAAAAATCCTTTGGTCAAACGCTCCCTTGATAAATTCACCTGGATCGCAAAAAATCCTTTGTTCAATCCCTCCCCCAATGGATTCTCCTATATCACAACACCACTGAAGTCTTGGGACCCATGGGTTATGACGCCCTCTCAGAACTCCATCATTTCCCATGCTTAAGGGCCTCAGCTAAAATATTCCCTTGGCTAATAGTATCCCATCAATAGAGTTCCATCTCATAATCTCTCACCAATCCATTTCATGGAAATGATATAATGCATTAATTATTGCACATGGAATAATTATACTATCCAGATGTTTCCTGATGCTCAACTTATGTTGCTCCACTTAGTCACCTGACATGATCCATTTGTAGAACTTTTCTCTGTTATCCTTAATGTATGAAGGCGGGTTGGTAGTGTTTCAAGTCATATCTATGTACTCATGTAGAGGTTTTACATAGAACTCCCAACTGTACTGTTCTTGCTACCTTGTGAGTGGCTTGAGTCGTTCCTCAACATTAGACATCTTGGATGTTGACTCCACACATACTCCTATGAGCTCCTCATTTTTCCTATTCTCCTATAAGAAAGTGTCTCAGACTTCCCAAACCCTCTACTTCAACATCATAAGATATGTCTTTAAATGCATGATATTTTCTCAAAGGTATTTTACTAGAAATTTTGGTGCCTTGTTGAATGTATCTGTACCTGTCTGCACCAGATGCCCAACAACCATAAATTAAACTTGAGCCTTTGATTGGATCTCTGGGAATGGTTCTGTATTTCCATTATGGATGTAATTTTTCTCATCATGCTCATGATGTTGGTTTATTACTACCGACTCCTGATTTTATTCCCCTTGAATCTTCTTCCTAGTCTTCTCTACATGTGGGGATAAGTTACCCACCCTCTCTAGTTGTCAAACATGGATGTACTGGTGGACTGTTATCTACACCTGACTTCCCTTACTCTTTATGGATTTTCTCCTAGACACCTATAGACTAACCTACCACATCATCAGGAGGAACTGCCTCCTTCCTTTCCCCATGTACGTTTTCAAGCTGACTGAATATCATCGAATTTTCATGAAAGTTTTTTTGAAAGCATTGGTCTTATTTCTAACCATCTATACTTGACTTCTTAGATCCTTCATAGGTTCTATTTTGAAAATAGGTGAACCCATTATGGATGAATCCCCATGATCTACAGAAGTGTCTAATTGTTCTGCCTTTGTTGACTCCTTATGACTTAGACATGAATGGTTAAGGGCCTAAGGTCCCTTGTATATAAAGCATAGTCCTGTCCTCCTTAGTTCATTCTTGATACAAATTTTGTTCTTTCTTCCTCCATTAATCTTTATCAACTCATTCCTAGTCAACACCCTTCTAAGCACATTTCTATTTTTCTTGACCTACTTCTCAGCTAGATCATAGGAAGTTGGTGATCCCCGTGGTTCCTTCCTCCAAATGGTCAACAATTTGGATCTTAGTATCTTGAAAATGTTAGCATCTCCTTCTATAATAGAGACAAGATATTTTGTATGTTTTTTTTTCACATATTCTGGATGAAATGTTGTAATTTTCATGTAAAATCATTGTAGTAAGTGAAATATTAAGTCGTCAGATTCCAAATTTAGCATAAAGGTACCAACGATGAACTCTACGATGATTTTTAAAATTATACACCTCTTCTGAAAGGTAGGAAGCATAATAGTATTCAATGCTCGAAGGTATTGTACTATCAGCTGCAGTATATATGTCATGAGATCATTATTATAGGGCATTAGTGGCGAATTTCGAGCCATGACCCCACTAAGACAAGAAGAAAATGTGAGCCTCGCCTATTCACAAGGATGGGTTGGATTAATACAAGCATAGATGGCTTGAGAGCCCAACTTAGTTTCTTCCATTCTTGTATCCCCACCTTGGACATACATGTGTCTAATTCCTCCAACTTTTGAAGTTATGTTTCTGACTTTGTTTGCTGCAATTCATATCCAACTATGAAGAGCTTAGCCCCTCTTCCCTGTCCTTCCTTCACTTCCCATGGGAGCTTCTACTACAAAATGACATAGAATATTTTTGAGAAAGCTTTGTTGCTTTCACCATTATTCTGGTCTAAGGTAGTACTGTTATGTAAAGGACCATATATTCTCACTATTTCATCAAGGACTGTTTGGGTGTATTCCAAGGTTTCTTCAAAACAATTCATCTTATCCCATACCCAAGCAATAAAATATGAAAGGATACACTAATATTTCATGGGGAGATTATATCAACATTCTAAATATTTTCAAAAAATCTTACCTAATGTTTCCCCCTTTAGAAGCCCCCCCCCCCCATTTTCATGTAAACAACCACTGAACCAAACTCAACTCTTATTTTCCTTCCTTCCTTTTTTTTTTTTAATTATATCTCTTCTCTTATTTTTCTTTCTAAATCAATAAAAATTTCATAAGTACAAAGTTCAAAAACTAATAGTAGATATTTCCTTACCTTCTAACCATGTTAGCATGTAATGCGCTTCGCGTCAACCTCAAACAACCTTCTCATTCCACTTTATGATGACCTCATAGTGGGTACTCAACCTCAACTTTGTGCTTTATCTCCTATTTCCTATGATTTCAATGGCCATTTTATTTGAAGTACATAATGAATGGCATATTTAATTCACTCTACACTTGGTCACATGGTATGCACTCCAATCTCTTATGTAAGAGAAATTCTTTCAAAACGGACCAGTTGTGCGCATGATTCCTTGCTTTCACTGGATTTAATTCCTTCGTGCTTTGTGGAAGTACCATCGTTATTAGTCAATGAGTATTTCAACTAATGTTATTGGTGTTTCTTGCCTTCAGTTCTCACCCAATAACAATTATATTTTTAAATCTATCGCCCTGAATCTTCCTTGGACTTCACAAATATATATGGATGCGTCACAATATGACCATTTAGCCATGAATACTGTTAGTGTATGCCATTATTGCTAGTCACCAGTGATCAAATATGATCTTATAAGGTTTTTTAGGGTCTTATGTCAAATTTTTATGATTTCAATAGGTCTTCAAATAAAAATTTGGTCACTGGCTAGTGTGACTATGTGTGTTACTACTCCTTTCAAAAGTCATGTTGTGGTCATTTCCATCACTCATTTCAATGATTCACCAACTAAAATATCTCTCCATCAACATATCAATCACATCTCCATGGTCATGATTCAGCTCATTGCATGTAGCGTCACCATTAGGGTTAGGGTCAAAATCATTAAAAAAATCAGCCAGTTCACCATTGAATTCAGCATTGAACGAGTAGTAATATTGAAAAATGTTCAATAAAGTTTTTAAAGTGTAATTTCATTTCAATAATTAATGTAATAAGTTTCTCAAAGGTTGTAAATCTGCAAAGTTTGAAAACAAAAGTGAAAAGACTTGGTGGGGCCACTTAACCACCAAAGGTGAAATTGATTTCCAAAGCTACAAAAGGCTAAACGAGCCTCTCATTTGCTCATTTCATCTTCAAGAAACCTCTCTCAACCAAGAAAACTCACTGTCACCCTCATAAAATAAATTTCTTTTCCCAAGAGTGTCATCTCTCCTCAGAGTTGTGCTTCTATTGTGCATTTGGTGTGCACGCACTGCGCTTTTACCCCATCGATGTGATCTCTTCATTTTGGCACAAATAATCACTCCAAGTGGATTCTACATCAGAAAAAAGGTTATAGTTTATCAGAGATAGGTAACTGGGTCCTCCAAATCACCTCTCATGTCTTCATATTGTGATTGGAAAGAAAAATTCTCTCTTCTAGGGTTTTAGTACATTTTCTATGTTTATGTTTACATTTACAAAATTTTTAAAGAAACGCTAATATTGTAGCTTAATCACCTTCACCAATTTTTTATACACATACCTAATCATTTTCCACACCCCCTACTCCTCCTTTTCCCTATTTTCCTATAAACCCTAGCCTAGACTAGATATTTCTAGGTTAGGGTTGTTTTTCCTCTTGTTGGACACCTTCCCCTTACCCATTCCCTCAAATTTAGCTTTCCCCTACTTCCTAACATCTATCCCTACCCTCCTATATTTTCCAAAGAATTTAATAAGACATAAACACCTTCATCTCCCTTCATTCCCAAAAATTGCCCAAATCCCCTGATTCTGCCTTCACTAAAAACTAATTCCCTTTCCCATTGAGCTAGGATTAGAAAAGGATTCTGAAACCACTGAGTAGAAGAGGCACAAGGGAGTTCATATCAACAATTATGAGCCCATTTCAACAAATGAGATCATTTATTCACCCTACCTCAAGAAACAATTTTAGGATGTTGGTTACCTTGCCTTTTGCCAAAAGGTTGAGGAATTTTGTTTTCATGATAAACTTACTAGTACTTTCACCACTAGATTGAGGAGAGATAAGGTAAATATTTTAGGGGTGGTGTTCACTCTTTCAACGGAGATCATTTCCTCAGCCATAGGGATTCCAAGTAGTGGTGAAAACTAGTTCAAGAGTAGAGACCTTGACCTTGATAGCTACGAAAATGTACTTGAAGCCAACATACGAAGAAACTCCTACACACATCTTTCCATTCAGACACTTGCTGGAAAAATGTGCCCCTCTCATGAAATTGATCATGAGGTACTTCACATGTGATGGTTTATACTCAAGGTTATATTAGAATCATATGAGACTCTCCTTTACAAGACTATGGTAAATATGGAAGATAAGGTAAGGAGAATTGTACAGAATCATCATGCTAGAATTTTTCATCATGGATTGGTGAAGTTTGTGGTATTTCATTAGTTAACACAGATCAATTTTCCATGGGATGACTTTGTATATTCAAATTCTCTTTTGTCTTCTCCAATTCAATCTAGCAGTCACTCTACACCCTTGGCTTCTCCAACATATCAAGAGGTTGATTCCTCAAGAAAGCCTACCAAAAGAGTTCCCAGGGTAGAGGTGACAGAAACATATGTCATAGGTAAGAGTCTTTTGTTTTCTCTAGATATTGTTGAAGGGGCCAAGCCTACATCAGGTGAACAAGAAACATCATCACATCATGAAGCACCATTGCAGGATGGGGAACCATTCCATCATGACACTGACATGGAAGACTTGCAGGTGAATGGAGAGAAGAAAACATCGGAGCAGATCAATATGGAGAAGGATGCTGAGATAAAATAACTTAAGGATAGCTTATCAAAGCCTAAATTTGTAGTATCATTCTTGGAACAAGAGAATATGCAATTAAAGGTAAATCAACCACTCTTAAATAGGCCCATGGTTGATTTTAGCAAAGTCGATGTAAAATTTAAGGCAATGGTTGAGATTGATGATTCAAATGATCAGGAAGAGTAGTTTGGAAGGAAGAGACTAAGGAAAAGAGGCCTCAAAATGACACTTGAGCAACAAAAAGAATCAACTCCACAAAAACTCAAATGATAGTTGATGAACTCATATTGGCAGAAATCGAGAAGGATATGGAATATTCACTTGAATGGGTGAATTTCCACTTGGATAAGCTCCTCAAGAGGGAAAATAACAAAAAAAATGTATAAAGGAAAATGGCTATGCATTACTATACAAAGAATCAGGTCTCCAAGGTCACGATCAAGCAGTTGAAGAAAAATATCAATGAAACCCTAATGAGGAAAAAGGAGAAGGATAAGTTGGATTTTCTTGTTGAAGCCTCTCTAATAGCATAACATATCATCATAGGCCTTCATGGGACAATTTTGGAATTTTTTTGAAGATTTTGTAAAAAAAATTGGTTTTTTGTGACTTTCGGCCAATTTGGAAAATAAAGTAGAGGCAAAAGAAAAATTCCTTAGCGCTGCACTTTTTCCTCATCCATCAAAATGCAAAAAAATTATACGCGTGGATATATATTTACTCATACATCTTAGCTATCGACTCGTGGTTCCTTTTCAGCAAAATGGTGAAGATAAATTGCCAAAAAATAGGTCTAAAACACACTTTCTACCATTGTTTTGGAACAGGCACTGTGCTTTTGGGAGTAGCTGTGGGAAAATGAAAATTTCTCCCTCATGGAGTGTCCATTTGGCTTGCGTTAGATATCTAATGAAAACTAGACATCCTCATATTTCCAATGCATCTTTCAAAAGTGTATTTGGAGGATCAGAAGGTGACCAAAAGTCTCTCACAAGCCAGGAACTATGCTTTATCAGAAGTGCATCGTGCTTTATCAGACATGCGTTATGCCTTTGCCTGTGTGTGCAAATTTCGACTTTTTTGTCAATAAAAATTGATCTAATTATATAATTACTCTATTTTTATGTTGATGTTATGTAATGAAGGGTAAATGGGATTTTTATAGTCACTTTGATGTAATTTTGGACCTCATTAATGAGGAGCATCTTAGTCAACTCTATTTGGAGGATTTTTTTTAACCTCCCTAAACATTAGGGTTTTACTGACAGATATTTTTAAGTTATTCCTACACAGATGGATTCAACCCCTGAGAGAGGGGAAGTTATTTTTGAGTCTATATGTATGGGTTTTCAGTCATTTTTATGGTTTGACATCAGAGGGTGAAAGTCTTGTAGCTTGTACTTCATCACTTTTCACAGGAAATCAAAGGACAATTGCAACTATTATTTAGGAATTCTCATGTTGTGTGTTTGTGATAATGTTTTCTCTCTGTTATATTTTTATATGAATGATATACTTTCCTTCTTAGCATATCTATCATCTTCAGTGATTTTCCTAAGATTTTATAGGAACAATTATTTTCATTAAAGCTTTGTTTTGTCACGAATCTCATTTTATTGTAATTTTCCTTCTTGATTAATGAATTCATGGTGCACATTATCATTATGATCTATTTCTCTTTAAAACCATACAATACACTGACAAATCCTAAGGCATCAAAAAATCATAGCTATATTTCTCCTCTATATCCCTTGCAACTGTGACCTTTGATACTTTGACCTAGTTCTGTGATTTTCATCCCTAGTGTTGTGGATCATTTGCAATATCATTTTATTTTAATTTTTAAAAATAACAAAAATAGAAAAGTACTAAATAGATATGTTAAAGTATTAAAGTTCATATACGTCAGCATAAAAATATTTCTGCTCGTTATATTAAAGTTGAAATACTTTTAGGCTTTATGAAGGCAGGTCCTAGTTCAAATTTTAAATATCAATCGCTTTATCGAGTGGGATTCGATGATTTATTAAGAACTGAGAAAACGGATCAACCTGTGAGCCCTTCTAGCACATGGGTTAACATGGAGGGTTCCTCCACAGTTGACTGTGTTGACTACAGGAGTAACCCAGATGAACAGTTGAGATTTACTGTGGGGGCATAGGCAAAATGAATCCTTCGTAGCTTGAGGTTCTCCCCACAATCACGTTTGTCGCCAAGTTGGTTACAGTTGTCATCCACGTCATTATTTCTTAATGGTCTGTTGGCACATCTTATCAGCATTTAAGTTCAAATCCCCGCGACCTACTTAAGTGAAATTCTTATTCTTTCTGAAATTATCATTGGTTAGTTGGTGTTTGAAGTTTGTCTGTGTTGCGTCTTTTTCAGTTTTCTACTACCTTATCAGTTATTGCTCACCCTATAAGTTGTCTACCATCCCAAAGTTAAAATATGGCTAAACGCTCATCCCTATCAGGTTCTGCTAGTCACATCCCTCTCATGCATACCGAGAGGGATATCCAGGATACAGATTGTTCCCTTGACCACCTATATTTTTACCAGCAAGTCTGCCTAAATGATAAGAACTCTCCAATTTATACTTCCATGGAAAAAACTGGTGTGCTATCTACATGTATCCCAAAGAATAATCTTTTTCTCGAATTTATACATTGCCTAGTGTCTGTTATGTACCCTAGGAAATGTTTTGTAGTGAATTGTCAAGGGGAGAACACCTTGCAAGTGTCGGCTTAGTTAATTAGCTAAGCCTTTTATTTCCCTGAGTCAGAGTCATATATCCAATTCTCTGATGATTCCTTGATAGCATATTACGACAGTCTTGCAGGTCAAGATTTTAATCAATTCATTCATTTTCTGAAGCAAAATACACGGCGGTTTGAACTTGACAGTAAAGATTTCCCTATGGAGGTTTTTGATATTGAAGTCAAACTGGTGCTAAGCTGCATTGCAAAGATTTTGGGAAAAGACGATGACAGTATAATGGACAAGTCAATTTTGTGGATGTTTTCCATGATGATGAAGCCAGGAGTGTTGCTGGATATTCCATCCTATTGGTAAGAAGTTGTTAACTCTCAGCACATGAGCTTATCATTAATGGGTTCATTTAGGTTTCCCTCACTTATTGTTTACTTATTATTATATCAAAATGTAGAAGAATTCATGCATCTGGGGTTAAACATTATGGATATGAATAAGGGGAGACAATCAATAATATTTTGGATAGATATACTGAGAAAATAATAGAATGAGGGTGGTTTGTTTGATTTTGCTGGTCATTTTATGTCTTCTACATATAAAGTTTTGAATGAAAGTTCTCCCCCCTATTTTTTGCCCAAAGCTCAAGAGTTCTTGCATTTGGGGGCCAGTTGTAAATTTGGTGATTGGTTTGTTTTTGAAGATTATTATGAAATTGGACTTTATGGAGCTAGTGTTGAACCTTATAGGCTTCATGCGTTTGTTCTTATGAGATTATTTGCTCTAGATTTTATTATGCAAAGTCTAAATGTTGACCAAATTCACTTTATGCCTATGAAGAAGGGTCATATGTTCAAATTTCCAATGATTGTGGGTCCCTTTATAGTTAATATGCGACAAGAATTTGATGAAGTCACTTAGATGTTCTATGGAATGCACTTACTATTAGGAGAGAAGTGGGCTTATGATGCTCATAGTGTCATTTCTAGTAGAACAATTGATAATGGATATTCAGCCTTCACTCATGAAAGCAGACCAGATCCTGAAAAAATGGAAAGTAAAGGTGTTGTGAGTTCATTAAGTTCAAATGTTCATACTTCTATTATATCAGAAAAATCAAATAAAAGAGGTAGAGAGGTAGTTGTTGATTCAGAGGACAAGGAACAGAGAGCTAGGAAGAGAGCAAAGTTAAATGAAGAGTTTGCAGATACTCAACCTGATTTTTCATTATAGTTGGGAGGTAAAAAAAATGTCCCTGCTTCACCGAGGAGGCATGAGAGCACTCAGGATCAAGTGCATCTAATTAGACAAATGTTTGCCCAGACTTTAGAGAGAAATCCAAAGATGAAGGCAAGTATAGAAGCTCAAGCTGAGTACCAGATAGCTCTAGACCAAACAAGACATCTAACTGCAATGGATCTTAAAAAAGATCAATTCAAAATTTCCCTTTCACATCCTTCCAATATGTCAATTGGTTCTTCTAATAATTTCAATACTGTAAATTTGACTGTAGATGTGAAGAAAATCCCATTGCTGGATAAAGTGAATCTACATATGCAAACATGTCAGTTGATTATAAATGACCTAAAAAAAGCTAATAGCTTAAAAATATCATAGTGAAGATTGGAGTAGCTCCCAATAACAGGTTTGTTGTGCATAAGCTTCTGCAAAGTGCTAAATCATAGATATTTGTACTAAAGAAAAAATTGAAATTACCTACAGGACAACATTCCATGGCAGCAGAAGTTGCAGAGGTGGAAAATGAAAAAGAAAAACTTTTTCAGCAGCTCATGCAAAAGGAAGAAGAAGTCACTAAATTAAAGAAAACTGGACTGTCATTACAAATCCATATTGAAAATCATACTTGCAATTTTATTTTTCCATCAGGTAGTGAAGATCCATTAGCACAAATTTCTCAATTAACTATTGAATTGCAAATGGCAGAAAGAGATTGAAAAAGAGCAGAAGCTGATTTAGAAACAACAACAAAGATTATAAAGGCCACTAAAGGAGAAGTCAGTAAATACAAAATGGACTACCAAACTGCTGAGGCTAAGATCAAAAGTCTTAAAGAAAAGTTGAAAGGAAATATATCCTTAATACAAGCTAATGATATCATCTGGAATGATATTATTGAAGGAATGAAAACCATCTGGGATTTTCTAACTGTTATTGTAGAAGAAAAAAAACGTTATCAGGGAATTTTAAGAGCAAGTCATGACAAAAAAATAGAAAAAAATCAAATGGGGCTATTTGGGAAAGGAATTTCATTAATTTCATTGATTCTAAAATAGATCAGGAATTAGAACAAAATGAAATTAAAGACATAATTTTATATGTAGTAGAAATTAACAAAATGATTGTCAAAAATGATTTTAGGAAGTCTACAGAAAAGAAGATGATTGAGTTAAAGGAAGTAGTTAGTAAATTTGATAAATTATTTGATAAAATAGCAAGAGAAGGTTTGCCATCATGTTGGGGGCTTGGAGGTGGTCTTATGTCATGGAATTGTTATGAGCCCTTGCTAGTTTTGGCTAAAAGTAAGGTAGAGAGCACTCATGAGAAAACTCAAGTTCTTAAAGGAGCAATAGTGATCAATTTCCTTCAGATACATTTTCAACTGTTGTGGTTAGTGAAAAACCTATTTGTGGAAAGACCATCTTTCAATAGAATTAGTGCTTTCATATTGGATTTTCACAAGCTGGTTCATTCACCAAAGACAAACATCGAAATATGTAAGAAGTGCAAAGCTTGGATGAAAAATTTACCAAAGGATCCCTCGGATGCAAAGAAATATAAATCAGCCAGTCAAGGAAATTTAGAAGCATTGTCATCAATCCATATTCAACATATAGATTAGGATTTTAATTTCATGTTATTTCCTCTTTTAAAGAGAGGATGTAATTGTAATAAGACATTTTTGAAGACATGTAATAGATAGTCTATGACGTCCTAAGTAGTTAAAGTAGTTAAGATCAGTTATAGTAGCTACAAACTGCTTTATATTGTATGTAATGAGATAGAGAAGAAAGAGAAGGGTTTTGAGTTTTGGACCTTCAAACTGCAATTATTGTACTCAGATTTCAGATGATAAACGAATGAAAAGAATTTTTTTGGCATTTTTTAATGTTGATATGTCTTCAAGTTTACATTTTTTGTTTTCCATGTTTGAATAATATGAAGTAATGAAGCTGCATGTCTCCTTTTACTTGTGCAATTAAGAGTTAAAACACTTAATGGGCGCTCCTTCATTTTGACTGTTTCTTTTCTCATAACTCTTCTGGAGTTTGAGGTGATATATTCTATATAACAACATATCAATTTGGACTTCTATCTTATATTTTCTTCTAATCATTCCATTCTACATCAACAAATAACAACATTGTGGAACATTCATTGTATTTCATCTTTAAGGGTTTAATGATAAATATTTGAGGGTGATTAGACAAAGAAAAATATTTCTGTGACATAATTATATAAATTTATTAAGCATTGATTCCTTATCACAACTAAGGGATTGTCTCTTAAGGTCCAACATTTTTTGGCCCTGTTGCTGGAGACGAAGAAGCAAAGTTTTTTCCCTAGGTTTGGTTCATATTTCCTCTAGTTTTGCAGAGAGATGGAAATTTTAAAGCTGTGTTTCCATTTTATAATTCTGGTTTATAAGAGGCCACATACGAGGTCATATACCTCTTAGCAAAAAGCTCCTATTCACTTAGATCTGGAAAATTTGGTTTCTAAAAAAGGCTAGAAATCAAGGACGCTTTCTACACCTGATGCCACACTGCCTGTACTAAGAAGAAATTCCCATACCCTTTCATCCAAGCATATTTCCTGGAAACTAATTTTCCAAGAACAAGAATCCTTGTCTTCACCCATTCATTTCCAAGAACAAAGATTAGAAGAGCAATATTAAAAATAAACCTAACACAGTTTCTAGTTCTTCTGCTATTATTCATCAACCTCTTCCCATATTAGTTGTTTTACCTCATCCATCTACATCTACAACTAGTATATCATCCCCACCTACTCAAGGAGTAGTTAATCAAGGCATAAACATGGTAGCCCCTAATTTCTTGATGAACATATATGCACCATTAAATCTTCCAAAACCAATGAATGCAATGCCTCAGGAATACCTTAAGTTGCTTCCTAGATTTACTGGTGAAGATGAAATAACTGCAGAATAACACTTGCCTTTGTTTTTCACTTTTGCTAAAAATTTAAATGTTGAACATCTTATTGTAGTAATGAGACTTTTTGTACAGTCTCTAAATGGAGAGGCAAGAAAATGATTTAAAGGATTACCAAATGGATCAATTAATGATTGGGGTGAATTATAAATATAATTCATCCAAATATGGGTTGAAAACAGAGATAGTGGCTATTCACTGATAGAGTTTAATGCTATTAAGAAAAAGTCTGATGAAAACATCAGTGATTTCATTAAAAGACTTAACAAATTGTATAATAGTTTTCCTGTAGAAATGAAAACCCCTCCTATTGGAGCAAGATTTTTTTTTGTTGGGGCATTTGCATCAGATTTTAGTTTTACACTGAGAGAGAGAAGATCTCCAACTCTTGAACAAATCCAAATTGTTGCTTTGGAGATTGAAGAAAATATGACTACTGCAGGAAAAGCACAAGAAAAGCAGTTAGTTCAAGATAAAGGTAAATCCAAGGAAGATTCATCATAGGATCAAAGGATTAACGATATGACTAAGGTCATCAAAAATTTGTCAAACAAACTAGTGAACATGGAATTGGATAATAATAAACCTGCACAAAAAAATAGAGTGGTTTTTAATCCCCAATTCAGAAAGCAGCCCTTGCATATATTGCAGAGGGAAAGAAGAGATCAGGACCAAGTTCAAGCACCCTTATATATAGAAGCAACACCTTCACAATCTACGGATGATGATCAGAAAGAGGTTGAACATCAAATCTCTACTGTTTATATGAAGGATGATGAAGAAGAAAAAAAATGTGACGAAGAATGTACAGAGGCTGATGTATCATTTGACCAGGAAGAAATGGGTGATTATTGTAAGCAATTCATTGCTCTTATGCAAGTAGAATTGCATAAAAAGTATGACTTGAGATCAAAAAAGAGATTGAGAACTCAGGATGATGTGGAAAATGAACCAGAGTCAGTTCCTTCTCCAATGGCGACTCCACAACCAACGAACTCAGTAAATCAATTAGAAAAAGGAAAACAACCCATGAATCGAGTAAAATAAAATGAGAAGCAACAAAATGAGGCTTCCCAAAGTAATTCTACTGATTCAAATATTTTTGAGAAGATTGTTACTGTACTTGAGCAACATGCTAATCCTAAAAAATATCAAGAAGAACCTGAGAAAATTGTTAAACAAAATCAAACTTTCAGTTTGTCCAAAGAGTTATAAAAAGTTAAAATTCAAGTACCCTTGCTTGAGTTAGCTAAGAAACCTAGATATAAGAAGGAAATTTCAGAGTTTATTAATCTCTCTCAGTCTGATGATGTTTGTGATATTGTGAATTTTCAATAAGAAAAACCAGTGGTCACCTTTGCTCCTCATGTTGAAGAGGTAGATTCCTTTGTTTCTCCTTTTTATATATCAGTGCTTCTACAAAATTTCATTATGCATAATTGTATGTTAGATTTTGGTGCATCACATAAACTTATGCCATTATCTATGATGAAAGAACTAAATTTGCAAATCACTAAGCCCTATAGATACTGTGACAGCCTCATTAAGAGTTAACTAGTATTAACTAGTTAAACACAATTTTCTTATTTTTATTTTCTTGAAAGAAAGATTTAATTGTTATGTTTATGAAACAAATTATTATTATTATTTTTTTTATTGAGTTAATTGGAGGAATTAATGAGTGAAAAGAAAATATTTTAAGCTGATGGTAAAAATTTTATAAGAATAGGAAGTGGTTGTGGACAGTTGGAAAACAGTTACCTACTCCTTTGAGGATAAATTTTAATCCCAGGAGAGGAGTAGGGGTTCTGTGCACAATTGGTATATGGGAGTATTTTCTAGAGCTGGTGGTGACCAGTTGAAGATAGCTCATAGAAACCCTTGTGAAGCCAAAACTTTCTGAGTTTGACTGGATTGGCCATCAAGAGGTCATAGCAGAAAGAGGTATCTATTCCACTATTAACCCATGGCACCTTCCATATTCTGGAGCTAGGGGGCAAGTGTAGGACGTAATAGCCTCCCTTGAATGGTTTGGAGGACCGCATCTTAAACTACTTAATCCATATAAGTATTACTGTGTAATTAAAAGCAGGTTATTCAAAAGTTGAAAAGATTGCTTTACAGTATTACTGTTCTTGGGTTATTGTCTTATTATGAAAACCTATAAATTATGTGTATGTTGTTTACAAATGTGAGAGACAGAAATAAATGTGTAGACAGTTTGTTCTCTATATTTATGGAAATATACTGTGGAAATTACTAGGTATAAAACCTAGTTTATTTCTTTATTTTCATAATATGATAAAGTTACAGTTTAAATCCCTGTATGTTGTGAGAAAGTACAGAGATATAATAGCTATGTATTAGAAATAATATATATATATCAGCAGTAGCATAGTTTACTATAAGAAAATATAATATGTCGTTTAAAACCTTGTATGAGAAGAACAGAGACCATATATTGTTTTTCTTTTCTGTTACTATGAAGTATACTGATGAAAACAATTTATATAGGAGTGATTTTATTAAGAAAAAAAACCACAAAAGAAAATTTACATGTATAAGTCATAAGATAACCAAAACCAAGGGATTAGAGCCGATGGACTGTCGACCCTAGTTCTGGGAAAAAACCCAAATTAGGGGTGCATCGTCCATGGATGTTAACCCCATTTCTATACATAGGCATTATGAATTGGTGGCCCGAACACCACAAGGAGTATCTAATATATAATCAAGAAGTATTTGAATATCAAAATCACATAACTCAGTGAAAAATGAGAAAATAGAAAGAATGCGAAGTTCTCAGTGCTAGTAAACTTATCAACCATTTCTTAACGGTATAAAAGAGATAACTGTTAAAAATAAATGAACTGTGCATTTTCATGATTTAGTCACCATGTCTCTTTTTAAATAATAAAATACAAAGAACCCAGAAACTTTCATCCGCTAACTGCGAGAGTATTTGCATGCAAGTAAAGACTAAAAGTTCTAGGTAAGAAAACCCTTCTAAATTGGAAACGACATAGAATGAGTTCATTGCGAAAATGGCAAACAGAAAGATTTCATTCTAAAGTAAAAGATTATAGTAGGATAAATACAATGTGCATTGTAGAGCATAGTCAAACTACAATAAAACTTAGGCATGAAACAGAGTTATTATGCTCACGGAAACTCCCTTAAATTTGGGATTAAACCCTAGTATAATCCTTTACAAAATTATTACAAATATCATTCGAAAACCTAGGTTGGGGTTTTAAACCCTCAACTTGGAAATTACACATTTATAAGAAGAAGTCAAGTTCTATTAGCTAGAACCAGAGCGACATATTGAAAACCTAGGGTTTGATCTTCCTTGAAGATCGAAGGGTTCCTGAGAAATGCACAGGAGGAAATATCAGCTGGGAATCGAAGCATCTACATCATGTATCCTAGGAAGGAGACTCTGCCGGAAGTAAAGCAGGTGAGGAGCATATAACTGTGCTAGTAAAAATGGAGGCCAGTGGTTAATGAAAGCTTACAAAAAATCATAGGTAAGTTCAACAAATAAACCTTGTAAATGATGGGAGAAAACGTTACCTGAAGAGGGGTGAGAACTCCTTTAGGGCCACTCTACAAGAATATTGAACCATGTAAATTAACTTCTAAATTCTAGAATGAATAAATAGATCTAAGTTAAGCTCTATATAACTATAGAGAAAGCTATTTCTTTATACCTGTGAAAACTCGCAAAAAAGCTCATTTCCTTTGCATCTGTTGTAGCTAGTCGGTCTTGCAGAGTAATACATCTCTGTAGAAGATAGTCAATATAACAAAGATCAGCTGGAAATGCTGACAACATTGATGTTATAGAAAGTAAAACTAAAATTGAATAGCAGAGTGGATTAGCAAATTAATGGCGTAAATTACACGAAGAAAACTTACACATTAGGATGTTTGAGGGGAGCTCGCTTAGGAGGAGCCAAGCTCTGAAAACGCCAAGTTTTCTCCATAGAATAAACCATATACTCTGTGTTAGCTGTAGAGCCTCTACTGTGAATTTTTCCTCAAAAAATCACGTGGAATCCAAGGCCAAGCTAACAGCTGTCTTGGCTATTAACTAGCTAGTACCGCCAAAATTAATGGGAATTGACAAACCATATCACGGCTAGCAAATGGTAAGGCCAAGTGGCCTAACGTGAAATTCAAAGAATCCAATGTCTAGATCATGTATTAATTTCTTTAATGAGTGGACGGATAAATTTTTTTAATATAAATATATATAGCCTTCAAATTTTTGTATGGACTGGGTAGTAATTCATACCAAAGAAAAGTTTCCAAGTTTATAAATGTTCCAAATTAAAAGACATATAATAACGAGATTTTAATTATAATTCCAAAGATTTCTAATGTTATAAAATTATATATTATGGAGCAATGCAACATATAAAATATGTGGAAAATACAAGCACACAAAAAACACATAAAACCAGAGAGACACATATATACGTGGTTCACCCCCCCCTGGACCCCCCACGGCAGCAATTAATTACGGGCGGCGTTGCCACCCCTTTTAAGGTATAGGGGTCCAATGCTGTGATAAAAAGTAAACAAGATAATCAGGCTCCACACCCAACAATCTCCCACTTGGAGACTGATTGTAGCAACTCCACCGCTGCTTCATTTGCTAGACAATGACTCCTCTTTCGACCTGGTAGTTCCTCATCTTCATCGTCATCCTTGAAGACCAATTGAAACTAAGCACATTCTTATTTTCTCCCTGGTTACAACTTTTCTTAGCATATCTACAGGATTCTGGCTAGTGTGTATCTTTTCCAGCTTCAACTCTCCATCTTCCAATACTGACCGTATGAAATGGTACTTGAGATGTATGTGTTTAGTCCTGGAATGAAATGCTGAGTTCTTTGCAAGATGAATAGCACTTTGGCTATCACTGTATAGTGTGCCAATATCATGCTTCTTACCCAATTCATACATAAACCTTTGTAACCAAATCATTTCTTTACTAGTCTCTATAGCATCAACATACTTGGCTTCTGTTGTTGAAAGTGTAACAACACTTTGGATTTTTGAAACCCAACTGACAGTTGTTCCACCTACAGTAAATACATATCCTGTAGTGCTCCTCCTGTTATCTCTATCACTTGCCATATCTGCATCAACATATCCCTGTAGAGCAATGTTTGAACAACCAAAGCATAATGCTTGATTTGTGGTACATCTCAAATATCTAAGAATCCATTTTACTGCCATCCAATGTTCTTTTCCTGGATTGTTCATGTACCTGCTTACAACTCCCACTGCATGTGCAATATTAGGCCTTGTGTAGACCATTGCATACATTAAGCTTCCAACTGTTGATGCATATGGAACTTTAGACATATAATCCATGTCCTCTTGGGTCTTTGAGCACATCTCCTTACTAAGTTTGAAATGGTTAGAAAAAGGTGTACTAGCTGGTTTTGCATTCTGCATATTAAATATTTTCAACACCTTCTCTATGTACTCATTCTGAGACAGTGTTAATTTGCAATTTTTCCTGTCTCTAGTTATCCTCATACCAAGGATTTTTTTTGCAGCTCCCAAATCCTTCATTGCAAATGAATTTCCCAATTTTATTTTGAGCAAATTTATTTCTTGCATGTTAGATCCTGCAACAAGCATGTCATCTACATACAATAACAATATAATATAGCTGCCATCATTTCTCCTTTTTAGATAAACACAATGATCAGAGTGACATCTAGTATAACCTTGTTCAGACATAAACTTGTCAAATTTTAGATACCACTGCCTTGGAGCCTGTTTTAAGCCATACAAGCTCTTCTTTAACCTGCACACCAATTTTTATTTCCCTTTTACCTCATATCCTTCTGGTTGCTGAATGTATATCTCTTCCTCCAAATCTCCATGGAGAAATGATGTATTTACATCTAGCTGTTCAAGATGTAAATCTTCCACTGCTACAAGACTTAAGATATTTCTGATATAATTCATCTTAACAACAGGAGAAAATATTTCATCAAAATCAATACCTTTCTTTTGTGCAAACCCCTTCACCACAAGTCTATATTTGTACCTCTGTTTTCCTCCATCTTCTTCCTTTGCCTGTAAACCCATTTATTCTGCAATGTAGTTTTACCTGCAGGCAACCTGACTAAGTCCCAAGTCTGGTTATGCATTAAGGAGTCCAACTCTTCTTACATGGCTAGCTCCAACTTCTTCCTACTTTCAACCTGCATTGCTTCTTCATAACATTTAGGTTCACCAGAATCAGTCAACAATAAATAATATAATGAAGGAGAGTATCGTTCAGGGGGTCTAATTATCCTGGTAGATATTCTAACACCACTTTCAAGTGTTTGAGGTGCCTGTTGCTGTGGTTGTTGATTATTATTATTTTCAGGCACCTTTACTTTTTTATTTATCTCATCAAGAATCGTGTATTCCTTGCTTTCTTTTTCCTGTTTCTTTTCCTGCAACTGATTCTTATACAAGACCTTTTCATTGAATATTACATCTCTTCTCCTAATGATTTTGTGATTTACATAATCATATAAGCAATAACCAAAATCGTTAGCACCATATCCAATAAAGGTACATTTCTTTGATTTTGCCTCAAGCTTTGTTCTATTTTCTTTATTAATATTGACAAAGGCCTCACAACCAAAAGGCTTTAAAAAAGAGTAGTTTACCTTTTTACCTATCCATGCTTCCTCTGAAATACCACCATCCAAGGAACTTGAAGGCCCTCTGTTTATTAGATAAACATCAGTATCTACAGCATCTGCCAAAAATTGTAAAGGCAATCCTGCATGCAATCTCATGCACCTTGCACGCTCCATGATTGTTCTGTTCATCCTTTCTGACACACCATTTTTTTGTGGTTTTCTTAGAACTGTCTTCTCTCTGTGAATTCCATGATCTGACTAGTACCTATCAAACTCTTTGCTGCAATATTCACCTCCATTGTCTGATCTGAGACACTTCAACTTAATTCTTGTCTCAATATCAACCAAAGCTTTCCATTTCTTAAAAGTATCAAATACATCAGATTTATTTTGAATACAATAAATCCATGTTTTTCTAGTTGCATCATCAATAAAGGTAACATAATAATGAGAGCCACCAAGATATGATACCTGAGCAGGTCCCCATACATATGCATGCACAAGCTCCAATTTTTCGCTCTTCTTTTCTTTTCCAACTCTGAGAAATCTAACTCTCTTCTGTTTTCCATAAATGCAATTCTCACAGAAATCCAAATCAACATTCTTCAAACCTGGCAGCAAATTTCTTCAGTGAAGAATTTTCATCCCCTTCTCACTAATGTGTCCGAGCCTATGATGCCATAATACTGCATCTACTCCTTTAGAAGTTAAAGCATTAACAGAGTTAGAAATACCATTTCATAAATACAATGTACCAACCTTTTCACCTTTTTCTATTACCAACGCTCCTTTGGTGACCTTCCAATTTTTATCTGTGAAAGTTGTCACACAACCTTCACTGCCTAACTGCCCTGTTGAAATGAGATTTTTCTTCAGATCTGGAACATGCCTTACCTCCTTTAGTAGCAATTGGTTTCCATTCTGTTGTTTTACAAGAAATTTACGCATTCCAACAATTTTACAGGGTTTATCATCACCCAAACGAACTTTTCCAAAATCTCCTTGAACATAGTCATGAAAATATTTCTTATCAAGTGTGGCATGAAATGAAGCCCCTGAATCTACAACCCAAGAATCAGTAATATTTTCGAAAGAAAGAATCAAAGCATCTTGTAACACATCCCCTGTCACATTTTCTTCATGATTGTTTTCTTGCTGTGTATCTCCTTATTTTCCCTTCTGAGATCTACAGTCTTTCTTTAGGTGTCCTTTCTTTCCGCAATTCCAGCACACTATCCTTGATCTAGACTTGGATCTGCCTTTCCTTGATTTACTGTGATATCCCGATCTCTTTCCTCTTTCCATTCTTCTTCCCCTAGAGTCTGCATGCAAAGCATTACCTGATGTCTCACTGGAGATTTTCCGTCACATTTCCTTGCTAAGGATAGCACCAACAAAATCATCAAACTTTAAAGTACTAGATCTAGAGACAGAGTTACTAATGGCCATTACTAAACTATTCCAACTCTCTGGCAATGAGCACAAGAATAACAGAGCTCTAAATTCATCATCAAAGTTTACCCCTACAGAACTTACCTGACTGGTAACTGTATTAAATTTATATAAATGGTCTACAACAGATCCACCTTCTGACATCCTCATATTAAATAGTCGTTTCATAAGAAATACCTTGTTTGAGGCCGAGGGTTTTTCATATAGTTTTGCCAACGTCTGCATAAAACCCTCTGTTGTTGTTTCCTTCAAAATATTGAAGGTGACTGACGCCGCAAGACACAATCGTACTATTCAGAGTGCCTTTCTATCGAAAATGTTCCATTCCACGTCTGTCATGGTCATCGGCTTCTTTGTTTTTCCGCTCAATGGTAGGTACAGATCTTTCTGATACAGATAATCTTCCATCTGCATCTTCCATAGTGGGAAGTTTTGACTGTTAAATTTCTCGACCCTAAACTTACCATCGTCCGCCATTGCTCCCACTCGAACCAGGAACCCTTCTTTCCTACGAGTTTATCAGCCAAATATACCTTCGGCTCTGATACCAGTTTTTAGAAAATTATATATTATGGAGAAATGCAACACATAAAATATGCAGAAAATACAAGCACACAAAAACACATAAAACCAGAGAGACACAGATATACGTGGTTCACCTAGTTTGGGCTACGTCCACCCTGAACAGCCAGTCCTTCCTTTCTATTATCCAGCAAAATGAAAAGACAAAACCTACAGCAGATCCACTGTAATATCCTCTGTTCTTTCTCACAGTCTCCCTCTCTGTTTCTCACTCTGATAATACACATATATAATACACAGCCGCAATACAATACCCTCATAAAAGCGAGGGGTTGCCTTCTAGGGAAAAAAACCCTAAACTAAACATAACTTCTACCGTCAGATCATTTGCCTAATGAACATCCCAGATTGACTAGAAATTACTATACTTTTACAAGGCAATTTTACATATTTTTTTAGCTTCAGGGACACTGCACCAGAAACTCCCGCCAGAGGGGGCTCCGAAAAGCACTACCGCCCCCCCTTGGCCCCCCACGGCAACGATTAATTACGGTCGGTGTTGCCTCCCCTTTTAAGGTACAGGGGTCCAATGCTGTGATACAAAGTAAACAAGATAATCAGGCTCCACACCCAACAACTAAGGTCTACAATGATGTTCAATATCAAGCAGAATATTCGTATTGTTTAATATAACTATCATATGATACGTGAATAGAATTTTTTTTTTATTGATGGTAAATAATATTTGGGTGTTAGTGACAAGTTATATCAGAGCTGGTTGCTACACTGGGATCCTAAGGGTCTACTAACAGTGAAGTTGTGTATGTGATTAGTGCACACAGAGAGGGAGAACCAGTGACAACGAGAAGAACGATAGCATCACAATCGCAACCAGAGGAAACTCAAGCACCAACAGTCATGAATCCAGAGATGTGGGTTTAGTTAAGTGTAGAAAAACATAAAAAGACTAGTCGATTGCTTGAATAACAATAACACCAAACTGGATTTTTGTTGAAAACAGTGTAGAAATTACAAGAGGAGACGTTAAGACCCAGAAAGGACAATGAGTGATTGTTGTAAGATCAGGAGAATATCTTAAAAAATTGTTAGAAAAACAAAATCAGGAGATGGGACATCCCAGTGCTGAAAAAGAATTATCAGCAGAACAAGAAGATCAGCAAACTGGAAACAACACTATCAACACAACTGAAAAGAATCCCTCCCAGAAGAGAAAAAATGGGAATTATAATGAGGCGAAGTCGGGCAATTTGTTTGACCAGCAAGACAAAAGAGATAGAAAGTGAAACTACAGGGGGAGTTTCGCAAAATTAAACCACCAAATTTTAATGGTGAGGCCGAGGAGGTGGCTAAATCCTGGTTAATTAATATAAACAAGTACTTCCAGGTGTATGAATATAGTAGCAATCTGAAGGCCAGATTGGCTATATACCAGTTATGGGAAAAGGCCACTCTGTGCTAGGAAGAAGTGAAAAATGTACGCATTATTGATGAATAGGACATCATTTGGGAGTTGTTCCAGTAGTATTTCAAAGACAAGTATTTGACTGAAAGGTTTCATGATGATAAGGCCAAGGAAGTCCATGATTTACGATTGGGGCAGATGACCATGGATGATTATGTCACTAAATTCACTTCCCTACTACGCTATGTTCCTTATCTCCGAGGGGAAAAGGCCAAAGTGCAGAGGTTTCTGAGTAGTCTACCTACTCATATGAGAGAACGGATAGAATTTGTTAATCCTTAGACCATGGATGAAGCCATCAGTAAAGCTCGGATGTGCTATCAGTAGTCCAAGGCCAAAGGTGAAGGAGGGAAAAGCTGGCAGCCAAAGAAAAACCAAAAACATAATTCCAATTTTAAAAGCAGTAAAAGTGGAAATTCTAAAGGCGTAGCATGGAATTCCATCAGTAAGAAATTTGGCAGAAATCACCAAAGAATTAAATGGCTAGGGGAAGAGAAGCCCACGGAGGCATCTAGCAATTCGAAGCAAGGACAGACCACAAAACCTCCTTTGCAATGCTGGGGCTGTGGAGAGGCTCATTATTATAAAAATTGACCACAACGAAATAAAAGTGAAACTGTAGCAAATCTGCAGGAGGCATCTATGGTAGGAAACTTGGCGCGTAACCTACCCCGCATCAATGTAGCCTTAGAAGATCGGCAGGCTGATTTTCAGCCCACAATGATCGAACTAGAAGGTAATTTACTAACTAAACTTGTTTCAATTTTGGTAGATCCTAGAGCAATTTTGAGTTATGTAAGTCCCAAGTTAGTGGAAACGTGTAAATTGAAGGAACATAGATTTAAGAATTCTTGGCTAGTACAGCTAGCTACTAGGGTAAAATGAAAGGTAACAACAAAAGTTCCTAACTGTGTTCTGGAAGTGGCAGAACAATAGCTACAAGTAGATCTAAATATCTTACCACTGGGGTCTTATGATGTATTATTGGGTATGGACTAGTTGGAAATACACTGGACTCTAGTGGACTGCAAAGAAAAGATTATCTACTTTAGAATGCAAGATGGGACACGAAAAGAAATTCAAGGAATTAAAAATCTTGTGCAATTACGATCAATAACAACATCCCAAATGGGTAAGTGTATCAAAAATGGATGTAAACTGTATGCAATACAAGTACGATATGCAGACTCCAAGGAAAAGGCTCCAATAATGGAAGATATTCCTGTAGTACAGGAATTTTTGGATGTATTTCCAAAGAGAATTCTTGGTTTAGCACCAAAGAGGGATATTGACTTTACCATTGAATTGCTACCAGGAGCCTCTCTGGTGTCAAGAGCCCCTTATAGAATGAGCGTGCCAGAACTAACATAACTAAAGATACAGCTACAATAACTGTTAGATAAAGGTTATATCCATCCAAGTGTGTCTCCATGGGGAGCACCAGTCTTATTTTTTAAGAACAAAGACGGGACTTTACGCATGTGTATGGATTACAGGCAGCTTAATAAGCTGACGGTTAAGAACAAATACCCCTTACCAAGAATCGATGACTTATTCGATCAAGTAAGAGGGGCTAAGGTGTTTTCTAAGATAGATTTAAGATCCGAATATCATCAAATTCGGATCAAAGATGAAGATATTTGCAACAACATTCCGCACACGTTATGGGCATTATGAGTTCATAGTGTTACCCTTCGGATTGACAAATGCACCAACAATCTTTATGAGGTTGATGCATGGTATCTTTCATGAGTATTTGGATAACTTTGTGCTTATTTTCATAGATGACATACTGATATATTCAAAAATCAAGGAGGAGCATAAAGAACATTTGAGGATAGTTTTGGAAATGCTGAGAAAGCATCAAATTTATGCTAAGTTTACCAAGTGTGATTTCTTTAAAACAGAAATCCAGTATTTGGGACATGTTATTTCAGTTGAAGGAATAGTTGTTGACCCAGAAAAGATAAAAAATATTATGGAATGGCAAGTACCTCATAATGTAGCTGACATTAGATCGTTTATGGGTCTAGCTGGATATTATAGAAGGTTCATAGAAGGATTTTCTAAAAATACTTTTCCTATCACATCCTTGCGGAAGAAAGGAAAGCCTTTCAAGTGGACAAATGAATGTCAAAACAACTTTGAAAAGCTTAAGCAACTATTGACTACAACACCGGTACTAAGGGTAGCTGACCCTGACAAAGACTATGAAGTTTATACTAATGCCAGAAAGGAAGGAGTGGGAGCAATATTAACTCAAGAAGCAAAATTAATAGCTTATGAGTCTAGAAAATTGAAAGATCATGAACAAAAATATCCTGCTTATGATTTGGAGCTTACAGCCGTGGTGCATGCTCTTCGAGTGTGGAGGCATTATCTGCTGGGTAAGAGATTTGTACTTAAAACAGACCATAACAGCGTGACTAATTATTTTAAGCAAGCATATTTAAATTCTAGACAAGCAAGATGGAATGCCTTTTTGAGTGAATTTGACATGGACATACAACATGTTAAGGGGAAGGAAAATCGAGTTTCATATGCGTTAAGTAGAAAACTGCACGATATTTATGCCTTATACTGTAATCAGCTAGAAAGCCAACTGATGAAACAGTTAAAATAAGAAGCACAAAAAGACCCAGAATATAAATTCTTGTGGCAGCAAATGGAAGAAGATAAAAATCAAGGCAAAACATCCGAGTTTGTAAAGAATGAAGATCAGGTGTTAAATTTTCGAGGGAGAATTTATGTGCCCAATCGAAAAAGTCTAAAGGAGTTAATAATGAATGAGTTCCACCGTAGAAATTATGCTGGCCATCCAGGATATCAAAATATGCTTACTGCAATAAGAAAGACATATTTTTGGCCAGGTATGCGCAAAAATATTGTTGAGTATCTAAGTAAATGTTTGGAATTTCAGCAGGTCAAGGTGGAGCACCAGCATCCTGCAGGGCTATTGCAGCCCATAGCCATCCCTGAATGGAAGTGGGAGGTTATTTCCTTATATTTTATCATGGGTTTACCACGAACAAAACATGTACAGTCTACATACAAGACGATACATATTGTAGATATATTTATGAAGGAAATCTTTAGATTGCATGGCATACCTAAGCCTGTGATTTCAGATCGGGATGTCAAGTTTACATCCGCATTTTGGAAAAATTTATTTTCTGGTCTGGGAACATAGATACACTTTAGTACTACCTATCATCCTCAGACTAATTGGTAGACAGAATGGGTAAACTAAGTTCTGGAAGACATGTTGCGCATGTATGTGATGTTGTAGCCAACCAAGTGGGAAGAATACTTCCACCTTGTGGAGTTTGCATATAACAACGGGTACCACGAATCTCTGAGAATGAGTCCCTTTAAGGCATTATATGGTAGAAAATGTCATACACCTATAAATTGGAGCAGTCCTGAAATAAAATTATTGTTGAGACTCAAAATGCTGGCTGAAATGGAAGCTGAAGTAAAAAGAATAAGGTGGAATCTGAATGTTGCGCAAGATAGACAAAAGATTTACGCAGACAAGAAAAGATCCTACCATGAATTGGTAGTAGGGGACCACGTATACGTAAGAATTAAGCCCAAGGTAAGTACCATGAGATGGACCTCCTATGCCAAATTGGCTCCCCGGTACTGTGGACCTTTCCAAATAATGGAAAGAGTGGGACCAGTAGCCTATATATTAGCCTTACCCAATCATATTAAAGTACACAATGTGTTCCATGTGTCCTTACTGAGGCGATATGTACACGATGAAAAACAGGTGATTCATTGGCAAATTATTCAGGTAGGAAAAAGGATAGGAATCCTAACTTAAAGTTCTGAATAATTGATTCATACTAACTTGAGAACACTTTGTTTTTCAGGTAGAACCGAACGGAGAGTTTCTGGTCGAGCCACAATGCATACTTGACAGAAGATAATTTCAACTCCGAAAACAAGTAGTTATCCAGGTGAAAGTGCAGTGGAAGCACTTCAGAACAGATGAAGCTACTTGGGAGGATGAGAAATTTATGCAGGAAGCTTACCCGGAGCTCTTCAAAGAGCTGGGATGAAACACCGAGGATGGTGTTACTTCCAGGGGGGGAAGATGTGATAGCCTCATTAAGAGTTAACTAGTATTAACTAGTTAAAAACAATTTTCTTATTTTTATTTTCTGGCAAGAAAGACTTAATTGTTATGTTTATGAAACAAATTATTATTTTATTTTTTGTTATTGATTTAATTAGAGGAATTAATGAGTAAAAAGGAAATATTTTAAGCTGATGGTAAAAAGTTTCCAAGAATAGGAGGTGGTTGGGACAGTTGGAAAACAGTTACCTACTCCTCTAAGGATAAAGTTGAATCCCAGGAGAGGAGTAGGGGTTCTATACACAATTGGTATAGAGGAGTGTTTTCAAGAGCTGGTGGTGACCAGTTGAAGATAATTCACAACAACCCTTGCGAAGCCAAAACTTTCTGAGTTTGACTGGATTGGCCATCCAAAGTTCATAGCAGAAAGAGGTATCTATTCCACTATTAACCCATGGCACCATCCAGATTCTGGAGCTAGGGGGAAAGTGGAGGATGTCATAGCCTCCCTTGAATGGTTGGGAGGACCGCAACTTAAACTACTTAATCTAGATAAGTATTACTGTGTAATTATTAGCAGGTTATTCAAAATTTGAAAAGATTGCTTTACAATATTACTTTTGTTGGGTTACTGTCTTATTATGAAAACCTATAAATTATGTGTATGTTTTTTACAAATGCGAGAGACAGAAATAAAGTTGTAGACAGTTTGTTCTCTAGATTTATGGAAATATACTTTGGAAATTACTGGTAACAAAACCTAGTTTATTTCTTTATTTTCATCATATAATAAAGTTACAGTTTAAATCGCTGTATGTTGTGAGAAAATACAGAGAATTGCTAGCTATGTATTACAAATAATATATATATATATCAGAAGTAGCATAGTTTACTATAAGAAAATAAAATATGTCGTTTAAAACATTGTATGAGAAGAACAGAGACAATATATTGTTTTTCTTTTCTGTTACTCTGGAGTATACTAATGAATTTTTTTTATATAGGAGTGATTCTATTAAGAAAAAAACCGCAGAAGAAACTTTGCATGTATAAGTCATAAGATAACCAAAACTAGGGGATTAGAGCCGATGGACTGTCGACCCTAGTTCTGGGCAAAAACTCAAATCAGGGGTGCATCGTCTGTGGCTGTTAACCCCATTTCTATACACAGATGTTATGAATTGATGTCTTGGACACCGCAAGGAGTATCTAATATATAATCAAGAAGTATTAGAATATCAAAATCACATAACTCAGTGAAAAACGAGAAAATAGAAATAACGCGAAGTTCTTAGTGCTAGTAAACTTATTAACCATTTCTTAACGGTATAAAAGAGATAACTGTTAAAAATAAATGAACTGTGCATTTTCATGATTTAGGCACCATGTCTCTTTTTAACTAATAAAGGACAAAGAACCCATAAAATTTCATCCGCTAACTGCGAGAGTATTTGCATGCAAGTAAAGACTAAGAGTTCTAGGCAAGAAAACCCTTCTAAACTGGAAACATCATAGAATGAGTTCATCGTGAAAATGGAAAACAGAAAGATTTCATTCCAAAGTAAAATATTACAGTAGAACAAATACAATGTGCATTGTAGAGCATAGTCAAACTACAATAAAACTTAGCCATGAAAGAGAGTTATTATGCTCACAAAAGCTCCCTTAAATTTGGGATTAAACCCTAGTATAATCCTTTACAAAATTATTACAAATATTATTCGAATACCTAGGTTGGGGTTTTAAACCCTCAACTAAGAAATTACACATTTGTAAGAAGAATTTGAGTTCTATTAGCTAGAACGAAAGTGGCATATTGAAAACCTAAGGTTTGATCTTCCCTGAAGACTGAAGGGTACCTGAGAAATGCATAGGAGGAAATATCAGCTGGGAATCGAAGCATCTACATCATGTATCCTAGGAAGGAGACTCTACCGGGAGTAAAGTAGGTGAGGACCATATACCCATGCCAGTAAAAACGACGACTAGTGGTTAATGAAAGCTTTAAAAAAATCATAGGTAAGTTCAACAAGTAAACCTTGTAAATCATGGGAGAAAACGTTACCTGAAGAGAGGTGAGAACTCCTTTGGGGCCGCTCTACAAGAATATTGAACCATTTAAATTAACTTATAAATTCCAGAATGGATAAATAAATCTAAGTTAAACTTTGTATAACTATGGAGAAAGATATTTCTTTATACTTGTGAAAACTCGCAAAAAGGCTCATTTCCTTTGCATCTGTTGTAGCTGGCCATTCTTGCAGAGTAATACATATCTGTAGAATATAGTCAATATAACAAAGCTCATCTGGAAATTCCAACAGAATAGATGTTATAGAGAGTAAAACTAAAAGTGAATTGCAGAGTAGATTAGCAAATTAATGGAGTAAAATGCACAAAGAAAAATTACACATAAGGGTATTTGAGGGGAGCTCGCTTAGGAGGAGCCAAGCTCTGAAAATGCTGAGTTTTCTCCATCAGAGTAAACCTTATACTCTATGTTAACTACAGAGACTCTATTGTGAATTTTACCTCAAAAAATCGCGTGGAATCTGAGGCCAAGCTAATAGCTATCCCGGCTATTAACTAGCTAGTACCGCCAAAATTAATGGGAATTGAAAAACCATATCATGGCCAAAAAATGGTAAGGACAAGTGGCCTAATGCGAAATTCAAAGAATCCAATGTCTAGATCCTGTATTAATTTCTTTAATGAGTGGACGGAAAAATGTTTTTAATATAAATATCTATAGCCAGTGAATCTGTGTATGGATTGGGTAGTAATTCGTACCAAAGCAAAGTTTCCAAGTTTATAAATGTTCCAAATTAAGAGACATATAATAAAGAGATTTTAATTATAATTCCAATGATTGCTAAGGTCTGCAATGATGTTCAATATCAAGAATAATATTCGTATTGTTTAATATTACTATCATATGATACATGAATAGAAATTTATTTTTATTGGTGGTAAATAATGTTTGGGAGTTAGTGAAACATACCTTTATTCATTTGATTCAAAGAGGGTGAAGTGTGTTTGGCTTATCAAGGACATGTCGGTTTCTTTGGCTCAAATTCCAGCTAAGAGTATCATGATGGTTGTAGTAGTTGCAGATATTCCAACCAGATTTGGTATGTTATTGTCTAGATCTTGGGGAGAAAATCTTGGATATGTCTTAAAACTGGACTTCACATATGCAACCATACCTGTCTTCAATGGGGAAGAGAGAATATCATACAGAGAAACCATATTTGTTAAGACTACCACAAAGAAGGATGCAAATAATTCCCCTATATATGGTCAAGAGAAGGAGGATCTCTCTTGTTTTATGCTGCATGAAGATGTCGAATTTGTTGAATATTCAGAGAAGTAGCTCTCTTCAGCAAGTGTACATAAGGAGCTAAATTCAAATAAAATTTGGAAGTGTTATTTTGATGGTGCCTACTCAAAGGATGAGCTAAGTATGAAGCATTGATTTTGAGTCTTCAAACTTCTAAACAAATGGGAATTCAATGTATTTCCATGTTTGGTGATTCCGAGTTAATTATAAGACAAGTTAAGAATTGATGTCAAACCAAGCATCCCAGATTGAGGTCTTATAGAAATGAAGTGTGGTACCTTATTGAAAATTATGTTGAAGCCTTGAGTCTTTAATTTATTCCAAGAGAAGAAAAAATAATGGTAGATTCACTGGCAGTTGTAGCCAGTACATTTAAGCCACCAATTAATCCAAGACTGAGATATGAGATTGAGTTGAGACACAGGCCTTCAATTCCTGATAATATAAAGCATTGGCAGGTTTTTGAGGATGACGAGAAGATCAATAATTTTTGAATAATGATTGGAAATTTTGAAGATAGTGAAATAGATCAAGAAAGTGAACAAGTTGATCAGAATGATGTACTCAAAAACCTAAAACAATCAATAGGTGATCAGAAGGTAATTTAGTTGAAGGATAATATAGTGCCCAGAGGTCTGGTTCCTCTTGAAATATTTTTTGATGCTAATGATGTAGCAGTGAACCAGAAGAGAGTATCTCAGGATGGAGAAATTGAGGACTGTAATTTAGGAACTCAGCAAGAGCCAAAAATGGTTAAGTTGTTTAAAGGTGTTCCTAAGGACTATGAAGAAATGTATCTTGATATTTTCAAGAAATATGTGGATATTTTTTCATGGTCATATGAAGATTTAAAGACTTATGATTTAGATATTATTCAGCATAAAATACCACTGAAAGATGGGGTTAAGCCTCATAGGCAAAAGCTCAGGCAAATTAATCCACTGTTACTTGCCCCAATTGAAATGTAGGTGAAGAAATTGTTGCAAGCAAGAATCATAGTTCCACTTAGATACTCAGGTTGGGTTTCAAATCTAGTTCCTGTTAGGAAGAAGAATTGAGAGATAAGATTATGTGTTGATTTTAGGAAATTGAATAGATCTTCCCTGAAGGACAATTATCATTCGCCAAAGATGGATTATGTTTTGAAAAAAGCGACTATAGCTCATAGGCTGTCCATGGTTGATGGTTTCTCTGGGTACAATCAAGTAGCTGTTGAAAATGAAGATCGAAAAAAAACAACTTTTACCACACCTTGGGGAACATTCATGTATGCCAGAATTCCATTCGGTCTCATGGATGCAGGTGCTACTTTTGAAAGGGAAATGGATGTAGAATTTGTGGGTGACAAATTTGTAGTCATATATTTGGATGATGTGACTATTTTTTTAGATTCTGATGATGAGCACTTGGAGCATCTGTAGAAGGCTTTCCTAGAATGCAAGAATTTTGGGTTATCATTGAATCCTAAGAAACCTTCATTTGCTTTGGAGGAAGGTAAGTTGCTAGGACATATAGTTTCAAATGAGGGGGTAAAAATTGACCCAGCAAGAGTTGAGGCTATCAAAACAATACCATCGACTAGAAGTAAACAATATATTTAAAGATTTATAGGGAAGATTAATTTTCTGAGAATATTTGTCCCAAATTATGCTGAGATTGTCAGGAACATAACAGATATGTTGAAGAAAAATGCTGAAGTGAAATGGGATAAATATGCAAGAGAGACATAAATCATCACTTTATTTGACATTATTCTGAAATTGGACTTTATGGAGCTAGTGTTGAACCTTATAGGCTTCATGTGTTTGTGCTTATGAGATTATTTGCTCTACAGTTTATTATGCAAAGTCAAAATGTTGACCAAATTCACTTTATGCCTATGAAGAAGGGTCATATGTTGAAATTTCCAATGATTGTGGGTCCCTTTATAGTTAATATGAAACAAGAATTTGATGAAGTCACTTACATGTTATATGGAATGCACTTACTGTTAGGAGAGAAGTGGGCTTATGACCCTCACAGTGTCATTTCTAGTAGAACAATTGATAATGGATATTCAACCTTCATTCATGAGAGTAGACCAGATCCTAAAAAAATGGCAAGTAAAGGTGTTGTGAGTTCATTAAGTTCAAATGTTCAAACTCCTATTATATCATAAAAATCAAATAAAAGAGGTAGAGAGGTAGTTGTTGATTCAGAGGACAAGGAACAAAGAGCTAGGAAGAGAACAAAGTTAAATGAAGAGTTTGCAGATACTCAACCTGATTTTTCATTATAGATGGGAGGTGAACAAAATGTCCCTGCTTCACCGAGGAGGCATGAGAGCACTCAGGATAAAGTGCATATAATTAGACAAATGTTTGCCCAGACTTCAGAGAGAAATCAGAAGATGAAGGCAAGTATAGAAGCTCAAGCTGAGTACTAGATAGCTCTAGACCAAACAAGAAATCTAACTGCAATCGATCTTGAAAAATATCAATTCAAAATTTCCCTTTCACATCCTTCCGATATGTCAATTGTTTCTTCTAATAATTTCAATACTGTAAATTTGACTGTAGATGTGAAGAAAATCCCATTCCTGGATAAAGTGAATCTACAAATGAAAACAGGTCAGTTGATTGTAAATGAGCTAACAAAAACTAATGCAATGTCAACAAGGGAAGAGAATATGCTTGGAAAAGTGATAAAGCAGTTGAGGTTAGAATAAGCCAATTCATGGTCTTTGAAAATTAAGAACGAATAGCTTAAAAGGATCATAGTGAACATTGGAGTAGCTCCCAATAACAGGTCTGTTGTGCAGAAGCTTCTGCAAAGTGCTAAATCATAGACATTTTTACTAAAGAAAAAATTGAAATTACCTACAGGACAACATTCCATGGTAGCAAAAGTTGCAGAGTTGGAAAATGAAAAAGAAAAACTTCTTCAGCAGCTCATTCGAAAGGAAGAAGAAGTCACTAAATTAAAGCAAACTAGACTATCATTACAAATCCATATTTAAAATCATACTTGCACTTTTATTTTTCCATTAGGTAGTGAAGATCCATCAGCACAAATTTCTCAATTAACTATTGAATTGCAAATGGCAGAAAGAGATTGAAAAAGAGTAGAAGCTGATTTAGAAACAACAACAAAGATTATAAAGGCCACTGAAGGAGAAGTCATTAAATACAAAATGGACTGCCAAACTGCTGAGGCTGAGATTAAAAGTCTCAAAGAAAAGTTGAAGGGAAATATATCCTTAATACAAGCTAAGGATATCATCTGGAATGATATTATTGAAGGAATGAAAACCATCTGGGATTTTCTAACTGTTATTGTAGAAGGAAAAAAACATTATCAGGGAATTTTAAGAGCAATTCATGACAAAAAAATAGAGGAAAATCAATGGGGCTATTTGGGCAAGCAAGTTCATTAATTTCATTGATTCTAAAATAGATCAGGAATTGGAACAAAATGAAATTAAAGACAGAATTTTATATGTAGTAGAAATTAACAAAATGATTGTCAAAAATGATTTTAGGAAGTCTGCAGAAAAGAAGATGATTGAGTTAAAGGAAGTAGTTAGTCAATTTGATAAATTATTTGATAAAATAGCAAGAGAAGGTTTGCCATCATGTTGGGGGCTTGGAGGTGGTCTTATGTCATGGAATTCTTATGAGCCCTTGCTAGTTTTGGCAAAAAGTAAGGTAGAGAGCACTCATGAGAAAACTCAGGTTCTTGAAGGAGCAACAATGATCAATTTACTTCAGAGACATTTTCCACTGTTGCGTTTAGTGAAAAACCTATTTGTGGAAAGAACATCTTTCAACAAAATCAGTGATTTCATATTGGAGTTTCACAAGCTGGTTCATTCACCAAAGACAAACATCGAAATATGTAAGAAGTGTAGAGCCTGGATAACAGATTTACCAAAGGATCCCTCGGCTGCAAAGAAATATAAATCAGCCAGTCAAGGAAATTCAGAAGCATTGTCATCAATCCATATTCAACATATAGATTAGGATTTTAATTTCATGTTATTTCCTCTTTTAAAGAGAGGATGTAATTGTAATAAGACATTTTTGAAGACATGTAATAGATATTCTATGAGGTCCTAAGTAGTTAAAGTAGTTAAGATCAGTTATAGTAGCTACAAACTGCTTTATATTGTATGTAATGAGATAGAGAATAAAGAGAAGGGTTTTAGTTTTGGACCTTCAAACTGCAATTATTGTACTCAGATTTCAGATGAGAAATGAATGAAAATAAATTTTCTGGCATTTTTTAATGTTGATATGTCTTCAAGTTTACATTTTGTGTTTTCCATCTCGAAATAATATGAAGTAACGAAGCTCCAAGTCTCTTTTTACTTGTGTAATTAAGAGTTAAAACCCTTAATAGGTGCTCCTTCATTTTGACAGTTTATTTTCTCATAACTCTTCTGGATTTTGAGGTGATATATTCTGTATAACAACATATCAGTTTGGACTTCTTTCTTATATTTTCTTCTAATCATTCCATTCTACATCAACGAATAACAACATTGTGGAACATTCATTGTATTTCATCTTTAAGGGTTTAATGATAAATATTTGAGGGTTATTAAACAAAGACAAATATTTCTGTGACATAATTATGTAAATTTAGTAAGCATTGATTCCTTATCACAACTAAGGGATTGTCTCTTAAGGTCCAACATTTTTTGGCCCTATTGCTGGAGACAAAGAAGCAAAGTTTCTTCCCTAGGTTTGGTTCATATTTACTCTAGTTTTGCAGAGAGGAGGAAATGTTAAAGCTGTGTTTCCTTTTTATAATTCTGGCTTAGAAGAGGCCACATACGAGGTCAGATACCTCTTAGCAGAAAGCTCCTATTCACTTAGATCTGGAAAAGTTGGTTTCTAAAAAAGGATAGAAATCAAGGACGCTTTCTACATCTGATGCCACACTGCCTGTACCAAGCAGCAGTTCCCATACCCTTTCATCCAAGGATATTTCCCAGAAACTAATTTTTTAGGAACAAGAATCCTTGTCTTCACCCATTCATTTCCAAGAACGAAGATTAGAAGAACAATATTTGGAGCCTGTTTCATTCACATCTATAAAAACTCAACCTAATACAGTTTCCAGTTCTTCTACTATTATTCATCAACCTCTTCCCATATTAGTTGTTTCACCTCATCCATTTACATCTACAACTGGTATACAATCCCCACCTACTCAAGGAGTATTTAATCAAGGCATAAACATGGTAGCCCTTGCTTTCTTGATGAACATATATGCACCATTAAATATTCCGCAACCAATGAATGCAATGCCTCAGGAATACCTTAAGTTGCTTCCTAGATTTACTAGTGAAGATGAAATTACTGCAGAACAACACTTTCCTTTGTTTTTCACTTTTGCTAAAAATTTAAAAGTTGAACATCTTAATGTAGTAATGAGACTTTTTGTACAGTCTCTAAATGGAGAGGCAAGAAAATGGTTTAAAGGATTACCAAATGGCTCAATTAATGATTGGGGCGAATTAGAAATATAATTCATCCAAAGATGGGTTGAAAAGAGAGATCATGGCTATTCACTGATAGAGTTTAATGCTATTAAGAAAAATTCTGATGAAAACATCAATGATTTCATTAAATGACTTAACAAATTGTATAATAGTTTTCCTGTAGAAATGAAAACCCCTCTTATTGGAGCAAGATTTTTTTTTGTTGGGGCATTTGCATCAAATTTTAGTTTTACATTGAGAGAGAGAAGATCTCCAACTCTTGAAAAAGTCCAAACTGATGCTTTGGAGATTGAAGCAAATATGACTGCTACTGGAAAAGCACAAGAAAATCAGTCAGTTCAAGATAAAGGTAAATCCAAGGAAGATTCATCATAGGATAAAATGATTAACAACATGACTAAGGTCATCAAAAAATTTTCAAACAAACTAGTGAACATGGAATTGGATAATAATAAACCTGCACAAAAAAATAGAGGGGTTTTCAATCCCGAATTCAGAAAGAAGCCCTTGCAGATATTGCAGAGGGAAAGAAGAGATTAGTTCCAAGTTCAAGCACCCTTATATATAGAAGCAAAAACTTCACAGTCTACGGATGATGATCAGAAAGAGTTTGAATATCAAATCTATTCTGTTTATATGGAGGATGATGAAGAAGAAAAAAAATGTGAAGAAGAATGTACAAAGGCTGATGTATCATTTGACCATGAAGAAATGGGTGATTATTGTAAGCAATTCATTGCTCTTATGCAAGTAGAATTGTATAAGAAGTATGACTTGAGATCGAAAAAGAGATTGAGAACTCAGGATGATGAGGAAATGAGCCAAAGTCAGTTCCTTCTCCAATGGCGACTCCAAAACCAACGAACTTAGTAAATCAATTAGACAAAGGAAAACAACCCATGAATTGAGTAAAAGAAAATGAGAAGCAAAAAAATGAGGCTTCCCAAAGTAATTCTACTGATTCAAATATTTTGGAGAAGATTGTTACTGTACTTGAGCAACATGCTAATCCTGAAAAATATCAAGAAGAACCTAAGAAAACTGTTAAACAAAATCAAACTTTCAGTTTGTCGAAAGAGTTATAAAAAGTTAAAATTCAAGTACCCTTGCTTGAGTTAGCTAAGACACCTGGATATAAGAAGGAAATTGCATAGTTTATTAATCTCTCTCAGTCTGATGATGTTGGTGATATTGTGAATTTTCAATAAGAAAAACCAGCGGTCACCTTTGCTCCTCATGTTGAAGAGGTAGATTCCTCTGTTTCTCCTTTTTATATATCAGTGCTTCTACACGATCTCATTATGCATAATTGTATGTTAGATTCTGGTGCATCACATAACCTTATTCCATTATCTGTGATGAAAGAATTAAATTTACAAATCACTAAGCCCTATAGATACTGTGATAGCCTCATTAAGAGTTAACTAGTATTAACTAGTTAAACACAATTTGCTTATTTTTATTTTCTGGCAAGAAAGATTTAATTGTTATGTTTATGAAACAAATTATTATTTGATTTTTTGTTATTGAGTTAATTGGAGGAATTCATGAGTGAAAAGAAAATATTTGAAGCTGATGGTAAAAATTTTATAAGAATAGGAAGTGGTTGGGGACATTTGGAAAACAGTTACCTACTCCTTTGAGGATAAAGTTGAATCCCAGGAGAGGAGTAGGGGTTATGTTCACAATTGGTATAGGGGGGTATTTTCTAGAGCTGGTGGTGACCAGTTGAAGATAACTCATAGCAACCCTTGTGAAGCCAAAACTTTCTGAGTTTGACTGGATTGGCCATCCAGAGGCCATAGCAGAAAGAGGTATCTATTCCACTGTTAACCCATGGAACCGTCCATATTCTGGAGCTAGGGGGCAAGTGGAAGACGTAATAGCCTCCCTTGAATGGTTTGGAGGACGACATCTTAAACTACTTAATCCATATAAGTATTACTATGTAATTATAAGCAGGTTATTCAAAAGTTGAAAAGATTGCTTTACAGTATTACTATTGTTGGGTTACTGTCTTATTATGAAAACCTGTAAATTATGTGTATGTTGTTCGCAAATGTGAGAGACAGAAATAAATTTGTAGACAATTTGTTCTCTAAATTTATGGAAATATACTGTGGAAATTACTAGTAATAAAACCTAGTTTATTTCTTTATTTTCATAATATGATGAAGTTACATTCTAAATCCCTGTATGTTGTGAGAAAACACAGATAACTAATAGCTATGTATTAGAAATAGTATATATATCAGAAGTAGCATAGTTTACTATAAGAAAATAGAATATGCCATTTAAAACCTTATATGAGAGGAACATAGACCATATATTGTTTTTCTTTTCTGTTACTATGGAGTATACTGATGAAAACAATTTATATATGAGTGATTTTACTAAGAAAAAAAACCGCAAAAGAAAATTTACATGTATAAGTCATAATATAACCATAACCAGGGGATTAGAGCCGACAGATTGTCGACCCTAGTTCTAGGTAAAAACCCAAATCAGGGGTGCAACGTCCGTGGCTGTTAACCCCATTTCTATACACAGGCATTATGAATCGGTGACCCGGACACCATAAGGAGTATCTAATATATAATCAAGAAGTATTAGAATATCAAAATCGCATAACTCAGTGAAAAACGAGCAAATAGAAAGAATGCGAAGTTCTTAGTGCTAGTAAACTTATCAACCATTTCTTAATGGTATAAAAGAGATAACTGTTAAAAATAAATGAAATATGCATTTTCGTGATTTAGTCACCATGTATCTTGTTAACTAATAAAATACAAAGAGCCCAGAAAATTTCATCTGTTAACTGCGAGAGTATTTGCATGCAAGTAAAGACTAAGAGTTCTAGGTAAGAAAACCCTTCTAAACTGGAAACGACATAGAATGAGTTCATTGCGAAAATGGAAAATAGAAATATTTCATTCGAAAGTAAAATATTACAGTAGGACAAATACAATGTGCATTGTAGAGCATAGTCAAACTACAATAAAAATTAGCCATGAAATAGAGTTATTATGCTCACGGAAACTCCCTTAAATTTGGGATTAAACCCTAGTATAATCCTTTACAAAATTATTACAAATATCATTCGAAAACCTAGGTTGGGGTTTTAAACCCTCAACTAGGAAATTACACATTTATAAGAAGAAGTCGAGTTCTATTAGCTAGAACCAGAGCATCATATTGAAAACCTAGGGTTTGATCTTCCTTGAAGACTGAAGGGTACCTGAGAATTGCACAGGAGGAAATATCAGCTGGGAATTGAAGCATCTACATCATGTATCCTAGGAAGGAGACTCTACCTTGAGTAAAGCAGGTGAGGACCATATACCTGTGCTAGTTAAAATGGAGGCAAGTGGTTAATGAAAGCTTACAAAAAATCATAGGTAAGTTCAGCAAATAAACCCTGTAAATCATGGGAGAAAACGTTACCTGAAGAGGGGTGAGAACTCCTTTGGGGCCGCTCCACAAGAATATTGAACCATGTAAATTAACTTCTAAATTCTAGAATGAATAAATAGATCTAAGTTAAACTCTATATAACTATGGAGAAATTTATTTCTTTATACCTGTGAAAACTCGCAAAAAAGCTCATTTCCTTTGCATCTGTTGTAGCTGGCCAGTCTTGCAGAGTAGTACATCTCTGTAGAAGATAGTCAATATAAAAAAGCTCAGCTAGAAATGCTGACAGCATTGATGTTATAGAAAGTAAAACTAAAAGTGAATAGCAGGGTGGATTAGCAAATTAATGGCGTAAAGTACACGAAGAAAACTTACACATTGGGGTGTTTGAGGGGAGCTCACTTAGGAGGAGCCAAGCTCTGAAAATGCCAAGTTTTCTCCATAGAGTAAACCATATAATCTCTGTTAGCTACAGAGCCTCTACTGTGAATTTTCCCTCAAAAAATCACGTGGAATCCGAGGCCAAGGTAATAGCTGTCCCGGCTATTAACTAGCCAGTACCACCAAAATTAATGGGAATTGACAAACCATATCACGGCCAACAAATGGTAAGGCCAAGTGGCCTAACGTGAAATTCAAAGAATCCAATGTCTAGATCATGTATTAATTTCTTTAATGAGTGGACGGATAAATTTTTTTAATATAAATATATATAGCCATCGAATTTGTGTATGGATTGGGTAGTAATTCATAACAAAGCAAAGTTTCCAAGTTTATAAATGTTCCAAATTAAAAGACATATAATAAAGAGATTTTAATTATAATTCCAATGATTGCTAAGGTCTGCAATGATGTTCAATATCAAGCAAAATCTTTGTATTGTTTAATATAACTATCATATGATAAGTGAATAGAAATTTTTTTTTATTGATGGTAAATAATGTTTGTGTGTTAGTGACAAGTGGTATCAGAGCTGGTTGCTACACTGGGATCCTAAGGGTCTACCAATAGTGAAGTTGTGTATTTGATTAGTGCACACAGAGAGGGAGAACTAGTGACAACAAGAAGAACGATAGCATCGCAATCGCAACTAGAGGAAATTCAAGCACCAACAGTCATGAATCCAGAGATGTGGGTTCAGTTAAGTGTAGAAAAACATCAAAAGACTAGTTGATTGCTTGAAGAATACCAACACCAAACTGGTTTTTCGTTGAACATAGTGTAGAAATTACAAGAGGAAATGTTAAGACTCAGAAAGGACAATGAGCGATTGCTGCAAGATCAGGAGAATATTTTAAAAATTTGTTAGAAAAACAAAATCAGGAGATGGGACATCCCAGTCCTGAAAAAGAATTATCAACAGAACAAGAAGATCAGCAAATTGGAAACAACACTACAGGCAGAACTGAAAAGAGTCCCTCCCAGAAGAGAAAAAATGGGAATTATAATGAGGCGGAGTCGGGCAATTTGTTTGACCAACAAAACAATAAGAGATAGAAAGTGGAACTACAGGGAGAGTTTCGCAAGATTAAACCACCAACTTTTAATGGTGAGGCCGAGGAGGTGGCTAAAGCCTGGTTAATTAATATAAACAAGTACTTCTAGGTGTATGAATATAGCAGCAATCTGAAGGCCAGATTGGCTATATACCAGTTACGGGAAAAGGCCACTCTGTGGTGGGAAGAAGTGAAAAATGTACATAGTATTGATGAACATGACATCATTTGGGAGCTTTTCTAGTAGTATTTCAAAGACAAGTATTTGACTGAAAGGTTTTATGATGATAAGGCTAAGGAATTCCATGATTTACGGTTGCGGAAGATGACCATGGATGATTATGTCACTAAATTCACTTCCCTACTATTCTATGTTCCTTATCTCCGAGAAGAAAATGCCAAAGTGCAGAGGTTTTTGAGTAGTCTACCTACTCATATGAGAGAACGGATAGAATTTGTTAATCCTCAGACCATGTATGAAGCCATCAGTAAAGCCTGGATGTGCTATCAGCAGTCCAAGGCCAAAGGTGAAGGAGGGAAAAGTTGGCAGCCAAACAAAAACCATAAACATAATTCCAATTTTAAAAGCAGTAAAAGTGGAAATTCTAAAGGCGTAGCATGGAATTCCATCAGTAAGAAATTTTGCAGAAATCACCAAAGAATTAAATGGCTAGGGGAAGATAAGCCCACAGAGGCATCTAGCAATTCGGAGCAAGGACAGACCACAAAACCTCTTTTACAATGTTGGGGCTGTGGAGAGGCTCATTATTATAAAAACTGACCACAACGAAATAAAAGTGAAACTGTAGCAAATCTGCAGGAGGCATCTATGGTAGGAAACATGGCGCGTAACATACCCCGCATCAATGTAGCCTTGGAAGATCGGCAAGATGATTTTCAGCCCACAATGATCGAACTAGAAGGTACTTTACTAACTAAAATTGTTTCAATTTTGGTAGATCCTAGAGCAAGTTTGAGTTATGTAAGTCCCAAGTTAGTGAAAATGCGTAAATTGAAGGAACATAAATTTAAGAATTCTTTGCTAGTATAGCTAGCTACTAGGCAAAAATATAAGGTAACAAGGAAAGTTCCTAACTATGTGCTGAAAGTGGCAGAACAACAACTACAAGTAGATCTAAATATCTTACCACTGGGGTCTTATGATGTATTATTGGGTATGGATTGGTTGGAAAGAGACTAGACCCTAGTGGACTACAAAGAAAATATTATCTACTTCAGAATGCAAGATGGGACGCGAAAGGAAATTCAAGGAATTAAAAAGACTGTGCAATTACGACCAATAACAGCATCCCAAATGGGTAAGTGTATCAGAAAGGGATGTAAACTGTATGCAATACAAGTAGGATATGTAGACTCCAAGGCAAAGGCTCCAATAATGGAAGATATTCCTGTAGTATAGGAATTTGTGGATGTATTTCGAAAACAAATTCCTGGTTTTCCACCCAAGAGGAATATTGACTTTACCATTGAATTGTTGCCAGGAGCCTCTCTGGTGTCAAGAGCCCCTTATAGAATGAGCATGCCAGAACTAACATAACTAAAGATACAACTACAACAACTGTTAGATAAAGGTTATATCCATCCAAGTGTGTCTCCATGGGGAGCACCAGTCCTATTTGTTAAGAAGAAAGACAGGACCTTACGCATGTGTATGGATTACAGGAAGCTTAATAAGCTGATGGTTAAGAACAAATACCCCTTACCAAGAATCGATGACTTATTCGATCAAGTAAGAGGGGCTAAGGTGTTTTCTAAGATAGATTTAAGATCTGAATATCATCAAATTCAGATCAAAGATGAAGATATTTGCAAAACAACATTCCACACACGTTATGGGAATTATGAGTTCGTAGTGTTGCCCTTCGGATTTACAAATGCGCCAGCAACCTTTATGAGGTTGATGCATGGTATCTTTCATCAGTATTTGGATAACTTTGTGCTTATTTTCATAGATGACATACTAATATATTCAAAAAGTGAGGAGGAGCATAAAGACCATTTGAGGATAGTTTTGGAAATGCTAAGAAAGCATCAACTTTATGCTAAGTTTACCAAGTGTGATTTCCTTAAAATAGAAATCCAGTATTTGGGACATGTTATTTCGACTGAAGGAATAGATGTTGACCTAGAAAAGATCAAAACTATTATAGAATGGCAATTACCTCATAATGTAACTAACATTAGATTGTTTATGGGTCTAGCTGGATATTATAGAAGGTTCATAGAAGGATTTTCTAAAACTACTTTTCCTATCACATCCTTGCAGAAGAAAGGAAAGCCTTTCAACTGGACAAATGAATGTTAGAATAGCTTTGAAAAGCTGAAGCAACTATTGACTACAGCACTGGTACTGAGGGTGGCTGACCCTACCAAAGACTATGAAGTTTCTACTGATGCCAGCAAGGAAGGAGTGGGAGCAATATTAACTCAAGAAGAAAAATTAATAGCTTATGAGTCTAGAAAATTGAAAGATCATGAACAGAAATATCCTACTTATGATTAGGAGCTTACAGCTGTGGTGCATGCTCTTCGAGTGTGGAGGCATTATCTGCTGGGTAAGAGATTTCTACTTAAAACAGACCATAGCAGCTTGACTAATTATTTTAAGCAAGCAGATTTAAATTCTAGACAAGCAAGATGGAATTCCTTTTTGAGTGAATTTGACATGGACATAAAACATGTTAAGGGGAAGGAAAATCGAGTTTCAGATGCGTTAAGTAGAAAAATTCACGGTATTTATGCCTTATACTATAATCAGCTAGAAATCCAACTGAGGAAATAGTTAAAAGAAGAAGCAAAAAAAGACCAGGAATATAAATTCTTGTGGCAGCAAATGGAAGAAGATAAAAATCAAGGCAAAACATCCGAGTTTGGAAAGAACGAAGATCAGGTGTTAACTTTTCGAGGGAGAATTTATGTGCCCAATCGAACAAGTCTAAAGGAGTTAATAATGAATGAGTTCCACCGCAGCAATTACGCTGGCCATCCAGGATATCAAAAGATGCTTACTGCAATAAGAAAGACATATTTTTGGCCATGTATGCGCAAAAATATTGTTGAGTATCTAAGTAAATGTTTGGAATTTCAACAGGTCAAGGTGGAGCACTAGCATCCTGCAGGGCTATTGCAGCCCATACCCATCCCTGAATGGAAGTGGGAGGTTACTTCCTTATATTTTATCATGGGTTTACCACAAACAAAAAGACAAAATGACTTTATTATGGTAGTCGTAGACAAATTAAGTAAGTCTGCCCATTTCATACATGTACAGTCTACATACAAGACGATACATATTGCAGATATATTTATGAAGGAAATCTTTAGGTTGCACGGCATACCTAAGACTGTGATTTCAGATCGGGATGTCAATTTTATGTCCGCATTTTGGAAAAAATTGTTTTCTAGTCTGGGAACATAGATACACTTTTGTACTATCTATCATCCTCAGACTGATGGACAGACAAAACAGGTAAAATAAGTTCTGGAAGACATGTTGCGCATGTATGTGATGCAGTAGCCAACCAAGTGGGAAGACTACTTGCACCTTGTGGAGCTTGCATATAACAATGGGTACTAGGAATATATGAGAATGAGTCCCTTTGAGGCATTATATGGTAGAAAATGTCATACACCTATAAACTAGAGCAGTCCTAAAACAAAATTATTGTTGGGACCCAAAATGTTGGATGAAATGGAAGCTGAAGTAAAAAGAATAAGGCAGAATCTGAATGCTACATAAGATATACAAAATATTTACGCAGACAAGAGAAGGTCCTACCATGAATTTGTAGTAGGGGACCACGTATACGTAAGAATTAAGCCCAAGAGAAGTACCATGAGATGGACCTCCTATGCCAAATTGGCTCCCCGGTACTGTGGACCTTTCCAAATAATGGAAAGAGTGGGACCAGTAGCTTATAGATTAGCCTTACCTAGTCATATTCAAGTACACAATGTGTTCCATGTGTCCTTACTGAAGTGATATGTACATGATGAAAAAAATGTGATTCATTGGCAAATTATTCAGGTAGGAAAAAGGATAGGAATCCTAACTTAAATTTTGGAATAATTGATTCAGACTGACTTGTAAACACTTTGTTTTTCGGGTAGAACCGAATGGAGAGTTTCTGGTCGAGCCGCAACACATACTTGACAAAAGAGAAATTGAACTCCGCAAACGAGTAGTTATCCAGGTGAAAGTGCAGTGGAAGCACTTCAGAATGGATGAAGCTACTTGGGAGGATGAGAAATTTACGGGGGAAGCTTACCTGAAGCTCTTCACAGAGCTAGGCTGAAACACCGAGGACGGTGTTACTTCCAGGGGGGAAGATGTGACAGCCTCATTAAGAGTTAACTAGTATTAACTAGTTAAACAAAATTTGCTTATTTTTATTTTCTGGCAAGAAAGACTTAATTGTTATGTTTATGAAACAAATTATTATTTTATTTTTTGTTATTGAGTTAATTGGAGGAATTAATGAGTAAAAAGAAAATCTTTTAAGATGATGGTAAGAAGTTTCCAAGAATAGGAGGTGGTTGGGGAAAGTTGGAAAACAGTTACCTACTCCTCTAAGGATAAATTTGAATCCCAGGAGAGGAGTAGGGGTTCTGTGCACAATTGGTATAGGGGATTATTTTCTAGAGCTGGTGGTGACCAGTTGAAGATAACTCACAGCAACCCTTGTGAAGCCAAAACTTTCTGAGTTTGACTAGATTGGCCATCCAGAGGTCATAGCAGAAAGAGGTATCTATTCCACTGTTAACCCATGGCACCATCCAGATTCTGGAGCTAGGGGGAAAGTGGAGGATGTAATAGCCTCCCTTGAATGGTTGGGAGGACCGCAAATTAAACTACTTAATCCAGATAAGTATTACTGTGTAATTATCAGAGGGTTATTCAAAATTTGAAAAGATTGCTTTACAGTATTACTTTTGTTGGGTTACTGTCTTATTATGAAAACCTGTAAATTATGTGTATGTTTTTTACAAATGCGAGAGACAGAAATAAAGTTGTAGAAAGTTTGTTATCTAGATTTATGGAAATATAGTGTGGAAATTACTAGTAATAAAACCTAGTTTATTTCTTTATTTTCATAATATAATAAAGTTACAGTTTAAATCCCTGTATGTTGTGAGAAAATACAGAGAACTGATAGCTATGTATTACAAATAATATATATATCAGAAGTAGCATAGTTTACTATAAGAAAATAGAATATGTTGTTTAAAACCTTGTATGAGAAGAAAATAGACCATATATTGTTTTTATTTTCTGTTACTGTGGAGTATATTGATGAAAATAATTTATATAGGAGTGATTCTATTAAGAAATAAACCACATAATAAACTTTGCATGTATAAGTCATAAGATAACCAGAACTAGGGGATTAGAGCCGACGGACTGTCGACCCTAGTTCTGGGTAAAAACCCAAATCAGGGGTGCATCGTCTGTGGCTGTTAACCCCATTTCTATACACAGATGTTATGAATCGGTGGCCTGGACACCACAAGGAGCATCTAATATATAATCAAGAAGTATTAGAATATCAAAATCACATAACTCAGTGAAAAACAAGAAAATAGAAATAACGCGAAGTTCTTAGTGCTAGTAAACTTATCAACCATTTCTTAACGGTATAAAAGAGATAACTGTTAAAAATAAATGAACTGTGCATTTTCATGATTCAGGCACCATGTCTCTTTTTAACTAATAAAAGACAATGAACCCAGAAAATTTCATCTGCTAACTGCGAGAGTATTTTCATGCAAGTAAAGACTAAGAGTTCTAGGCAAGAAAATCCTTCTAAACTGGAAATAGCATAGAATGAGTTCATCGTGAAAATGGAAAATAGAAAGATTTCATTCCAAAGTAAAATATTACAGTAGAACAAATACAATGTGCATTGTAGATCATATTCAAACTACAATAAAACTTTGCCATGAAACAGAGTTATTATGCTCACGGAAACTCCCTTAAATTTGGGATTAAACCCTAGTATAATCCTTTACAAAATTACATTACAAATATCATTCAAAAACCTAGGTTGAGGTTTTAAACCCTTAACTAAGAAATTACACATTTCTAAGAAGAAGTCGAGTTCTATTAGCTAGAACCGAAGCGACATATTGAAAACCTAGGGTTTGATCTTCCTTGAAGACTGAAGGGTACCTGAGAAATGCACAGGAGGAAATATCAGCTGGGAATCGAAGCATCTAAATCATGTATCCTAGGAAGGAGACTCTACTGGGAGTAAAGCAGGTGAGGACCATATACATGTGCCAGTAAAAATGGCGAGCAGTGGTTAATGAAAGCTTACAAAAAATCATAGGTAAGTTCAGCAAATAAACCCTGTAAATCATGGGAGAAAACGTTACTTGAAGAGAGGTGAGAAATCCTTTGGGGCCGCTTTACAAGAATATTGAACCATGTAAATTAACTTCTAAATTCTAGAATGGATAAATAAATCTAAGTTAAACTCTGTATAACTATGGAGAAAGATATTTCTTTATACTTGTGAAAACTTGCAAAAAGGATCATTTCCTTTGCATCTGTTGTAGTTGGCCGGTCTTGCAGAGTAATACATCTCTGTAGAATATAGTCAATATAACAAAGCTCAGCTGGAAATGCCGACAGCATCAATGTTATAGAGAGTAAAACTAAAAGTGAATTGCAGAGTAGATTAGAAAATTAATGGAGTAAAATGCACGAAGAAAACTTACACATAAGGGTATTTGAGGGGAGCTCACTTAGGAGGAGCCAAGCTCTGAAAATTCTGAGTTTTCTCCATCAAAGTAAGCCCTATACTCTATTTTATCTACAGAGCCTCTACTGTGAATTTTCCCTCAAAAAATCATGTGGAATCCGAGGCCAAGCTAACAACTGTCCCGACTATTAACTAGCTAGTACCGCCAAAATTAATGGGAATTGACAAACCATATCATGACCATCAAATGGTAAGGCCAAGTGGCCTAACGCGAAATTCAAAGAATCCAATGTCTAGATCATGTATTAAGTTCTTTAATGAGTGGACGGATTTTTTTTTTTAATATAAATATATATAGCCATTGAATCTACGTATGGATTGGGTAGTAATTCATACCAAAGAAAAGTTTCCAAGTTTGTAAATGTTCCAAATTAAAAGACATATAATAAAGAGATTTTAATTATAATTCCAATGATTTCTAAGGTCTGCAATGATGTTCAATATCAAGAAGAATCTTAATATTGTTTAATATTACTATCATATGATACGTGAATAGAATTTTTTATTTATTGATGGTAAATAATGTTTGGGTGTTAGTGAGAGATACCTTTATTCATTTGATTCAAAGAGGGTGAAGTGTGTATGGCTTATCAAGGACATGGTGGTTTCTTTGGCTCAAATTCTAGCTAAGAGTATCATGATGGTTGTAGTAGTTGCAGATATTCCTGCCAGATTTGGTATGTTGTTGTCTAGATCTTGGGGAGAAAAGCTTGGAGATGTCTTCAAACTAGACTTCACATATGCAACCATACCTGTCTTCAATGGAGAAGAGAGAAGATCATACAGAGAAACCATATTTGTTAAGACTACCACAAAGAAGGATGCAAATAATTCCCCTATCTATGGTCAAGAGAAGGAGGATCTCTCTTGTTTTATGCCGCATGAAGATGCATAATTTGTTGAAGATTCAGAGAAGTAGCTCTCTTCAGCAAGTGTACATAAGGAGCTAAATTCAAATAAAATTTGGAAGTGTTATTTTTATGGTGCCTAATCAAAGGATGAGCTAAGTATGAAGCATTGATTTTGAGTCTTCAAACTGCTAAACAAATGGGAATTCAATGTATTTCCATGTTTGGTGATTCCGAGTTAATTATAAGACAGATTAAGAATTGATGTCAAACCAAGCATCCCAGATTGAGGTTTTATAGAAATGAAGTGTGGGACCTTATTGAAAATTATTTTGAAGCCTTGAGTCTTTAGTTTATTCCAAGAGAAGAAAACATAATGGAAGATTCACTGGAAGTTGTAGCCAGTACATTTAAGCCACCAATTAATCCAAGACAGAGATATGAGATTGAGTTGAGACATAGGCCTTCAATTCTTGATAATATAAAGCATTGGCAGGTTTTTGAGGATGACAAGCAGATCAATAATTTCTGAATAATGATTGGAAATTTTGAAGACAGTGAAATAGATCAAGAAAGTGAACAAGTTGATCAGAATGATGTATTCAAAAACCTAAAACAATCAATAGGTGATCAGAAGGTAATTTAATTGAAGGATAATACAGTGCTCAGAGGTCTGGTTCCTCTTGAAATATTTTTTGATGCTAATGATGTAGCAGTGAACCAGAAGAGAGTATCTCAGGATGGAGAAATCGAGGACTGTAATTTAGGAACTCAGCAGGAGCCAAAAATGGTTAAGTTGTTTGAAGGAATTCCTTAGGATTATAAAGAAAGGTATCTTGATATTTTCAAGAAATATATGGATGTGTTTGCATGGTCATATGGAGATTTAAAGAATTATGATTTAGATATTATTAAACATAAAATACCACTGAAAGATGGGGTTAAGCCTCATAGACAGAAGCTCAGGCAAATTAATCCACTGTCACTTGCCCCAATTGAAATATAGGTGAAGAAAATTTTGCAAGAAAAAATCATAATTCCACTTAGATACTCAGGTTGGGTTTCAAATCTAGTTCCTGTTATGAAGAATAATTGAGAGATAAGATTACGTGTTGATTTTAGGAACTTGAACAGAGCTTCCTTGAAGGACAATTATCCTTTGCCAAAGATGGATTATGTTTTTCAAAAAGTGACTATAGCTCATAGGCTGTCCATGGTTGATGGTTTCTCTGGGTACAATCATGTAGCTATTGAAAATGAAGATCCGAAAAAAAAAAACTTTTACCACACCTTGGGGAACATTCATGTATGCCAGAATGCCATTCGGTCTCATGAATGTAGGTGCTAGTTTCCAAAGGGAAATGGATGTAGCATTTGTGGGTGACAAATTTGTAGTCATATATTTGGATGATGTGACTATTTTTTCAGATTCTGATGATGAGCACTTGGAGCATCTGTAGAAGGCTTTCCTAGAATGCAGGAAGTTTGGGTTATCATTGAATCCTAAGAAACCTTTGTTTGCTTTGGAGGAAGGTAAGTTGCTAGGACATATAGTTTCAAATGAGGGGGTAAACATTGAACCAGCAAGAGTTGAGGCTATAAAAACAATACCATCGCCTAGAAGTAAAAAATATATTCAAAGATTTATAGGGAAGATTAATTTTCTGAGAATATTTGTCCGAAATTATGCTGAGATTGTCAGGAACATAACAGATATGTTGAAGAAAAATGCTGTAGTGAAATGGGATAAATATGCAAGAGAATAATTTGCTAGAATTAAAGAGGCTCTTCAAGAAGTTCCAGTACTGATCAGTCCATATTATCAAAATCCTTTCCAAATATTTTCATTTGCATCACCTTCAACCATTGTTGTTGTGTTGCTACAGAAGAATGAAGAGGGAAATGAGAAACCTGTAAGATTTTTCAGTAAAGTTCTCATAGATGTAGAACTCAAATACAATATCCTAGAGAAGCAGGCATATTATTTATTTAAATCATAAAAAGCTTTCAGGACTTATGTACTTCATTCTCAAATAGTAGCATATGTACCTAATTCAACTGTAAAAGATGTGACAGTTCAAAGTGATGTGGAGGGGAAAAGAGGAAAATGGATTGCCAAAATCCAAGAATATGATTTATATATTAAGCCTACTAAGTTGGTCAAAGGACAAGGATTAGCAAAATTGTTGACAAAATCTAAATTCCAAGCTCTGGGAATTAATCTGCTTGCACCTTTGGATGAAGTAGTTGAGGAAACAAATAAGATTATCACGAAGTCAGCAATCAGGTATAAATTTCTCTGCTCAGATTGGTATAGGGATATTATTCACTATTTGTGATTTTTCTCTTGTCCTCCCTCAATCAACAGAATAAATTACAGAACTCTTAAACTAAAATATGAACCTTATGTTATAATTGATGCTAAATTATATTGGAAAGATCCTACTGGTTTTTTGTTGCTATGTTTGACAGAAGGAGAATCAATGGAAGTTATCAAAGAATACCATGAATGTTTGTGTGGGGGTCATTATAGCTGGAAATTCGCTACTCATAAAATCCTCAAATCAGGTTTTAACTGGCCTTCATTTTCCTGATGTACATAGAGTGGTTACAAGTTGCCAGAAATGCCAATTGTTTGCAGAGAAAAAAAGGTTATCTCCTCTACCTCTTCTCCCTATTTTTGTTGAAGAACCCTTTAGACAATGGGGATTGGATTTCATTGGAGAAAACAATCCACCATCAAGTGGGTAGTTCAAGTGGATTCTAACTGCCACTGATTATTTTACAAAGTCGGTGGAATCAATACCTACCAAAAAAGAAAATGATCTAGCAGTAATAAAGTTTCTGGAAGAGAACATCTCTAGCAAATTTTGATGTACAGTGAATATTGTAATAGAAAATGCTCAAGTATTCAACTCAGTCAAATTCATTAATTTTTGTCAAATATATAATTTGATCTTGTCCCATTCTACAACATATCATCCTCAAGGGAATGGACTTGATGAATCCTCCAACAAGACATTGGTGAAGATGTTGAAGAAAAAAATTAATGAGAATCAGAAGAATTGGGATTAAAAGTTTATATTTTCTCCCTCGGAAGTGAGAATGATTACTAGAATATCTATTGGTAAGTCTCCTTATGAGTTAGTATATGGTACTCAAGCTTTTTTTCCCACTCATCTAGCTAGACTAGTAATTTCTTTTCTTCAAGAAGCACCAGAAGAGCCTAATGCATTGATAAGAAGACTAAATAATGTAATAGAATTGAGTGAGAGCAAGAATAAAGTCAGGGAAAACTTGGTCACATATTAGGAGAAAATGAAGTCCATATTTGATAGAAAGGCAAAGGAGATTCTATTCCAAACTGGAGATTTGGTATTAAGATGGGATACCAGAAGAGAAGAAAAAGGAAAGCATGGTAATTTTGATCCTCTCTGGTATGGCCCATATAGGATTATTGAAGCCAGATCAAATAACTCTTTTATGCTGGAGAATGGTGATGGAGAAATATTAGAATTTCTTGTGAATGGGCAGTGTTTAAAGCATTATTTCCGGCAATAAAGATTGACGGTTCACCACTGTACATATTCGGTTTTCTTCAATGAAAATTTTTCATCAAACAATATTTGACTCCATGCTCCAGGTGAAGGCACTAATATGCAGGTTCTTAGTGTTTCGTGGAAAAAAAAACTATCCCCAGGTGGATCCAGATGTTGTGGATCATTTGCAATATCCTTTTATTTTAATTTTGAAAAATATATAAAAATAGAAAAATACTAAAAAGATATGTTAAAGTATTAAAGTTCATATACTTTAGCATAAAAATATTTCTGCTCGTTATATTAAAGTTAAAAGTTGAAATACTTTTAGGCTTTATGAAGGCGGATCGAAGTTCAAAGTTTAAATATCGATTACTTTATCGAGCGAGATTCGATGATTTATTAAGCACTGAGCAAAGGGCTCAACCCGCAGGCACTTCTATCACGTGTGTTAACATAGAGGGTGCCTCTGCAGTTGACTGTGTTGACCGCATGAGTAACCCAGATGAATGGTCAAGATTGATTGCTGGGGCATAGGCCAAATGAATCCTCCGTACCTTTAGGCACCCCGCAATGACGTTTGCTGCCAAGTTGGTTACAGCTGTCATCCACATCAGGATTTATTAATGGTCTATTGGCACATCTTATCGGCATTTAAGCTCAAAGCTGCGCCACCTATTTATGTGAAATTCTCATTCTTGCTGAAATTATCTTTGGTTAGTTGGTTTTTGACATTTTTATGTGCTGTGTCTTTTTCAGTTTTCTGTCATTGGTCACCCTGTAAGTTGTCTACCATCCCTAAGTTAAACTATGGCTAAATTCTCATCACTGTCAGGTTCTTCTAGTCACATCCCTCTCATAGATACTGAGAGGGATATCCAGGATACATATTTTTCCCTTGACCACCTTTGTTTTTACCAACAAGTCTGCCTAAATGATAAGAATTCTACAATTTACACCGCCATGGAAAAAACTAGTGTGTTGTCTGCATGTATCCCAAAATCTCATCTTTTTTCCGAATTTATCCATTGGCTAGTGTCTGTTATGGACCCTGGGAAATGTTTTGTAATGAATTTTCAAGGAGAGAACGTTTTGCAAGTGTCGGCTAAGTTAATTTTCCAAGCCCTTTGTTTCCCTGAGTCAAAGTCATATATCCAATTCTCTGATGATTCCTTGATAGCATATTATGACAGTCTTGTAGGTCAAGATTTTAATCAATTCATTCATTTTCAAAATTCAAATACATGGTATTTTGAACTTGACAATAAAGAGTTCCCTATGGAGGTTTTTGATATTGAAGTCAAACCGGTGTTGAGCTGCATTGTAAAGATTTTGGGAAAAGATAGCAACAGTACAATGGAAAAGTCAATTTTTGGGATGTTCGCCATGATGATGAAGCTAGGAGTGGTGCTGGATATTTCATCCTATTGGCAAGAAGCTGTTACTCTCATCTCATGAGCTTATCATTAACGGGTTCATTCAGGTTTCCCTCACTTATTTTTTACTTATTCTTATATCAAGATGTAGAAGAGTTCATGCATCCGAGGTTAAACATTATGGATATGAATAAGAGGAGACAATCAATAATATTTTGGATATATATAGTGAGAAAATAACATAATGAGGGTGGTTTTCTTGATTTTGCTGGTCAATATATGTCTTCTTCATATAAAGTTTTGAATGCAAGTTCTCCCCCCTGTTTTTTTCCCAAAGCTCAAGAGTTCTTGCATTTGGGGGCAAGTTGTAAATTTGGTGATTGGTTTGTTTTCGAAGATTATTCTAAAATTAGACTTTATGGATCTAGTGTAGAACCTTATATGCTTCTTTTGTTTGTCCCTATGAGATTATTTTCTCTGGAATTTATTAGGAAAAGTCCAAATGTTGACCCAATTCACTTTGTGCCAATGAAGAAGGGTCATATGTTCAACTTGCCAAGTATTGTGGGTCCCTTTATAGTTAATATGAGACAAGCATATGATGAAGTCACTCAGACGTTAGATGGAATGCACTTACTATTAGGAGAGAAGTGGGCTTATGACCCTCACAGTGTCATTTCTAGTAGAAGAATTGATAATCGATATTCAACCTTCATTCATGCAAGCAGACCAGATCTTGAAAAAATGGCCAGTAAAGGTGTTGTGATTTAAGTAAGTTCAAATGTTCAGACTCCTGTTATATCATAAAAATCAAATAAAAGAGGTAAAGAGGCAATTGTTGATTCAGAGGACGAGGAATAGAGACCTGAGAAGAGATCAAAGTTAAATGAAGAGTCTGCAGATACTCAACCTGGTTTTCATTACAGTTGGGAGATGAAAAAAATGTCCCTGCTACATTGAGGAGGTATGAGAGAACTCAGGATGAAGTGCCTCTAATTAAACAAATGTTTGCCCAGATTTTAGAGAGGAATCAGAAGATGAAGGCAAGTATGGACGCTCAAGCTGAGTACCAGATAGCTCCAGACCAAACAAGACTTCTAACTATAATGGATCTTGAAAAAGATCAATTCAAAATTTCCCTTTCACATCCTTCCCATATGTCAATTGGTTTTTCTAACAATTTCAATATTGTAAATTTGACTGTAGATGTGAAGAAAATCCCATTGCTGGATAAAGTGAATCTACACATGAAAACAAGTCTACTGATTGTAAATGACCTAACAAAAAATAATGCAATGGAAATGAATGCAGAGAATATGCTTGGAAATGTGATAAAGTAGTTGAAGTTAGAAAAAGCCAATTCAAGGGCTTTGACAATTCAAAACAAAGAGCTTAAAAAGATCATAGTGAAGATTGGAGTAGATCTCAATGATAGGTCTGTTGTGCAAAAGCTTCTGAAAAGTGCTGAATCAGAGATATTTGTACTCAAGGAAAAATTGAAATTACCTACAGGAGAACATTCCATGGCAGCAGAATTTGTAGAGGTGGAAAATGAAAAATAAAAATTTCTTCAGAATCTCATGAAAAGGAAGAAGAAGTCACTAAATTAAAGAAAATTGCACTGTCATTACAAAGCCATATTGAAAATCATACTTGCACTTTTGTTTTTCCACCAGGTAGTGAAGATCCATTAGCACAAATTTCTCAATTAACTACTGAATTGCAGAAGGCAGAAAGAGAAAAAAAATTAGCACAAGCTGATTTAGAAATAGCAACAAATATTTTAAAGGCCGTTGAAGGAGAAGTCAGTAAATACAAAATGGACTACCAAACTGTTGAGGCTGAGATTAAAAGTCTCAAATAAAAGTTGAAGGGTAATATATCCTTGATACAAGCTAAGGATATCATCTGGAATGATATTATTGAAGGATTGAAAACCATCTGGGATTTTCAGACTGTTATTGCAGAAGGAAAAGTCATTTTCAGGGAATTTTAAGAGAAATTCATGAAAGACAAATAGAAGACTATCAATAGGGCTATTTGGGCAAGGAAGTTCATTAATTTTATTGATTCTTAAACATATTAGGAATTGGAAGAAAATGAAATTAAAGACATAATTTTATATGCAGTAGAAATTAAAAAAATGATTGTAAAAAATGGTTGTAGGAAGTCTGTAGAAGAGAAGCTAATTGAGTTAAAGGAAGCAGTGAGTCAATTTGATAAATTATTTGATAAAATAGCAAGAGCAAGTTTGCCATCATGTTGGGGGCTTGGACATGGTATTATGTCATGGAATTCTTATGAGCCCTTGCTAGTTTTAGCAAAAAGTAAGGTAGACAAAACTCATGAGAAAACTCAGGTTCTTAAAGGAGCAAGATGGATCAATTTCCTTTAGAGACATTTTCAACTGTTGTGGTTAGTGAAAACCCTACTTGTGGAAATACCATATTTCAACAGAATCACTGCTTTTAGATTGGATTTTTACAAGATGGTTCAGTCACCAAAGACAAACATCAAAATATGGAAGAAGTGCAAAGCCTAGATGATAGATTTACCAAAGGATCCCTCGACTGAAAAGAAAGATAAATCAACTAGTCAAGGAAATGTAGCAGCATCGTCATCAATCCATATTCAACATATAGATTAGGATTTTAATTTCATGTTATTTCCTCTTTTAAAGAGAGGATGTAATTGTAATAAGACATTTTTGAAGACATGTAATATATAGTCTACGATATCCTAAGTAGTTAAAGTAGTTAAGATCAGTTACAACAGTTACAAACTACTTTCTATTGTATTTAATGAGACAGAGAAGAATTAGAAGGGTTCTGAGTTTTGGACCTTCAAACTGCAATTTTTGTTCTCAGATTTCATATGATAAATGAATGAAAATCAAGTTTCTAGCATTTGTTAATGTTGATATATCTTCAATTTTACATTTCATGTTTTCCATCTTTGAATAAGATGAAGTAATGAGGCTGCAAGTCTCTTTTTACTTGTGTAATTAAGAGTTAAAACCCTTAATAGTTGCTCCTTCATTTTGACTATTCCTTTTCTTATAACTCTTATGGAGTTTGAGGTGATATATTTTGTATAACAACATATCAGTTTGGACTTCTTTCATATATTTTCTTCTGATCATTCAATTCTACATCAAAAAATAACAACATTATGGAACATTCATTGTGTTTCATGTTTGAGGGTTTAATGATAAATATTTGAGGGTGATTAAACAAAGACAAATATTTCTGTGACATAATTAGATAAATGTCTTAAGCACTGATTCGTTATCACAGCTAAGGGATTGTCTCTTAAGGTACAACACCTGGTCCAGTAGAAAAACCCTAACTCTTTCAAAACTTTAGAGCTGATCTATCTGCCATAAAATACACTCTTGTACCAGTCAAATCCTTGGTTGTGGTTTTCATAAAGAGAGCCCTTTATGGTTTGGTAGGGATGGATACCCAACTAAAAGCTTGGTTTGAGGTTACCTCCATCGGTATCCTTTCAGACTTGGGACATTGTGGAGGCCAACATTTACAACGTCATTTCTGGGGAGAGAAGTGAAATCTCTTCCTTGGGTGTATTATTAAATTTTCTTTAGATTCTAGGTCTATGGGTAACATGATCTCATTTCCAAGAAGGTTAAAATTTCTGGCACCTTTTTTGGGGAGCGAAGTGACATATCTTCCCTAGGTGTATTATTACATTTTCATTGGATTCTAGGCATGTGGGTGAGAGGACCTCATTTCCAAGAAGGTTGATTCAAGTTGTAGAGACCCAAAGTGTAGAAAAAAGTCAACATTGCCTCCTAAAATGCATACAAGATTGAATCCACATCCACATCCAACATCTCTCATTGAATATCTAGAAAAACTCATAAGAAAACAAAGACCTCAACATTCAGAGATTCAGTCAAGTACATATACTTTGGTTAGGTATACATCTCTAAATTTAGAAGTGATTTCACTTGAATATATTCCTTTTGATCTGAAGTTTGAGTTATCAATGTTTCGATCCAAATATAAAACATCTATGTCCAAAATTGTATTTGATCCTTTAAGGTTATCTGAAATAACATCTCTTTTTGAAATTATTTTTGACCTTTTAAAGCTTGAAACAAGTTTTTCATCCATAGAATCCTATTAAGAAGAATATTTTGATAGGAAGGGTTGGAATGAATTTGAAAAGCTTAAAAAAACTGAAAACCATATTCAATATACCTTCGAGAAGGCTTTCATACAATATCAGTAGGAGATATTGTCTACTGATCCTCTTTCTGCTTCATCGATTCACACTACTGTTCCATCCCCTCATACTATTGTTTCTTCATCGTCTACTCTTCCCCTTACAAAACCACTGCTCATACCATCACATCCTATTGTGACTACAAGCTTACCTCCTAGAACAACTATGGTCATATTTTATCCATTGGATTTGTTGGGAAAAATCACTTGTTTACCTCATAACTATGGAAAAATGCTACCTATTTTTGATGGAACCACCAAAGTTATAGCTAGGCAACACATTGATAAAATCACAAATTTCATAGATTTAGAAGAGGTATATAATGATGATGTGAAGATGAGAATTATTGCTAAGAGTTTCTCAGGAGAAGTGAAAAAGCGGTTCCGAGCTATAGTACCTCATTCAATGCCATATTCACAGTAATTAACAGATATTTTCCTTGTTAAGTGGGAGCAAAATAAAATTCCTCTCGAGATATTACCGAGTATAACTCATTGAGAAGACAACCTATTGAATGTGTCCAAGACTATGCTACTAATTTCAATAAGATGTAAAATTCCATTCCTGCCAATATCAAACATCTACCTGATTTTGCCTTGTTGCACCATCCAGATGCCTTTGACCCTGATATGGCATATCAACTTAGATAAAGAAGCTCCACCTTGATGGAGAAAATGTAGAGAAATGTGGTGAGAATTGAGGCCAATATATTGATTAATAAATCAAAAGCTAAAGTTCAAAATAGAGTTACAATTAAGAAAGGGGCAACATCCTCATCTAGAGAAAAGTTGGATAGTTTGATTAGAAATGTGGAAAATATGGTAGACAAAATGTCCATTTTATAAATGTAGTCAGAAAATCAAGTTTGGAATCCAAATTTCTAAGGACTGGAGAAGCAACCTCAGTTTAGGATTAAGCAGAGAGAGCAGAGAGTTCTATATCAACAAGCTCAACAATAAGTATGCACTCCGTTGCATCAGAACTATGCCCAAGGACCTAAAGATGAAGACGATATTTTTGAAGAGAATCATTTATTTTCAAAAGCTCATGGACCTATCTTCCTTATAGAATATGATGATTATATCGAGGAAACATATGTTCCGAATGACAAAGAATATGTACTTTCAAATGATGATGGGCTGGTATTCCAATCTGAAGGCTATCAAAGGGGGTACCTAAATTCTCTCAGCTCAGTGCAAAGACAGTGCAGTTTGAGAAACTGATATGTTCCTATTACTTCTACTCAAAAGAGGATAGCTTAGCAAAAATATAATCATCCCAAACAAACTTTCCAAGCTAGTCCAAAAAAGGAGAAGGCGTCTGCTGCCATAAATCAGAGCAATAACACTGAGCCATCTACAAGTACATCAAACGAGGATAAGGAAGTACAAAGGAAGGATTCTTTAGCAAAAGAGCAGCCTGAAAAGCATGATAACATTGTAAAATAGGTAGAGAAACAATCTAACTTGTTCAGTTTAGAGAGTAAAATTTCTAAGTTAAAATTTTCTATTCCCCTCAATGAGCTTGTAAAGAATGATAGATACAAATTTCATGTTGCCAAGATGTTGAGAGTAGATTAGATGGCAGACATGGTCAATGTCAGTAATGACCATCTCAAACTTCTATTGGGACCATCCGTGGATGGAAACCTTGAAGGTAGTGAAGATAGTGAATATAGATAGCTTGAAAGGGTGAATTTCCACTTGGATAAGCTCCTCGAGAGGGAAAGTAACAACAAAAATGTACAAAGGAAAATGGCTATGCATTACTATACAAAAGTCAGGTCTCCAAGGTCACGATCAAGTAGTTGAAGAAAAATATCAGGGAAACCCTAGTGAGGAAAAAAGAGAAGGATAAGTTGGATTTTATTGCTAAAGCCTCTCTAATAGCATAAAATATCATTATAGGCCTTGATGAGACAATTTTGGAAATTTTTTGAAGATTTTGTAAATTTTTTTGGTTTTTTGTGACTTTTGGCCAATTTGGAAAATAGAGTAGAGGCAAAAGCAAAACGCCTTAGCACTGCGATTTTTCCTCATCCATCAAAATGCCAAAAAAATTATATGCATGGATAGAGATTGACTCATACATCTTAGCTATCCACCCAGGGTGCTTTTCAGCAAACTGGTGAAGAGAAAATGCTAAAAAAGAGGTCTAAAACACACTTTCTACCACTGTTTTGGAACAAGCACCGCACTTTTGTGAGTAGCTGTGGGAAAATGAAATTTTCTCCCTCATGGAGTGTCCATTTGGCTTGCTTTAGATATCTAATAACAACTAGACATCCTCAGATTTCCAATGCATCTTTCAAAAGTGTATTTGGAGGATTGGAAGGTGACCAAAAGTCTCTCACAAGCTAGGCACTACACTTTATCAGAAGTGCGTCATGCTTTATCAGACATGCATTCCGCCTTTCCCTGTGTGTGCAAATTTTGACTTTTTTGTCAATAAAAATTGATCTAATGATATAATTAATTTATTTTTATGTTGATGTTATGTAATTTATGGTAAATGGGCTTTTTATAGTCACTTTGATGTAATTTTGGACCTCATTAATGAGGATCATGTTAGTTAACTCTATTTGGAGGATTTGTTTTAACCTCCCTAGACATTAGGGTTTTACTAATATATATTTTTAAGTTATTCCTACACTGATGGATTCAAACCCCGAGAGAGGGGAAGTTGTTTTTGAGTCTATATGTATGTGTTTTCAGTCATTTTTATGGTTCGACATCAGAGGGTGAAAGTCTTGTAGCTTGTACTTCATCACTTTTCACAGGAAATCAAAGGACAATTGCAACTATTATTTAGGAATTCTCGTGTTGTGAGTTTGTGATAATGTTTTCTCTCTGTTATATTTTTATATGAATGATATACTTGCCTTCTTAGCATATCTATGATCTTCAATGATTTTTCTAAGATGTTATAGGAACAATTCTTTTCATTAAAGATTTGTTTTGTCACGAATCTCATTTTATTGTAATTTTCCTTCTTGATTAATGAATTCATGGTGCACATTCTCATTACGATCTATTTCTCTTTAAAACCATACAATACACCGACAACTCCTAACAAATCACAAATTTATAGCTATCTTTCTCCTCTATATCCCTTACGACTGCAACCTTTGATAATTTGACCTAGTTCCCTGATTTTCATCCCTGGTGTTGTGGATCATTTTCAATATCCTTTTATTTTAATTTTTAAAAATAAAAAATAAAAATAGAAAACTAGTAAAAATATATGTTAAAGTATTAAAGTTCATATAATTTAGCATAAAAATTTTTCTGCTCATTATATTAAAGTTAAAAGTTGAAATACTTTTAGGCTTTATGAAGGCGGGTCCCAGTTCAAAGTTTAAATATCGATCACTTTATCGAGTTGGATTCGATGATTTATTAAGCACTGAGCAAAGGGCTCAACCCACGGGCACTTCTAGCACATTGGTTAACATGGAGGGTGCCTCTACAGTTGACTGTGTTGACTGCAGGAGTAACCCAGATGAACGGTCGAGATTGGTTGCGATGGCATATGCCAAATGAATCCTCTGTACCTTGAGGCTCCCCATAGTCACGTTTTCCGCAAATTTCGTTACATTTTTCATCCACGTCAAGATTTATTAATGGTCTGTTGGTGCATCTTATTAGCATTTAAGTTCAAATCCACGCCACCTACTTAAGTGAAATTCTCACTCTTTCTGAAATTATCATTGGTTAGTTGGTGTTTGAAGTTTGTCTGTGCTGCGTCTTTTTCAGTTTTCTGCCACCCTATCAATTATTGGTCACCTTGTAAGTTGTATACCATCCCAAAGTTACTATGGCTAAACGCTCATCCTTGTCAGGTTCTGCTAGTCACATCCCTCTCATGCATACTGAGAGGGATATCCAGGATACATATTTTTCCCCTGACCACCTATATTTTTACCAGCAAGTCTGCTTAAACGATAAAAATTCTCCAATTTACACTGCCATGGAAAAAAATTGTGTGCTATCTACATGTATCCAAAAAACTCATCTTTTTCCCGAATTTATCCATTGGTTAGTGTTTGTTATGTACCCTGGGAAATATTTTGTAATGAATTTTCAAGGGTAGAACGCTCTATAAGTGTCGGGTCAGTTAATTCACCAAGCCCTTTGTTTCCCTGAGTCGGAGTCATATATCCAATTCTCTGATGATTCCTTGATAATGTATTATGGCAGTCTTGTAGGTCAAGATTTTAAACAATTCATTCAATTACTAAAGCTAAATACACGGCAGTTTGAACCTGATAGTAAAGAGTTCCCTATGGATGTTTTTGATACTGAAATCAAACTAGTGTTGACTTGCATTGCAAAGATTTTGGGAAAAGACGACCACAGTACAATGGACAAGTCAATTTTGGGGATGTTCACCACGATGATGAAGCCAAAAGTGTTGCTGGATATTCCATCCTATTGGCAAGAAGTTGTTAACTCTCAGCACATGAGATTATCATTAACGGGTTCATTTAGGTTTCCCTCACTTATTATTTACTTATTCTTATATCAAAATGTAGAAGAATTCAAGCATCTAGGGTAAAACATCATGGATATGAATAAGAGGAGACAATCAGTAATATTTCGGATAGATATAATGAGAAAAGAACAGAATGAGGGTGGTTTGTTAGATTTTGCTGGTCATTTTATGTCTTCTACATATAAAGTTTTGAATGGAAGTTCTCCCCCCTGTTTTTTTCCCAAAGCTCAAGAGTTCTTGCATTTGGGGGCAAGTTGTAAATTTGGTGATTGGTTTGTTTTTGAAGATTATTCTGAAATTAGACTTTATGGAGCTAGTGTAGAACCTTATAGGCTTCATGTATTTGTGCCTATGAGATTATTTTCTCTAGAGTTTATTAGGCAAAGTCTAAATGTTGACCAAATTCACTTTGTGCCTATGAAGAAGGGTCATATGTTCAAATTTCCAATGACTGTGGGTCCCTTTATAGTTAATATGAGACAAGTATTTGATGAAGTCACTTAGATGTTAGATGGAATGCACTTACTGTTAGGAGATAAGTGGGCTTATTACCCTCACAACGTCATTTCTAGTAGAAGAATTGATAATGGATATTCAGCCTTCATTCATGAGAGCAGACCAGATCTTGAAAAAATGGCAAGTAAAGCTATTGTGAGTTCAGTAAGTTCGAATTTTCATACTCCTGCTATATCAGAAAAATTAAATAAAAGAGGTAAAGTGGTAGTTGTTGATTCCGAGGACGAGGAACATAGAGCTGGGAAGAGACCAAAGTTAAATGAAGAGTCTGAAGATACTTAACCTGGTTTTTCATTACAGTTAGAAGATGAACAAAATGTCCTTGCTTCACCAAAGAGGTATGAGAGCAGTCAGGATCAAGTGCATCTAATTAGACAAATGTTTGCCCAGACTTCAGAGAGAAATCAAAATATGAAGGCAAGTATGGAAGCTCAAGCTGAGTACTAGATAGCTCCAGACCAAACAAGACATCTAACAACAATGGATCTTGAAAAATATCAATTTAAAATTGCCCTTTCACATCCTTCAGATATGTCAGTTGGTTCTTCTAACAATTTCAATACTGTAAATTTGACTGTAGATGTGAAGAAAATCCCATTTCTAGATAAAGTGAATCTATACATGAAAACAGGTCAGTTGATTGTAAATGACCTAAAAAAAACTAATGCAATGGCAATGAAGGAAGAGAATATGCGTGGAAAAGTGATAAAGTAGTTGAATTTAGAAAAAGCCAATTCAATGGCTTTGAAAATTCAGAACGAAGAGCTTAAAAAGATCATAGTGAAGATTGGAGTAGCTCCTAATGACAGGTCTGTTGTGCAGAAGCTTCTGCAAAGTGCTACATCATAGATATCTGTACTAAAGAAAAAATTGAAATTACCTACAACAGAACATTCCATGGGAGCAGAAGTTGCAGAGGTGGAAAATGTAAAAGAAAAACATCTTCAGAAGCTCATGCAAAAGGAAGAAGAAGTCACTAAATTAAAGCAAACTGGACTGTCATTAGTGAAAATCATACTTGCAATTTTTTTTTTCCATCAGGTAGTGAAGAGGCATTAGCACAAATTTCTCAATTAACTACTGAAATGCAGATGGAAGAAAGAGATCGAAAAAGAGAACAAGTTGATTTAGAAACACCAAAAAAGATTATAAAGGCCACTGAAGGAGAATTCAGTAAATAGAAAATGGACTGCCAAACTGCTGAGGCTGAGATTAAAAATCTCAAAGAAAAGTTGAAGGGAAATATATCCTTAATACAAGCTAAGGATATCATCTAGAATGGTATTATTGAAGGAATGTAAACCATCTGGGAATTTCTGATTGTTATTGCAGAAGAAAAAACATTATCAGGGAATTTTAAGAGCAAGTCATGAAAAAAAAATAGAAGAAAATAAATAGGGTTATTTGGGCAAGGAATTTCATTAATTTCATTGATTCTAAAACAGATCAGGAATTGGAACAAAATTAAATTAAAGACAAAATTTTATATGTAGTAGAAATTAACAAAATGATTGTCAAAAATGATTGTAGGAAGTCTACAGAAAAGAAGATGACTGAGTTAAAGGAATCAGTTAGTCAATTTCATAAATTATTTGATAAAATAGCAAGAGCAGGTTTTCCATCATGTTGGGGGCTTGGAGGTGGTCTTCTATCATGGAATTCTTATGAGCCCTTGCTAGTTTTGGCAAAAAGTAAGGTAGAGATCACTCACGAGAAAACTCAAGTTATTAAAGGAGAAACAGTGATCAATTTCCTTCAGAGACATTTTCAACTGTTGTGGTTAGTGAAAACCCTATTTGTGGAAAGACCATCATTCAATAGAATCAATGCGTTCAGATTGGAGTTTCACAAGCTGGTTCATTCACCAAAGACAAACATCGAAATATGGAAGAAGTGCAGAGCCTGGATGAAATATTTACCAAAGGATCCCTCAACTACAAAGAAATATAAATCAACCAGTCAAGGAAATGTAGAAGCATCATCGTCAATCCATATTCAACATATAGATTAGGATTTTAATTTTAAGTTATTTCCTCTTTTGAAGAGAGGATGTAATTGTAATAAGACATTTTTGAAGACATGTAATAGATAGTCTATGACATCCTAAGTAGTTAAAGTAGTTAAGATCAGTTATAGCAGTTACAAACTGCTTTCTATTGTATGTAATGAGATAAAGAAGAAACAGAAGGGTTTCGAGTTTTGGACCTTCAAACTGCAATTTTTGTACTCAGATTTCAGATGATAAATGAATGAAAAGCAATTTTCTGGCATTTGTTAATGTTGACATGTCTTCAAGTTTACATTTTGTGTTTTCCATCTATGAATAATATGAAGTAATGAAGCTGCAGGTCTCTTTTTACTTGTGTAATTAAGAGTTAAAACCCTTAATAGGCGCTCCTTCATTTTGACTATTCCTTTTCTTATAACTATTATAGAGTTTAAGGTGATATATTATGTATCACAACATATCAGTTTGGACTTCTTTCTAATATCTTCTTCTGATCATTCCATTATACATCAAAAAATAAGAGCATTGTGGAACATTCATTGTATTTGATCTTTGAGGGTTTAATGATAAATATTTGAGGGTGATTAAAAAATACAAATATTTCTGTGGCATAATTATATAAATGTCTTAAGCATTGATTCCTTATCACAACTAAGGGATTGTCTCTTAAGGTCCAAATTTTTTTGGCCTTGTTGCCGGAGACGAAGAAACGAAGTTTTTTCCCTGGGTTTGGTTCATATTTCCTCTGGTTGTGCAGAGAGGAGGAAATATTAATTTTTTTTTTCCATTTTATAATTTTGGATTATAAGAGGCCCCATACGAGGTTAGATACCTCTTAGCAGAAAGCTCCTATTCTCTCAGATCTAGAAAAGTTGGTTTCTAAAAAAGGCTAGAAATCAAGAACACTTTCTGCACTTGATGCCACACTTCCTGTACCAGGCAATAGTTCCCATACCCTTTCATCCAAGGATATTTCTCGGAAACTAATTTTCTGGGAACAAGAATCCTTGTCTTCACCCATTCATTTCCAAGAACCAATAGAAGAAAAATATTTGGAGTCTGTTTCATTCAAATTTACAAAAAATCAACCTAATACAGTTTCCAGTTATTCTGCTATTGTTCATCAACCCCTTCCTATATCAGTTGTTTCACCTCAACCATCTACATCTACAACTGGTATACAATCCCCACCTACTCAAGGAGCAGTTAATCAAGGCATAAACATGGTAGCCCCTTCTTTCTTGATGAACAGATATGCACCATTAAATATTACACAACCAATGAATGCAATGCCTCAGGAATACCTTAATTTGCTTCCTAGATTTATTGGTGAAGATGAAATAACTACACAACAACACTTTCCTTTGTTTTTCACTTTTGCTAAAAATTTAAATGTTGAACATCTTAATGTAGTAATGAGGCTTTTTGTACAGTCTCTAAATGGAGAGGCAAGAAAATAGTTTAAAGGATTACCAAATGGCTCAATTAATGATTGGGTTGAATTAGAAAGAGAATTGATCCAAAGATGGGGTGAAAAGGGAGATAATGGTTATTCATTGACAGAGTTTAATGCTATTAAGAAAAAGTATGATGAAAACATGAGTGATTTCATTAAAATATTTAAAAAATTGTATAATAGTTTGTATATAGAAATGAGACCCCCTCCTATTGGAGCAAGAGTTGTTTTTACTGGGGAATTTGCATCAGATTTTAGTTTTATGTTGAGAGAGATAAGATCTCAAAATCTTGAACAAATCCAAACTGATGCTTTGGAGATTGAAGAAAATATGACTGTTGCTGGAAAAGCACAAGAAAAGCAATCAATTCAAGATAAAGGTAAAGCTAAGGAAGAGTCATCACAGGATAAAAGAATTAATGACATGACTAAGGTCATCAAAAATTTGTCAAACAAATTAGTGAAGATGGAATTGGATAATAATAAACTTGCACAAAAAAACAGAGGGGTTTTCAATCCCCAATTGAGAAAGCAGCCCTTGCATATTTTGCAGAGGGAAAGAATAGATCAGGACCAAGTTCAAGCACCCTTATATATAGAAGTAACACCTTCATAGTTTACTAATGATGATCAGAAAGAGGTTGAAGATCAAATATCCATTGTTTATATGGAGGATGATGAAAAAGAAAAAAAATGTGAAGAAGAATGTACAGAGGCTAATGTATCATTTGACCAGGAAGAAATGGGTGATTATTGTAAGCAATTCACTGCTTTTATGCAAGCATAATTTCATAAGAAGTATGACTTGAGATCAAAAATGAGATTGAGAACTCAAGATGACGAGGAAAAAGAACTAGAGTCAGTTCCTTCTCCAATGGCGACTCCACAATCAACGAACTCAGTAAATCAATTAGACAAAGGAAAAAAATCCATGAATCGAGTAAAAGTAAATGAGAAGCAACAAAATGAGGCTTCCCAAAGTAAGTCTACTGATTCAAATATTTTGGAGAATATTTTTACTGTACTTGAGCAACATGCTAATCCTAAAATATATCAAGAAGAACCTGAGAAAACTGTTAAACAAAATCAAACTTTCAGTTTGTCCAAAGAGTTATAAAAAGTTAAAATTCAAGTACCCTTGCTTGAGTTAGCTAAGACACCTGGATATAAGAAGGAAATTGTAGAGTTTATTAATCTCTCTTAGTCTAATGATGTTGGTGATATTGTGAATTTTCAATAAAAAAAACTAGTGGTCACCTTTGCTCCTCATGTTGAAGAGGTAGATTCCTCTGTTCCTCCTTTTTATATATCAGTGCTTCTACACGATTTCATTCTGCATAATTGTATGTTAGACTCCAGTGCATCACATAATATTATGCCATTATCTATGATGAAAGAACTAAATTTACAAATCACGAAGCCCTATAGATACCTTTATTCATTTGATTCAAATAGGATGAAGTGTGTTTGGCTTATCAAAGACATGGTGGTTTCTTTGGCTCAAATTTCAGCCAAGAGTACCATGATGGATGTAGCAGTTGTAGATATTCCTACCATATTTGGTATGTTGTTGTCTAGATCCTGGGGAGAAAATCTTGGAGATGTATTAAAATTGGACTTCACATATGCAACCATTCCTGTCTTCAATGGGGAAGAGAGAATATTATACAGAGAAACCAAATTTGTTAAGACTACCACAAAGAAGGATGCAAGTAATTCCCCTATATATGGTCAAGAGAAGGAGGATCTCTCTTGTTTTACGCCGCATGGAGATACAGAATTTGTTGAAGATTCACAGAAGTAGCTCTCTTCAGCATGTGTACATAAGGATATAAATTCAAATAAAATTTGGAAGTGTTATTTTGATGGTGCCTACTCAAAGGATGACACAGGAGCTAGGTTTTTATTCTTATCGCTAGAAGGTAATCTTTTAACTTTTTCTTTTAAGCTTGAATTTGAATCAACCAATAATGTGGTTGAGTATGAAGCGTTGATTTTGAGTCTTCAACCTGCTAAAAAAATGGGAATTCAATGTATTTCCATTTTTGGTGATTCCGAGTTAATTATAAGACGGATTAAGAATTCATGTCAAACCAAGCATCCGAGATTGAGGTCTTATAGAAATGAAGTGTGGGACCTTATTGAAAATTATTTTGAAGCCTTGAGTCTTCAGTTTATTCCAAGAGAAGAAAACATAATGGAAGATTCACTGGTAGTTGTAGCCAGTACATTTAAGCCACCAATTAATCCAAGACAGAGATATGAGATTGAGTTGAGAGATAGGCCTTCAATTCCTGATAATATAAAGCATTGGCATGTTTTTGAGGATGATGAGTAGATCAATCATTTCTGAATAATGATTGGAAATTTTTAAGAAAGTGAAATAGATCAAGAAAGTGAACAAGCTAATCAGAATGATGTACTCAAAAACCCGAAAAAGTCAATAGGTCATGAGAAGGTAATTCAGTTGAAGGATAATACATTGCCCTGAGGTCTAGTTCCTCTTGAAATATTGTTTGATGCTAATGATGTAGCAGTGAACCAGAAGAGAGTATCTAATGATGGAGAAATGGAGGGCTGTAATTTAGGAACTCATCAGGAACCAAAAATGGTTAATTTGTTTAAAGGATTTCCTAAGGATTATAAAGAAAGGTATGTTGGTATTTTCAAGAAATATATGGAAGTGTTTGCATGGTCATGTGAATATTTAAAGACGTATGATTTATATATTATTCTAAATAAAATGCCAATGAAAGATGGGGTTAAGCCTCACAGGCAAAAGCTCAGGTAGATTAATCCACTGTTACTTGCCCCAATTGAAAAATAGGTGAAGAAACTATTGCAAACAAAAATCATAGTTCCACTTAGATACTCAGATTAGGTTTCAAATCTAGTGCTTGTTAGGAAGAAGAATTGAGAGATAAGATTATGTGTTGATTTTAGGAACATGAACAGAGCTTCCCTGGAGGATAATTATCCTTTTCCAAATATGGATTATGTTTTGCAAAAAGTGACTATATCTCATAGGTTATCCACCGTGTACAATCAAGTAGCTGTTGAAAAGGAAGATCAGAAGAAAACAACTTTTACCACACCATGGGGAACATTCATGTATGCAAGAATGCCATTCAATCTCATGAATGCAGGGGCTACTTTCCAGAGGGAAATGGATATATCATTTGTGGGTGACAAATTTTTAGTCATATATTTGGATGATGTGACTATTTTTTTAGATTCTGATGATGAGCACTTGGAGCATCTGCATAAGGCTTTCCTAAAATACAGGAAGTTTGGGTTATCATTGAATCCTAAGAAACCTTTTTTTTGCTTTGGAGGAAGGTAAGTTGCTAGGACATATAGTTTCAAATCAGGGGGTAAAAATTTATCGAGCAAGAGTTGAGGCTATACAAACAATCCCATTGCCTAGAAGTAAAAAATATATTCAAATTTTTCTAGGGAAGATTAATTTTATGAGAATATTTGTCCCAAATTATGCTGAGATTGTCAGGAACATAACAGATATGTTGAATAAAAATGCTGAAGTGAAATGGGATAAAGATGCAAGACAATCATTTCCCATAATTAAAGAGGCTCTTCAAAAAGTTCCAATACTGATCAATCCAGATTATCAAAATCCTTTCCAAATATTTTCATTTGCATCACCTTCAACCATTGTTGTTGTGTTGCTACAGAAGAATGAAGAGAGAAATGAGCAACCTATAAAATTTTTCAGTAAAGTTCGCAGAGATGCAGAACTCAAATACAATATCCTTGAGAAGCAGGTAAATTCTTTAATTAAATCATTAAAATCTTTCAGGACTTATGTACTTCATTTTCAAATAGTAGCATATGTACCTAATTCAGCTGTAAAAGATGTGATAGTTCAAAGTTATGTGGAGGGGAAAAGAGGAAAATGGATTGCCAAAATCCAAGAATATGATTTAGATATTAAGCCTACTAAGTTGGTAAAAGGACAAGGATTGGCAAAATTGTTAACAGAATCTAATTTCCAAGCTCTGGGAATTAATATGCTTGCACCTTTGGATGAAGTAGTTGAGGAAACAAATCATATTAGCACAAATTCAGCAATCAAGTATAAATTTCTCTGCTCAGATTGGTATAAGGATATTATTCACTATTTGTGCTTTTTCTCTTGTCCTCCCTCAATCAACAGAATAAATTACAGAGCTCTTAAACTCAAAACTGAACCTTATGTTATAATTGATGCTAAATTATATTTGAAAGATCCTGTTGGTGTTTTGTTGCTATGTTTGGCAGAAGGAGAATCAATGGAAATTATCAAAGAATACCATGAATGTTTATGTGGGGATCATTATAGCTGAAAATTCGCTGCTCATAAAATCCTCAAATAAGGTTTTTACTGGCCTTCCTTTTGCTGATGTATACAAAGTGGTTATAAGTTGCCAGAAATTCCAATTGTTCGCAGAGAAGAAAAGGTTAGCTCCTCTACCTCTTCTACCTATTTTTGTTGAAGAACCCTTTAGACAATGGGGATTGGATTTCATTGGAGAAAAAAATCCACCATCAAGTGGGTAGTTCAAGTGGATTCTAACTTCCACTCATTATTTTGAAAAGTTGGTAGAATCAATACCTACCAGAAAAGAAAATGATCTGGTAGTAATAAAGTTTCTGGAAGAGAAAATCTTCAGCAAATTTGGATGTCCAGTGAAGATTGTGACAGACGATGCTCAAGTATTCAACTCAGTCAAATTCATTAATTTTTTTCAAACAAATAATTTGATCTTATCTCATTCTACACCATATCATCCTCAAGGGAATGGACTTGTTGAATCCTCCAACAAGACATTGGTGAATATGTTGAAGAAAAAAATTAATGAGAATCAGAAGAATTGGGATTCAAAGTTGATATTTTCTCTCTAGGCAGTGAGAATGACTAATAGAATATCTATTGGTAAGTCTCCTTATGAGTTAGTATACGGTACTCAAGCTTTGTTTCCCACTTAGCTGGCTAGACCGGTAATTTCTTTTCTTCAAGAAGCACAAGAAGAACCTAATGCATTGATAATAAGACTAAATAAGGTAATAGAATTGAGTGAGAGCAAGAATAAAGTAAGGGAAAACTTGATCACATATCAGGAGAAAATGAAGTCCATATTTGATAGAAAGGAAAAGGAGATTCTATTCCAAACTGAAGATTTGGTATTAAGATGGGATACTAGAAGAGCAGAAAAAGGAAAGCATGGTAATTTTTATCGTCTTTGGTATGGCCCATACAGGATTATTGAAGCTAGATAAAATAACACTTTTATGCTGGAGAATATTGATGGAGAAATAGTATAATTTCTTGTGAATGGGCAGTATTTAAAGCATTATTTCCAGCACTGAATATTGACGGTTCACCATTGTACATATTCGGTTTTATTCATTGTACATTTTTCATAAAACAATATTTGACTACATGCTAGAGCTGAAGGCACTAATCTGCAGGTTCTTAGTGTTTCGTGGCAAAAAACACTATTCTCAGGTGGAGCCAGATGTTGTGATCATTTGCAATATCCTTTTATTTTAATTTTGAAAAATACATAAAAATAGAAAACTACGAAAAATATATGTTAAAGTATTAAAGTTCATATACTTTAGCATAAAAATATTTCTGCTTGTTATATTAAAGTTGAAATTTGAAATAATTTTAGGCTTTATGAAGGCGGATCCCAGTTCAAAGTTTAAATATTGATCACTTTATCGAGCGGGATTCAATGATTTATTAAGCACTAAGCAAAGGGCTCAACCCGCAAGCACTTCTAGCACGTGTGTCAACACAGAGGGTGCCTCCGCAGTTGACTGTGTTGACTGCAGGAGTATCCCAGATGAATGGTCATGATTGACTGCGGGGGCATAGGCCAAATGAATCCTTCGTACCTTGAGGGCCCCCGCAGTGACGTTTGCTGCCAAGTTGGTTATAGTTGTCATCCACATCAGGATTTCTTAACAGTCTATTGGAACCTCTTATCAGCATTTAAGTTCAAGGCCACGCCACCTATTTAAGTGAAATTCTCATTCTTTCTGAAATTTTCATTGGTTAGTTGGTGTTTGAAGTTTTTTGTGCTGCATCTTTTTTAGTTTTCTATCACCCTGTCAATTATTGGTCACCCTATAAGTTGTCTACCATCCCTAAGCTAAAATATGGCTAAATTCTCATCCCTGTCAAGTTCTTCTAGTCACATCCCTCTCATAGATACCAAGAGGGATATCTAGGATACATATTTTTCCCTTGACCACCTTTCTTTTTACGAGCAAGTCTGCCTAAACGATAATAATTCTGCAATTTACACCGCCATGGAAAAAACTGGTGTGTTGTCTACATGTTTCCCAAAATCTCATCTTTTTCTTGAATTTATTCATTTGCTAGTGTCTGTTATGGACCCTGGGAAATTTTTTGTAATGAATTTTCAGGGGGAGAATGTTCTACAAGTGTCAGCTCATTTAATTCGCAAAGCCCTTTGTTTCCATGAGTCAGAGTCATATATCCAATTCTATGATGACTCCTCGATAGCGTATTATGATAGTCTTGTAGGTCAATATTTTAATCAATTCATTCATTTTATGAAGCCAAATACGTGGTAGTTTGAACCTGACAGTAAATATTTCCCTATGGAGGTTTTTTATATTGAAGTCAAATCGGTGATGAGTTGCATTGCAAATATTTTGGGAAAAGACAACGATAGTACAATGGACAAGTCAATTTTGGGGATGTTCGCCATGATGATGAAGCCAAGAGTGGTGTTGGATATTTCATCCTATTAGAAAGAAGTTTTTAACTCTCAGCTCATGAGCTTATCATTAATGGGTTCATTCAGGTTTCCCTCACTTATTTTTTACTTATTATTATATCAAAATGTAGAATAATTCATGCATTCGGGGTTAAACATTATGGATATGAATAAGAGGAGACAATCAATAATATTTTGGACAGATATAGTGAGAAAATAACATAATGACGGTGGTTTGCTTGATTTTTCTGGTCAATTTATGTCTTATGCATATAAAGTTTTGAATGCAAGTTCTCCCCCCTGTTTTTTGTCCAAAGCTCAAGAGTTCTTTCATTTGGGGGCAAGTTGTAAATTTGGTGATTGGTTTGTTTTTGAATATTATTCTAAAATTAGACTTTATGGACATAGTGTAGAACCTTATAGGCTTCTTTTGTTTGTCCCTATGAGATTACTTGCTCTGGAATTTATTAGGAAAAGTCTAAATATTGACCAAATTAGGCTTTGTGCCTATGAAGAAGGGTCATATGTTCAAATTGCCAAGTATTGTGGGTCCCTTTATAGTTAATATGAGACAAGAATTTGATGAAGTAACCTAGATGTTAGATGGAACACACTCACTTTTAGGAGAGAAGTGGGCTTATGACCCTCACAGTGTCATTTCTAGTAGAAGAATTGATAATCGATATTCAACCTTCATTCATGAGAGCAGACCCGATCTTGAAAAAATGGCAAGTAAAGGTGTTGTGAGTTAAGTAAGTTCAAATTTTTAGACTCCTTTTATATCAGAAAAATCAAATAAAAGAGGTAAAGAGGCAGTTGTTGATTCAGAGGACGAGGAACAAAGAGCTGAGAAGAGAGAAAACTTAAATGAAGAGTCTTCAGATACTCAACCTAGTTTTTCATTAGAGTTGGGAGATGAACAAAATGTCCCTGCATCAGATGAACAAAATCGAGTGGATAGATAAAAAGAGTGGTAAGCATCAGATGATTAGGGGCATGCAAACTTATCCATCTCATATAGCTTCCACATAGAAAGCAGAGCTGGATTTGTGCAGTGAACAATCCAAACATTTTTGCAGATGCCTTTAGCCCATGATACATTACTGTTTAGAGGCATTCCACCTAGGATGCCACCAGATCAAGAGTTTATGAGAGATGTCTCATAATAGGTTGCACCACTCATAGATCCAGGAGGGGTGAGGACCTTGGGAGGACTTGGTGCAGCGTAGAGAGGCTTGGGTAGGCTCAAGGAGAAGGGAGACATTCTCCCAATATGACTATTACTCGCTCTCACTAGACATCTTGCGTTGAGAGAAGATTTTTTAGGGATGGAGGATGGCACCATGATGGTCTAAGGATACCACTCCATGGCTTTGGATAATCATAAGATACTTCCACATAGGGAGTACTTTTCCACATATGGTAGAGGTTGGTGGCCACTCATGCATACATTACCCAATCTCAGAAGGTTTTGGATGGGTGATAGATTCTTATGGAAGGCTAACCTCCAAATACTTCAACCTTTACTTGAGCATGCACAGCTATATGAGGAGCAACAGAGGCAGGATAGAATCATCTCAGCACATGACTTTGGCATGGGAGATGTCAAATAAGAGGGCAGCTACATGACAGATGCTTTAAATTTTAGATCAATAGCGTTGTCATTATGCAATATAGAGACTTATTGGAGATCCCAGCTATTGCTGGAATACTCCAAGGATCTCTTTTCATGTAGGATACTTGATGACTAATTATCAAATGGGAGATAAGCACTGAGAGATGGGATCATCTATTATCAGAGTAGGATCTTCTTGAATAGAGAATCTAAGCTCAAGGAGAAGCTACTACATGCAGCATATGAGGATTTTCTCTCCAGCCACATTGATTTCATGATGCATATCATACTATCATGGATGGATTCACTTGGGAAGGCTTCAAACAGGAGATGCACCATCATATCAAGAGATGCATGGGTTGTTTGGAGATTGAGGAGAGACATAACTGTTTGGAAGACTTATCACAACCACTTCCTTTCTCATTGGGAATGAGAGGAGGCCCATCTATGAGCCACTTCACCCTGTTGTTCAAGGTACATGGTAAGGGTCATGTTTATGTGCATCATGATTCACTTATATGTATTTGTATTCCCTTTCCAACCATGTACAGGTCATTTCTCCAAGAGGGGGAATTCTTTCTTTTAAACTTCGTCGTCCATTTGGGGCCATAAGCATGATGATGATGGCCACTCCCTAGGATATTTTGGGGAGATGATATCTTATTTAGGTGTGTTCAATTTGAACCACACATCATACACCTTCTCCAAACATGTCAGAGGATTGGGGCAGCAAGGAAGTGGTTGGGAAATCACTCATCATATCATATTTTGAGATAATTAGGAGTAAAATTGCAATGGTTTCACTTGAGTGACCATTATCCTTCTCCAATCTTATATATGGTAGCTAGTATGACTTTGGTTATGATCCCATATATTTATGATGTTCTTATCACAAATGATTGCTACATTAGACGTCTTGTTTCCTTATGGGATGAGCCATTTGGTTAACTTGGGCACTTGGTAGATGCATCTCATGAGCACTTGGGAGGAGAATTTCAGGGATGGATTGGTTGGGGGACACCTGGTTCATGAGGAGATATTATCACATGGAGGTGTCACAAGGGAAGGAGGAGAAGTTTTGCAACGCTCACATTTACAGTTTCTTGAGGACAAGCAACATTTGGGAGGGGAGGACTGTAATATTCCCAATTAGCTTTCAGCTAGTTGGAATATCAAATTTTGTTTTTTCTTCTTATTTAGAAGAATAAGAGGGTAGGGAGACCCATAAATATCCTTCATAGGAATAAAATCACTAATAATGTGAATGGAGGTCATCAAAGTAGCTAGATAAACCACCCTTATGTGTGAATAGGGGATGAAGCATGTGGAATGGGTCAAGTTTGACCAAATCAATGACGTTGGTATGGAGGGAGTGGATAATCAGGGAGAGACAACGTAGTTTTAGAAGGAGAATATTTGCATGGAAGTAGTGGCTTTAATTAGTGGGGCCCAAGGTGAGGAAGCTCACCAAGCATATAGGGAAGGAAATGGAAGCCATGGAAATCATGTTTGAGTATTATTTTTTTTATGGTTTGTTATGACTTGTTGCTCTCTTTAGCTATTTAGTGAATACTACAGTGTTGTTTAGCACAAGGGTGTTCCCGAGCGGGAATCCCATCCTCATCCTCGGGGGACTTCGTGTGTCCACTCAGGAGAGGTCATTGATCTATATTTCCACATTCTGACATTAGGCCAAGCTACAAATTTCTTCTACAATGCAGTTTCTACCAGGGTTGTGTTGTGTTGCAGGGTTGCAACAGTGGAGGTTTTGATAGGGCCATTTATGAGCTAGTTTTTCAGTGGAGGAAGCATTCCTTACATTGGGAGGCCAAAAAGGAAGGTCCTTGACATCATTTCGGCATTTGGCACCAGGCCAAGTCACCACTATCTCCTACAGTATAGTTTCACTCTCAAACTGTGTTATTCTATTGAGGAGAATCAAAGGAAGGTTCAGTGCATCACTTGGGGAGTTAAATCTTTAGTGAAGGGATCAACCTTTCATTGGGAGAGTCTAGTGGAGGATTTCAATTCATTTTTACATTAGTTTTAGCCACCTCCTTCTATGTGCTTCAATTGTAGTGCGTGTTTAGCCTTAGGGCTTTAGATCACCATTCTGTATTTTTTATATTTCCGGAAACCCTCTCTAGGTTGTCTAGGAAAAGTGTTTGGGAGCATATATCTCCATTCTCAGTATCGTTTGAGAATTGTATTATAAGATCCATACATTTATATTTTATAGCTACAGTGTTATTCCTTAATGCTACATTTTATTGGCTTCAGTATTTTGTGTAGCAGCTATATTACATGTTTTGGTGCTTTTTGGCATTGGAGGCTTTTCTTGCCTAGCTTGAGGGACTTGATCCTCGAGATATTGTACTCATTTTTTGTTGTTATACTTAATACCATGTATCTATATTTGGCTCATGAGTGATGTATTGTAATTTATTGTTGTTTTCCATTTTTATGTGCTATATTGATGATCTCCTAATTTTGGGATATTACACAAGGAGCGCGTTCGGGTCGGGTCGTGTCGGGTCGTGTGAGGGCACCCAAGGAAATGCATTTGGGTGGGTCGGGTCTAGTCTGGTCGGGTCATGCCGTGTGAGGTCGCCCAAGGAAACACGTTCGGGTGGGTTAGGTCAGGTCATGTTGTGTGAGGGTGCCCAAGGAAACACGTTTGGAGTTGGCTCTAGTACAAGGTTGTGGCTTAGCCAATGGTGAATTTCTAGTAAATAAATGTGTGATTTAAAATTGATCATGCATGCACAACCCTGTAAAATTAAGGTATGGTAGAAATTTTGTCTAGTGGATATAATTAAAGTTTGGTTAGATTTTTCTTGATTACAAAAAATGGTAAACAACCTACATCAATGTTGCTTTCCTTTATGAAACAACCCACATCAATGCCTTCTGAAAACAACTCAAAACAGAAGAAAATAAGTCTCCATTCTTCTCAAGTCATGTTGGGGCACTAGGTAGTTGAACATAATCTATAAAAGGAAACACCTCCAACATTTCAGAACGAAGTATGAACAAAATGAACCATTACTTAGAGTTCATTGTAAGCCAAAAAACAAAATTTATCAATGCAAGGATTTACAATCCCAGTTTTGTTTAGTTTGCTCCATCTAACATTCTCAGCATACTGGCCATTTACAAATGGAGTATGTTGACACAATTCCTGGCCCCTAACCCATTTAACCCCTTGAACCCCTAAAAAGCTAACCCATTTAACAAGTTAGTGGGTAGCAAGCTCCATGATTATTATTATATTTGCTTTGTAAATGATAAGCACTCTTTTATGGGCTAGTTTCTTATGGGCACCTCATAGCCCTCTCACTTTGTCGGAACCAGAATTTTCATGGGTGAACTATATTTGAGCCTCCCCATTTTTCTAAGGCTCCATTTCATAGCCATACTTATTTTTCTCTCTATCCCAAAATATTCCTTTTGAGAGTTTTCCACAATTAGTCTTATTTTTTAATCAATATATTTTTGCCTTCCACTTTTTGTGCAGTTCCCTCCACCTTTCAAGATGAAATAATTGATACAAATACAACTTTGGAATCCTATATCCAATGGGGGTTGTCTATTAGGAAAGGTATTTTATAAAATTATTCCAAATTGTTAAGGTTCCTGATAAATTTAGATTTTTACATGGAGCTTGAATCCTTAGACACAATTCCCAACCCATAACCCATTTAACCCTTTAAACCTCTAAACCCCTAGCCCATTTAACCACCTAAACCCTAAAACCTCTAAACCCTTAACCCCTAAACCCTTAACCATAATTACTGTACCCTAACCAATTTAACCCCTAAAACCCTAACCCATTTAACCCCCTAAACCCTAACCCCATTAACCCCTAACCCCTAGCCCCTATTAGTGTCCTCCATCATGAATGTCTATAAAGTGCACAATCCTGGTCCAACGTGTTCATCAAGTTATTCCTCTATCATTGACACATCTGCAAAATTCTCTTCTTCACGTGACTTAGATCTTCTTCATCACAATCTGTAGTTCCATCCTGCTCAATTACCCAACCAATTCGAAGAAGCTCTACTTCAACATTCTCCTCCAAGACTTAAATTTCAACACGAATCTGTGGGTGCTCTCCTTTCATATGCCTCAACCTGTACATTTCTGAAATTCCTCCTTTGACATTCTTCCCAACTAACCATGTATTTTTATGCAACTTCTCCCTGACCAATGTCTTGCCCCTCCCAATGTTTCACTGAGACCAACCAATATAATGTCCAAGCTTCGATACCAACTGTAGCCTTGTCATTGTATTTGGGTCGGGTCAGGCCAGGTCATGTGAGGGCACCCAAGGAAATGTGTTTGGGTGGGTTGGGTGGGGTGGTGTCATGTGAGGCTGCCAAAGGAAACAAATTTGGGTAGGTCGGTTCGGGTCATGTCATGTGAGGGTGCCCAAGGAATCATGTTCAGGCAGGTCGGGTCGGGTCATTCATGTGAGGGCGCCCATGAAAATGCGTTCGAGTGGGTCGGGTTGAGTCAGGACTTGCGAGGGCACCCAACGAAATGTGTTCAGGTGGGTCATAGGGTCAAGTCATGTGAGGGCATCCGAATAAAAAATGCTAAGTTGTGACCACCCATGTGCCTTGTGCATGTTGGTGCGACCGATTTTCTGTTTTCTCCCTTGTGCCTTTGTTCGAGCGGGTTGGGTCATGTCCTGTGAGGGCACCCAAGGAAAGGCTTTAGGGTCAGTTCAGGTCAGGTCGTGTGAGGGAGGTCGTATAAAAAAGTATAAGTTGTGACTACTCGTGTGCCTTGTTGCGCACGTTCTTGTGACCTGTTTTCCTTTTGATCCGCTGTACCTTCGTTTGGGCACATTAGGATGTAGGTCGTGTGAGGGTACCCAAGGAAACAAATTTTGGTTGGGTTGGGTTGTGTGAGGGGACCCAAGGAAACGCATTCAGGTCGGGTCGTGTGAGGGCGCCCAAGGAAATGCGTTCTGGTCGGGTCGGGTCGTGTGAGAGCACCCAAGGAAACCTGTTCAGGGCAGGTCAAGTCAACTCAGGTTGTGTGAGGGCACCCAAGGAAACGTGTTCGGGTCAAGTCGAGTCAGGTCATGTTGTGTGAGGGCACGCAAGGAAATGCATTTTGGTTGGGTCATGTGAGAGAGGCCGTATAAAAAATACTCATTTGGGACTGCCCGTGTTTCTTGTGCACGTTCATGTGACGTATGTGTCATTTTCTCCCTTATGCCTTCATTTGAGTGGGTCGCGTCAAGTTGGGTCGGGTCGGGTCGTGTGAGGGTGCTCAAGGAAATGCGCTCAGGTTGGGTTGGCTCAGATCATGTCATGTGAGGGCGCCCAAGGAAACACATTCGGGTCAAGTTGGATTGGGTTGGGTCATGTGATGGCAACCATATATAAACTACTAAGTTGTGACCACCTGTGTGCCTTGTGCATGTTCGTGCGACCCATTTTTCGTTAGCTCCCTTGTGCCTTCATTTGGGCAGGTTCAGTCATGTAGTGTGAGGGCGCCCAAGGAAACACATTTGAGTCGGGTCTTGTGAGGGTGGCCATATCAAAAATGCTAATATGTGACCGCTCATGTGGCTTATGCAGGTTCATGTGACCTGTTTTCCATTTGGTGCTCCTTGTTGTCTTCATTCGGGCGATTTGGGTCGTGCCATGTGAGGGCACCCAAGGAAACGCATTCGGGTCAGGTCAGGTCAGGTCATGTGAGGGAGGTCGTATCAAAAATGCTAAGTTGTGATCACCTGTGTCCCTTAATGTGCACGTTCATGTGACCAATTTTATGTTTTCTCCCTTGTGCCTTAGTTCGGGTGGGTCCGAACATGCCGTGTGAGGGCGCCCAAGGAAACGTGTTTAGGTCGGGTTAGGGTCAAGTCGTGTGTGTGGAAAGTTGTAAGTTTTACATATTAAATAATTTATATACACCTTAATAACTTATTTATTTATATTCAATTTTTACTTTAATACTATATATAATTTTTATTTTTTAAATATTATTATCTCCAATTAATTTTTAATTTTAATTCCAATTCCTGCCTCAAAAAAATTTCAACCTTCACCCGAGCCTCCCTATTCCTTCCTGCAAAAAATACACCCTTCAAAGCACTTTCTGACTCGACTCAGAATCTGTCTACCACCCAAATCACTATTTCAAACGTGTTGTCACTATTTTTCACGCAGACTCGGGTTGAGCCCGACTCGACACTGTCGAAATTCCCTACGCCTTAAGGAATCCGACTCGCCCTGAACCTGAAAATTGAATGCATTTTCCACGACTCGAGCCTTCCATTTATTCGGTCGCATTGGAGTAGGGTGTGGACCGAATCCATGATTTTACGAGCTCTGAGGTGTTGTATAATCAGGTGGAAGGAATTTCTTATGTTAGAATCTTCCATGAAGGTTATTTTATTTTACTATTTAAGGTTTTGGATTTTTTCTTATTTTCTCGTGAAAGGAATATTGAGATGTGAATCTTGGTAGGCTGTTGATTCGAGTTGTGCATAGAATCATGAATTAAAGAAACATGTTTACAAGGGTTGACAATGTTTATTGTTTACACAGTTTTATATACCCCCGCGAGAAAAACAATTATGTGGCATTATGCCATGCAATGAAGGTAAGACTATAGGACATGAGGAGTCAAAAAATTTGATCAACAGTTAGTGAAATATGGATGATAGAAGTAAATACAAGAAGGAAGAGGAGACCATAGAAAACAAATCGAAAAAATCAAAGGTTTTCATTGAATTTGAGACATCAGGCTCACACATAATGTTAGTTGGTTATCTCTATCTTCCATGCTAGTGGATTCTCACCTATACATTTTGGCTATAGAGAAAAATTATATTTTCTCAATTGAGGTTGCAGGGATTATGCGCATGAAATATTTTCATGTTTATCTATATAATTGGTATACCATTCAATGTTATCTACTCACAGCCTCACCCTATTTGCATGGAATGTTAGCCATAAATGGTGTCCCAAAAGGATATAAGAGCCCCGTGTATGACAAAGCCAAAAGTTAAAACCAAATAATTTTTTTTGTAAAAGAAATAAAAATTGCAAGTCGTTTTGGGTACAAAACTCAATGCAAAATATAATTTAAAAATAGGTTATATTCCACCATTGAAGGGTGCCACAGGGATTAAACCTTGGGATTTTGAACCTGGATCATCATTGTTGATAATTCTCCAACTTGGTCCTAGACCACATCCCAATAGATATTTGATTTATACTAGGACATACTAATCTAGATATACCTGATTCCTTGCCGTTTTTTTTTGTTTATTGATAAGGCCATCAAACTCATTTCTTATGAAAGATCCACTGATGTTGCTTTAGGTGGTATAGACCTATTAATGCTATGAAATTTTTGTTATTCAAGATTTTTACCAGGCAAAACCTAGAGGAAAAATGGTTTACATTAGTCATGTAAATTTGAAGCCGCACATCCCAATTGCCCAATGTAGGGTTTGGAATATGGATGCCCAATGTTTTTTATGAATTTCACCAAAGACTGGGAAATCCATTAATGTATTCATCAACTATTATCCCTTTTTTCATATCATGCAGATCGTTTCTTCCCTAGAATTTTTGGGTTGAACCACCTACCACATTAACTTCATAAATGATGGGACCTCGTACAAATGTTGGCAATATGCCATATCCTTTTAACACATGTAAAAAATGGACATATATTTTAATAGGTGAAGGTTGTATTTGATGATCTTGTCAAAATATTTTAATTTTGTCTTTACTTTGATAGTATTTTCTTACAGTCTCTACCAGATGCTATCTATAAGATATGCTACTTTAGGTCCTTCCAGATCGCTAGAGATTCTAATGATACTATCCATTTCATCATCCAATCCAAGTAGTCTTTAGCCATTTCCTTCTCCATGAATAGTATTTGTTAGGTCCCTATATTACTATTATAGTACCTAATTTTTGTTAGTGTAACCCCTTTATTTTTATTATTGTATCCTTGTAACCCCCATATTGTTATTATTGTGCCCTTAAATTATTATTGTTAGGTCGGCTAGGATTACATTGTGGCCCCATGGACTCCTATATATAGAAAGGAGGTTTTGTAATTTGAATCATCGAAGAATTGTTCAATTATGTAATGTATTGGAGGTTTTCCCTCGAATTGGCTTATTTCTAAGGTGTTGATATCTCTTTTCTTCTATTTTTGGAGTTGGTTTCACAACTATTGGTATCAGAGCTTTGGATTCTAGGTTTCGCTGCTCCAAATAGGTCATCATGGAATTTTCACTATAACTTTGTTTCTACAAAGTTTCAGAAGCTGAAAATTTTAGGGTGCGAAGCTGAAATCCTGAGGAACATCATCGCAAAATTTTAGAGCTTCGTTCGCAATATGTTCGGAGATATGATCTGTGGAAGGTAGGGCTTTTTGCAGGCTCCTGAATTTCACTTAAAAAGGTCATCATGGAATTTTCGCTATAACGTTTTTTCTGCGAGGTTCAGAAGCTAAAATTTTTAGAGCGCGAAGCAGAGATCCGGAGGAGCATCATCGCAAAATTTCAGAGCTTGGTTCGCAATATTTTCAAAGATATGATTTGTGGAAGTTAGGTCTTTTTCAGGGTCCCTAATATTTTAACCACTAATAAGAAATAATGAATGTATGTAAATAAAATTTAAAAAATAATTTAAATATTTTCATAATAAAATAAAATATATTTTATTTTATTTTACAATTAGAATAATATATAATTTATATAATTATTTATAAAAATAAAAAATAACCCTAAATTACACATATCCAAACATATGATCTACTATTATAGATTTCAAACACTAGTTATTATTGTCTTAATATGTATATTAAGATTGTAAGTTAGTATCTTTAAATACGAGGTAATAAATGTATATATTGGAATCAAAACATTTAAATTCAAAGGTTGGAACATAACAATGATACTTGAAGCTTCTTTTCTTAATAAAAATTTTGGACACTTTTTTGTTGGAAATTCTTAAGTATAATGCTTGAAATTATAACTTTGGAATACTAACCTCCTAAAATAGTTAATGTAGTGATTTACACTATAATTTTGGAATACTAACTCAAACGGTGTTATATATATATATATATATATATATGCTAGCTATATACATGATTTCTACACATATATTTACCATGGTTACTTTATAATATTTTGTTGAGATAAGGAAAATGGAATTTACTAAAAGTTAATAAATAATTTGTTAATTAGTGTATCATGATTTTGTTAATATTTTCCATGTTAATCTCTTTAATAACATTGTATTTTCAGCAACATAAAAATGAAATTTAATAATAAAAACAAAATTTCATTTTCAAAATATTTTAACATTAAATAATAAATTAAAAAATATTAACATTAAAAATTAGCAATTGCACCATATGTTGCAAAGGAAATGTTGTAAAGAAGTAACATAGGAAATAGTAGTACAGAGGAAAAAATCTTAAAATTTTAACCAATCCCAATGAAGAGTTCCAAATTACCCGTATTACCATTAATATTAAATTTAAAAATTGAAAAATATATATGATCAAATATTATAAAACTATATGAGAAAATTTTAACTAACATAAAACTACTAAAGAATAGAAATGGTTTACAAATCAAACTCTTCCAAAAAAAATTATTTTAATCGAATTATGATAAGGTAAAAAAAACCTAATGATGTTGTGTATGCACGCTGACCCATCGCCATCCATTGCAATGAATTTGTCGGCATCTTAACACACTTCATTACAATATAAAGATCAAGTCTAAGTTCAAATCGACATGTTTATTAGAAGGTGAATAAATGTACTTTTCTCGTTAACCACAAGTTAAATCCAGGTTAAATCCAAATTACTGAATAAGTGAATAAATATACTTTTATTGCTAATTCCAAATTTCAGGGAAGAAAAGACCACAGCATATGCGATATTGTACATAGGTAGGACCGTTAAATTTTATAAAATCGTGCAAGCTTGTTAAACCCTATACTTCGATGATGATGAAACCTGTGACACCCTGTAAGAAAATGATGTGCGCATCATTGCACCTTTTGCCATTCAAAATCAAAATCATAAAGCCTTGTTATGATCTGTTTGACTTGAGGATCCGGACATGCACCATTTTGATTCGAATTTTGCTTATCCGAACCCTATGGAGGGTCGAGACATGGAGGAGTTACAGTCTCAACTATCTATAGTCATGCTTGGCAAGCTCCAAGCACTCGACAAATCTGGGTTGAAGACTTACAATGTAAAAGCTGAGTCCAGCAGGCCATTGTTGGGAGAATATCAAATTTGGGCGTTCTACTATGTTGGGTTACATGATATTAGTGATGGAAGAAGAAATTTTGAGGGCAACGGGACTACCCAACAAAGGCTGCATGGTGGGTTATTGGTTTGGAAATAGGGAGTCCATAGTCAAGCGAATTGGAAAGGAGGCTTGGAACTCAGAGCATGCGATGAGATTGAAACAATTGTGTGGACTTGAGACAAATTTCAAGCATGACTTGCCTGTGGATATGATCAAGGACGAAACTACAAGGTATGTGGCTTCGCTGGTTATGGAGAATCTCTCGGGATGGTCTATTGTTTTTTATTGCAACTATGGATTTCTTGATGCCATTGAACAAGGCATGAAGAGAGAGGTCACTAACTGGTGCCCCCATATTTCCAAGAGGATGAAGTTGGTCAGCCAAAAGGTGCGTACTGCACACACAGAGGGGACCCAAAAGGAACTTCGCTATGGGGTTGTCATTGCATTGCTTGTTAGAGAGAAAGCACCTGATCTGTGGCAATAGGTTGTAGAAAAAGAGGGGTGGGATCTTGAATTGTTGAAGAAGAGAGGAAGGAAAGAAATAAATGGGGTAGAAGATATTGGGTTGTTGAAGAAGATAAGGATGAATAAGATCAATGGGGTGCAGGGTAGGGAAATGTTGAAGGAGAGAAGGATGAAGGAAATCAATGGAAATGGGTTTGAATTGGAGAATATGAAAGAAGAGAGGAAGGTTGAAGGCAGTGAAGTAGATAGATATAGGGAGAAAAGGCCAATGTTACTGGTGGGATTGATGAATTTGGAGTAGGAGGTGAAGATTGAAGATACTAAAGGACTTCAAATGCAAGGAAAAGTGGAAAGTAAGCAGGACAATTCGAGTTATCAAGGTGCAGGGGCAATTTTGCAGAGGATGAAGGTTGGGTTAGCTAAGGAATGTGCTGAAACTGCTGAACATTATCTTGCAGATCGAGAAGCATGGATGGAGGTCACTATCCAAGAAGTACCAGATGGAGAATTTTTGGAGCAATATTACAATGATCTCACCTTTGGTTCAGGGGATCATGTTTGGAAAAATTGGATGCATTGTATTCCAGTGATCCAGTGGAGAAGAATCGCTGGATTTGCTGAATTGGTGTAGAGAAAGAGGATGAAGAAAAGGAGAGTGAGGGGGTGTGAAAAAATGTTGGTAATCAGTGTATAGTATATCTTGGCTCACTTTGTTTGAAAAAGCAAGGTTTCTTTTTCTCATGGTGACTTGTACGTGGACCCTTATATTGTGTTTGTGCACCCTCAGGGTTGCAGATTTCTGTGGGCATGCTTGTCTATATTCAAGGTGGTTCTGTGGTCAGAAAAACCTAGAGAGGTGCATGATTTGGTCCTGTAGCATATTTTGGGATACACTACTAGTTCTGGTCATGTTCTTTCTTATTCCGTTGAGGAATGTATCATTATGAGAATCACCCTAAAGGGAAATGCAGTGCATGGATGTTGTAAAGATTTGAATAGAGTGTGGGAAGATCTGGGAGACTATGATAATGTAAATACACTTTTAATTGATAATTCATCTGTGACCATGCTTATAAATAAAGATGAAAATGTGATTTTCCCCATTCCCTACCAGTATCATGTGCAGGCTTTTCACTGTCAACTGGAGGCCTACCTCTTGCCTTATCTGGAATGTTTGGAATCAGTACAATGTATTCCTGAATTTGTAAAGAATATCCCATTTTTCCTGGAAAAGGGACATGCTTGGGAACGGTCTCAATTTGAAGAAGGTAGGGTTACTCCTTTGGTTGGAACCCCTTGTACACCATGTCGCCATGGAATTGTAAAGTATTGGAAATTGTTTCCGAGAATTGTAACTGAAACTTCAAATTCTTAGTTGGATCCGTTTAATACTCAATGTCGTGGGATTAATAATACTGGGAAACAATTACCCATCACAAGAATTAGTATCTCATTTTCATAGTCAGTTCCACCTGCAGCTAACTTAGGAATTTTTGAAATGTATCACGGAATTTCATCAAGAGAATTCTTGAGTTTCAGCAATTATATATGGAGTAATAACAACATGAATTATAAGAGTGAACTTATTAAACAGAGAGATGATAAGATGAAATATATGAGGGGGCTGATTAAAAGGGCCAAAGACGATATTAAATATACGAGGGAACTGAATCAAGCGAAAGATGATTTACATAACATGGCATATGAGAAGAACAAATACGAAAATAAGCTCCAGGAACTGGAAGATGCCTCGGAAAAATCACATGAAGAAAAGATAAAATTCAAAAAGATGCTCTAGGAAGTGGAAGATGCCTGGGAAAACTCACATGAAGAAAAGATGAGATTGGAAAAGAAGCTTCGGGAAGTGGAAGATGCCTGGGAAAAATCACATGGAGAAAAGATAAAAGCAGAGAAGAAAAATACCAACTTATCAAAGGCATTTGTAGAAAGGAACAAGATTTTGAAACAGATGGAACTTGAGAAGAATTGGGCATTGAAAAAGAGAGAGAACATTATTTTTTCTTTGCAGAGCACTGTGCAAGCTCTGCAGAGAAGCTTTGCCCAGAAATAGGAGGAGTTTCAAATATTAGTCCAAAGGGAAGTTGAGAAAGAAATAACTCAAATTCATTCCATTTTGACAGATATTCTTGGACTCAAACAAGAAGAGGATCCTGTGATTGGAGCACAACAGCTAATTACAGAGTCGAGGTAGCAATGTAAAGTAAAACAAAGAAATAAAAAGGGAACAAGTTCTCATATGAGTGCAGATAAGAGCACAAGTGATGGAATTCATCTACTTCTTACTAGTGATACTGAGGCTCTGCATTCTTCTATTTGTATGGAAGAATGGACAACTGTAGGGGATCACCGTATAAGAAGCTTCAAATGCTTGTGAGCACCATCATCGGATTCCCCCTTAACTGAACCTGTTAGAATCAGAATAACATATTTTCCAGGATTGGAAACCATGACCTTATTGGCACTAACTACCCAATAAATATTCTCAATCTTATCCCCTGGGTGTTCAACAAAAATACTTGCAGAATCTTAGGCGTTCCCCATATTACAATACTTGAAACGAAGAGAAAACTCAGATTCCCCCTTAACTGAACCTGTTAAAATCAAGGAAATATAGTTTCCAGGATTGGAAACCATGATTGGATGTTCAACAAAAATACTTGCAGAATCTGAGGCCTGATAGTTCCCCATAGTACAGTACTTGAAACGAAGAGAAAATAACTAAAATTATAGATTTTTTCAGTATTTACAACCAAGAAAATTATAATATAACTTCACTATTAAATATTGTAGTTAGAATGGTTAGAAATTTTCAGGAAGTAAGAATTCAAATATAGCTTCACTATTCGAATTAAGAAATGACATTATTCTGACTAAGATTTCCACCAATTGCAACCAAGTAACACTATTCTGGTCAAGATTTTTCCTGTGTTTAAGATTCTGACTAGGATTTCCTAGACCAAATGTACCAAAAAGAAAAAATGTATCTAAAGTTAATGACAGGAACAAAATGTGTACGAGTAACTATAACTATGACAATAGTCTCATTGCCAAAAACTAATTATCATCACCTGCAACAAGTCTGTAGCTACAAAAAAATTAGCTAAAAATAATTAGCATCCCCTACAACAAGACTGCACCTGCTGCAACAACATTAGCTAAAACTAATTATCATCTCCAACAACAAGACTGTACATACAGTAACATTAGCTATAGTGACTGGTTGAATTAGGGATTGGGAAACCCTACGATATATGTAATGGATAGACTTATATATAAATCCAGAAAAATACATCCATGGAACAATACTATCCACCTAAAAATTATAAGCATGGTCAAAAAAAAAAAAACAAAACCCATGAAGACCAAAAAAATGATTGCAAAGTGAGATAATAAAATTATTAACTTTTCTTGACTGCTCTAGCTGCCAAAAAAATTACACTATAATTCATGTCAAATTCCAACATATTCGGCAAAGAGGTGGAAGGCTACCTAAAAATATCTCGAATTCATTCCATTTAATTAGGAGAAATTCCAAATGCCAATGGATTTGGCAAAGAGGTCGAAGGCTACCTAAAAGTCTCTTGATTTCTTTCCATTTAAGCTTTTAGCAAAGAGAAGAGGCAGCACCATACCTCACCTTATCTCTATACAAGAGCTATTCATATCCTTCATAAAATGAAAAAAATCCTAGCTTTAATGGTTTAATCTGAAAATTTTACAAAGCCAGCTACAAATTTGTATGCTCAATCGGTTGAAAATTTATCGTGAAGCCCTTCACAAGCAATCTCTAACTGTGAGAATTATTTGAGAGCTTGTAAAATGCATTTCAAAGGGCTCATAGAATCGATCAGAAACCACAACTAGATTTTTCCATGCACGGTCCCTCCAAAGCACCTTATATATGTCTCACTAAAATTCTCTCCAAATTATTCGCTTTGAACATAACGTCTTATTTTGAGAGAGATACATTATTGACAATGTTATTGCAGAATAAGTACTCAGGTGAGAAAAATCATCGAACCTAGTATATAGAAAAAATTATTTTACGAGAGACTTTGGATTATAGTGAACCTTATTTATATTATGGCAATGCTTCAAACCTAGGTTTTAAACCATCCATCAATAAAAATAGCCCACATATCCCTTGTGACCCAACCAGGGAAGCAAAACGAGAAATTCCAAACCCTATGGATTCTACAAAGAGGTAAAAGGATACCTAAAAGTTCCTTGATTTAGTTCCATTTAAACTTTTAGCAAAGAGAAGAGGCAACACCTTACCTCACCTTATCTCTACAAGAGATATCCATAGCCTGCACAAGATGAGAAAACCAATGGCTTTAATTGCTTTATTTATGAAGTTTGGAGCCACGTAAAATCTGTAGGCTCAAATCGGTTGCAAATTTATCATGAAGCCCTTCACAAGAAAAACTCTCCAACTTAACAAAAAGAAAACTTGAAAAAAATTGTAGATTAAATATCCAACAATATACCTTCAAAGCCAGTGTTGAATCCTTAGTTAAACTGAGAGGAGGGGGTGAATCAGTTTAACACATACAGAGGCTTTTTAAAATTTTCATCAAGTCAATTTACAGCTTAATTTTATAACCAACTTTAATATGTGGATAGTCTTAATATGTTGCAGAAAGTATTAAATTTAATGTGACACCAAACTTATTAAGAGAGCAACAAACATTAAGCAGATTGGGTGGATCATATCAACACATAGGCAACACACACAGAGACATCAGATATAATTGGAAACCCATAAAGGGAGAAAACCACATCTCATTATTGTTGTGATGTAAAGGCAAGCTCCAACTCCCTCTCACCACTGATTTTCTGCAGGCACCAACCTATAGGAGGCCCAACCTCAGTCAGCTACAACTAATAGCTATCAAGCTTCAACTTGATAGGGAAGCTCCAACTTCCTTATTCAATCAAAGGAAAATATTTGTTGATTTACCTCAGATATCAGCTCTATTCTGTAGCATCTCTTTCTGCTCCTCCTTTACTTATCTTCTTTGCCTCAATTTTTCATACGTTGCACTCTCTAACCTCTCTTTGCATATCAATGTGATATGCTTTATACAGTTTGCGTCATAACAGTTCGTATTCCACAGGGAATTCAATGTGAATAGCCCTGACTCTTTGCATTCTGCCTCTTCACTTCTTTTTCCAGCTCATTTAGAAAATCTCAGCAATATATACAACTTTCAATTTTACAGTGGAGTTTTATTTCCTACGGAGACTTGCCAGTGCATCAAAACAATATAAATCAATTAAAAAATTTACATTCAAATACAATGAGAACTCCAGCTCAACTCATTTAGCCTTTTGGATCACTGCGCATTTTTCTTTTCTATCACTGTCTCTGTATTTTTCAGCTCTACTTGCTCTCCTATTCTCTACCGTGGTGTAACTACTGCATACATGTAACTGTGTAATTCAACTCTCGGTGTTATAACAATAATAAAAAATTTTAACAGATCAAATTCCCTTATGGGCCCACTTGATGAACTTGCTCTATTCTCCGATGCGATGTTTTACTGTTCACATGTGGAAATATGTATGTATTGTTTTATACACACACACACACACACACACACACACATATATGTTGTGCTTTCCTTTCCTCTTTAGCTTTGGTTTAATAACCTTGGAGAAAACCTATTATTAGTCTTATCTTTTGAATGGACCCCACATGCCAGCTATACTCCGCTCATTTATTTCAATTGCAATTGCAACATTCATAATGCTCCTGCAATTTGGTCTTTATATTTCCACTGATGTGATTAGCAAAGGCCCACCATATAGTCAGTCGAATCATCTCCACCGTCCATCCCTCGGTGAATCTGAAGGCTCTCATCCAATCGGTAAGTCCCAATTGGAACTTTCACTTTGGTCGATACTCTTTCACCTCTGATGCGATCAATTACTATACACTTCACTGCGCCAATGAGATGGGTTGCTCCGATGCGATGTAACACTGTTCACTTCATTGTGCCGATGCGATGGGTTGCTCCGATGCGATCAATTACTTTAAACTTCACTGTGCCAATGCGATGGGTTCCTCTGATGTGATGTAACACTATTCACTTCATTGTGCCGATGGGATGGGTTGCTTCGATGCGATGTAACACTGTTCACTTCATTGTTCCGATGCGATGAATCGCTTCGATGCACTTTGGCCGGAACTCAAGCAAAATATGAAAATCATCGTTTAAAACATATCGGGTCTGGAACTCAATCACAATCACAAATTTTGTTAACATGTTATGCTGCCAACCTTTTTCCGATGCGATTCGTGACTCAGGTCCCACCTTATAAGACTTTTTTTGTATTAGGCCCGAACAATAGAGCGCTTCACATATATGTATATATATACTCTGGCCCCTTGGTTATAAAGTGATACATATATAAAGAGCTGCATATATATGTATACTTTGTCGCTTTAGTCTTTATGTATCCTCCAGCTTGGGTTATGATTCTCAGAATTTTATGTAGGGGGTCCCACACTTGTTTATAATGATATAATGCACTATCTAAAGTTTGGGTTACCTCTTCATTAATCTGCAACATAGTCAAGGTCCACATTTAATATATATAAACATATCAACCCTTCAGCATTTTACTCAATGGTTAATTACTAACCATTAACGTGATACTTCAATTGGGCCCACGACAACTTATATCACATATACAATGTTTTATATGTCTTGTATTATAATCTTGTTCCCAATTTAATACAACACTCACACTATATTGAACCCCTTTGTGATATTTCATACTCTCCATATTGTATTCGCATATAGTACCTCCTCCATCATATTTCAAACATTATACCATGGCTTTGAATAAAAGCTGACCAATGGGCCCACAATGCATTGTGACCTACCATTAGCCTGTTGATTAATTTTATAATACACATAACATACAGGACTTCGTATAGTTCTTGTCCCCCACAGAATAATGCCCTTTGAATGTATAACGAATAATTCTCATAAGATTTCGGCTTTAAACTTTGTTTTACATTTCAATTTTCAACAAACTCTTGACTTGGACCCACAGTGCTTTGCCTCACTAACCTTTTTTCATCGCGCAAGTGTAATCACCATAGATCTTCTGGTCTTAGCAATCAGACGGATATTGTTAATATCGTGTTTTTCTTTGGGCTGAGGGTTAACACTCAGAAATTACGTGATGTAAGTGGTATCCAAATACCGCCCAAGGACACGTGTCCAGCAGTGACATATATCGCGTTCATTTTGGCAATACTGCTTACCATTTCTCTGGGTTCTAGTCTTCATATTTTTAACTCTTGTTAAAGGAATTCCACTTTCGCTCTTGTTTCCTCTAGCGTTCTCAACATTACTATACAGTGCATCCATATGTTGAACGCTGACTCCATTAGGTTTTCAATGAGAAATTTCGGTTCCTTTATTGGTTCTACACCCTTGTTGCATGGTTCCGCATCTCCTGAAATCATTTCACTATTGGTTTGTTAATGGCTCTACCTCTGTATTGTCTGTCTTCGCCTCTGATGCTCGACCATTTCATCTCTGCCTCGATATTCTCTTTCTCTGCCTTTTCTACTCTGCCTCCTCTCGTTCTGCCCTATCTCTGTAAATAAACTCTCCCTCTATTCTTCTCATGCTCCCTGTAAATGTTACTATACCTTTCACCAAAAACCTTCTTTCATCTCCTTTGCTTCTGCTGCTATCCTTTGCCATCAATGAAAACACTTCTAACAGTCTCCCCCTTTGGCATTGATGGAAATACGCTTCCTCTGCTTGCCTTTTAGGACCCTTTATTCTGTTGCTTGCTCTTCCTCCCCCTTTGACATCAATGGCAAGGGGTTGCTCATTTCCTAGTGTGATTTTAAATCTCGTCCATGTTGCTCTGATATTAAGGACCTGTTTGATGCTTTCCTTGCTAAATGATCTGCCCCTGGAATGATATTTTCATTTATGTTCTCCCCCTGAAACGTTGCTTTATCTTCATATCAGAGAGTAGCATCTAGATATACTACCCCTATTCTATCTGTCAAATACTCAAATGGTTCTCTAGCAAGGGGTTTGGTAAATATATCTATTGTTTGTTCTTTTGTTGGCACATATTCCAGCTTCACTACCTTCTATGCTACTTGTTCTCTTAGAAAATGGTACTTGATTGGGATGTGTTTAGTTTTTTAATGAAGTGCAGGATTTTTTGAAATACTTATAGCACTTGTATTATCAAATTTGATAGAGATAGGTTCATCAATGCTTTCCTTCATGTCTTGGAGGGTTTGTTTCACCACATGACTTGTGTGCAGCATGCTGCTAATGCTATGTATTTTGCTTCTACTGTAGATAGAGAGATAGATGTTTGTTTCTTTCTTAGCCATGCCACCAGAATTTTTCCCAAGTAGAACGCACCTCCACTTGTGCTTTTCCTATCATCCACATAGCTGGCCCAATCTGCATCTGTATATGCTATCAATGTGAAGCTCTTGTCTTTTGGATACCATAGCCCATACTGTATAGTTCCTTGTAGATATCTAAATATTCTTTTGACTGCTAGAAGGTGATTTTGTTTTGGTGCTGCCTGATATCTAGCCACACATCCTACTGCCAAAATGATGTCTGGTCTTGATGTTGTTAGGTATAGCAGACTTCCTATCATGGATCTGTAGAGTCTTTGATCTATATCCGCAGATCCATCATCAACACATAGCCTACATCCATTGATCATGGGAGTTGACACAGGTTTGCAGTCTTCCATTTTGAACTTTTTCAACATCTCCTTTAAGTATTTTTCCTGTGAGATGAATGTACTTGTGTTCTTTTGCTAAATTTGAAGTCCTAAGTAGAAGGTGAGCTTTCCAATCATAGACATCTCAAACTCTGATTTCATATCTTCAGCAAATCCTTTCGCTAGCTCATCTTTGTTGTTTCCAAACATAATGTCATCAACATATACTACAACAATCAGGAGTTCATTTCCATGGGATTTTATGTATAGATTGCTGTCTACTCCTCCTCTTCTAAAGCCTTGTTTTTGCAAGTACTTATCCAGCCTTGAGTACCAAGCACGAGGAGCTTGTTTTAGTCCATATAGAGCCTTCTTTAGTCTGTACACATAGTATTATTTGTCTGTTAATGAGAAACCCTCTGGTTGTTCCATGTAGACTTCTTCTTCTCGATCTCCATTCAGAAATGCAGATTTCACATCCATTTGATATACCTTGAAGTCTAGGTAGCATGCAAAGGCTAGAAACATTCTGATAGTCGGCTGTGTGTACTGCTTCTGCCCAGAAGGTTTGAGGAATATTACTCTCTTGCATCATGGCTCTGGCCTCTTTTGTCTCTCTTCTACTCCATTCTATTGAGGTGTCCCTACAATAGTAAATTGTTGCTTTATCCCATGTTCATTGCATAGGTCTGCAAAGTCATAATCTGTGAATTAACCTGCTTTGTCTGATCTGATCCATTTTAGCTTGCATCCTGTTTGATTTTCTGCTAATGCTCTGAATATTTTGAATTTCTCCAGTGTTTCCGATTTATTCTTGAGAAATGCAACCCATGTCATTCTAGAGAAGTCATCTATTATCAGCATGAAGTACGATTATCCACTTGGTGTTTTAGTTCTTGTAGGCCACACAGGTCCATGTGCACAAGCTGGAGTGGTCTTCTAGTTGATAGCTCATCTTTGGCCCCAAAGTATGTGCGGGTCTATTTGCCCAATTGACAAGATTTGTGTATGGTATTTAAAGGCCTTTCTATTTCTGGCATATCTTTGACAACTTTCTTCTTGCTTAGTCTGATGATATGGTCGAAGCTAAGATGTCCCAATCTCCTATGCCATAACCATGACTCCTCAAGTTTTCTAAGATGGCATGCTTCATCCTCCTCTTTCACTATGTAAACATTAATCTCTGTTCAAACACCCTTGAGCAGAGTCTTACCTGTGGTGCTTGATCTGACTTCACAGTCTTGTGCTCTAAAAAAAACTTCACAACCTGTATCACACATTTGACTGACACTCAGCAAATTTTCTTTTAGCCCATCTACAAATAGTAAATCTTGGGCCTTTCCTCTACCATTATCTAAGCTGAATGAGCCTTTTCCTTTGATTTTTCCTAATTTATCATTGCCAAAAGTAACATTACCAGTTTTCTTCTCATAAAAAGTTATAAATTTGCTTCTATCTCCAGTCATATGTTTTGAGCAGCCAATGTCCAAATACCATTGAATTTTCAGGTCTTGAGCAGTTAGAGCCAGGTCACATTTGTTCTCCTTCTTTTTCCACTAGAAGCATCCTTTTTTTTGGTATCTTTTGTGAGATGATGAACCACATCCTCTAAGAGGACATTTGGAAGGCATATGTCCAATTTTATTGCATACATAGCATTTGATCATAATTTTTGTAGAATTGTGAGTATGAGTAAAATCTCTTTGATGCATAAACCTCCTTGAGGTGTTGAACATCAATATTTGCCCATATTTTCTACACCCAATGATTTTATGGCCAGATTATTTACAATAAAAACAGTAACCATAGAAATAACTTGCATACCCGATGTGAGGTTGTCTTCTCCATTTGTTTGCTTGAGACAGTCTCTTCACTTTTTGCATATTTTGTTGGTTTGAATTACTCCTCCTTGTATGACAGTATGCAGCAGTGTGTCCTAGCTTGTGGTAGGCATAATAGGTGGCATTTTTCATAGTAAGGAAGAGTCTCCTTTGATGGCTTCCAAATTTGACATACTCAGGAGTACATGATCCTTTTTCTGTTGTCTGAGTATTTATTTCATTCTTTGTTATTAGAGGTTTCTTCTGGTTTCTGTCTCCCTCATTACAGGTTTCTTCTTTTGTAGGAATTGTTTGAGCTGCTTCATCAGCCTTCTTTGCTCTTACAAAAATAATATTTTTGTTTTCTTTTTCTTTGCTTTTTCTTGATTCTCCTTCATAGCCTATCCTAGTTTTTATCAGAGGAGATCTTTGAGCATCCAGAATTTTGTTCAACTTACCAGAGCTTGTTGTTTGAGAATAATTTATAGACACTTTCCTTTGAGCATCTTCTAATTTCTTCCTCAGACATACTACTTCTTCTTCCAACTTCTCTTGTTCCTAATTTTTATCCTCGATTTGCTTAAGTAACATGTCTTCTATCTTCTTGGCTTCTTCAAGCTCTACCTTCAGCTACATGAGAACTTCTGGTTTTTTCTCTTCTCTTACATACTTGAGGAGAATGTCATTTTGTTTTATACATTTCATTTTGAGTCTGTCAATCTCCTCCAGGGCACTTCTTATCTCCCCCTCAAGGTCAAATTCACCTTCTTCTTCATCTTCTAGAAGAATTCCTTCAAGTTCTTATATGGCCATCAATAAAAATTCAGAGGTTCCTTCTTCACTTGAGGGTTCATCTGAGTTGTTAGATGCACTGTTGTCTTGTTGAACATAGTAAGATTTTCTACTGAATTTATTTCCTTTCTGCCATTTCCTTGATGTAGTTTTCTCTGATTCATGAGCCTGATTCCTTGCTTTCTTCTGAGGACACTTAGCAGCATAGTGTCTAACTCTTCCACAGTTAAAGCATTTGAATGGAAGTTTACCTTTATATTTACTTGAGCCTCTGTCCAGTTTCTTGACAAACTTGGCCTCTTCTTCATCAGAGAAAGAACATATATCTTCCTTTTCTTCTATCTTCTTTTCTATTTTAAAGGATGTCTCCCTCGCAATTGGCTTCTTCTGTGGGAGTCTCATCTCATAGGCTATTATATTTCCAAGTAACTGGTTCATGGTCAAGGTTTCCCAATCAACTATTTCTTCTATGGAAAAAACCTTGGGGTTAAAGCTGGGTGGAAGAGATCTTAGAATATTTTGTACAATTACACATTTTGATATAGTTTCTCCAAGAGATTTGATATTGCTAACAATTTCTTCAACTCTTAAGAATAAGTTGCCAACATCTTCATCATCATTCATTCTTAAATTTTCAAACTGAGCTCTATATACTTGAATTTTGGTAGTCTTCACCTTCTTGTTTCCCTCATGGATATTTTCAAGAGTATCCCACATGTCTTTGGAAGTCTTGCTGTGCATTACTTTGATAAATTCAGCCTCACATAGACCATTTAAGATTGCATTCACGACCTTTGCATTTGCTACAAATTCTTGTTTATCTTCTCTCTCTCGGTCAGTTACCTTTGGGGCATATCAAAACTCCACAGCAGCCCAACCCTCTATTCCTAAAGACACTATGTATGCTCTCATTCTAATTTTCTATAAGGCATAATTAGCACAGGTAAAAAAAGGGGCTTTATTGGTTGAGCTTCCTTCTTGACTAGCCATCTTGGGGACCTAGGATCTCCTTTCAGTGGTTAAAATGGTATAAAATGAACTGATCTGATACCAATTGTTGAATCCTTAGTTAAACTGAGAGGGGGGGTGAATCAATTTAACACATACAGAGGATTTTTAAACTTTTCATTAGGTCAATTTACAACTTAATTTTATAACCAACTTTAATATGTGGACAATATTAATATGTTGCAGCAAGTACTAAATTTAATGTGACACCAAAATTATTAAGAGAGCAACAAACATTAAGTAGATTGGGTAGATCATATCAACACATAGGAAACACACATAGAGACAATAGATATAAGTGGATACCCATAAAGGGAGAAAACCACATCTCATTATTATTGTGATGCAAAGGCAAGCTCCAACTCTCTCTCACCACTGATTTTCTACAGGCACCAACCTACAGGAGGCTCCAAACTCAGTCAGCTACAACTGATAGCTATCAAGCTTCAACTTGATAAGGAAGCTCCAACTTCCTTACTTAATCAAAGGAGAATATTTGTTGATTTACATTAGACATCAGCTCTGTTCTATAGCATCTCCTTCTACTCCTCCTTTACTTATCTTATTTGCCTCAATTCTTCATACTTTGCACTCTCTAACCTCTCTCTGCATATCAATGTGATATGCTTTATACAGTTTTCCTCATAACAGCTCGTATTCCACAGGGAATTCAAGGTGAATAGCCCCGACTCTTTGCATTCCACCTCTTCACTTCTTTTTCCAACTCATTTAGAAAATCTCAGCAATATATACAACTTTCAATTTTACAGTGGAGTTTTATTTCCTACGGAGACTTTCCAGTGCATCACAACAATATAAATAAATTAAAACATTTACATTCAAACACAATGAGAACTCTAGCTCAACTCATTTAGCCTTTTGGATCACTGCATATTTGTCTTTTCTGTGACTGTGTCTGTCTTTTTCGGCTTTGCTTTCTCTCCTGTTCTCTACCATGGTGTAATTACTGCATACATGTAACTGTGCAATTCAACTCTCGGCATTATAACAATAATAAAACATTTTAACACATCAAATTCCCTTACAGGCCCACTCATTGAACTTGCTCTATTCTCCAATGCGATGATTTACTGTTCACATATGGAAATATGTATGTATCGTTATATATATATATATATATATATGCCACTGTGCTTTCCTTTCCTCTTTAGCTTTGGTTTAATAAACTTGGAGCAAACCTTCTATTAGTCTTATCTTTTGAATGGACCCCACATGCCAGCTATACTCTGCTCATTTATTTTAATCACAATCGCAACATTCACAATGCTCTTGTGATTTGGTCTTTAGATTTCCGCCAATGCGATTAGCAAAGGCCTACAATATAGTCAGTCGAATCATCTCCACAGTCCATCCCTCAGTGAATCTGATAGCTCTCATCCAATCGCTAAGTCGCAATCAAAACTTTCATTTTGGTTGATACTCTTTCACCTCCGATGCGATCAATTACTGTACACTTCACTACACCGATGCGATGGGTTGCTCCGATGCGATGTAACACTGTTCACTTCATTGTGACAATGCGAGGGGTTTCTCTGATGTGATGTAACACTATTCACTTCACTGTGTCGATGTGATGAATCACTCTAATGCACTTAGGTCGAAACTCAAGAAAAATATGAAAATCATCGTTTAAAACATATCGGGTCCAGAACTCAATCGTAATCGCAAATTTTATTAACATGTTCCACTGCAAACTTTTTTCCGATGCGATTTGTGACTCGGGTCCCACCTTATAAGACTTTGTTTGTATTATGCCCAAACAATAGAGCGCTTCACATATATGTATATATATACTTTGGCCCCTTGTTTATAAAGCGCTACATATATAAAGCACTGCATATATATGTATACTTTGTCACTTCAGTCTTTATGTATCCTCCAGCTTGGGTTATGATTCTCGCAATTTTATGTAGAAGGTCCCACACTTGTTTATAACGATATGATGCACTTTCTAAAGTTTGGGTTACCTCTTTGTTAATCTGCAACATAGTCAGGGTCCACATTTAATATATATAAACATATCAACCCTTCAAAATTTTCTTCAATGGTTAATTACTAACTATTAACGCGATACTTCAATTGGGCCCACCAAAACTTATATCACATATATAATGTTTTATATGTCTTGTATTATAATCTTGCTCCCCATTTAATACAACGCAAACACTATATTGAACCCCTTTGTGATATTTCATACTCTTCATACTGTATTCGCATATACTACCTCCTCCGTCATATTTCAAACATTATACCATGGCTTTGAATAAAAGCTGACCAACGGGCCCACAATGCATTGTGACCTATCATCACCCTGTTGATTAATTTTATAATACACATAATACACACGACTTTGTATAGTTCTTGTCCCCCACAGAATAACGCCGTTTGAATGTATAACGAATAATTCTCATAAGATTTTGGCTTTAAACTTTGGTTTATATTTCAATTTTCAACAAACTCTTGACTTGAACCCACAGTTCTTTGCCTCACTAACCTTTGTTCATCGCGCAAGTGTAATCACCATAGATCTTCTGGTCCTGGCAATCGAACGGATACTGTTGATATCGCGTTTTTCTTTGGGCTAAGTTTTAACACTCAGAAATTACGCGATGTAAGTGGTATCCAAATACCACCAAGGACACGTGTCCACCGATGACATATATCGCGTTCATTTTGGAAATACTGCTTACCACTTCAACCAATGCGCGAACCCACTAGTTTTTAATAACTCTAGTTTCACTGTTCATTCAAGGTTCCGCCCTTGACTCCGGGTTCCAGTCTTCATATTTTTAACTCTTGTTAAAGGATTTATGCTTTTTCTCCTATTTGCTTTAGCGTTCTCAACATTACTATACATCGCATCCATATGTTGAACGCCCGACTCCATTAGGTTTTCGCTGTGAAATTTCGGTTCCTTTCTTGGTTTTGTGCCCTTGTTGCATGGTTATGCATCTCCTACAATCATTTCATTGTTGGTTTGTTAATGGCTCTGCCTCTGTATTCTAGGTCTCCTCCTCTGCTGCTCGACCGTTTCATCTCTGCCTCTGTATTCTCTGTCTCCGCCTTTGCTGCTCTGCCTCCTCTGGTTCTGCCCTGTCTCTGTAAACAAACTCTCCCTCTATTCTTCTCATGCGCCCTGTAAATGTTACTATACCTTTCACCAAAAAACTGTTGCCTTCTCCTTTTCTTCTGCTGCTGTCCTTTGCCATCAATGACAACACTTCTAAGAACCAGGTCATAGAACAAACTCCTAGCTTTAACAGTTTAATTTGCAAAGTTTACAGAGCCACCTACAAATTTGTATTCTCAAATCGATTGGAAATTTATCATGAAGCCCTTCACAAGCAATCTATAACTATGAGAATTATTTGACAGCTTGTAAAATTCATTTCAAAGGGCTCACAAAACCGATTAGAAACCATGACTGGATTTTTCCATGCACAGTCCCTCCAAAGCACCTTATAGATGTCTCATTAACATTCTCTCCAAATTATTTTGTTTGAACACAACGGCTTCTTTTGAGAGAGATACATTATCGACAATTTTATTTCACTATAAGTACTCAAGTGAGCAAAATCATCCAACCTGGTATATATAAAAAATTGTTTTTCGAGAAACTTTGGATTATAGTGAACCTCATTTCTACTTTGGAAATGCTTCAAACCTAAGGTTTAAACCATCCATGAATAACAATATCCCACATAGCCCTTGTGACCCAACCAGGGAACCAAAACGATAAATTCCAAACCCTATGGATTCTGCAAAGAGGTAAAAGGCTACCTAAAAGTCCCTTGATTTAGTTCCATTTAGGCTTTTAGAAAAGAGAAGAGCCAACACTGTACCTCACCTTATCTCTACAAGGGATATTCATAGCCTACAAAAGATGAGAAAACCACTAGCTTTATTTGCAAAGTTCAGAGCCACGTACAAATCTGTAGGCTCAAATCAGTTGCAAATTTATCATGAAGCCCTTCACAAGCAAAAATTTGCAACTTAACAAAACAAAAACTTGAAAAAATTTGGAGATTAAATATCCAACAATATACCTTCAAATCTAGCCAGGCGATAGTTATGGCCTATGAGCAAATTATCATCAGGAGGAAGAAGCTTAAAATGCTTGTGAGCACCATCATCAGATTCCCCCTTAATTGAACATGTTAGAATCAGAAAATTCACAACCACGCGAGAAGAAAAATGAGCTCGATGAATTAATCCTTGTCAACAAATTTGCAGCCACGAGAGAAGAAAATGAGCTCACAGCCACTGGAGAAGAAAATGAGTTTGATGTATGTGAGTAGAAACCCTCACGAAGTTCTGTTATCGGTAGAAACTGTGACAGAGTTCTGATGTTCGTTAATATATATTTCTGATGTTCATTAATATATATTTTCTTCTGTAACTAGTTAAACATAACAGTATTTAATCCTAAGGTAGAGATTATTTGAATCTTCTAATATTAAAATCAAGAGTACACAATGGTACATGTAGAAATTTAGGTAAGTCAGTCATTTTCAAATAAGTACGCGTTACAACGTAATTATTTATAATTATTTATGATTAAAATTTAAAATAAATATTTATTCATTTATTTAATAAAAATAAAAATATCATGTAATATAATAAAATAGTTATATATAAAAGATAATAAGCATAATTTATATATCCCACCACATGTATGAATATAATAATTTTATAAATATTTTGACTATAAACCATAGATTTTCATAAATCTTAACCTAAAAATGACAAACAATATTTAAAATTTTTATAATTGCAATGAAATATATATTATTATATTTAATGTTAATTTTCTATACAAATAATAATATTATTATTTTAAACAAATGCATTAATATAATAGTTTAGATAAGTAATATAATATTTTAGAAGCTTATCAAGTTAAAAAAAACAAGCATAGTCCATAGGGTAATGGGATGTAGTGAAAATGTTAGTACTTTAAACTTTGTAGGAAACAATTGGGCCATGCTAAGACCTAGTGTGAAAACTCACTTGGCTATGATCCCCAAGGGAAGTGATTTTGACACCTTAGATGAATTAGATATTGGTGGATAATAGCTACTCAAGCTATAGGTTAGGATTGTCATCCATATCAAAACTCATATTACCTAACAAACAAGAAAAAAGTTGAAATATAATTATGATATTTTAAACATTAATAAATCAATTTTCAATACCCCTAGGGGGCATTCTACAACCCTGCATGAGGATGTGTAAGTATGTCATGTCTCTAATAAAATAATAATAAACAATTTTAATTCCACCCCAAAACAAAAATAAAATAATGATATATATATATATAATTCAACACAAATATTCTAAACTAAAATATTTTAATATATGTTTTAATTAAATATTTTTCAAATGAATCTTTTAAACGAAAAAACATGATATATTAAAATCTATAAAGAAAAGTATTTTCCTGTCAAAGTTGTAATATTTGACAATATTAATTTAATATTAATTTATTATAAATTTTGTTATCATGTCATGTAAAAAACATCGTTAAATCTAATATTAATATTAAAATAGTTATAATAATAATAATAATAACAAATATAATATTAGAATTAATACCATTCTAGATTCATCCAACTCCATATCTATTATGCCTTTAGAGGGATAATATCCCTCAAGGTGCAAATGTTTGGGATTTGATCCATGTAGACCCTTGACAGATCTGGATTTAGATGGATCTGATAGATCTAGAGTAAGATGGATCTAGACGGGTTTTACATATTTCATGTATACTAATAAATTAATTTTGAAATATTAAATTATAAATTTGAAAATATCAATAAATTTAACTCTAGAATGTTAAATGATTATCTTTGAAACGTAATGAAAGTAATATATTTATTTTATATTTAAATAAATATTATGACTTCTAAAAATAGTATATATAGATTTGTATTTCACTTACATGATCATTTCCACTTAGTAAGGGTTAGGTCAAGTGGTGTAGTCTGAAGTTTTTTTAGTATTGTTATAGGTTCAGCTCTCTTCAAGTCCTTTCAGGCTAAGAAGTGTAATCAAGGCCACAATCAGATCTATAAGAGAAAGAAATAGTGTAATCAGATCTAGAAGCCGAATAAATAGTCTAATCAAAGGTCCATCGTTTGAGCTATAAGGGAGCTATAAGGGGAAGAAGCAAGCAGACTATGAATATTCCAAAAACTTATTATCTATAAGAGGAAGAAATAGTGTAATGAGAGGTCCATGGTTTGAGCTATAAGGGGCCGAAGAAAGCCGACAATGAATCTTCCAAAAACTTATTTAGAGATTGTTTCCTTTTGTCCATTTCAAATCCGTTGAGCAAAAGAAAAGAACAGAGAAAGAAACCTGCAGTGGATTAAAAAAATATTGAAGGTAAGTTAGTAATTTCTTGTTTAATTTAATTTTATTAATTATTTAAATATTTTTTGTGCTTCTTATGCACAAATCTTAAAATTGTGAGTATTTAGTGATTTATTTATTCAAAGATGTCTTACTACAAAATAGAAACCAACAATGATGCAAGAGAAAATAACCACTACAAGAAGGACATGCAGTGGTAGTCTGTAAATGGTATTGAGATAATTACTTGAGTTCTCAATAATTAAGGAAGTGTTGAAGGAAAGACTTTTTTATTGGTTTAAATGTTAATGGCTAAGAGAAAGAGGAACTCTTATGCAAGAGAGGAAAACACAAGCCACAAATTCTTTTCATCATAAACTGTAATACAAAGAGGGTATGTGATAACATAAACACCAAACCCAGTTTTTTCTTCTTCTTATTTCTATCTGAAATCCTGTGATCCAGCATCCAAAATGGTAGTTTTCACCCCTAGGGATTTGATCCCTCTAGACCCTTCATTGATCCGGAGTTATATGGATCTAGAAGGGTTTTACATATTTCATGTATATTACTAAATTTATTTTGAAATATTAAATTATGAATTTGAAAATGTCAATAAATTTAACTCTAAAATGTGAAATCATTATCTTTGAAATGTAACTAAAGTAATATATTTATTTTATATTTAAATAAACATTATGACTTCAAAAATATTATATATAGATTTGTATTTCACTTACATGATAATCTCCACTTAGTAAGGGTTAGGTCAAGTGGTGTAGAACCTAAATTTGAATTTTTTATGGTATTGTTATAGGTTCAGCTCTCTTCAAGTCCCTTCAGGCGAAGCAGTGTAATCAAGGCCACAATCAGATGTATAAGGGGAAGAAGCACTGTAAGGAGAGGTCCATCATTAGAGCTATAAGGGGAAGAAGTAGTGTAATCAGAGTTCCATCTTCAGAGATATAAGGGGCTGAAGGAAACAGACTATGAATATTCCAAAAACTTATTTAGAGATTGTTTCCTTTTGTCCATTTCCAAATCCATTGAGCAAAAGAAAAAAAACCTAGAAAGAAACCTGCTGTGGATTAAAATATTGAAGGTAAGTTAGTAATTTCTTGTTTAATTTTATCTTATTGATGATTTAAATATTTTTCAGTTTGTTATGCACAAATCTTAAAGTTGTGAGTATTTAGTGATTTATTTATTTATTTATTTTCCCTTTTAAAATACGGAATACAATGTTGACATTATCACCATGGAATGCTAAGTGGTCAAAGGGTTAATACAGTCACTTCCGTTATAATCTGGAATCAACCTTGAAAACCATTAATCTGGAATTAACCTTGAAACCATTATATATATATATATATATGTTTATTTCACATACATGGTCAACTCCACTTTCTTCGGTCTCATTTGGAATTGCCAGATCTGTCGATCGAAGGAAAAGCGTAGCGAAGGAGGAAAAACGATGGACAAAAACAGTGCAGGTATGGTTTTAATTTCTCTCTACATTTATATTTTGTGGATTATCTAAACCTGTTTTCTTTTTTGATCTAAATTTGTAGTATTTCATGATTTACTTATTTACTTTGCTTGGGTTATGCATTAACGAGTGGATTTTTTTCATAATGTAATAGAAAAATGTATATTTTTTGCATTTTTATTTTTAATGTTTATTTTAAAAGAAAAAGTTATTAGGGGTTGAAAAATCATTCAATAACTAAATTATTAATTTTAGATTTGATATTTTATTAAAATTTTCTTATCACATATTCTCATAACATCTAAGTAAGAAAATCAGTGAGAATTTCTTTACCTTTGCTATAATATGGGAAAATAGCAATTTGAAAATGAAGAATAAAGACCTTTATCATTTTGAAAAAGTTTTTGAATTTTCACAATAGACAATAATTTGACCTAAATCAAAACAAACATCATTTAAAATTTGTCGGGAGTGATTTTGTTCATTTTTACATTATATATGAGTTTTTTTATCTATACTTTAGTGAAGACCAATTTTAAAAAAATATTACTTTAATAATATGTCAAATTTTTTTAATTGAAAAAAAATAAACCTCTCAGTTTTGAAAACTAAAAAATAAAGATATTATTTATTTTATTTAAAAATATATTATGAATTTTAGATTTGAAATCTTACACTAAAAATTTCCAAATTATTTGTTTCATAACATGCTATTAAAACAATTTAGTCAATATTTATTTAATTAATGTATTATGTTCTCTTTAATTTTTTTCAATCTTAATCTTCTTTATAACATTTAAAACTAAATTATAAATTTTAGATTTGAAAGCTGGCAGCTAATTTTTTTATTTCATAATATTTTAATAAACAAATCTAGTCAACATTTCTTTAATCAATGTATTATGATCTTTCTCTTCTAACATTGAAATTTATTAACTAAAAAAAATAAAATATCATTTTTTATTTTAAAAATATATTTGATAAAACAAACATCATTTCAAAATTTTCATAACCAAAATCAAATGTGGCATTTTAACTAATCTGAGTCCACCTCCTTAAACAATTGCAAATCAAATACAGTAAACAAACATCATTTTAAACTTTTTCATTCAACTTAAATAAAATATAATAAATTTAATTCAATACTCAAAATAAAATATATTGAAACTATAAATTATATAAAATATATTATTATTTTTAAGTACTGAAACTAACTATTTTTTTCACATTAGATGTGTATATCAACAATTTAACTTTGAATTAAGTACTCAAACTAGTTATTTACTTTTACATTAGATATGTATATCAACAATTTAACTTTGAAATATGGATATATCTTAACCTTGGAATTCTAATAAATGGAAAAGTTAGTAAACCTTGGAGCCCTCAAACCATTATAAATTAATGTTTGTTTCACGTAAATTGTCACCTCCACTTCATCGGCCTCATTTCGTTGCCAGAGCGGTTGATCGAAGGAAGAAGGAACCGAACGATTGCAGATCTTGTTTTAAGACCACAGAAGTTTATGGATAAAAAACATTGCAGGTCTTGTTTTAAATTCTCTGCTCCTTACGATTTAAATATGTTTCCTGTTTTTTCATATAGAAATTGTTGTATTTGATGATTTACTTATTTTCCATGCCCTGTTTTTATTGATGCGTGATTGTAGAGAACAGCACCACTGAAAGTGTGAGTACCAGATGGAAACCAACAGCACAGCAAAAGGAAATGCTGCAAAATATATACGGAAATGGCATGCAGTCGCCCACCGTGGAGGATATAGAGAGAATCACTTCCCTTCTAAAGAACTACGGGAGAGTTGAAGGCAAAAAACGTGTTCTACTGGTTTTTGCCTTCAACTCTCCTGTAGTTCTTTAGAAGGGAAGTGATTCTCTCTATATCCTCATTTCCAGAGAGCGAGAGCAACGCAAACTTCAAGGCCAGAGAGCGAGAGCAACGCAAACGGGCATTGCAATCGCCGCTCTTATTCGCTCATTGAATTCTATTGAATTCTATTATTGTTTTTTCTTTTGTTTTCATCTAATACTTGTGCAACTTTCAGCTAATTCGAGGAACACAACGCTCTCCATCCCAAAACTGGCAAGGACCACGCCCACGCCCACGCCCACGCCCACGCCCTCCTCTTCAGATGTAAGTACAATTACAATTAATATAGATAATTGTGCATGTCAGCACCACCAATACCACTTTTGAGTGCATAGTAGTTAATTATAGAATGCATTTGAGTACATAGTAGTTAATTACAACTACATGCATTTACCAAAAAAAATTGTAGTAAGAAGAATGGATGGATTTAGCCTTAGCAAAACAAAATGACATTTTGTAATAGTTAGCACTTAGCCTTAGCCTGAGCAAAAAAAATGATATATTGTAATGTTTTGATTTTTGTAATTGAAGATTCAAATTAACAAATGGAATTTTGTAATAACCAAAAGAATGGTTGGATTCAGCTTCAGTGAAACAAAATGACATTTTGTGATAGTCGAGAAAACTGGATTTTCGTAATTGTAGTTTGAGCAAAACAAAATGACATTTAAACAAAATGACATTTTGTAATAATTAGAAGACTTTCTCTTGATATAGACTTCAGGTGAGAATACGTACCCATCTAGGTCCCTTTGATTATGATTTTAAGCAAGAATCACACATCTACTAATCTAGAATCGTATAAATTTCTAGCTATCTTGTCGATATATAATTGAAACCAACATCAAACCCTCTATCTTTTATATCAAATTGTGTGATTTCCTTGCGATAATTTACTCCTATTTGTGGTCCGGAACGTGTCTTATTTTGGCATAAATATGCACTTGCAATATTACATTTATGTTCATTTCTTCCACACCTGTATTTAAATAATATGCAAACATGTCTCTTTCAATAGCCACTAAATATTTCCATTTTCCATGATTGTATTTCTATATTTTGAATTTATATGACTTTGTATTTATATGTTTCAATCATGAGCATCATGGTTTCTTATGTTTCAATCACGAGCTTAGTGGTTTCTTTCCCACAATGTTTCTCGACCAATAATTCCTAAGATTTTTTTTATATAATTATATAGATACTTGAATGTATGATTATTGCTTCTCACATGACTAATACCCTTATGGCTAGTCTTTTTTTATATTGACATGTTGGGAGTCCTATGTATCATATTTCCAATTAGCGTTTGGAGTTTGGTACAAATTTGGGGATTCAATGAGCTGAATGGCTAGAACATTTGAGTCCATAGTATTTAAATACAACATGCATTTACCAATTTTTTTTATAGTGAGAATATTGGATGGATTTAACCTTAGCGAAACAAAATGACATTTGGTAATGATCAAAATACTATTTGGAATTTTGTAATTGTAGATTTAGAAAAAAAAATGAGTCCATGGAAAAATAACTAAAATCAGTTGGCTCATAGCCATATCTATTAGGCCTTATTAGTTCACAAAGTCTTGTTTTCAAATTCGAGTTTTTCACCATCTTTTCGAAGAGAATTTGTGGAAGATGTAGAATAAATGGTTGACTCGAACTACTCAGCAAAGTGGACAACCCTTTTAAATTAGGATTTGTATAAATTTCATCAAATATCCAATATACCTTCACATTTTCATGGTTACCAAGATTTGCCCTACGAGGCATGTGATTATGAATGTAATTTTCATAATTCATTGTTTTAGCCTATAAATAAGGGGTTGTGTTCTTGCGAGTTGGCCACTCTTTCGGTGACTATTTATTTTTTGAACAATGTCCTTATGCTTTGAAGGGTGTACACATTGATGTTGAGTACCATATTTTCTACAAAATATTTGAATTCATGAGTGTCATACTCCCCCCCCATTTTTCTTGACATTTTCTTCATAGTAAGGGATAATTGATGCTTAGTAAAATCCTTAATGGTATTAAAAGGAAAAAAATGCCTCACTTTTTGTACTTAAGATATTACAGCCAAGAGAGACATAAGTCATCACTAAAGGTGAGTGCATACTTAGCCCCTGAAAGCCGAATGAGTCGAAATGGGAGCGATCACTATGTACCATATTACAACATTTGATAGCACACATGGCCTTAACTTTTGGAAAAGGATATTCATATAAGAAACTTTAGGAACACCAAGTACCAAATTTGGTGGTATTGAATGTTGCGGATACCTATAATTGATGTCTAAATATTTTATGAAAAAAATATACTCAAGATATCAACATGTGCAATAAAGTAGGAACCTAAAGAGGGCTCAAAACCAATGAATGTGTATAACCGAGAAATATGATCGGGTCTTCCAAAAAAAAACATTTTTTTGATATTTATTTCTTTAATGACCACATCATGAAGAGAAAAGTTAAAACTCTATTGTCTTCCCATCACCAAAGTGACAAATCTAATAAATAGAGAAGCAGATTGGTAGAAATTTTAAGAGTAATGTAATATCCCAAAGCTTAAAAAATTTCGATCGACCTAGCACACTATAGTTTTTCTAATTAATATAATCCTCAAAAAAAATGACAACACATAAGGGATGTGGAACATAAGAAACTTTATTTAATTAATTACTAAAAAATAGCACATGCCGAATAACTAATACAAGAAACCCTTGCCAATGGCATGCAAGGTCGCTAATCAAATGAGAAATAACATGATTGAAACACAATCATGGACCCTCCATGGATCCACTAGAAAAATTACTCCCACGTGGTTTTCATCCCCTGGGGATCAAATTGGAACTCGCTCAACAAAGGAAAAATATATAAATAACTTCAGATGATCTCAATGCGTAGCTCCTATCCCCTTTTATAGGCTTGATGCACTCTCTAGGAACAATATTTTATTATTTTCCCCCAAAAAATTAAGGAGAATAACGTGGGTGAATACCCGATGGGTAGATTCTGTCCATTTTGACCATGTCCATAAAATGGAATATTACAAATCCTCCCACCCAAAGAGTGCTTTCCCTCAAGGAATACACTGCTATCCACGACATAAGAATATGTACACTGATATTTGGATCCCATACAAACCAGTGTGTTATTCCATGCCTCCATGCTAAATGAACCTGAATTGATCCTTCGATTCCTGGATCCCAAACAATCCTTTTTTCAAACCCTCCCTTGATAAATTCACCCGGGATCGCAAACAATCCTTTGTTCAATCCCTCCCCCAATGGATTCTCCTAGATACCAACACCACCTAAGTCCTGGGACCCTCCCGGGTTATCACGAACTCTCAACACTCCATCATCTCCCATGCTTAAGGGCCCAAGCTGAAATATTCCCTTGGCTAATAGAATCCCATCAATAGAGTTCCAGCTCGTAATCTCTCGCCAATCCATTTCATGGAAATGATATAATGCATTAATTATCGCACATGGAATAATTATACTATCCAAATGTTGCTCGATGCTCAACTTATGATGCTCCACTTAGTCACCTAACATGATCCATTTGTAGAACTTTGCTCTGTTATCCTTAATGTATGAAGGCGGGTTGGTAGTGTTGCAAGTCATATCTATGTACTCATGTAGAGGTTTTACCTAGAACTCCCAAGCTGTACTCTTCTTGCTACCTTGTGAGTGGCTTGAGTCGTTCCTCAACACTAGACATCTTGGATGTTGACTCCACACATACTCCTATGAGCTCCTCATTTTTCCTATTCTCCTATAAGAAAGTCTCTCGAGCTTCCCAAACCCTCTACTTCAACATCATAAGATATGTCTTTAAATGCATGATATTTTCTCAAAGGTCTTTTACAAGAAATTTTGGTGCCTTGTTGAATGTCTCTGTACCTATCTCGCACCGGATGCCCAACGACCATAACTTCAACTTGAGCCTTTGATTGGATCTCCGGGAATGGTTACTGTATTCCCATTATGGATGTCATTTTTCTTATCATGCTCATGATGTTGCTTTATTACTACCGACTCTTGATTTTATTCCCCTTGAATCTTCTTCCTAGTCTTCTCCACATGTGGGGATAAGTTGCCCACCCTCTCTCGGTTGTCAAACATGGATGTACTCGGTGGAGTATTATCTACACTTGATTTGCCTTACTCTTTATGGATTTTCTCCTAAACACCTATAGAATCACCTACCACATCATCGGGAGGAATTGCCTCCTTCCTTTCCCCATGTACGTTTTCAAGTCGACTGATTATCATCGGCTTGTCATCAAAAGTTTGTTTGAAAGCATTGGTATTATTTATAACCATCTATACTTGACTTCTTAGATCCTTCATAGGTTCTATTCTGAAAATAGGTGAAACCATTATGGATGAATCCCCATGATCTATGAAGTGTCTAATTTGTTTCTACCTTTCTTGACTCCTTATGACTTAGACATGAATGGTTAAGGGCCTAAGGTCAAAAGCTGCAGATAAAGCATAGTCCCTGTACTCCTTAGTTCATTCTTGCTACAAATTTTGTTCTTGCTTCCTCCATCAATCTTTATCAACTCATTCATAGTCAACACCCTTCGAGCACATTTCTATTTTTCCCTTACCTACTTCTCGGCTAGATCATAGGAAGTTGGTGATCCCCGTGGTTCCTTCCTCCAAATGATCAAAAAATTTGGATCTTAGTATCTTGAAAATGTTAGCATCTCCTTCTATAATAGAGACACGATATTTTGCATGTTTTTTTTTTCATATATTCTGGATGAAATTTTGTAATTTTCATGTAAAATCATTGTAGTAAGTGAAATATTAAGTCTTCATATTCCATATTTAGCATAAAGGTACCAACGATGAACTTTACCATGATTTTTAAAATTATACATGTAAGGTCCCACCTTACCCACCATCGATAAGATAGAGAAGTAGATGTCACATAATCACTAATACTCATTCCCACAAAAATCCTAAAGAATTAGTCACTGTAAAATTGTTTCCAACAACAAGCCCTTTTTTTTTGAAAGCTTTAGATAATACAAGAAACAATTGTCTTATTCACACTTCAGAAAATTATTAAATTCATTTTCACATTCATACCAAAAACTTGTAGACATAGGAAGCTACACCCATTAAATAGTTTATTTATAATTTATAGTAACATAAAAACAACAGTAACTAATAATTTTATACTAACAATTTATATGCACAAAAGCTACAACCATTCAAGACTTTTGAAAAACACTTTGCAGACATGCACCCTACACTCATTGAGCCCTTATGATAAACACTTTGCAAGCATGCAATTAAAAGTCATTGAGGCATTTTGTCAAACACTTGGAAATAATGAATTCAAGATTATTCTTCAACATATTTATCTCATAAAATTCAGAAATTGAAACTTTAAATATTTCCATCTTAAAACAGGGACTAAATAATCTTAGTCTTTCATCAAATACTCAAAAACAGGCGCACATAACTCACAGCAGCAATCTGCCAAATCGCACAGATTTCCGATCTGGGTTCTGAAAAGTATTTTTTTGGAATGAAATCAGGGGTTACATGTGCATTAGGCACGGATACCCCCTGATGTTGGGCTGAATCGAATTAAAAATGCCGAGGAATGCATTTCTTTAAAACAACAAAATTTATAGCCTAAATGTTTCATTTATGACTTTTGTCAAACATATGGAATGAAAACTTACAACTACACCTCTAGATGAGGAAAAACAACCCAGAGTTATGCTACTAATATATGCTCATTGAAATCACACATTTCTAAATCCACCATATGAGTTCTTGAAACATTTTACCACCCATGAGATAATTCATTTGACATGATTGACAAGCTTTTTGCACCAATTGCTACAATTTACTTATTTTCCATGCCCTGTTTTTATTGATGCGTGATTGTAGAGAAAAACACCACTGAAAGTGTGAGTACCAGATGGAAACCAATAGCACAACAAAAGAAAATGCTGCAAAATATATACATCAAAAGGATGCGTGATGAGTACCACTGAAAGTGTGAGTACCAGATGGAAACCAACAGCCCAGTTAATTTGAGGAACACAACGCTCTCCATCCCAAAACTGGCAAGGACCACGCCCACGCCCACGCCCATGCCCACGACATTTTCTTAATGGAGATAAAGTGGAGAGGCAACGCAGGGCAATGGTTAAGGAGGAATCCGATGTAAGTATAATTACAATATTTTCTGTACGTGGACCCGGCCTATAGCCACGCAGGGTAAAATCCGACGTGGACCCGGCCTATAGCTCACTATCGGAAGATACGTCATCGGTCACGAAACGTTCGTTCTGGTCATAGCTGATGGGCAATCCACATTGGAAGGAATCCACGTTGGGCCCAACTCTCATAAATGGGTGAAATATTTACACCGAAGGTGTTATATTGGAAGAATTCCTCACTGACCATCATCAACATTTTCATTTTCTGCCGTTCGTTCTCGGCACAGTTGTCATTGTTTTAAGCCGTTGATTTTTCAGCGGATAGCCCTTTCATTGAACCAGGGCATATACCCACTATGCATTAAATGTCGGTACTGGTCTCTCCGGCCCTAGCAACATAACAACAAATAGTTATCTTCGTCGAGTCATTTTAAACAATTTTTGTGAAGACATTTCAAACAATTTTGGTTAACACATTATGATGTGATTGAGCTGGAACAATCATCTGTAACAACCGGAGCTCAAGATTGTCATCGGCTCTGAGTTTCTCTATTATTAAAATAGAAAAACGTGAGATTGAACACTTCAATCTTCTATGATATCACAGGATAGCTTCACATATCGATCTTCCATTATCCATCGATTTTGATATCTATAAATATCATAATAAGTAAGGTTCCTCGCCACTTCTATATTTATTATTTTCAGAAACACTTATATATTTATATAGCTTTCGTCATAAGCTAATCTAACGTTTTCCAGTAAATTAAGACTCAATCCATATGTAAATCTACGAAACACAGGAAATCTTAGAAAAGAGGGACAAAACTTTGCTTAAAATAAAGGCCGCATATTACTCATGTCTATTACGTATAATAGAAAGGCCCATGCAGGGATTGTAAAGATCGAAATAGTAGACTTCTATCATGATTCTAATGGATGTTTGAAAACAACACATTAATTTACTTTTAACCTTGAAATTATATTGCGTTAGACTACATATACTCCAGAACCCATAACAAAAGGAAGCCTCGGTGGGAGGAAGTAGAAGAAGCGTGAACGTAAATTAACCATGAAACGTTCATGTATTTTCCCTCGTGAATGTAGGTATAACGTGCTGTGCGAGAATTTCAAATCTAATACAGAAGATTATGTTCCGGACATTATCTTTTCAAATTTGGCATGGGCTGGCTTCTAAAACGGTAAATTTCCTACTCTGCTCTGAACAATATTATTTGTGACACATTGTGCTTTAAAATTTGGCATACGCTGCAGGTAAACTGACTATTCTTCTCTCTGAACACTATTATTTGTGAGACATTGTCATTCAAATTTTGATATTTTCATTACGAATTTGATAGGTTGCACGAAAGAAAACGGAGGTAGTCATCGTTAGTTTAGTGTCAGCCAAAACAAAATTATATATTCCATATAAACACAAATTTATATATTCCATATAAACACAAATTAATATTAAATTTATTTTACTTAATGTTGAAATGAAAATTATATTATATTTTTTATTAAAAAAAAAAAAAAAATCATAAAATTATATTCAATTTATTTGAAATGGAAATAATATTATATTTTTAATTTGAAATTTACAAAAACAAAATCATAAAAATTTATTCTGCTATTATTTTTATAATTTTGTTTTTTTTTTTAATTATAAGTGGTTTTTCCACTTTTTTCAAAGTATCGACCATTTTTCTTTCCTTTATAATAAAAAAACGGATGTTTAATTCTTTTATAATAAAAATAATTTGTTTACATTTTTTATAATAAATATATGTTCATGTCATTTCTCTGTGCTTCACATCTTGTTTCTTTGCGGGCTGGGTCGGGGTCTTTGCAAAAGGTTGTTGGTCGTGCACCGATAAAATAGTCACAGTATGAAGTTATATTAATAATGGACTTTAATTATGCCAACCTTCATTTACCTTTTTCACACCTGTGTTAAATTTGATTGGTTCAAAGGTTTTAACGGTTATGTAGCCTCTAGGAAGGGTGGGCAATTCTCAACGGTTATCCAGCTTGCCGGAAGGGTGGGAAATTCTCGTGATGGTAAGCTCTACACTGATTTCTATAATCCCTGGTGCAGAAGGTGTGATGTTGGGTTTTCTTTTAATGAAGAAAGCGAACCAGGGAGTTAGAGTCTTGATTCTCATCTGAGAGGATAGGACAACCGTGGAAATTCTCAGAAACCAGGACTCATGAAGACCCACTGCTAGGAGACTTTCGAATATTTCAAAGGGACCAATGTCTACTGCTCTCTATTTCCCAGACTTGCACATCATTCGTTGAGTGTAGTCGAGAGTATGGAGTTCGCACTGGAGTTTACCCACCATCAGAAGACTGTGAGCTTGGATGCCCAATATCTCAATTCTCCCAGTTCTTCCTTTGCCTCTGGATGGAATTCTTCTATCAAAAAATTATTTAATGGAGTTATCGAGACTATGTATTCGCCAAGCAAAATCCCTCATTACGTGGCTTAAATTCCACAATTACTTGCCCACTTTTATCTAAACTCATAAACATATATTGGGGAGAGGATATTTTCAGTTCTTCTATACCTTCGGTGTATTCTTGCACCTTTAGGGGCAACTTCTAGTTATAGTCATAGTCTACTTGTTACGGGAGTTGAGAGTTGTGTTTATGGGTTTTTTGGAATTTATTTTTGTTTTATGAAAAAATTTGAATTGAGAATTTTATATAATTTATTTAAATATTAGTAACTATTATCATTATATAATAATTTATATTTATATGAATTATATTTATTATTGGTAGACATCACAATTATTTTTGTTTTTTTTAATTTTTTATTTGTGGAAATTTATGATGTCAAAACAAAATATCAATGTAATTTTTTTTTAATGTATTAATATTGTGAACTTTCTATATCTCAATGTATTTTCAGTTTTATATTTTAATAAAATAAAATAAACATAGATTTATGGTATTTTTGGTAGTTGAATAGAAAATATATTATGATTTTCATTTGTAACAACTTGTATTTATCGAAGACATGTGGTTGAATTATATTTAATATTTAGAATTTACATTTATTTTATTTTATTTTTGGATGTGTGAAAATTTATAATGCCCAAAAAGTAACTAAAAAGTGTCAATGTATCTTTTTATAATATGATTGTTTAAATAGTAATATTATTAAAAATATTTATTTTATATCATATTTATTTCTTTTCAATATTATTTTATTTATTTAATGAGACATCCATGACCACTGAAATATTGTGATTCCATAAGTTACTGAGAAGCGTTAATATAATTAGAAATAATATAATTATGTGTATAATTTTATTTATTTTATTTATATAAATTAATATACCATCCTCTAGCAATAATAATAAACATTTATCCATATCAACAGGTTTATTGTGATTCCATATGCTGGTGGAAAGTATTAATAAAACTGAAAATAAAATTAAATGGATAAAATTATTGATACTAGTTGTATTATGTCACATTAAAAATGAATTAATGAAAATAAAAAGAGATTGAAAAAACAGAAATTCGGCTTGCATTATTTGTTGGATTTATTTATTTTTTCCTTTTCATTATTATGAATTTTTGTTTCAATTTGGAAATTTATCATAAATGGAATTTAGGTTTATGTTATTTGATTATCACTTTGATTTTCAAGTTGGAAATTTTGAGTTTAAAGAATAAGATTTGAAAGATTAAGATTTGATAATCAGCTTAAAAGAATAAAATTTAATAGTTAATTTTGTGGAAATTTTGTTTCAATCCAAAGAGAAAACCACAATTTACTTTTATGTTGTGGGTGGTTGCATATTATATTAGTTTAGAAATTAAATTTCCGTGTGAGGTACTTTTGTTGTGGTATCCATGCCCATTTGTAATTTGGGCGTTAGACGATAGAATAAGTAGAGGCCATAGGATATAATAAGTAGAGGCCATGCATTTTATGAGAGACAGACCAGGTAAGGAGGGAAGCCTCAGTTACTATAGCAAGAGAAGGAACGGTACTTCTTCACCTACCCAAATGGGTTTAGGTCAAATAGAGCAGCTGTCACTGGATACTGGAAATCCTACAGGTGCTGATAAAACCATCAGTGCCAAAGGAGGAAAGAAGAGAGTGGGCATCTCTCTTGTCTTCTATGCTGGAAAAGCACCCAAAAGCTCAAACATAATTTGGCTCTTCCATGAATATCATCTCTTCGATGTTAGTTATATCTTGCATGATGATTAACTAGTTATGTCTTCTCTTTGTTGGATTTTCAGTGCGAGGCTTGCATTTAGAGAGAAGTTTGGTGAGACACTTCTGATTTTGTAAGTTGACATTCCACGCTGACAAGTTTTAAATATTTGAATTTGTTGCACAATATGGTTATATTCATTATATCCACAGTTTTGTAAGCAATAGGTTTATATTCACCATATCCTCATTTTATGGACACATGGGTATTAAAAATAAAGATATTTGGAAATTGGAGATATTGATAGTGAAAATTTTGGACTAGACTTATTATTTCTCCGAAACCTAAAATTTGGGATTTGTGTGATGCAGACTCATCCATGAAATCTATTTTTAAATTTTTTTTTTTTATATATTTCTAGAAGTCAATGCTATGGGAAATTTTCATTATGGGTCAGTTCCATAATAGAGCATTAAAAGGAGTGTGTAATAATATTTATTTTTTCATGCATTAAAAGGAGTCTATAATAATAGTTATTTTTTCAAATGTATTTTTAAATCTTTAAGGAGTAATGTGTTCTTGGTTGAAAAGTCTAAAATAAGTAGCAAATACGAATTGTTTGGATCTGAAACAGACTCTATATAGTTTTAATCTGGAAATTGTATCCAATGAAATTTTGTTCGTGGAATAGAGAAACCACAGCATGTAATCTGTATATGCAGAATCTTTATTCGTTTTTCCTTTTCCATGTAAACATTTTCGTATAGATAGTTTCAGTGCAAATGTGTTAAATTTGCAATCATATTTATATATTTGTAATCTTGTAAGTTATGTAATATGTGTTTTGGATCTCTGAGTAAGCACAGTTGTGTTTGACGGAGATATTGAGGAGAACTTATTCAAAATTTAATGTTGAATGTTACAAAAAGGATAGTTGTGTTTGACTTGGCATAATTCATATGGTGATGTGTATATCTATCATTTCCATATCTAAGAGAACAATAGGTTTTTTTAGAGTTCAAGTCTCTAAACGATTTACAATTTTAATTGCCACAAATTTTAATATGTTCTTATTTTTTGTGATGATTTGGCATAATTTCTATGGTGATGTGTATATTTATCATTTCTATATCTAAGAGAACAATGGGCTTTTTAGAGTTTAAATGTCTAGACTGATTTGGTGTTATATACATGTACATTGACCTTTATATTTTCTATGGTGATATTATATCTATCATTTCCATATCGAAGAGAATAATAGGTTTTTTAGAGTTTAAGTGTCTAAACTGATTTGGTGTTATATAAATGTGCACTGAATATACATGTACACTTAAGTATGTCTTCCTTAATATAAGTATGTATGTTTACATATATTTAAGTTGGATCTTTGCATCAAGTTGAGGTGGTTCCGTTGCAAAACAATAATTTAGAGGAAGAACAAGTATGATTGGATTCATTTTCAAATAGTTTTTCTATTCTCTACCTATATTATTAGATGTAAAAGATCATTATTAGTAATTTTTTTGTTTGGGAAATTACAATTAATATAGATAATTGTGCATGTCAACACCACCATACCACTTTTGAGTACATAGTATTTAATTACAGAATGCATTTGAGTACATAGTAGTTAATTACAACTGCATGCATTTACCAAAAAAAATTGTAGTAAGAAGAATGGATGGATTTAGCCTTAGCAAAACAAAATGACATTTTGCAATAGTTAGCAATTAGCCTTAGCCTGAGCAAAAAAAAGATATACTGTAATGTTTTGATTTTTGTAATTGAAGATTCAACTTAACAAATGGAATTTTGTAATAACCAAAAGAATGGTTGGATTCAGCTTCAGCAAAACAAAATGACATTTTTTGATAGTCAGAAAACTGGATTTTCGTAATTGTAGTTTCAGCAAAACAAAATGACATTTTGTAATAATTAGAAGACTTTCTCTTGTTATAGACTTTAGGTGAGAATACGTACCCATCTAGGTCCCTTTGATTATGATTTTAAGCAAGAATCACACATCTGCTATTCTAGAATCGTATAAATGTATTTTTTCTAGCTATCTTGTCGGTATATAATTGAAACCAACATCAAACCCTCTTTCTTTTATATCAAATTGTGTGATTTCCTTGCGATAATTTACTCCTATTTGTGGTCTGGAACGTGTCTTATTTTGGCATAAATATGCACTTGCAATATTACATTTATGTTCATTTCTTCCACACCTGTATTTAAATAATATGCAAACATGTCTCTTTCAATAGCCACTAAATATTTCCATTTTCCATGATTGTATTTCTATATTTTGAATTTATATGACTGTATTTATATGTTTCAATCATGAGCATCATGGTTTCTTATGTTTCAATCATTAGCTCAGTGGTTTCTTTCCTAGAATGTTTCTTGGCCAATAATTCCTAAGATTTTTTTATATAATTGTATAGATACTTGAATGTATGATTATTGCTTCTCACATGACTAATACCCTTATGGCTATTCTTTTTTATAGTCCTATGTATCATATTTCCAATTAGCGTTTAAAGTTTGGTACAAATTTGGGGATTCAGCATCCAGAATGGCTAGAACATTTGAGTCCATAGTATTTAAATACAACATGCATTTACCAATTTTTTTTATAGTGAGAATATTGGATGGATTTAACCTTAGCGAAACAAAATGACATTTTGTAATGATCAAAATAATGTTTGGAATTTTGTAATTGTAGATTTAGAAAAGCAAAATGAGTCCATGGAAAAATAACTAAAATCAGTTGGCTCATAGCCATATCTATTAGGCCTTATTAGTTCACAAAGTCTTGTTTTCAAATTCGAGTTTTTCACCATCTTTTACAAGAGAATTTGTGGAAGATGTAGAATAAATGGTTGAATCGAACTACTCAGCAAAGTGGACAACCCTTTTAAATTAGGATTTGTATAAATGTCATCAAAAATCCAATATACCTTCACATTTTCATGGTTACCAAGATTTTCCCTACGAGGCATGTGATTATGAATGTAATTTTCATAATTCATTGTTTTAGCATCTAAATAAGGGGTTATGTTCTTGCAGTTGGCCACTCTTTCAGTGACTATTTATTTTTGAACAATGTCCTTATGCTGAAGGGTGTACACATTGATGTTGAGTACCATATTTTCTATTAAATGTTTGAATTCATGAGTGTCATACTCCCCCCATTTTTCTTGACATTTTCTTCATAGTAAGGGATAATTGATGCTTAGTAAAATCCTTAATGGTATTAAAAGGAAAAAATGCCTCACTTTTGTACTAAATAAATTACAGCCAAGAGAGACATAAGTCATCACTAAAGGTGAGTGCATACTTAGCCGTTGAAACTGAATGAGTCAGAAATGGGAGCGATCACTATGTACCATATTACAACATTTGATAGCACACATGGCCTTAACTTTTGGAAAAGGATATTCATGTAAGAAACTTTAGGAATACCAAGTACCAAATTTGGTGGTATTGACTGTTGCAGATACCTATAATTGATGTCTAAATATTTTATGCAAAAATATACTCAAGAAATCAACATGTGTAATAAAGTAGGAACCTAAAGAGGGCTCAAAACCAATGAATGTGTATAACCAAGAAATATGATCAGGTCTTCCAAAAAAAAGAACATTTTTTTAATTTTTATTTCTTTAATGAACACATCATGAAGAGAAAAGTTAAAACTCTATTGTCTTCCCATCACAAAAGTGACAAATTTAATAAATAGAGAGTAGATTAGTAGAAAGTTTAAGAGTAATGTAATATCCCAAAGCTTAAAAATTTCGACTAACCTAGCACACTATATTTTTCTAATTAATATAATCCTTTAAAAAAATGACAACATATAAGGGATATGGAATATAAGAAACTTTATTTAATTAATTACTAAAAATAGCACATGCCAGAATAACTAATACAAGAAACCCTTGCCAATGGCATGCAAGATTGCTAATCAAATGATAAATCACATGATTGAAACACAATCATGGACCCTCCATGGATCCACCAGACAAATAACTCCCACGTGGTTTTCATCCCTGGGATCAAATTGGAACTGGCCTTGCCAATTTCTCAACAAAGGAAAAATAGATAAATAACTTCGGATGATCTCAATGCGTAGCTCCTATCCTCTTTTATAGGCTTGATGCACTCTCTAGAAACAATATTTTGTTATTTCCCCCCAAAACATGAAGGAGAATAACGTGGGTGAATACCCGATGGGTAGATTCTGTCCATTTTGACCATGTCCAAAAAATGGAATATTACAAATCCTCCCGCCCATAGTGTGCTTTCCCTCAAGGAATACACTGCTATCCACGACATAAGAATATGTACACTGATATTTGGATCCCATACAACCCAGTGTGTTATTCCATGCCTCCATGCTAAATGAACCTGAATGGATCCTTCGATTCCTGGATCCCAAACAATCCTTTAATCAAACCCTCCCTTGATAAATTCACCTGGATCGCAAAAAATCCTTTGTTCAATCCCTCCCTCAATGGATTCTCCTATATCCAAACACCACCTAAGTCTTGGGACCCCTGGGTTATCACGCCCTCTCAAAACTCCATCATTTCCCATGCTTAAGGGCCCAAGCTGAAATATTCCCTTGGCTAATAGTATCCCATCAATAGAGTTCCAGCTCCTAATCTCTCGCCAATCCATTTCATGAAAATGATATAATGCGTTAATTACTTCACATGGAATAATTATACTATCCAGATGTTGCCTAATGCTCAACTTATGTTGCTCCACTTAGTCACCTGACATGATCCATTTGTAGAACTTTGCTCTGTTATCCTTAATGTATTAAGGTGGGTTGGTAGTGTTGCAAGTCATATCTATGTACTCATGTAGAGGTTTTACCTAAAACTCCCAACTGTACTCTTCTTGCTACTTTGTGAGTGGCTTGAGTCGCTCCTCAACACTAGACATCTTGGATGTTGACTCCACACATACTCCTTTGAGCTCCTCATTTTTCCTATTCTCCTATAAGAAAGTGTCTCAGACTTCCCAAACCCTCTACTTCAACATCATAAGATATGTCTTTAAATGCATGATATTTTTTCAAAGGTATTTTACTAGAAATTTTGGTGCCTTGTTGAATGTCTTTGTACCTATCTGCACCGGATGCCCAACGACCATAACTTCAACTTGAGCCTTTGATTGGATCTTTGGGAATGGTTCTATATTCCCATTATAGATTTCATTTTTCTCATCATGCTCATGATGTTGGTTTATTACTACCGACTCCTGATTTTATTCCCCTTGAATTTTCTTCCTAGTCTTCTCCACATGTGGGAATAAGTTGCCCACCCTCTCTGGTTGTCAAACATGGATGTACTGGTGGAATGTTATCTACAATTGATTTCCCTTACTCTTTATGGATTTTCTCCTAGACACCTATAGACTCACCTACCACATCATCAGGAGGAATTGCCTCCTTCCTTTCCCCATGTACGTTTTCAAGCTGACTGATTATCATCGGCTTGTCATGAAAGTTTGTTTGAAAGCATTGGTATTATTTCTAACAATATATACTTGAATGCTTAGATCCTTCATAAGTTCTATTATGAAAATAGGTGAACCCATTATGGATGAATCCCCATGATCTACAAAAGTTTCTAATTGTTCTGCCTTAGTTGACTCCTTATGAATTAGACATGAATGGTTAAGGGCCTAAGGTCCCTTGCAGATAAATCATAGTCCTGTACTCCTTAGTTCATTCTTGATATAGATTTTGTTCTTTCTTCCTCCATCAATCTTTATCAACTCGTTCCTAGTCAACACCCTTCGGAGCACATTTCTATTTTTCCTGACCTACTTCTCGGCTAGATCATAGGAAGTTGGTGATCCCCGTGGTTCCTTCCTCCAAATGGTCAACAATTTGGATCTTAGTATCTTGAAAATGTTAGCATCTCATTCTATAATAGAGACACAATATTTTGCATGTTTTTTTTTCACATATTCTGGATAAAATGTTGTAATTTTCATGTAAAATCATTGTATTAAGTGAAATATTGAGTCGTCAGATTCCAAATTTAGCATAAAGGTACCAATGATGAACTCTACCATGATTTTTAAAATTATACACCTCTTCTGAAAGGTAGGAAGCATAATGATATTCAATGCCTGAAGGTATTGTATTATCAGCTGCAGTATATATGTCAGGATATCATTATTATAGGGCATTAATGGCGAATTTCGAGCCATGACCCCACTAAGACAAGAAGAAAATGTGAGCCTCGCCTATTCACAAGGATGTTCCCAAAGTGTGGATTGGATTAGTACAAGCATAGATGGATTGAGAGCCCAACTTAGTTTCTTCCATTCTTGTATCCCCACCTTGGACATACATGTGTCTAATTCCTCCAACTTTTGAAGTTCTATTTCTAACTTTGTTTGTTGCAATTCATATCCAACTGTGAAGAGCTTAACCCCTCTTCACTGTCCTTCCTTCACTTCCCATGGGAGCTTCTGCTACAAAATGACATAGAATATTTTTGAGAAAGCTTTGTTGCTTTCACCATTATTCTGGTCTAAGGTGGTACTGCTACGTAAAGGACCATATATTCTCACTATTTGATCAAGGAGTGTTTGGGTGTATTCCAAGGTTCTTCAAAACAATCCATCTTCTCCCATACCCAAGCAATAAAATATGAAAGGATACACTAATATCTCATGGGGAGATTATATCAACATTCTAAATAATTTCAACAAATCTTACCCAATGTTTCCCCCTTTAGAAGCCCCCCCCCCCCCTCCCTTTTTATATAAACAACAACTGAACCAAAATCAACTCTTATTTTCCTTCCTTCCTTTTTTTTCTTTTAATTATCTCTCTTCTCTTATTTTTATTTCTAAATCAATAAAAATTTCATAAGTACAAAGTTCAAAAACTAATAGTAGATATTGCCTTACCTTCTAACCATGTTAGCGCGTAATGCTCTTTGCGTCAACCTCAAAAAACCTTTTCTTTCCACTTTCTGAGTGACTTCACAGTGGGTACTCGACCTCAACTTTGTGCTTTATCACCTATTTCCTATGATTTCAATGGCCAGTTTATTTGAAGTGCATAATGAATGACATATTTAATTCACTGCGCACTTGGTCACATGGTATGCACTCCAATCTCCTATGTAAGACAAATTCTTTCCAAACGGACCAGTTGTGCCCACGATTCCTTGATCTCACTGGATTTAATTCCTTCGTGCTCTGTGGAAGTAACCTCGTTATTAGTCAATGAGTATTTCAACTAATTTTATTGGTGTTTCTTGCCTTCAGTTCTCACCCAATAACAATTATATTTTGAAATCTATCGCCGTCACTCTTCCTTGGACGTCACGAGTATATATGGATGTGTCACAATATGACCTTTCAGCCATGGATACTGTTAGTGTATGCCATTCTTGCTAGTCACCAGTGATCAAATATGATCTTATAAGGTTTTTTTAGGGTCTTATGTCAATTTTTTATGATTTCAATAGGTGTTCAAATAAAAATTTGGTCACTGGCTAGTGTGTCTATGTGTGTTACTACCCCCTTCAAAAGTCATGTTGTGGTCATTTCCATCACTCATTTCAATGAGTCGCCAACTAAAAAATCTCTCCATCAACATCTCAATCACATCTCCATGGTCATGATTCAGCTCATTGCATGTAGCGTCACCATTAGGGTTAGGGTCAAAATCATAAAAAAAATCAGCCATTTCACCATTGAATTCAACATTGAATGAGTAATAATATTGAAAAATGTCCAATAAAGTTTTTAAAGTGTAATTTCATTTTAATAATTAATGTAATAAGTTTCTCAAAGGTTGTAAAGCTGTGAAGTTTCAAAACAAAAGTGAAAAGACTTGGTGGGGCCACTTAACCACCAAAGGTGAAATTGATTTCGAAAGCTACAAAAGACTAAATGAGCCTCTCATTTGCTCATTTAATCTTCAAGAAACCTCTCTCAACCAAGGAAACTCACTCTCACCCTCATAAAATAAATTTCTTTTACCAAGAGTGTCATCTCTCCTAAGAGTTGTGCTTCTATTGCGCATTTGGTGCGCACGTGCTATGCTTTTACCCCAGCGATGTGATTTCTTCATTTTGGCACAAATAATCACTCCAAGTGGATTCTACATAAAAAAAAAGGTTCCATTTTATTAGAGATAGGTAACTGGGTCCTCCAAATCACCTCTTGTGTCTTCATATTGTGATTGGAAAGAAAAATTCTCTCTTCTAGGGTTTTAGTACATTTTCTGTGTTTTATGTTTACATTTACAAAATGTTTAAAGAAACACTAATATTGTAGCTTACTCACCTTCGCCAATTTTTTATACACCTACCTAATCATTTTCCCCACCCCCTACTCCTTCTTTTCCCTATTTTCCTATAAACCCTGGCCTAGACTAGACATTTCTAGGTTAGGGTTGTTTTTCCTCTTGTTGGACACCTTCCCCTTACCCATTCCCTCAAATTTTGCTTTCCCCTACTTCCTAACATCTATCCCTACCCCCCTATATTTTCCAAAGAATTTAATAAGACATAAACGCCTTCATCTCCCTTCATTCCCAAAAATTTCCCAAATCCCCTGATTCTGCCTTCACTAAACACTAATTCCCTTTCCCATTGAGCTAGGGTTAGAAAAGGATTATGAAACCACTAAGTAGAAGAGGCACAAGGGAGGTCATATCAACAATTATGAGACCATTTCAACAAATTATATCATGTCTTCACCCTTCCTCAAGAAAACATTTCAGGATGTTGGTTACCTTGCCTTTTGCCAAAAGGTTAAGGAATTTTGTTTTCATGAGAAACTTACTAGTACTTTCACCACTAGATTGAGGAGAGATAAGGTAAATATTTTAGGGGTGGTGTTCACTCTTTCAAAATAGATCATTTCCTCAGCCATAGGGATTCCAAGTAGTGGTGAAAACTAGTTCAAGAGTAGAGACCTTGACCTTGGCAGCTACGAAATGTACTTGAAGCCAACATACAAAGAAAATCCTACATACATCTTTCCATTTAGACACTTGCTGGAAAAATGTGACCCTCTCATGAAATTGATCATGAGGTACTTCACATCTGATGTTTTATACTCAAGGTTATATCATAATCATATGATGCTCTTGATGCATTTCACCAGTGTAAAAACCCTAAACATGCCTCATTACCTTTACAAGACTATGGTAAAGATGGCAGATAAGGTAAGGAGAATGGTACAGAATCATCATGCTAGATTTTTTCATCATGGATTGGTGAAGGTTGTGGTCTTTCATTAGTTAACACAGATCAATTTTTCATGGGATGACTTTGTATATTAAAATTCTCTTTTGTCTTCAACAATTCAATCTAGCAGTCACTCTACACCCTTGGCTTCTCCAACATATCAAGAGGTTGATTCCTCAAGAAAACCTACCAAAAGAGTTCCCAGGGCAGAGGTGATAGAAACATATGTCATAGGTAAGAGTCTTGTGTTTTCTCTAGATATTTTTGAAAGGGCCAAGCCTACATCAGGTGAACAAGAAACATCATCACATCATGAGGCACCATTGCAGGATGGGGAACCATTCCATCATGACACTGACATGGAAGATTCGGAGGTGAATCAAGAGAAGAAAACATTGGAGCAGATCAACATGGAGAAGGATGTTGAGATAAAATAACTTAAGGATAGCTTATCAAAGCCTAACTTCGTAGTCTCATTCTTGGAACAAGAGAATATGCAATTAAAGGTCAATCAACTACTCTTAAATAGGCCCATGGTTGATTTTAGCAAAGTCGATGTAAAATTTAAGGCAATGGTTGAGATTGATGATTCAAATGATCAAGAAGAGTAGTTTGGAAGAAAGAGACTAAGGAAAAGAGGCCTCAAAATGGCACTTGAGCAACAAAAAGAATCAACTCCACAAAAAACTCAAATGATAGTTGATGAACTCATATTGGCATAAATCGAGAAGGATATGGAATATTCGCTTCAATGGGTGAATTTACACTTGGATAAGCTCCTCAAGATGGAAAATAAAAGCAAAAATGTACAAAGGCACATGGCTATGCATTACCATACAAAGAATGAGGTCTCGAAGGTCACGATCAAGCAGTTGAAGAAAAATATCAAGGAAACCCTAATGAGGAAAAAAGAGAAGGATAAGTTGGATTTTCTTGCTGAAGCCTCTCTAATAGCATAACATATCATCATAGGTCTTCATGGGACAATTTTGGAAATTTTTTGAAGATTTTGTAAAAAAAATTGGTTTTTTGTGACTTTCGGCCAATTTGGAAAATAAAGTAGAGGCAAAAGAAAAATTCCTTAGCGCTGCGCTTTTTCCTCATCTATCAAAATGCAAAAAAATTATACGCATGGATATATATTTACTCATACATCTTAGCTATCCACCCGGGGTGCCTTGTCAACAAAATGGTGAAGAGAAAATGCCAAAAAAGAGGTCTAAAACACACTTTCTCCCATTTTTTTGGAACAGGCACTACGCTTTTGGGAGTAGCTGTGGGAAAATGAAAATTTCTCCCTCATGGAGTGTCAATTTGGCTTGCGTTAGATATCTAATGAAAACTAGACATCCTCAGATTTCCAATGCATCTTTCAAAAGTGTATTTGGAGGATCGGAAGGTGACCAAAAGTCTCTCACAAGACAGACACTACGCTTTATCAGAAGTGCATCGTGCTTTATCAGACATGCGTTGCACCTTTCCCTGTGTGTGCAAATTTCAACTTTTTTGTCAATAAAAATTGATCTAATGATATAATTACTCTATTTTTATGTTGATGTTATGTAATGAAGGGTAAATGGGTTTTTTATAGTCACTTTGATGTAATTTTGGACCTCATTAACGAGGAGCATCTTAGTGAACTCTATTTGGAGGATTTGTTTTAACCTCCCTAAACATTAGGGTTTTACTGACAGATATCTTTAAGTTATTCCTACACTGATGGATTCAACCCCCGAGAGAGGGGAAGTTATTTTTGAGTCTATATGTATGTGTTTTCAGTCATTTTGATGGTTCTACATCAAAGGGTGAAAGTCTTGTAGCTTGTACTTCATCACTTTTCACAGGAAATCAAAGGACAATTGCAACTATTATTTAGGAATTCTCATGTTGTGTGTTTTTGAAAATGTTTTCTCTCTGTTATATTTTTATATGAATGATATACTTGCCTTCTTAGCATATCTATCATCTTCAGTGATTTTCCTAAGATGTTATAGGAACAATTCTTTTCATTAAATATTTGTTTTGTCACGAATCTCATTTTACTGTAATTTTCCTTCTTGATTAATGAATTCATGGTGCACATTCTCATTATGATCTATTTCTCTTTAAAACCATACAATGCACCGACAAATCCTAAGGCATCACAAAATCATAGCTATCTTTCTCCTCTATATCCCTTGCAACTGCGACCTTTGATACTTTGACCTAGTTCCCTGATTTTCGTCCCTAGTGTTGTGGATCATTTGCAATATCATTTTATTTTAATTTTGAAAAATACAAAAAAATAGAAAACTACTAAATAGATAAGTTAAAGTATTAAAGTTCATATACTTCAGCATAAAAATATTTCTGCTCGTTATATTAAAGTCAAAAGTTGAAATACTTTTAGGCTTTATGAAGGCGGGTCCTAGTTCAAATTTTAAATATCGATCGCTTTATCGAGTGGGTTTCGATGATTTATTAAGCAATGAGAAAATGACTCAACCCGCAAGAACTTATAGCATGTGGGTTAACATGGAGGGTGCCTCCACAGTTGACTTTGTTGACTGCAGGAGTAACCCAGATGAACAGTTGAGATTGACTGTGGGGGCATAGGGCAAATGAATCCTCCGTACCTTGAGCCCCCGCCCCCGCAATCACGTTTGTCGCCAAGTTGGTTACAGTTGTCATCCACGTAAAGATTTCTTAATAGTCTGTTGGCACGTCTTATTAGCATTTAAGTTCAAATCCGCGCCACCTACTTAAGTGAAATTCTCATTATTTCTGAAATTATCATTGGTTAGTTGGTGTTTGAAGTTTGTCTGTGTTGCGTCCTTTTTATTTTTCTGCTACCTTGTCAATTATTGCTCACCATGTAATTTGTCTACCATCCCAAAGTTAAAATATGGCTAAACGCTCATCCCTGTCAGGTTCTGCTATTCACATCCCTCTCATGCATACCCAGAGGGATATCCAGGATACAAATTGTTCCCTTGACCACCTATATTTTTACCAGCAAGTCCACTTAAATGATAAGAATTCTCCAATTTATACCGCCATGGAAAAAACTGGTGTTCTATCTACATGTATCCCAAAAAATCATATTTTTCTTGAATTTATACATTGCCTAGTGTCTGTTATCTACCCTAGGAAATGTTTTATAGTGAACTATCAAGGGGAGAACACTTTGCAAGTGTCAGCTTAGTTAATTAGGTAAGCCCTTTGTTTCCATGAGTTAGAGTCATATATCCAATTCTCTGATGATTCCTTGATAGCATATTACGACAGTCTTGCAGGTCAAGATTTTAATCAATTCATTCATTTTCTGAAGCCAAATACACAGCATTTTGAACCTGACAGTAAAGAGTTCCCTATGGAGGTTTTTGATATTGAAGTCAAACTGGTGCTGAGCTGCATTGCAAAGATTTTGGGAAAATACGATGACAGTATAATGGATAAGTCAATTTTGTGGATGTTTGCCATGATGATGAAGCCAGGAGTGTTGCTGGATATTCCATCCTATTGGTAAGACGTTGTTAACTCTCAGCACATGAGCTTATCATTAAAGGGTTCATTTAGGTTTCCCTCACTTATTGTTTACTTATTATTATATCAAAATGTAGAAGAATTCATGCATCTGGGGTTAAACATTATGGATATGAATAAGGGGAGACAATCAATAATATTTTGGATAGATATACTGAGAAAAGAATAGAATGAGGGTGGTTTTTTTTATTTTGCTGGTAATTTTATGTATTCTACATATAAAGTTTTGAATGGAATTTCTCCCCCCTGTTTTTTGCCAAAAGCTCAAGAGTTCTTGCAATTGGGGGCCAGTTGTAAATTTGGTGATTGGTTTGTTTTTAAAGATTATTCTGAAATTGGACTTTATGGAGCTAGTGTTGAACCCTATAGGCTTCATGTGTTTGTGCTTATGAGATTATTTGCTCTAGATTTTATTATTCAAAGTCTAAATGTTGACCAAATTCACTTTATGCCTATGAAGAAGGGTCAGATGTTCAAATTTCCACTGATTGTGGGTCCCTTTATAGTTAATATGAGACAAGAATTTGATGAAGTCACTTAGATGTTATATGGAATGCACTTACTGTTAGGAGAGAAGTGTGCTTATGATGCTCATAGTGTCATTTCTAGTAGAACAATTGATAATGGATATTCAACCTTCATTCATGAGAGCAGACCAGATCCTAAAAAATGGCAACTAAAGGTGTTGTGAGTTCATTAAGTTCAATGTTCAGACTCCTATTATATCAGAAAAATCAAATAAAAGAGGTATAGAGGTAGTTGTTGATTCAGAGGACAAGGAACAGAGAGCTAGGAAGAGAGCAAAGTTAAATGAAGAGTTTGCAGATACTCAACCTGATTTTTCATTATAGTTGGGAGGTGATCAAAATGTCCCTGCTTCACCGAGGAGGCATGAGAGCACTCAAGATAAAGTGCATATAATTAGAAAAATGTTTTCCCAGACTTTAGAGAGAAATCAGAAGATGAAGGCAAGTATAGAAGCTCAATCTGAGTACCAGATAGCTCCAGACCAAACAAGATATCTAACTGCAATGGATCTTGAAAAAGATCAATTCAAAATTTCCCTTTCACATCCTTCTAATATGTCAATTGGTTCTTCTAATAATTTCAATACTGTAAATTTGACTGTAGATGTGAAGAAAATACCATTGCTCGATAAAGTGAATCTACACATGCAAACAGGTTAGTTGATTGTAAATGACCTAACAAAAACTAATGCAATGGAAATGAGGGAAGATAATATGCTTGGAAAAGTGATAAAGCAGTTGAAGTTATAATAAGCCAATTCAAGGTCTTCAAAAATTATGAAAGAATAGCTTAAAAAGATCATAGTGAGGATTGGAGTAGCTCCCAATAACAGGTCTATTCTGCAGAAGCTTTTGCAAAGTGCTAAATCATAGATATTTGTAATAAAGAAAAAATTGAAATTACCTACAGGACAACATTCCATGGCAGCAGAAGTTGCAGAGGTGGAAAATGAAAAAGAAAAACTTCTTCAGCAGCTCATGCAAAAGGAAGAAGAATTCACTAAATTAAAGCAAACTGGACTGTCATTACAAATCCATATTGAAAATCATACTTGCACTTTTATTTTTCCATCAGGTAGTGAAGATCCATCAACACAAATTTCTCAATTAACTATTGAATTGAAAATGGCAGAAAGAGATTGAAAAAGAGTAGAAGCTGATTTAGAAACAACAACAAAGATTATAAAGGCCACTGAAGGAGAAGTCAGTAAATACAAAATGGACTGCCAAAATGCTGAGGCTGAGATTAAAAGTCTTAAAGAAAATTTTAAGGGAAATATATCCTTAATACAAGCTAAGGATATCATCTGGAATGATATTATTGAAGGAATGAAAACCATCTGGGATTTTCTAACTATTATTGTAGAAGAAAAAAATCATTATCAAGGAATTTTAAGAGCAAGTCATGACAAAAGAATAGAAGAAAATCAATGGGGCTATTTGGGAAAGGAAGTTCATTAATTTCATTGATTCTAAATAGATCAGGAATTGGAACAAAATGAAATTAAAGACATAATTGTATATGTAGTAGAAATTAACAAAATGATTGTCAAAAATGATTTTAGGAAGTCTGCAAAAAACAAGATGATTGAGTTAAAGGAAGCAGTTAGTCAATTTGATAAATTATTTGATAAAATAGCAAGAGAAGGTTTGCCATCATGTTGGGGGCTTGGAGGTGGTCTTATGTCATGGAAAAATTATGAGCCCTTGCTAGTTTTGGCAAAAAGTAAGGTAGAGAGAACTCATGAGAAAACTCAAGTTCTTAAAGGAGCAACAGTGATCAATTTCCTTCAGAGAAATTTTCAACTGTTGTGGTTAGTGAAAAACCTATTTGTGGAAAGACCATCTTTCAATAGAATCAGTGCTTTCAGATTGGAGTTTCACAAGCTAGTTCATTCACCAAAGAAAAACATCAAAATATGGAAGAAGTGCAGAGCCTGGACGACAGATTTACCAAAGGATCCCTCGGCTGCAAAGAAATATAAATCATCCAGTCAAGGAAATTTAAAAGCATTGTCATCAATCCATATTCAACATATAGATTAGGATTTTAATTTCATGTTACTTCCTCTTTTAAAGAGAGGATGTAATTGTAATAAGACATTTTCGAAGACATGTAATAGATATTCTATGACGTCCTAAGTAGTTAGAGTAGTTAATATTAGTTATAGTAGCTACAAACTTCTCTATATTGTATGTAATGAGATAGAGAAGAAAGAGAAGGGTTTTGAGTTTTGGACATTCAAACTGCAATTATTGTACTCAGATTTCAGATGGTAAATGAATGAAAATAAATTTTCTGGCATTTTTTAATGTTGATACGTCTTCAAGTTTACATTTTGTGTTTTCCATCTCTAAATAATATGAAGTAATGAAGTTGCAGGTCTCTTTTTACTTGTGTAATTAAGAGTTAAAACCCTTAATATGCACTCCTTCATTTTGACTGTTTCTTTTCTCATAACTTTTCTGGAGTTTGAGGTGATATATTCTGTATAACAACATATCAGTTCAGACTTCTTTCTTATATTTTATGCTAATCATTCCATTCTACATCAACAAATAACAACATTGTGGAACATTCATTGTATTTCATCTTTAAGGGTTTAATGATAAATATTTGAGGGTGATTAAAGAAAGACAAATATTTCTGTGACATAATTATATAAATTTATTAAGCATTGATTCCTTATCACAACTAAGGGATTGTCTCTTAAGGTCCAACATTTTTTGGCCCTGTTGCTGGAGATGAAGAAGCGAAATTTTTTCCCTAGGTTTGGTTCATATTTCCTCTAGTTTTGCAGAGAGGAGGAAATGTTAAAGCTATGTTTCCATTTTATAATTTTGGCTTATAAGAGGCCACATACGAGGTCAGATACCTCTTAGCAGAAAGCTCCTATTCACTTAGATCTGGAAAAGTTGGTTTCTAAAAAAGGCTAGAAATGAAGGACGCTTTCTACACCTGATGCCACACTGTCTGTACCAAGCAGCAGTTCCCATACCCTTTCATCAAAGGATGTTTCCCGGAAAGTAATTTTCCGGGAACAAGAATCCTCGTCTTCACCCATTCATTTCCAAGAACGAAGATTAGAAGAACAATCTTTGGAGCCCGTTTCATTCACATTTATAAAAACTCAACCTAATACAGTTTCCATTTCTTCTTCTATTATTCATCAACCTCTTCCCATATTAGTTTTTTCACCTCATCCATCTACATCTACAACTGGTATACAATCCCCACCTACTCAAGGAGTAGTTAATCAAGGCATAAACATGGTAGCCCCTGCTTTCTTGATGAACATATATGCACCATTAAATCTTCCGCAACCAATGAATTCAATGCCTCGGGAATACCTTAAGTTGCTTCCTAGATTTACTGGTGAAGATGAAATAACTGCAGAAAAACACTTGCCTTTGTTTTTCACTTTTGCTAAAAATTTAAATGTTGAACATATTAATGTAGTAATGAGACTTTTTGTATAGTCTCTAAATGGAGAGGCAAGAAAATGGTTTAAAGGATTACCAAATGGCTCAATTAATGATTGGGGTGAATTATAAATATAATTCATCCAAAGATGGGTTGAAAAGAGAGATCGTGGTTATTCAATGATAGAGTTTAATGCTATTAAGAAAAATTCTGATGAAAACATCAATGATTTCATTAAAAGACTTAACAAATTGTATAATAGTTTTCTTGTAGAAATGAAAACCCCTCCTATTGGAGAAAGAGTTTTTTTTGTTGGGGCACTTGCATCAGATTTTAGTTTTACGTTGAGAGAGAGAATATCTCCAACTCTTGAACAAATCCAAACTGATGCTTTGGAGATTGAAGCAAATATGAATGTTGCTGGAAAAGCACAAGAAAGCAGCTAGTTCAAGATAAAGGTAAATCCAAGGAAGAGTCATCATAGGATCAAAGGATTAACGACATGACTAAGGTCATCAAAAATTTCTCAAACAAACTAGTGAACATGGAATTGGATAATAATAAACCTGCACAAAAGAACAGAGGGGTTTTTAATCCCCAATTCAGAAAGTAGCCCTTGCAGATATTGCAGAGGGAAAGAAGAGATCAAGACCAATTTCAAGCACCCTTATATATAGAAGCAACACCTTCACAGTCTACGGATGATGATCTGAAAGAGGTTGAATATCAAATCTCTGCTGTTTATATGGAGGATGATGAAGAAGAAAAAAAATGTGAAGAAGAATGTACAAAGGCTGATGTATCATTTGACCAGGAAGAAATGGGTGATTATTGTAAGCAATTCATTGCTCTTATGCAAGTAGAATTGCATAAGAAGTATGAATTGAGATCAAAAAAGAGATTGAGAACTCAGGATGATGAGGAAAAAGAACCAGATTCAGTTCCTTCTCCAATTGCAACTCCATAACCAACGAACTTAGTAAATCAATTAGACAAGGAAAACAACCCATGAATCGAGTAAAAGAAAATGAGAAGCAAAAAAATGAGGCTTCCAAAAGTAATTCTACTGATTAAAATATTTTGGAGAGGATTGTTACTTTACTTGAGCAACATGCTAATCCTAAAAAATATCAAGAAGAACCTAAGAAAACTGTTAAACAAAATCAAACTTTCAATTTGTCCAAAGAGTTATAAAAAGTTAAATTTCAAGTACCCTTGCTTGATTTAGCTAAGACACCTAGATATAAGAAGGAAATTGTAGAGTTTATTAATCTCTCTCATTCTGATGATGCTGCTGATATTGTGAATTTGCAATAAGAAAAACCGGTGGTCACCTTTGCTCCTCATGTTCAAGAGGTAGATTCCTCTATTTCTCCTTTTTATATATCAGTGCTTCTACACGATTTCATTATGCATAATTGTATGTTAGATTCTGGTGCATCACATAACCCTATGCCATTATCTGTGATGAAAGAACTAAATTTAAAAATCACTAAGCCCTATAGATACTGTGACAGCCTCATTAAGAGTTAACTAGTATTAAGTAGTTAAACACAATTTTCTTATTTTTATTTTCTGGCAAGAAATACTTAATTGTTATGTTTATGAAACAAATTCTTATTTTCTATTTTTTTATTGAGTTAATTGGAGGAATAAATGAGTAAAAATAAAATCTTTTAAGCTGATGGTAAAAATTTTATAAGAATAGGAAGTGGTTGGGGATAGATGGAAAATAGTTACCTACTCCTCTGAGGAAAAAGTTGAATCCCAGGAGAGGAGTAGGGGTTCTGTGCACAATTGGTATAGGGGAGTATTTTCTAGAGCTGGTGGTGACCAGTTGAAGATAACACATAGCAACCCTTGTGAAGCCAAAACTTTCTGAGTTTGACTGGATTGGCCATCCAGAGTCATAGCAGAAAGAGGTATCTATTCCACTATTAACCCATGGTATCGTCCATATTCTGGAGCTAGGGGGCATGTGGAGGATGTAATAGCCTCCCTTGAATGGTTGGGAGGACAACATCTTAAACTAATTAATCCAGATAAGTATTACTATGTAATTATAAGCAGGTTATTCAAAAGTTGAAAAGATTTCTTTACAGTATTACTGTTGTTGGGTTACTGTCTTACTATGAAAACCTGTAAATTATGTGTATGTTGTTTACAAATGTGAGAGACAGAAATAAAGTTGTAGACAGTTTGTTCTCTAGATTTATGGAAATATACTGTGGAAATTACTAGTAATAAAATCTAGTTTATTTCTTTATTTTCATAATATGATAAAGTTACAGTTTAAATCCCTGTATGTTGTGAGAAAATACAGAGAACTAATAGCTATGTATTGGAAATAATATATATATCAGAAGTAGCATAGTTTACTATAAGAAAATAGAATATGCCATTTAAAACCTTGTATGAGAAGAGCAGAGACCATATATTGTTTTTCTTTTCTGTTACTGTGGAGTATACTGATGAAAACAATTTATATAGGAGTGATTCTATTAAGAAAAAACACTGCAGAAGAAACTTTGCATGTATAAGTCATAAGATAACCAGAACTAGGGGATTAGATCCAACGGACTATCAACCCTAGTTCTAGGCAAAAACCAAAATCAGGGGTGCATCGTCCATGGCTGTTAACCCCATTTATATACATAGGCGTTATGAATCGGTGGCCCGGACACCTCAAGGAGTATACAATATATAATCAAGAATTATTAGAATATAAAAATCACACAACTCAGTGAAAAAAGAGCAAATAGAGAGAATGCGAAGTTATCAGTGCTAGTAAACTTATCAACCATTTCTTAACGGTATAAAAGAGATAACTGTTAAAAATAAATGAACTATGTATTTTCGTGATTTAGTCACCATGTCTCTTTTTAACTAATAAAATACAAAGAACCCAGAAACTCTCATCCGCTAACTGCGAGAGTATTTTCATGCAAGTAAAGACTAAGAGTTCTAGGTAAGAAAACCCTTCTAAACTGGAAATGGCATAGAATGAGTTCATTGCGAAAATGGAAAACAGAAAGATTTTATTCCAAAGTAAAAGATTATAGTAGGAAAAATACAATGTGCATTGTACAGCATATTCAAACTACAATAAAAATTAGCCATGAAATAGAGTTATTATTCTCACGGAAACTCCCTTAAATTTGGGATTAAACCCTAGTATAATCCTTTACAAAATTATTAAAAATATCATTCGAAAACCTAGGTTGGGCTTTTAAACCCTCAACTAGGAAATTACAAATTTATGAGAAGAAGTTGAGTTCTATTAGCTAGAACCAGAGCAGCATATTGAAAACCTAGGGTTTGATCTTCCTTGAAGACTGAAGGGTACCTGAGAAATGGACAGGAGGAAATATCAGCTGGGAATCGAAGCATCTACATCATGTATCCTAGGAAGGAGACTCTGTCGAGAGTAAAGCAGGTGAGGACCATATACCTATGCTAGTAAAAACGGAGGCCAGTGGTTAATGAAAGCTTACAAAAAATCATAGGTAAGTTCAGCAAATAAACCTTGTAATTCATGGGAGAAAACTTTACCTGAAGAGGGGTGAGAACTCCTTTGGGGCCGCTCTACAAGAATATTGAATCATGTAAATTAACTACTAAATTCCAGAATGAATAAATAGATCTAAGTTAAACTCTGTATAACTATGGAGAAAGCTATTTCTTTATACCTGTGAAAACTCGCAAAAAATCTCATTTCCTTTGCATCTGTTGTAGCTAGCCAGTCTTGCAGAGTAATACATCTCTGTAGAAGATAATAAATATAACAAAGCTCAGCTAGAAATGCCGACAACATCGATGTTATATAAAGTAAAACTAAAAGTGAATAGCAGAGTGGATTAGAAAACTAATGGCGTAAAGTGCACGAAGCAAACTTACACATAGGGGTGTTTGAGGGGAGCTCTCTTAGGAGGAGCCAAGCTCTGAAAATGATGAGTTTTCTCCATAGAGTAAACCATATACTCTCTGTTAGCTGCAGAGCCTCTACTATGAATTTTCCCTCGAAAAATCGCGTGGAATCCGAGGCCAAGCTAACAGCTGTCCCGACTATTAACTAGCCAGTACTGCCAAAATTAATGGGAATTGACAAACCATATCACAACCAGCAAATGGTAAGGCCAAGTGGCCGATTACGAAATTCAAAGAATCCAATGTCTGGATGATGTATTAATTTCTTTAATGAGTGGACGGATAATTTTTTTTAATATAAATATATATAGCCATTGAATTTGTGTATGGATTGGGTAGTAATTCATACCAAAGCAAAGTTTCCAAGTTTATAAATGTTCCAAATTAAAGGACATATAATAAAGAGATTTTAATTATAATTCCAATGATTGCTAAGGTCTGCAATGATGTTCAATATCAAGAAAAAATCTTCGTATTGTTTAATATTACTATCATATGATACATGAATAGAATTATTTTTTTATTGATGGTAAATAATGTTTGGGTGTTAGTGACAAGTGGTATCAGAGCTGGTTTCTACACTGGGATCCTAAGGGTCTATTAACAGTGAGTTTGTGTATTTGATCAGTGCACATAGAGAGGGAGAACCAGTGACAACGAGAATAATGATAGCATTGCAATCGCAACTAGAGGAAACTCAAGCACCAACAGTCATGCATCCAGAAATGTGGGTTAAGTTAAGTGTAGAACAACATCAAAAGACTAGTCGATTGCTCGAAGAACATCAACACCAAACTGGTTTTTCGTTGAACACAATGTATAAATTACAAGAGGAAATGTTAAGACTCAGAAAGGACAATGAGCGATTACTACAAGATCAGGAGAAAATTTTAAAAAGTTTATTAGACAAACAAAATCAGGAGATGGGACATCCCAGTGCTGAAAAAGAATTATCAACAGAATAAGAAGATCAGAAAACTAGAAACAACACTACAGGAAAAATTAAAAAGAGTCCCTCCTAGAAGAGAAAAAACAAGAATTATAATGAGGCGGATTCGGGAAATTTGTTTGACCAGCAAGACAATAAGAGATAGAAAGTGGAACTACAGGGGGAGTTTCGCAAAATTAAACCACCAACTTTTTATGGTGAGTCTGAGGAGGTAGCTGAAGCCTGGTTAATTAATATAAACAAGTACTTCCAGGTGTATGAATATAGTAGTAATCTGAAGGCCAGATTGGCTATATACCAGTTACGGGAAAAGGCCACTCGGTGGTGGGAATAAGTGAAAAATGTACGTAGTATTGATGAACAGGACATCACTTGGGAGTTGTTCCTGCAATATTTCAAAAACAAGTATTTGACAGAAAGGTTTTATGATGATAAGCCTAAGGAATTCCATGATTTACAGTTGGGGAAGATGACCATGGATGATTATGTCACTAAATTCACTTCCCTACTATGCTATGTTCCTTATCTCCAAGAGGAAAAGGGAAAAGTGCAAAGGTTTCTCAGTAGTCTACCTACTCATATGAGAGAATGGATAGAATTTTTTAATCCTACGACCATGGATGAAGCCATCCGTAAAGCATAGATGTGCTATCAACAGTCCAAGGCCAAAGGTGAAGGAGGGAAAAGCTAGTAGCCAAAGAAAAACCAGAAACATAATTCCAATTTTAAAAGCAGTAAAAGTGGAAATTCTAAAGGCACAACACGGAATTCCATCAGTAAGAAATTTGGTAGAAATCACCAAAGAATTAAATGGCTAGGGGAAGAGAAGCCCACGGAGGCATCTAGCAAGTCAGAGCAGGGACAGGCCAAAAAACCTCCTTTGAAATGCTAGGGCTATGGAGAGGCTCCTTATTATAAAAATTTTCCAAAACGAAATAAAAGTGAAACTGTAGCAAATCTGCAAGAGCCATCTCTGGGACGTGGCGCATAACATACCCCGCATCAATGTAGCCTTGGAAGATTGGCAGGCTGATTTTCAGCCCACAATGATCGAACTAGAAGGTACTTTACTAACTAAACTTGTTTCAATTTTGGTAGATCCTAGAGAAAGTTTGAGTTATGTAAGTCCCAAGTTAGTGGAAATGTGTAAATTGAAGAAACAGAAATTTAAGAATTCTTGGCTAGCATAGCTAGCTATTGGGGCAAAACAAAAGGTAACAACGAAAGTTCCTAACTGTGTGCTGGAAGTGGCAGAACAACAGCTACATGTAGATCTAAATATCTTACCACTGCGGTCTTATGATGTATTATTCGGTCTGGACTAGTTGGAAAGACACTGGACCCTAGTGGACTGCAAAGAAAAGATTATTTACTTCAGAATGCAAGATGGCATGCGAAAATAAATTCAAGGAATTAAAAAGCCTTTGCAATTACGACCAATAACAACATCCCAAATGGGTAAGTGTATCATAAAGGGATGTCAACTGTATGAAATACAAGTAGGATATGGAGAAAGCCAACTGATGAAACAGTTAAAAGAAGAAGCAAAAAAAGACCCGGAATATAAATTATTGTGGCAGCAAATGAAAGAAGATAAAAATCAAGGCAAAACATCCGAGTTTGGAAAGAATGAAGATCAGGTGTTAACTTTTCGAGGGAGAATTTATGTGCCCAATCGAACAAGTCTAAAGGAGTTAATAATGAATGAGTTCCACCGCAGCCATTATGCTGGCCATCCAGGATATCAAAAGATGCTTACTACAATAAGAAAGTCATATTTATGGCCAGGTATGCGTAAAAATATTGCTGAGTATCTAAGTAAATGTTTGGAATGTCAGTAGGTCAAGGTGGAGCACCATCTTCCTACAGGGCTATTGAAGCCCATACCCATCCCTGAATGGAAGTGGGAGGTTATTTCCTTATATTTTATCACGAGTCTACCACGAACAAAAATAGAAAATGACTCTATTATGGTAGTGGTAGACAGATTAAGTAAGTCTACCCATTTCATACCTGTACAGTCTACATACAAGACAATACATATTGCAGATATATTTATGAAGGAAATCTTTAGGTTGCATGGCATACCTAAGACTGTGATTTCAGATCGGGATGTTAAGTTTACATGCACATTTTGGAAAACTTTGTTTTCTAGTCTGGGAACACAGACACACTTTATTAATACCTATCATCCTCAGACTTATGGGCAGACATAACGGGTAAACCAAGTTTTGGAAGACATGCTGCTCATGTATGTGATGCAGCAGCCAACCAAGTGAGAATACTACTTGCACCTTGTGGAGTTTGCATGTAACAATGGGTACCAGGAATCTCTAAGAATGATTCCCTTTGAGGCATTATATGGTAGACAATTTCGTACACCTATAAACTGGAGTAGTCCTGAAACAAAATTATTGTTGGGACTCGAAATGTTGGCTGAAATGGAAGCTGAAGTAAAAATAATAAGGCAGAATCTAAAGGTTGTGCAAGAAAGAAAAAAGATTTACGCATACAAGAAAAGGTCCTACCACGAATTTGTAGTAGGGGACCACGTATACGTAAGAATTAAGCCCAAGAGAAGTACCATGAGATGAACCTCCTGTGCCAAATTGGCTCCTCGATACTGTGGACCTTTCCAAATACTGGAAAGGGCGGGACCCGTAGCCTATAGATTAACCTTACGTAGTCATATTCAGGTACACAATGTGTTCCATGTGTCCTTACTGAAGAGATATGTACATGATGAAAAACATGTGATTCATTGGCAAATTATTCAGGTAGGAAAAAGGATAGGAATCCTAACTTAAATTTCTAAATAATTGATGCATTATGACTTGAAAACACTTTCTTTTTAAGGTAGAACCAAACAGAGAGTTTCTAGTCGAGCCGAAACGCATACCTGACAGAAGAGAAATTCAACTCCGCAAATGAGTAGTTATCCAGGTGAAAGTGTAGTGGAATCACTTCGGACCAGATGAAGCTACTTGGGAGGATGAGAAATTTATGCAGGAATATTACCCGGAGCTCTTCACAGAGCTGGGCTGAAACACCGAGGACGGTGTTACTTCCAGGGGGGAAGATGTGACAGCCTCATTAAGAGTTAACTAGTATTAACTAGTTAAACACAATTTTCTTATTTTTATTTTCTGGCAAGAAAGACTTAATTGTTATGTTTATGAAACAAATTATTATTTTATTTTTTGTTATTGAGTTAATTGGAGGAATTAATGAGTAAAAAGAAAATATTTTAAGCTGATGGTAAAAAGTTTCCAAGAATAGGAGGTGGTTGGGGACAGTTGGAAAACAGTTGCCTACTCCTCTGAGGATAAATTTGAATCCCAGGAGAGGAGTAGGGGTTCTGTGCACAATTGGTATAAGGGAGTATTTTCTAGAGCTGGTGGTGACCAGTTGAAGATAACTCACAACAACCTTTGTGAAGCCAAAACTTTCTGAGTTTCACTGGATTGGCCATCCATAGGTCATAGCAGAAAGAGGTATCTATTCCACTGTTAACCCGTGGCACCATCCAGATTCTGGAGCTAGGGGGAAATTGGAGGACGTAATAGCCTCCCTTGAATGGTTGGGAGGACCGCATCTTAAACTACTTAATCTAGATAAGTATTACTGTGTAATTATAAGCAGGTTATTCAAAAGTTGAAAATATTGCTTTACAATATTACTGTTGTTGGGTTATTGTCTTATTATGAAAACCTGTAAATTATGTGTATTTTCTTTACAAATACGAGAGACAAAAATAAATTTGTAGACATTTTGTTCTCTAGATTTATGGAAATATACTGTGGAAATTACTGGTAATAAAACCTAGTTTATTTCATCATTTTCATAATATAATAAATTTACAGTTTAAATCCTTGTATATTGTGATAAAATACAGAGAACTGATAGCTATGTATTACAAATAATATATACATCAGAAGTAACATAGTTTACTATAAGAAAATAAAGTATGTCGTTTAAAACCTTGTATGAGAAGAACAGAGACCATATATTGTGTTTCTTTTCTATTACTGTGGAGTATACTGATGAAAAAAATTTATATAGGAGTGATTCTATTAAGAAAAAAAACTGCAGAAGAAACTTTGCATGTATAATTCATAATATAACCAGAACCAGGGGATTAGAGCTGATGGACTGTCGACCCTAATTCTGGGCAAAAACCCAAATCAGGGGTTCATCGTCTGTGGATGTTAACCCCATTTATATACATAGGAATTATGAATCAATGGCCTAGAAATTGCAAGGAGTATCTAATATATAATCAAGAAGTATTAGAATATCAAAATCACATGACTCAGTGAAAAACGAGCGAATAGAAAGAACGTGAAGTTCTTAGTGCTAGTAAACTTATCAACCATTTCTGAACGATATAAAAGAGATAATTGTTAAAAATAAATGAACTGTGCATTTTCATGGTTCAGGAACCATGTCCCTTTTTAGCTAATAAAAGACAAATAACCTAGAAAATTTCATCCGCTAACTGCGAGAGTATTTGCATGCAAGTAAAGACTAAGAGTTCTAGGCAAGAAAACCCTTCTAAACTGCAAACATCATAGAATGAGTTCATCGCAAAAATGGAAAACAGAAAGATTTCATTCCAAAGTAAAATCTTACAGTATAAGAAATACAATGTGCATTGTAGAGCATAGTCAAACTACAATAAAACTTAGCCATGAAACAGAGTTATTATGCTCACGGAAACTCCCTTAAATTTGGGATTAAACCCTAGTATAATCCTTTACAAAACTATTACAAATATCATTCAAAAACCTAGGTTGGGGTTTTTAAACCCTCAACTAAGAAATTACACATTTCTAAGAAGAAGTCGAGTTCTATTAGCTAGAACCAGAGCAACATATTGAAAACCTAGGGTTTGATCTTCATGATGGATTTAGTAGTTGCAGATATTACTACTAGATTTGGTATGTTGTTTTCTAGATCTTGGGGAGAAAAGCTTGGAGATGTCTTAAAACTAGACTTCACATATGCAACCATACCTGTCTTTAATGGGGAAGAGAGAAGATTATACAGAGAAACCATATTTGTTAAGACTACCACAAAAAAGGATGCAAATAATTCCCCTATATATGGTCAAGAGAAGGAGGATCTCTCTTGTTTTATGCTGCATGAAGATGTAGAATTTGTTGAATATTCACAGAAGTAGCTCTCTTCAGCAAGTGTACATAAGGAGCTAAATTCAAATAAAATTTGGAAGTGTTATTTTTATGGTGCCTACTCAAAGGATGAGCTAAGTATGAAGCGTTGATTTTGAGTCTTCAAACTGCTAAAAAAATGGGAATTCAATGTATTTCCATGTTTGGTGATTCCGAGTTAATTATAAGACAGATCAAGAATTGATTTCAAACCAAGCATCCTAGATTGAGGTCTTATAGAAATGGAGTGTGGGACCTTATTGAAAACTATTTTGAGGCCTTGAGTCTTTAGTTTATTCTAAGAGAAGAACAAAGAATGGAAGATTCACTGGCAGTTGTAGCCAGTACATTTAAGCCACCAATTAATCCAAGATTTAGATATGAGATTGAGTTGAGACATAGGACTTCAATTCCTGATAATATAAAGCATTGGCAGGTTTTTGAGGATCACGAGCAGATCAATCATTTCTGAATAATGATTGGAAATTTTGAAGACAGTGAAATAGATCAAGAAAGTGAACAAGTTGATCAGAATGATGTACTCAAAAACCTAAAACAATCAATATTTTATCAGAAGGTAATTCAGTTGCAGGATAATACAGTGCCCAGAGGTCTGGTTCCTCTTGAAAGATTTTTTGATGGTAATGATGTAGCGGTGAACCAGAAGAGAGTATCTCAGGATGGAGAAATTGAGGACTATAATTTAGGAACTCAGCAGGAGGCAAAAATGGTTAAGTTGTTTAAAGGAGTTCCTAAGGATTACAAAGAAAGGTATCTTGATATTTTCAAGAAATATTTGGATATTTTTGCATGGTCATATGAATATTTAAAGACTTATGATTTAGATATTATTCAGCATAAAATACCACTGAAATATGGGGTTAAGCCTCACAGGCAGAAGCTCAGGCAAATTAATCCACTGTTACTTGCCCCAATTGAAAAATAGGTGAAGAAACCGTTGCAAGAAAAAATCATAGTTCCACTTAGATACTCAGGTTGGGTTTCAAATCTAGTTCCTCTTAAGAAGAAGAATTGAGAGATAAAATTATGTGTTGATTTTAGGAACTTGAACAGAGCTTCCCTGAAGGAAAATTATCCTTTGCCAAAGAAGGATTATGTTTCGCAAAAACTGACTATAGCTCATAGACTTTCCATGGTTGATGGTTTCTCTGGGTATAATCAAGTAGCTGTTGAAAATGAAGACCAGAAGAAAACAACTTTTACCACACCTTGGGGAACATTCATGTATGCCAGAATGCCATTCGGTCTCATGAATGCAGGTGCTACTTTCCAGAGGGAAATGGATGTCTCATTTGTGGGTGACAAATTTGTAGTCATATATTTGGATGATGTGACTATTTTTTCAGATTCTGATGATGAGCACTTGGAGCATCTGTAGAAGGCTTTCCTAGAATGCAGGAAGTTTGGGTTATCATTGAATCCTAAGAAACCTTTGTTTTCTTTGGAGGAAGGTAAGTTGCTAGGACATAGAGTTTCAAATCAGGGGGTAAAAATTTACCCAGCAAGAGTTGAGGCTATAAAAACAATACCATCGCCTATAAGTAAAAAATATATACAAAGATTTATAGGGAAGATTAATTTTCTGAGAATATTTGTCCTGAATTTGGCTGAGATTGTTAGGAACATAATAGATATGTTGAAGAAAAATGATGAAGTGAAATGGGATAAATATGCAAGAGGATAATTTGCTAGAATTAAAGAGGCTCTTCAAGAAGTTCCAGTACTGATCAGTCCATACTATCAAAAGCCTTTCCAAATATTTTCATTTGCATCACCTTCAACCATTGTTGTTGTGTTGCTACAGAATAATGAAGAGGGAAATGAGCAACCTGTAACATTTTTCAGTAAAGTTCTCAGAGATGTATAACTCAAATACAATATCCTAGAGAAGCAGGCACATTCTTTATTTAAATCATCAAAAGCTTTCAGGACTTATGTACTTCATTCTCAAATAGTAGCATATGTACCTAATTCAGTTGTAAAATTGTGATAGTTCAAAATGATGTGGAGGGGAAAAGAGGAAAATGGATTGCCAAAATCCAAGAATATGATTTATATATTAAGCCTACTAATTTAGTCAAAGGACAAGGATTAGCAAAATTGTTGACAAAATCTAAATTCCAAGCTCTGGGAATTAATCTGCTTGCACCTTTGGATGTAGTAGTTGAGGAAACAAATCAGATTATCACAAAGTCAGCAATCAAGTATAAATTTCCCTGCTCAGATTGGTATAATTATATTATTCACTATTTGTGCTTTTTTTCTTGTCCTCCCTCAACCAACAAAATAAATTACAGAGCTCTTAAGCTCAAATATGAACCTTATGTTATAATTTATGCTACAAGTCTCTTTTTACTTGTGTAATTAAGAGTTAAAAACCTTAATAGGCACTCCTTCATTTTGACTATTCCTTTTCTTATAACTCTTATGTAGTTTGAGGTGATACATTTTGTATAACAGCATATCAGTTTGGACTTGCTTCATATATTTTATTCTGATCATTCCATTCTACATCAACAAATAACAAAATTATGGAACATTCATTGTATTTCATGTTTGAGGGTTTAATGATAAATATTTGAGGGTCATTAAACAAAGACAAATATTTCCGTGACATAATTATATAAATGTCTTAAGCACTGATTTGTTATCACAGCTAAGGGATTGTCTCTTAAGGTACAACACCTGGTCCAGCAGAAAAACCCTAAATATTTCAAAACTCTAAAGCTGAGCTATCTAGCATAAAATACACTCGTGTACCAGTCAAATCCTTGGTTTTGGTTTTCATAGAGAGAGCCCTTTATGGTTTGGTAGGGCTGGCTACTCAACAAAAATCTTGGTTTGAGATTACCTCCATTGGTATCCTTTCAGCCTTGGGACATTGTGGAGGTTAACATTTACAACGTCATTTCCGGGGAGAGAAGTGAAATATCTTCCTTGGGTGTATTATTACATTTTCTTTAGATTATAGGTCTATGGGTAACATGATCTCGTTTCCAAGAAGGTTAAAATTTCTTGCAGCTTTGTCGGGGAGCAAAGTGACATATCTTCCCTGGGTGTATTATTACATTTTCATTAGATTCTAGGCATGTGGGTGAGAGGACCTCATTTCCAAGAAGGATGATTCAAGTTGTAGAGAGCCAAAGTGTAGAAACAAGCCAACATTGGCTCCTAAAATGCATACAAGATTGAATCTAGATCCACATCCACCATCTCTCGTTGAATATCTAGAAAAACTCATAAGAAAAAAAAGACTTGAACATTCAAAGATTCAGTCAAGTACATATACTTTGGTAAGGTTTACATCTCTACCTTTAGAAGTGATTTCACTTGAATATAGTCCTTTTTATCTGAAGTTTGAGTTATCAATGTTTATATCCAAATATAAAACATCTATGTCCGAAATTGTATTTGATCCTTTAAGGTTATCTGAAATAACATCTCTTTTTGAAATTCTTTTTGACCCTTTAAAGCTTGAAACAAGTTTTTCATCGATAGAATCCTATTCAGAAGAAGATTTTGATAGGAAGGTTTGGAATGAATTTTACAAGCTTAAAAAACTCGAAAACCATATTCAATATAACTTCGAGAAGGATTTCATACAATATCAGTAGGAGATATTGTCTACTGATCCTCTTTCTACTTCATCTATTCACACTACTGTTCCATCCCCTCATACTAATTTTTCTTCATCATCTGCTCTTCCCCTTACAAAACCACCGCTCATACCATCACTTCCTATTGTGACTACAATCCTACCTCCTAGAACAACTATGGTCGTATTTTATCCATTGGCTTTGTTGGGAAAACTCACTTATTTACCTCATAACTATGGAAAAATGCTACCTATTTTTTATGTAACCACCAAGGTTATAGCTAGGCAACACATTGATAAAATCACAAATTTCATAGATTTAGAAGAGGTATATAATGATGATGTGAAGATAAGAATTATTGCTAAGAGTTTCTGAGGAGAAGTGAAAAAACGGTTCCGAGCTATAGTGCCTCATTCAATGCCATATTCACAGTAATTAACATATATTTTCCTTGTTAAGTGGGAGAAAAATAAAATTCCTCTCGAGATATTACCGAGTATAACTCATTGAGAAGACAACCTAATGAATGTGTCCAATACTATGGTACTAATTTCAATAAGATGTACAATTCCATTCCTGCCAATATCAAACATCTACCTGATTTTTCCTTGTTGCACTATCCAGATGCCTTTGACCCTAATATGGCATATCAACTTAGATAAAGAAGCTCCACCTTGTTGGAGAAAATGTAGAGAAATGTGGTCAGCATTGAAGCCAATCTATTGATTAAGAAATCAAAAGCTAAAGTTCAAAATAGAGTTACAATCAAGAAAGAGCCAACATACTCATCTGGAGGAAAGTTGGATAGTTTGATTAGAAATGTGGAAAATATGGTAGAAAAAATTTCCATTTTATAAATGTAGTCAGACAATCAAGTTTGGAATCCCAATTTCCAAGGACTGGAGAAGCAACCTCAGTTTAAGATCAAGCAGAGAGAGCAGAGAGTTCTATATCAACAAGCTCAACAATAAGTTTGCACTCCATTGCAGCAGAACTATGCCCAAGGACCTAAAGATGAAGACAATATTTTTGAAGAGAACCATTTATTTTCAAAAGCTCATCGACCTATCTTCCTTACAGAATATGATCATTATATCGAGGAAACATATGTTTCGAATGACAAAGAATATGTACTTTCAAATGATGATGGGCTGGTATTCCAATCTGAAGGCTATCAAAGGGGATACCTAAATTCTCTTAGCTTAGCGCAAGGAGAGTATAGTTTGAGAAACCGATATGTTCCTATTACTTCTACTCAAAAGAGGATAGCTTAGCAAAAATATAATCATCCCAAACAAACTTCCCAAGCTAGTTCAAAAAAGGAGAAGGCGTCTGCTGCCATAAATCAGAGAAATAACACTGAGCCATCTACAAGTACATCAAACGAGGATAAGGAAGTACAAAGGAAGGAGTCTTTAGCAAACGAGGAGCCTGAAAATCGTGATACCATTGTAAAATAGGTAGAGAAACAATCTAACTTGTTCAGTTTAGAGAGTGAAATTTCTAAGTTAAAATTTTCTATTCCCCTCACTGAGCTTGTAAAGAATGATAGATACAAATTTCATGTTGCCAATATGTTGAAAGTATATCAGATTGCAGACATGGTCAATGTCAGTAATGACCATCTCAAACTTCTATTGGGCCCATCCCTGGATGGAAACCTTGGAGATAGTGAAGATAGTGAAGATAGATAGCTTGAAAGGGTGAATTGCCACTTGGATAAGCTCCTCGAGAGGGTAACTAGAAAAAAAAACATAAAAAGGCAAATGGCTATGCATTACTATACAAAAAATCAGGTCTCCAAGGTGACGATCAAGTAGTTGAAGAAAAATATCAAGGAAACCCTAATGAGGAAAAAAGAGAAGGATAATTTGGATTTTCTTGCTGACGCCTCTCTAATAGCATAAAATATCATCATAGGCCTTCATGAGACAATTTTGGAAAATTTTTGAAGATTTTGTAAAAAATTTTGGTTTTTTGTGACTTTTGGCCAATTTGGAAAATAGAGTAGAGGCAAAAGCAAAACTCCTTAGTGCTGCGCTTTTTCCTCATCCATCAAAATGCCAAAAAAATTATATGCATGGATAGATATTGACTCATACATCTTAGCTATCCACCTAGGGTGCCTTGTCAGCAAAATGGTGAAGAGAAAATGCTAAAAAATAGGTCTAAAACACACTTTCTACCACTGTTTTGGAACAGGCACTGCGCTTTTGGGAGTAGCTGTGGGAAAATGAAATTTTCTCCCTCATGGAGTGTCCATTTCGCTTGCTTTAGATATCTAATAACAACTAGACATCCTCATATTTCCAATGCATCTTTCAAAAGTGGATTTGGAGGATTGGAAGCTGACCAAAAGTCTCTCACAAGCTAGGCACTATGCTTTATCAGAAGTGCATCATGCTTTATCATACATGCATTGCGCCTTTCCCTGTGTGTGCAAATTTCGACTTTTTTGTCAATAAAAATTTATCTAATGATATAATTAATTTATTTTTATGTTGATGTTATGTAATTAAGGGTAAATGGGCTTTTTATAGGCACTTTGATGTAATTTTGGACCTCATTAATGAGGAGCATGTTTGTTAACTCTATTTGGAGGATTTGTTTTAACCTCCCTTGACATTAGGGTTTTACTAATATATATTTTTAAGTTATTCCTACACTGATGGATTCAAACCCCGAGAGAGGGGAAGTTGTTTTTGAGTCTATATGTATGTGTTTTCAGTCATTTTTATGGTTCAACATTAGAGGGTGAAAGTCTTGTAGCTTGTACTTCATCACTTTTCATAGGAAATCAAAGGACAATTGCAACTATTATTTAGGAATTCTCATGTTGTGAGTTTGTGATAATGTTTTCTCTCTGTTATGTTTTTATATGAATGATATACTTGCCTTCTTAGCATATCTATGATCTTCATAGATTTTCCTAAGATGTTATAGGAACAATTCTTTTCATTAAAGCTTTGTTTTGTCACGAATCTCATTTTATTGTAATTTTCCTTCTTGATTAATGAATTCATGGTGCACATTCTCATTACGATCTATTTCTCTTTAAAACCATACAGTACACCGACAACTCCTAACGCATCACAAAATAATAGCTATCTTTCTCCTCTATATCTCTTACGACTGCAACCTTTGATACTTTGACCTAGTTCCCTAATTTTCATCTCTGGTGTTGTGGATCATTTGTAATATCCTTTTATTTTATTTTTTAAAAATAAAAAATAAATATAGAAAACTAGTAAAAATATATGTTAAAGTATTAAAGTTTATATACTTTAGCATAAAAATATTTCTTCTCATTATATTAAAGTTAAAAGGTGTAATACTTTGCTTTATGAAGGCGGTTCCCAGTTCAAAGTTTAAATATCAATCACTTTATCGAGTGGGATTCGATGATTTATTAAGCACTCAGCAAAGGGCTCAACCCACAGACACTTCTAGCGCATGGGTTAACATGGAGGGTGCCTCTGCAATTGACTATGTTGACTACAGGAGTAACCCAGATGAACGGTCGAGATTGACTGTGACGGCATAGGCCAAATGAATCCTCCGTACCTTGAGGCCCCCCGCAGTCACGTTTGCTGCCAAGTTTGTTATAGTTTTCATCCATGTCAATATTTCTTAATGGTCTGTTGGTGCATCTTATTAGCATTTAAGTTCAAATCCATGCCACCTACTTAAGTGAAATTATCACTCTTTCTGAAATTACCATTGGTTAGTTGGTGTTTGAAGTTTGTCTATGCTATGTCTTTTTGATTTTTCTGCCACCCTATCAATTACTGGTCACCTTGTAAGTTGCATACCATCCCAAAGTTAAACTATGGCTAAACGCTCATCCTTGTCAGGTTCTTCTCGTCACATCCCTCTCATGCATACTGAGAGGGATATCCAGGATACATATTCTTCCCTTGACCACCTATATTTTTACCAGCAAGTCTACTTAAATGATAAAAATTCTCCAATTTACACCGCCATGGAAAAAACTGGTGTGCTATCTACATGTATCCCAAAAACTCATCTTTTCCTAAATTTATCCATTGGTTAGTGTCTTTATGTACCATGGGAAATATTTTGTAATGAATTGTCAAGGGGAGAACGCTCTACAAGTGTCGGCTCAGTTAATTCAGCAAGCCCTTTGTTTCCCTGAGTCGGAGTCATATATCCAATTCTTTGATGATTCCTTGATAGTGTATTATGGCAGTCTTGTAGGTCAATATTTTAAACAATTCATTCAATTTTTGAAGCCAAATACATGGCAGTTTGAACCTGACAGTAAAGAGTTCCCTATGGAGGTTTTTGATACTGAAGTCAAATTGGTGCTGACCTGCATTGCAAAGATTTTGGAAAAGACGGTGATGGTACAGTGGACAAGTCAATTTTGGGGATGTTCACCACGATGATGAAGCCAAATGTGTTGCTAGATATTCCATCCTATTGGCAAGAAGTTGTTAACTCTCACCACATGAGATTATCATTAACGGGTTCATTTAGGTTTCCCTCACTTATTATTTACTTATTATTATATCAAAATGTAGAATAATTCATGCATCTGGGGTTAAACATCATGTATATGAATAAGAGGAGACAATCAGTAATATTTTGGATAGATATACTGAGAAAAAACTAGAATGAGGGTGGTTTGTTTGATTTTGCTGTTCAGTTTATGTCTTGTACATATAAAGTTTTGAATGGAAGTTCTCCCCCTTATTTTTTCCAAAAGCTCAAGAGTTCTTGCATTTTGGGGCAAGTTGTAAATTTGGTGATTGGTTTGTTTTTGAAGATTATTCAAAAATTAGACTTTATGGAGCTAGTGTAGAACCTTACAGGCTTCATGTATTTGTGCCTGTGAGATTATTTTATCTTGATTTTACTAAGGAAAATTCTAAATGTTGACCAAATTCACTTTGTGCCTATGAAGAAGGGTCATATGTTCAAATTTCCAATGACTGTGGGTCCCTTTATAGTTAATAGGAGACAAGCATTTGATGAAGTCACTTAGATGTTAGATGGAATGCACTTACTGTTAGGAGATAAGTGGTCTTATGAACCTCACATCATCATTTCTAGTAGAATAATTGATAATGGATATTTAGTCTTCATTCATGACAGCAGACCAGATCTTGAAAAAATGGCAAGTAAAGGTATTGTGAGTTCAGTAAGTTCGAATTCTCATACTCCTGCTATATCAGAAAAATAAAATAAAAGAGGTAAAGTGGTAGTTGTTGATTTAGAGGACGAGGAACAGAGATCTGGGAAGAGAGAAAAGTTAAATGAAGAGTTTGCAGATACTCAACTTGGTTTTTAATTACAGTTAGGAGATGAAAAAAATGTCCCTTCTTCACCGAAGAGGCATGAGATCAGTCAAGATCAAGTGAATCTAATTAGACAAATGTTTGCATAGACTTCATAGAGAAATAAAAAGATGAAGGCAAGTATGCAAGCTCAATCTGAGTACCAAATAGCTCCAGACCAAACAAGACATCTAACTACAATGGATCTTGAAAAATATCAATTCAAAATTTCCCTTTCACATCCTTCCGATATGTCAATTGGTTCTTCTAACAATTTCAATACTGTAAATTTGACTGTAGATGTGAAAAAAATCCCATTGATAGATAAAGTGAATCTACATATGAAAACAAGTCAGTTGATTGTAAATGACCTAACAAAAAATAATGCAATGGCAATGAAGGAAGAGAATATGCTTGGAAAAGTGATAAAGTAGTTGAAGTTAGAAAAATCCAATTCAATGGCTTTGAAAATTCATAACAAAGAGCTTAAAAATATTATAGTGAAGATTGGAGTAGCTCCCAATGACAGGTCTATTGTGTAGAAGCTTCTGCAAAGTGCTACATCATAGATATCTGTACTAAAGAAAAATTTGAAATTACCTACAGGAGAACATTCCATGGCTGTAGAAGTTGCAAAGGTGGAAAATGTAAAAGAAAAAAATCTTGAGCAGCTCATGCAAAAGGAAGAAGAAGTCACTAAATTAAAGCAAACTGGACTGTCATTAGAAATCCATATTGAAAATCATACTTGCAATTTCTTTTTTCCATCAGGTAGTGAAGATTCATTAGCACAAATTTCTCAATTAACTACTGAATTGCAGATGGAAGAAAGAGATGGAAAAAGAGCACAAGTTGATTTAGAAATAGCAACAAAGATTATAAAGGCCACTGAAGGAGAAGTCAGTAAATACAAAATGGACTGCCAAACTGCTGAGGCTGAGATTAAAAGTCTCAAAGAAAAGTTGAAGGGAAATATATCCTTAATACAAGCTAAGGATATCACCTGGAATGGTATTATTGAAGGAATGTAAACCATCTGGGAATTTCTGATTGTTATTACAGAAGAAAAAAACATTATCAGGGAATTTTAAGAGAAAGTCATGACAAAAAAATAGAAGAAAATAAATAGAGTTATTTGGGCAAGGAATTTCATTAATTTCATTGATTCTAAAACATATCAGGAATTGGAACAAAATTAAATTAAAGGAAAAATTTTATATGTAGTAGAAATTAACAAAATGGTTGTCAAAAATGATTGTAGGAAGTCTACAGAAAAGAAGATTATTGAGTTAAAGGAATCAGTTGGTAAATTTGATAAATTATTTGATAAAATAGCAAGAGTAGGTTTGCTATCATGTTGGGGGCTTGGAGGTGGTCTTCTGTCATGGAATTCTTATGAGCCCTTGCTAGTTTTGGCAAAAAGTAAGGTAGAGAGCACTCATGAGAAAATTGAATTTATTAAAGGAGAAACATTGATCAATTTCCTTCAGAGACATTTTCAACTGTTGTGGTTAGTGAAAACCCTATTTGTGGAAAGACCATCTTTCAATAGAATCAATGCGCTCAGATTGGAGTTTCACAAGATGGTTCATTCACCAAAGACAAACATCGAAATATGGAAGAAGTGCAGAGCCTGGATGACATATTTACCAAAGGATCCCTGGACCGCAAAGAAATATAAATCAACCAGTCAAGGAAATGTAGAAGCATCATCATCAATCCATATTCAACATATAATTAGGGTTTTAATTTTATGTTATTTCCTCTTTTAAAGAGAGGATGTAATTGTAATAAGACATTTTTGAAGACATGTAATAGATAATCTAAGACATCCTAAGTAGTTAAATTAGCTAAGATCAGTTATAGCAGTTACAAACTGCTTTCTATTGTATGTAATGAGATAAAGAAGAAACAGAAGGATTTCAAGTTTTGGACCTACAAACTGCAATTTTTGTACTCAGATTTCAGATGTTAAATGAATCAAAAGCAAGTTTCTGGCATTTATTAATGTTGATATGTCTTCAAGTTTACATTTTGTTTTTTCCATCTATGAATAATATCAAGTAATGAAGCTGTAGGTCTCTTTTTACTTGTGTAATTAAGAGTTAAAACCCTTAATAGGTGCTCCTTGATTTTGACTATTCCTTTTCTTATAACTATTCTAGAGTTTGAGGTGATATATTCTATATCACAGCATATTAGTTTGGACTTCTTTCTTATATTTTCTTCTGATCATTCCATTATACATCAACAAATAACAACATTGTGGAACATTCATTGTATTTGATCTTTGAGGGTTTAATGATAAATATTTGAGGGTGATTAAAAAAGAAAAATATTTCTGTGGCATAATTATATAAATGTCTTAAGCATTGATTCCTTATCACAACTAAGGGATTGTCTCTTAAGGTCCAAATTTTTTTGGCCCTGTTGTTAGAGATGAAGAAACAAAGCTTTTCCCCTAGGTTTGGTTCGTATTTCCTCTGGTTGTGCAGACAGGAGGAAATATTAAAGTTGTGTTTCCATTTTATAATTATGGCTTATAAGAGGCCCCATACAAGGTCAGATACCTCTTAGCAGAAAGCTCCTATTCTCTCAGATCTAGAAAAGTTGGTTTCTAAAAAAGGCTAGAAATCAACAACACTTTCTGCACCTGATGCCACACTTCTCGTACTAGGCAACAGTTCCCATACCCTTTCATCCAAGGATATTACCCGGAAACTAATTTTCTGGGAACAAGAATCCTTGTCTTCACCCATTCATTTCTAGGAACCTATAGAAAAACAATCTTTGGAGTTTGTTTCATTCACATTTACAAAAACTCAACCTAATACAGTTTCCAGTTCTTCTGCTATTGTTCTTTAACCCCTTCCTATATCAGTTGTTTCACCTCAACCATCTACATCTACAATTGGTATACAATCCCCACCTACTCAAGGAGCAGTTAATCAAGGCATAAACATGGTAGCCCCTACTTTCTTGATGAACAAATATGCACCATTAAATCTTACACAACCAATGAATGCAATGCCTCAGGAATACCTTAATTTGCTTCCTAGATTTACTAGTGATGATGAAATAACTACAGAACAACACTTGCCTTTGTTTTTCACTTTTACTAAAAATTTAAATGTTGAAAATCTTAATGTAGTAATGAGACTTTTTGTACAGTCTCTAAATGGAGAGGCAAGAAAATAGTTTAAAGGATTACCAAATGGCTCAATTAATGATTGGGGCGAATTAGAAAGACAATTCATCAAAAGATGGGGTGAAAAAGGAGATCATGGTTATTCATTGACAGATTTTAATGCTATTAATAAAAATTATAATGAAAACATGAGTGATTTAATTAAAATACTTAAAAAATTGTATAATAGTTTGTCTGTAGAAATGAAACCCCCTCCTATTGGAGAAAGAGTTTTTTTTTCTGGGGAATTTGCATCAGATTTTAGTTTTATGTTGAGAGAGAGACAATATCTCCAACTCTTGAACAAATCCAAACTGATGCTTTGGAGATTGAATCAAATATGACTGTTGCCGGAAAAGCACAAGAAAATAAATCAATTCAAGATAAAGGTAAAGCCAAGGAAGAGTCATCACGGGATCAAAGGATTAATGACATGACTAAGGTCATAAAAAATGTGTCAAACAAATTAGTGAAGATGGAATTGGATAATAATAAACTTGCACAAAAAAACAGAGGGGTTTTTAATCCCCAATTCAAAAAGCAACCCTTGCAGATTTTGCAAAGGGAAAGAATAGATCAGGACCAAGTTCAAGCACCCTTATATATAGAAGCAACACCTTAACAGTTTACTAATGATGATTAGAAAGAGGTTGAAGATCAAATCTCTGCTGTTTATATGGATGATGATTTAGAAGAAAAAAAATGTGAAGAATAATGTACAGAGGCTAATGTATCATTTGACCATGAAGAAATGGGTGATTATTGTAAGCAATTCAATGCTTTTATGCAATCATAATTGCATAAGAAGTATGACTTGAGATAAAAAAGGAGATTGAGAACTCACGATGATGAGGAAAAAGAACCAGAGTCAGTTCCTTCTCCAATGGAGACCCCACAACCAAAGAACTCAGTAAAATAATTAGACAAAGGAAAACAACCCATGAATCGAGTAAAAGAAAATGAGAAGCAGCAAAATGAGGCTTCCCAAAGTAAGTCTACTGATTCAAATATTTTGGAGAATATTTTTACTTTACTTGAGCAACATGCTAATCCTAAAAAAAATCAAGAAGAACCTGAGAAAATTGTTAAACAAAATCAAACTTTCAGTTTGTCCAAAGAGTTTTAAAAAGTTAAGATTCAAGTACCCTTGCTTGAGTTAGCTAAGAACCTGGATATAAGAAGGAAATTGTAGATTTTATTAATCTCTCTCAGTCTAATGATATTGGTGATATTGTGAATTTTCAATAAGAAAAACCAGTGGTCACCTTTGCTCCTCATGTTGAAGAGGTAGATTCCTCTGTTCCCTCTTTTTATATATCAATGCTTCTACATGATTTCATTCTGCATAATTGTATGTTAAATTCTGGTGCATCACATAATGTAATGCCATTATCTCTGATGAAATAACTAAATTTACAAATCACGAAGCCCTATACATACCTTTATTCATTTGATTCAAATAGGGTGAATTGTGTTTGGCTTATCAAAGACATGGTGGTTTCTTTGGCTCAAATTCCAGCCAAGAGTATCATGATGGATGTAGTAGTTGCAGATATTCCTGCCATATTTGGTATTTTGTTGTCTAGATCTTGGGGAGAAAAACTTGGATATTTCTTAAAATTGGACTTCAGATATGCAACCATTCTCGTCTTCAATGGGGAAGAGAGAATATTATACAGAGAAACCAAATTTGTTAAGACTACCACAAAGAAGGATGCAAGTAATTCCCCTATATATGGTCAAGAGAAGGAGGATCTCTCTTGTTTTATGCTGCATGAACATGCAGAATTTGTTGAATATTCACAGAAGTAGCTCTCTTCGGCATGTGTACATAAGGAGCCAAATTCAAATAAAATTTGGAAGTTTTATTTTGATGGTGTCTACTCAAAGGATGACACAGGAGCTAGGTTTTTATTCTTATCTCCAGAAGGTAATCTTTTAAATTTTTCTTTTAAGCTTGAATTTGAATCAACCAATAATTTAATTGAGTATGAAGCGTTGATTTTGAGTCTTCAAACTGCTAAAAAAATGGGAATTCAATGTATTTCAATTTTTGGTGATTCCGAGTTAATTATAAGACGGATTAAGAATACATGTCAAACCAAGCATCCCAGATTGAGGTCTTATAGAAATGAAGTGTGGGACCTTATTGAAAATTATTTTGAATCCTTGAATCTTCAATTTATTCCAAGAGAAGAAAACAGAATGACAGATTCACTGGTAGTTGCAGCCAGTACATTTAAGCCACCAATTAATCCAAGACTCAGATATGAGATTGATTTGAGAGATAGGCCTTCAATTCCTGATAATATAAAGCATTGGCAAGTTTTTGAGAATGATGAGAAGATCAATCATTTCTGAATAATGATTGGAAATTTTGAAGACAGTGAAATAGATCAAGAAAGTGAACAAGCTAATCAGAATGATGTACTCAAAAACCTGAAAAAGTCAGTAGGTCATCAGAAGGTAATTCAGTTGAAGGATAATACATTGCCGAGAGGTCTAGTTCCTCTTGAAATATTTTTTGATGCTAATGATGTAGCATTGAACCAGAAGAGAGTATCTCAGGATGGAGAAATGGAGGGCTGTAATTTAGGAACTCAGCAGGAGCCAAAAATGGTTAAGTTGTTTAAAGGAGTTCCTAAGGATTATAAAGAAAGGTATGTTGATCTTTTCAAGAAATATATGGATGTGTTTGCATGGTCATATGAAGATTTAAAGACGTATGATTTAGATATTATTCTGCATAAAATACCACTGAAAGAGGGGGTTAAGCCTCACAGGTAGAAGCTCAGGCAGATTAATCTACTGTTACTTTCCCCAATTGAAAAATAGGTGAAGAAACTGTTGCAAACAAAAATCATAGTTCCACTTAGATACTTAGATTGGGTTTCAAATCTAGTGCCTGTTAGGAAGAAGAATTGAGAGATAAGATTATGTGTTGATTTTAGGAACATGAACAGAGCTTCCCTGAAGGATAATTATCCTTTACCAAAGATGGATTATGTTTTGCAAAAAGTGACTATATCTCACAGGTTATCCATGGTTGATGGTTTCTCTGGGTACAATCAAGTAGCTGTTGAAAAGGAAGATCAGAAGAAAAAAAATTTAATCACACCATGGGGAACATTCATGTATGCTAGAATGCCATTCGGTCTCATAAATGCAGGGGCTACTTTCTAGAGGGAAATGGATATAGCATTTGTGAGTGATAGATTTGTAGTCATATATTTGGAAGATGTGACTATTTTTTCAGATTCTGATGATGAGCACTTGGAGCATCTACAAAAGGCTTTCCTAAAATGATGGAAGTTTGGGTTATCATTAAATCCTAAGAAACCTTTGTTTTCTTTGGAGGAAGGTAAGTTTCTAGGACATATAGTTTCAAATAAGGGGGTAAAAATTGATTGAGCAAGAGTTGAGGCTATACAAACAATCCCATTGCCTAGAAGTAAAAAATATATTCAAATTTTTATAGGGAAGATTAATTTTTTGAGAAGATTTGTCCCAAATTATGCTGAGATTTTTAGGAACATAAGAGATATGTTGAAGAAAAATGCTGAAGTGAAATGGGATAAAGATGCAAGACAATCATTTCCCATAATTAAAGAGGCTCTTCAAGAAGATCCAATACTGATCAATCCATATTATCAAAATCCTTTCCAAATATTTTCATTTGCATCACCTTCAACCATTGTTGTTGTGTTGCTACAGAAGAATGAAGAGGGAAATGAGAAACCTATGACATTTTTCAGTAAATTTCTCAGAGATTCAGAACTCAAATACAATATCCTTGAGAAGCAGGTATATTTTTTAATTAAATCATTAAAATCTTTTAGGACTTATGTACTTCATTCTCAAATAGTAGCATATGTACCTAATTCAGCTGTAAAAGATGTGATAGTTCAGAGTTATGTGGAGGGGAAAAGATGAAAATGGATTGCCAAAATCCAAGAATATGATTTAGATATTAAGCCTACTAAGTTGGTCAAAGGACAAGGATTGGAAAAATTGTTGACAGAATCTAATTTCCAAGCTCTAGGAATAATATGCTTGCACCTTTGGATGAAGTGGTTGAGGAAACAAATCATATTAGCACAAAGTCAGCAATCAAGTATAAATTTCTCTGCTCAGATTAGTATAAGGATATTATTCACTATTTGTGCTTTTTCTTTTGTCCTCCCTCAATCAATAGAATAAATTACAGAGCTCTTAAACTCAAAACTGAACCTTATGTTATAATTGATGCTAAATTATATTGGAAAGATCCTGCTGGTGTTTTTTTGCTATATTTGGTAGAAGGATAATCAATGGAAGTTATCAAAGAATACCATGAATGTTTGTGTGGGGGTCATTATAGCTGAAAATTCACTGCTCATAAAATCCTAAAATCAGGTTTTTAATGGCCTTCATTTTGTTGATGTATACAAAGTTGTTATAAGTTGCCAAAAATTCCAATTTTTTGCATAGAATAAAAGGTTAGCTCCTCTACCTCTTCTACCTATTTTTGTTGAAGAACCCTTTAGACAATGGGGATTGGATTTCATTGGAGAAAGAAATCCACCATCAAGTGGGTAGTTCAAGTGGATTCTAACTGCCACTCATTATTTTACAATGTTGGTGGAATCAATACCTACCAGAAAAGAAAATGATCTGGTAGTAATAAAGTTTCTGGAAGAGAACATCTTCAGGAAATTTGGATGCCAGTGAAGATTGTAACAGACGATGCTCAAGTATTCAACTCAGTCAAATTCATTAATTTTTTTCAAATATATAATTTGATCTTACCCCATTCTACACCATATCATCCTCAAGGGAATGGACTTGTTGAATCCTCCAACAAGACATTAGTGAATATGTTGAAGAAAAAAACTAATGAGAATCAGAATAATTGGGATTCAAAGTTGATATTTTCTCTTTGGGCAGTGAGAATGACTACTAGAATATCTATTGGTAATTCTCCTTATGAGTTAGTATACGGTACTCAAGCTTTGTTTCCCACTTAGCTAGCTAGACCAGTAATTTATTTTCTTCAAGAAGCACAAGAAGAACCTAATGCATTGATAAGAAGACTAAATAAGGTAATAGAATTGAGTGAAAGCAGGAATAAAGTTAGGGAAAACTTGATCACATATCAGTAGAAAATGAAGTCCATATTTTGATAGAAAGGCAAAGGAGATTCTATTCCAAACTGGAGATTTGGTATTAAGATGGGATACCAGAAGAGAAGAAAAAGGAAAGCATGGTAATTTTGATCGTCTCTGGTATGGCCCATATAGGATTATTGAAGCTAGATAAAATAACACTTTTATGTTGGAGAATATTGATGGAGAAATAGTAGAATTTCTTGTGAATGGGCAGTATTTAAAGCATTATTTCCAGCACTGAATATTGACGGTTCACCATTGTACATATTCGGTTTTTTTCATTGTATATTTTTCATAAAACAATATTTGACTACATGCTACAGCTGAAGGCACTAATTTGTAGGTTCTTAGTGTTTCATGGAAAAAAAAACTATCCCCAGGTGGAGCCAGATGTTGTGATCATTTGCAATATCCTTTTATTTTAATTTTGAAAAATACATGAAAATAGAAAACTACTAAAAAGATATGTTAAAGTATTAAAGTTCATATAATTTAGCATAAAAATATTTCTCCTCGTTATATTAAAGTGAAAATTTGAAATACTTTTAGGCTTTATGAAGGCGGATCCCAGTTCAAAGTTTAAATATCGATCACTTTATCGACTGGGATTCGATGATTTATTAAGCACTGAGCAAAGGGCTCAACCCATGGGCACTTCTAGCACATGTGTCAACATAGAGGGTGCCTTCGCAGTTGACTGTGTTGACCGCAGGAGTATCCCAGATGAATGGTCGTGATTGACTGCGGGGGCATAGGCCAAATGAATCCTTCGTACCTTGAGGTCCCCCGCAGTGACATTTGCTGCCAAGTTGGTTATAATTGTCATCCACGTCAGGATTTATTAACGGTCTATTGGAAGCTCTTATCAGCATTTAATTTCAAGGTCGCGCCACCTATTTAAGTGAAATTATCATTCTTTCTGAAATTGTCATTGGTTAGTTGGTGTTTGAAGTTTTTCTGTGCTGCGTCTTTTTTAGTTTTCTATCACCCTGTGAATTATTGGTCACCCTATAAGTTGTCTACCATCCCTAAGTTAAAATATGGCTAAATTCTCATCCCTGTTAGGTTCTACTAGTCACATCCCTCTCATAGATACCGAGAGGGATATTCAGGATACATATTTTTCCCTTGACCACCTTTATTTTTACAAGCAAGTCTGCCTAAACGATAAGAATTCTGCAATTTACACTGCCATGGAAAAAACTGGTGTGTTGTCTACATGTATCCCAAAATCTCATCTTTTTCCCGAATTTATCCATTGGCTAGTGTCTATTATGGACCCTGGGAAATGTTTTGTAATGAATTTTCAGGGGGAGAATGTTCTACAAGTGTTGGCTCATTTAATTCGCAAAGCCCTTTGTTTCCATGAGTCGGAGTCATATATCCAATTCTCTGATGATTCCTCGATAGTGTATTATGATAGTCTTGTACGTCAATTTTTTAATCAATTCATTCATTTTATGAAGCCAAATACATGGTAGTTTGAACCTGACAGTAAATATTTCCCTATGGAGGTTTTTGATATTGAAGTCAAATCAGTGATGAGCTGCATTGCAAATATTTTGGGAAAATACGATGATAGTACAATGGACAAGTCAATTTTGGGGATGTTCCCCATGATGATGAAGCCAGGAGTGGTGTTGGATATTTCATCCTATTGGCAAGAAGTTTTTAACTCTCTGCTCATGAGCTTATCATTAACATGTTCATTCAGGTTTCCCTCACTTATTTTTTACTTATTATTATATCAAAATGTAGAATAATTCATGCATCCGGGGTTAAACATTATGAATATGAATAAGAGGAGACAATCAATAATATTTTGGACAGATATAGTGAGAAAATAACATAATGACGGTGTTTTTCTTAATTTTTCTGGTCAATTTATGTCTTCTGCATATAAAGTTTTAAATGCAAGTTCTCTCCCCTATTTTTTTCCCAAAGCTCAAGAGTTCTTACATTTGGGGACAAGTTGTAAATTTGGTGATTGGTTTGTTTTTGAAGATTATTCTAAAATTAGACTTTATGGAGCTAGTGTAGAACCTTATAGGCTTCTTTTGTTTGTCCCTATGAGATTATTTGCTCTGGACTTTATTAGGAAAAGTCTAAATATTGACCAAATTCACTTTGTGCCTATGAAGAAGGGTCATATGTTCAAATTGCCAAGTATTGTGGGTCCCTTTACAATTAATATGAGACAAGCATTTGATGAAGTCACTCAGATGTTAGATGTAACACATTCACTTTTAGGAGAGAAGTGGGCTTATGACCCTCACAGTGTCATTTCTAGTAGAAGAATTGATAATCGATATTCAACCTTCATTCATGAGAGAAGACTCGATCTTGAAAAAATGGCAAGTAAAGGTGTTGTGAGTTAAGTAAGTTGAAATTTTTAGACTCCTGTTATATCAAAAAAATCAAATGAAAGAGGTAAAGAGGTAGTTGTTGATTCAGAGGATGAAGAATAGAGAGCTGAGAAGAGAGAAAACTTAAATGAAGAATCTTTAGATACTCAACCTGGTTTTTCATTACAGTTGGGAGATGAAAAAAATGTCCCTGCATCAGATGAACAAAATCCAGTGGACAGATAAAAAGACTGGTAAGCATCAGATGATTAGGGGCATGCACACTTATCCATCTCAGATAGCTTCCACATAGAAACCAGAGCTGGATTTGTGCAGTGAAATCAAGGACCTAACAATCCAAACATTTGTGCAGATGCCTTTAGCCCATGATACATTACTGTTTAGAGGCATTCCACCTAGGAGGCCACCAGATCAGGAGTTTATGAGAGATGTCTCATAATAGGTTGCACCACTCATAGATCCAGGAGGGGTGTTACCTTGGGAGGACTTGGTGAAGCATAGAGAGGCTTAGGTAGGCTCAAGGAGGAGGGAGACATTCTCCCAATATGACTATTACCCGCTCTCACTAGACATCTTGCGTTGAGAGAAGATTTTTTAGGGATGGAGGATGGCACCATCATGGTGCAAGGATACCACTCCATGGCTTTGGATAATCAGAAGATACTTCCACATAGGGATTAATTTTCCACATATGGTAGAGGTTGGTGGCCACTCATGCATACATTGCCCAATCTCAGAAGGTTTTGGATGGGTGATAGATTCTTATGGAAGGCTAACCTCCAAAGACTTCAACCTTTACTTGAGCATGAACAGCTATAGGAGGAGCAATAGAGGCAGGATAGAAGCATCCCAGCACATGACTTTGGCATGGGAGATGTCAAAGAAGAGGGAAACTACATGACAGATGCTTTAAATTGTAGATCAATAGCGTTGTCATTATGCAGTATAGATACTTATTGGAGATCCTAGCTATTGCTGGAATATTCCAAGGATCTCTTTTCATGCAGGATACTTGATGACTAATTATCAAATGGGAGATAAACACTGAGAGATGGGATCATCTATTATCAGAGTAGGATCTTCTTGAATAGATCATCTAAGCTCAAGGAGAAGCTACTACATGCAGCATATGAGGATTTTCTCTCTAGCCACACTGATTTCATGATGGTGTATCATACTATCATGGAGGGATTCACTTGGGAAGGCTTCAAACAGGAGATGCACCATCATATTAGGAGATGCATGGGTTGTTTGGTGATTGAGGAGAGACATAACTCTTTGGAAGAGTTATCACAACCACTTCCTTTCTCATTGGGAATGAGAGGAGGCCCATCTATGAGCCACTTCACCCTGTTGTTCAAGGTACATGGTAAGGGTCGTGTTTATGTGCATCACAATTCACTTATATGTATTTTTATACCATTTCCAACCATGTACAGTTCATTTCTCCAAGAGGGGGCATTCTTTATTATAGACTTCGTGGTCCATTTGGGGCCATAAGCATGATGATTATGGCCACTCCCTAGGATATTTTGGGGAGATAATATCTTATTTAGGGTGTGCTCAATTTGAACCACACATCATACAACTTCTCCAAGCATGTTAGAGGATTGGGGCAGCAAGGAAGTGGTTGGGAAATCACGCATCATATCATATTTTGAGACAATTAGGAGTAAAATTGCAATGGTTTCAGTTGAGTGACCATTATCCTTCTCCGATCTTATATATGGTAGCTAGTATGACTTTATTTATGATCCCATATATTGATGATGTTCTTATCACAAATGATTGCTACATTAGATATCTTGTTTCCTTATGGGATGAGCCATTTGGTTAACTTGGGCACTTGGTAGATGCATCTCATGAGCACTTGGGAGGAGAATTTCAAGGATGGATTGGTTGGGGGACACTTGGTTCATGAGGAGATATTATCACATGGAGGTGTCACAAGGGAAGGAGGAGAAGTTTTGCAACGCTCACATTTATAGTTTCTTGAGGACAAGAAACATTTGAGAGGGGAAGACTGTAAAATTCCCATTTAGCTTTCAGCTAGTTGGAATATTAAATTTTGTTTTTTCTTCTTAGTTAGAAGAATAAGAGGGTAGGGAGACCCATAAATATCCTTCATAGGAATAAAATCACTCCTAATGTGAATGGAGGTCATCAAAGTAGCTAGATAAAGCACCCTTATGTGTGAATAGGGGATGAAGCATGTGGAATGGTTCAAGTTTGACCAAATCAACGACGTTGGTATGGAGGGAGTGGATAATCAAGATGAGACAATGTAGTTTTAGAAGGAGAATATTTGCATGGAAGTAGTGGATTTAATGAGTGGGGTCCAAGGTGAGGAAGCTCACCAAGCATATAAGGAAGAAAATGGCAGCCATGGAAATAATGTTTGAGTATTATTTTTTTATGGTTTTTTATGACTTGTTGCTCTCTTCAGCTATTTAGTGAATACTACAGTGTTGTTTAGCACAAGGGTGTTCTCGAGCGGGAATCCCATCCTCATCCTCGGGGGAATTCGAGTGTCCACTCAGGAGAGGTGATTGATCTGTATTTCCACATTCTGGCATTAGGCCAAGCTACAAATTTCTTCTACAATGTAGCTTCTGCTAGGGTTGTGCTGTGTTGCAGGGTTGAAACAGTGGAGAGTTTGATACGGCCATTTATGAGCTAGTTTTTCAGTGGAGGAAGCATTCATTACATTGGGAGGCAAACAAGGAAGGTCCTTGACATCATTTCAGTATTTTTCACCACGCCAAGTCACCACTATCTCCTACAGTACAGTTTCACTCTCAAACTACGTTATTCTATTGAGGAGAATCAAAGGAAGGTTTAGTGCATCACTTGGAGAGTTAGATCTTCAGTGAATGGATCAAAATTTCATTGGGAGAGTATATTGGGGATTTCAATTCATTTTTACATTATCTTCAGCCACCTCCTTCTATGTGCTTCAATTGTAGCGCTTCTTCAGGCCTAGGGCTTTAGATCACCATTCTATATTTTGTATATTTCCGGAAACCCTCTCTGGGTTGTCTAGGAAAAGTGTTTGGGAGCATATATCTCCATTCTCAGTATTGTTTGAGAATTGTATTATCAGATCCATACATTTATATTTTCTAGATGCAGTGTTATTCACTAAAACTGTATTATATTGGCTTCATTATTTTGTGTAGCAGCTATATTACATGTTTTGGTGCTTTTTGGCATTTGAGGCTTTTCTTGCCTAGCTTGAGGGACTTGATCCTCGAGATATTGTACTCATTTTTTGTTGTTATACTTAATACCATGTATCTATATTTGGCTCATGAGTGATGTATTGTAATTTATTGCTGTTTTCCAATTTTATGTGCTATATTAATGATCTCGTAATTTTGGGATATTACACAAGGAGCGCGTTCGGGTCGATTCATGTCGGGTCGTGTGAGGGCACCCAAGGAAATTCATTTGGGTGGGTCGGGTCCAGTCCAGTCGGGTCATGCCGTGTGAGGTCGCCCAAGGAAACACGTTCGGGAAGGTCAGGTCAGGTCGTGTTGTGTGAGGGCGCCCAAGGAAACATGTTTGGAGTTGGCTCTAGTACAAGGTTGTGGCTTAGCTAATGGTGAATTTCTAGTAAATAAATGTGTGATTTAAAATTTATCAAGCATGCACAACCCTGTAAAATTAAGGTATGGTAGAAATTTTGTCTAGTGGATATAATTAAAGTTTGGTTGGATTTTTCTTGATTACAAAAAAAGGTAAACAACCTACATCAACGTTGCTTTCCTTTATGAAACAACCCACATCAATGCCTTCTGAAAACAACTCAAAACAAAAGAAAATAAGTCTCCATTCTTCTCAAGTCATGTTGGGGCACTAGGTAGTTGAACATAATCTATAAAAGGAAACACCTCCAACATTTCAGAATGAAGTATGAACAAAATGAACTATTACTTAGATTTCATTGTAAGCCAAGAAACCAAATTTATCAATGCAAGGATTTACAATCCCAGTTTTGTTTAGTCTGCTCCATCTAACATTGTCAGTATACTAGCCATTTACAAATGGAGTATGTTGACATAATTCCTGGCCCCTAACCCATTTAACCCCCTGAACCGCTAAAAACCTAACCCATTTAACAAGTTGGTTGGTAGCAAGCTCCACGATTATTATTATATTTGCTTTTTAAATGATAAGCACTGTTTTATGGGCTAGTTTCTTATGGGCACCTCATAGCCCTCTCACTTTGTTGGAACAAGAATTTTCATGGGTGAAATATATTTGAGCCTCCCCATTTTTCTAAGGCTCCATTTCATGTCCATACTTATTTTTCCCTCTATCCCAAAACATTCCTTTTGAGATTTTTCCACAATTAGTCTTATTTTTTAATGAATATATTTTTGCCTTACACTTTGTGTGCAGTTCCCTCGAGCTTTCAAGATGAACTACTTGCTACAAATATAACTTTGGAATCCTATATCCAATGGGGGTTGTCTATTAGGAAAGGTATTTTATAAAATTATTCCAAATCGTTAAGGTTCTTGATAAATTTAGATTTTCACATGGAGCTTGAATCCTTTTACACAATTCCCAACCCATAACCCATTTAATCCCCTAAACCTCTAAACCCCTAACCCATTTAACCCCCTAAACCCTCAACCTCTAAACCCTTAACCCCTAAACCCTTCAACCTAATTACCATCCCCTAACCAATTTAACCCCCTAAAATCCTAACCCATTTAACCCCCTAAACCCTAACCCCATTAACCCCTAGCCCCTAGCCCCTATAAGTGTCCTCCATCATCAATGTCTATAAAGTGCACAATCCTGGTCCAACGTGTTCATCAATTTATTCCTCTATCATTGACACATCTGGAACATTCTCTTCTTCACATGTCTTATCTCTTCTTCATCACAATCTGTAGTTCCATCGTGCTCAATTTCCCAACCAATTCGAAGAAGCTCTACTTCAACATTCTCCTCCAAGACTTAAATTTCAACATGAATCCGTGGGTGCTCTCCTTTCATATACCTCAACCTGTAAAAGGTCTGAAAATCCTCCCTTGACATTCTTCCCAACTAGCCATGTATTTTTATGCAACTTCTCCCTGACCAATGTCTTTCCTCTCCCAATGTTTCACTAAGACCAGCCAATATAATGTCCAAGCTTCGATACCAACTGTAGCCTTGTCATTGTATTTGGGTCAGGTCGGGTCGGGTCATGTGAGGGTGCCCAAGGAAATGTGTTCGGGTGGGTCGGGTGGGGTGGTGTCATGTGAGGCCACCAAAGGAAACAAATTTGTGCAGGTTGGGTTGGGTCATGTCATGTGAGGGTGCCCAAGGAATCACGTTTGGGCGGGTCGGGTCGGGTCGGTTGTGTAAGGGTGCCCACGAAAATGCGTTCGAGTGGGTAGGGTTGAGTCAGGTCTTGTGAGGGCACCCAACGAAATGCGTTCATGTGGGTCATAGGGTTAGGTCATGTGACAGCATCTGAATAAAAAATGCTAAGTTGTGACCACCCGTGTGCCTTGTGCATGTTGGTGTGACCGATTTTATGTTTTCTCCCTTGTGCCTTCATTCGAGAGGGTTGGGTCATGTCGTGTGAGGGCACCCAAGGAAAGGTTTTAGGGTCGATTCAAGTCAGGTTGGGTCGAGTGAGGGAGGTCGTATAAAAAAGTATAAGTTGTGACTACTCGTGTGCCTTGTTGCGCACATTCTTGTGACCTATTTTCCTTTTGATCTGCTGTGCCTTCGTTCAGGCGCGTTGGGATGTAGGTCGTGTGAGGGTGCCTAAGGAAATGAATTTTGGTTGGGTTGGGTTGTGTGAGGGGACCCAAGGAAACACGTTCAGGTCGAGTCGTGTGAGGGCACCTAAGGAAATGCGTTCTGGTCAGGTCAGGTCGTGTGAGAGCAACCAAAGAAACTTGTTCAAGGCAGGTCATGTCAACTCAGGTCGTGTGAGGGAACCCAAGGAAACATGCTCGGGTCGAGTCGAGTCGGGTCATGTTGTGTGTGGGTGCGCAAGGAAATGCATTTGGGTCAGGTCATGTGAGAGAGGCCGTATAAAAAATGCTCATTTGGGACCGCCCATGTTTCTTGTGCACGTTCGTGTGATGTATGTGTCATTTTCTCACTTGTGCCTTCGTTCGAGTGGGTTGGGTCAGGTTGGGTCGGGTCGGGTCGTGTGAGGGTGCCCAAGGAAATGCGTTTGGGTTGGGTCAGCCCAGATCATGCCATGTGAGGTCGCCCAAGGAAACGCGTTCGGGTCGGGTCGGATTGGGTTGGGTCATGTGATGGAAACCATATATAAACTACTAAGTTGTGACCACCTGTGTTTTTTGTGCACGTTTGTGCGACCCATTTTTCGTTAGCTCCCTTGTGCCTTCATTTGGGGAGGTTCAGTCATGCAGTGTGAGGGCGCCCAAGGAAACACGTTCGGGTCGGGTCCTATGAGGGTGGCCATTTCAAAAATGCTAAGACGTGACTGCTCATGTGGCTTATGCAGGTTCGTGTGACCGGTTTTCCATTTGGTGCTCCTTGTTGCCTTCATTCGGGCAAGTTGGGTCGTGTCGTATGAGGGCACCCAAGGAAACGCATTCGGGTCGGGTCGAGTCAGGTCATGTGAGGGAGGTCGTATCAAAAATGCTAAGTTGTGACCACCTGTGTCCCTTAAGGTGCACGTTCATGCGACCAATTTTTTGTTTTCTCCCTTGTGCCTTAGTTTGGGTGGGTCTGACCATGCCGTGTGAGGGTGCCCAAGGAAACGTGTTCAGGTCGGGTTAGCGTCGAGTCATGTGTGTGAAAATTCTAAGTTTTACATATTAAATAATTTGTATACACCTTAATAAATTATTTATTTATATTCAATTTTTAGTTTAATACTATATAGAATTTTTATTTTTTAAATATTATTATTTACATTTAAGTTTTAATTTTAATTCCAATTCCCGCCACAAAAAAATTTCAACCTTCACCCGAGCCTCCCTATTCCTTCCTGCAAAAAATACACCCTTCAATGCACTTTCTGACTTGAATGAGAATCTATCTACCGCTCAAATCACTATTTGAAATGCGTTGTCACTATTTTTCACGCAGACTCGGGTTGAGCCCAACTCGACACTGCCGAAATTCCCTACGCCTTAATGAATCTGACTCGCCCTGAACCTAAAAATTGAATGCATTTTCCACAACTCGAGCCTTCCATTTATTCGGTCGCATTGGAGTAGGGTGTGGACCGAATCCATGATTTTACGAGCTCTGAGGTGCTGTATAATCAGGTGGAAGGAATTTATTACGTCAGATTCTTCCATGAAGGTTATTTTCTTTTACTATTTAAGGTTTTGGATTTTTTCTTATTTTCTCATGAAAGGAATCTTGAGATGTGAATATCAGTAGGCTGTTGATTCGAGTTATGCATAGAAGCATGAATTAAAGAAACATGTTTACAAGGGTTGACAATATTTATTGTTTACACAGTTTTATATACCCCCGCAAGAAAAACAATTCTGTGGGATTATGCCATGCAATGAAGGTAAGACTATAGGACATGAGGAGTCAAAAAATTTGACCAATAGTTAGTGAAAGATAGATGATAGAAGTAAATACAAGAAGGAAGGGGAGACCATAGAAAAATAATCAAAAAAATCAAAATTTTTCACTGAAATTGAGACATTAGGCTCACACATAATGTTAGCTGGTTATCTCTATCTTCCGTGCTAGTGGATTCTCACCTATACATTTTGGCTATTATATTTTTTCAATTGAGGTTGCAGGGATTATGCGCATGAAAATTTTTCATGTTTATCTATATACGTGGTATACCATTCAATGTTATCTACTCACAACCTCACCCTATTTGGATGGATTGTTAGCCATAAACAGTGTCCCAAAAGGATATAAGAGCCCCATGTATGACAAAGCCAAAAGTTAAAACCAAATAAATTTTTTTGTAAAATAAATAAAAATTGCAAGTCGTTTTGGGTACAAAACTCAACGCAAAATATAATTTAAAAATAGGTTATATTCCACCATTGAAGGGTGCCACAGGGATTAAAATTTGGGGTTTTGAACCTGGATCATCATTGTTGATAATTCTCCAACTTGGTCTTAGACCACATCCCAATATATATTTTATTTATACTAGGACATACTAATCTAGATATACCTGATTCCTTGCCGTTTTTTATTTATTTATTGATAAGGCCATCAAACTCATTTCTTATGAAAGATCCACTGATATTGCTTTAGGTGGTATACACCTATTAATGCTATGAAATTTTTGTTATTCAAGATTTTGACTGGGCAAAACCTAGAGGAAAAATGGTTTACATTATTCATGTAAATTTGAAGCCGCACATCCCAATTGCCCAATGTAGGGTTTGGAATATGGATACCCAATGTTTTTTTTATAAATTTCAGCAAAGACTTGGAATTCCATTAATGTATTCATCAGCTATTATCCCTCTTTTCATATCATGCAGATCGTTTCTTCCCTGGAATTTTTGGGTTGAACCACCTACCACATTAACTTCATAAATGATGGGAACTCGTACAAATGTTGGCAATATGCCATATCCTTTTCACAAATGTAAACAATGGACATATATTTTAATGGGTGAAGGTTGTCTTTGATGATCTTGTCAAAATATTTTAATTTTCTCTTTACTTTGATAGTATTTTCTTACAGTCTCTACCAGATGCTATCTATAAGATATACTACTTCAGGTCCTTCCAGATCGCTAGAGATTCTAATGATATTGTCCATTTCGTCATCCAATCCGAGTATTCTTTGGCCATTTCCTTCTCCATGAATAATATTTGTTAGGTTCCTATATTACTATTATAGTCCCTTATTTTTGTTAGTGTAACCCCCTTATTGTTATTATTGTACCCCTCTAACCCCCATATTGTTATTATTGTGCCCTTAAATTATTATTGTTAGGTCGGCTAGGATTACATTGTGGCCCCATGGACTCCTATATATAGAAAGGAGGTTTTGTAATTTGAATCATCCAAGAATTGTTCATTTCTGTAATGTATTGGAGGTTTCCCCCTCGAAGTGGCTTATCTCTAAGGCGTTGATATCTCTTTTCTTCTATTTTTGGAGCTGGTTTCACAACTATTGGTATCAGAGCTTTGGTTTCTAGGTTTCGCTGCTCCAAATAGGTCATCATGGAATTTTCACTATAACTTTTTTTCTACAAAGGTTCAGAAGCTGAAAATTTTAGGGTACGATGCTGAAATCATGAGGAACATCATCACAAAATTTCAGAGCTTCGTTCGCAATATGTTCGGAAATATGATCTGTGGAAGGTAGGGCTTTTTGCAGGCTCCTGAATTTCACTTAAAAAGGTCATCATGGAATTTTCGCTATAACGTTTTTTCTGCGAAGGTTCAGAAGATAAAATTTTTAGAGTGCAAAGTAGAGATCCGGAGGAACGTCGTCGCAAAATTTCAGAGCTTGGTTCGCAATATTTTCAAAGATATGATCTGTGGAAGTTAGGTATTTTTCAAGCTCCCTAATATTTTAACCACTAATAAGAAATAATGAATGTATGTAAATGAAATTAAAAAAATCATTTAAATATTTTCATAATAAAATAAAATATATTTTATTTTATTTTACAATTAGAATAATATATAATTTATATAATTATTTATAAAAATAAAAAATAACTCTAAATTACACATATCCAAACATATGGTCTACTATTATAGATTTCAAACACTAGTTATTATTGTCTTAGTATGTATATTAAGATTTTAAGTTAGTATCTTTAAATATGAGGTAATAAATGTATATATTGGAATCAAAAAATTTAAATTCAAAGGTTGGAACATAACAATGATACTTGAAGCTTCTTTTCTTAATAAAAATTTTGAACACTTTTTTGTTGGAAATTCTCAAGTATAATGCTTGAAATTATAACTTTGGAATACTAACCTCCTAAAATAGTTAATGTAGTGATTTACACTATAATTTTGGAATACTAACTCAAACGGTGTTTTATATATATATATATATATATATATATAGATATGATTTCTACACATATATTTACCATGGTTACTTTATAATATTTTGTTGAGATAAGGAAAATGGAATTTACTAAAAGTTGATAAATAATTTGCTAATTAGTGTATCATGATTTTGTTAAGTGAATAAATGTACTTTTATTTCTAATTCCAAATTTCAGGAAATAAAAGGCCAGAGCATATGCGATTTTGTACACAGGTAAGACCGTTAAATTTTATAAAATTGTGCAAGCTTGTTAAACCCTATACTTCGATGATGATGAAACCTGCAACACCCTGTAAGAAAATGATGCATGCATCATTGCACCTTTTCCATTCAAAATAAAAATCATAAAGCCTTGTTATGATCTATTTGACTTGAGGATCCAGACATGCACCATTTTGATTCGAATTTTGCTGATTCGAACCCTATGGAGAGTCGAGACATGGAGGAGTTACAATCTCAATTACCTATAAGGTGGCTGGAACTCGATAATCTAGGCAAGCTCCAAGCACTGGACAAATCTGGGTTGAAGACTTACATTGTAAAAGCTGAGTCCATCAGGCCATTGTTGGGAGAATATCAAATTTGGGCGTTCTACTGTGTTGGGTTACATGATATTAGTGATGCAAGAATAAATTTTCAGGGCAACCGGACTTCCCAACAAAGGCCGCACGGTGGGTTATTGGTTTGGAAACAGGGAGTCTATAGTCAAGTGAATTGGAAAGGAGGCTTGGAACTCAGAGCATCCGATCAGATTGAAACAATTGTGTGGAGTTGAGAAAAATTTCAAGCATGACTTCCCTATGGATACGATCCAAGACGACACTACAAGGTATGTGGCTTCGCTGGTTATGGAGCATCTCTCAGGATGTTCCACTGTTTCTGATTGCAGCTATGCATTTCTTGATGCCATTGAACAAGGCATGAAGAGAGAGGTCACTAACTGGTGCCCCCATATTTCCAAGAGGATGAAGTTGGTCCGCCTAAAGGCGCGTACTGCACACACAGAGGGGAACCAAAAGGAACTTCGCTATGGGGTTGTCATTGCATTTCTTGTTAGAGAACAAGCACCTGATCTGTGGCAACAGGATGCAGAAAAAGAGGGCCGGGATCTTAAATTGTTGAAGAAGAGAGGAAGGAAAGAAATAAATGGGGTACAGGATATTGGGTTGTTGAAGAAGAGAACGATGAATAATATCAATGGGGTGCAGGGTAGGGAAATGTTGAAAGAGAGAAGGATGAAGGAAATCAATGGAAATGGATTTGAATTGGAGAATATGAAAGAAGAGAGGAAGGTTGAAGGCATTTAAGTAGATAGATATAGGAGGAAAAGGCCAATGTTACCTATGGGATTGGTGAATTTGGAGCAGGAGGTGAGGATTGAAGATACTGAAGGACTTCAAATGCAAGGCAAAGTAGAAAGTAAGCAGGAAAGTTCGGTCTATCAAGGTGTAGGGGCAGTTTTGCAGAGGATCAAGGTTGGGTTAGCTGAGGAATCACCGTATAAGAAGCTTCAAATGCTTGTGAGCACCATCATCAGATTCCCCCTTAACTGAACCTGTTAGAATCAGAACAACATAGTTTCCAGGATTGGAAACCATGACCTTATTGGCACTAACTGCCCAATAAATATTCTCAATCTTATCCCCTGGGTGTTCAACAAAAATACTTGCAGAATCTGAGGCATTTCCCATAGTAAAATACTTGAAACGAAGAGAAAAATCAAATTACCCCTTAACTGAACCTGTTAAAATCATAGCAACATAGTTTCCAGGATTGGAAACCATGACTGGATGTTCAACAAAAATACTTGCAAAATCTGAGGCCTGACAGTTCCCCATAGTACAGTACTTGAAACGAAGAGAAAATAACTAAAATTATAGATTTTTTCAGTATTTACAACCAAGAAAATTATAATATAACTTCACTATTCAATATTGTGTTTAGAATGGTTAGAAATTTTTAGGAATTAAGAATTCAAATATAGCTTCACTATTCCAATTAAGAAATGACATTATTCTGACTAATATTTCCACCAATTGCAACCAAGTAGCACTATTATGGTCAAGATTTTTCCTATGTTTAATATTCTGACCAGGATTTCCTAGACCAAATGTACCAAAAATAAAAAATGTATCTAAAGTTAATGATAGGAACAAAACGTGTATGAGTAACTATAACTATGACAATAGTCTCATTGCCAAAAACTAATTATCATCACCTGCAACAAGTCTGTAGCTGCAGCAACATTAGCTAAAAATAATTATCATCCCCTGCAACAAGACTACACCTGCTGCAGCAACATTAGCTAAAACTAATTATCATCTCCAACAACAATATTGTGCGTGCAGTAACATTAGCTATAGTGACTGGTTGAATTAGGGATTGGGAAACCCTACGATATATATAATGGATAGAATTATATATAAATCTAGAAAAATACATCCAAAGAACAATACTATCCACCTAAAAATTATAAGCATGGTAAAAAACAAAAACAAAACCCATGAATACCGAAAAAAAAATTGCAAATTAAGATAATAAAATTATTAACTTTTCCTCACTGCTCTGGCTGCCAAAAAAATTACACTATAATTCATGTCAAATTCCAAAAGATTCGGCAAAGAGGTGGAAGGCTACCTAAAAGTCTCTTGAATTCATTCCATTTAATTAGGAGAAATTCCAAACCCCAATGGATTTGGAAAAGAGGTGGAAGGCTACCTAAAAGTCTCTTGATTTCTTTCCATTTAAGCTTTTAGCAAAGAGAAGAGGCAGCACCGTACCTCCCCTTATCTCTTTACAAGGGCTATTCATATCCTTCATAAGATGAACAAACTCCTGGCTTTAATGGTTTAATTTGCAAAGTTTACAGAGCCACCTACAAATTTGTATGCTCAAATTGGTTGAAAATTTATCATGAAGCCCTTCATAAGCAATCTCTAACTGTGAGAATTATTTGAGAGCTTGTAAAATGTGTTTCAAAGGGCTCACAGAACCAATTAGAAACCACGACTGGATTTTTCCATGCACGGTCCCTGCAAAGCACCTTATATATGTCTCATTAACATTCTCTCCAAATTATTCACTTTGAACATAGCGTCTTCTTTTGAGAGAGATACATTATTGACAATGTTATTGTAGCATAAGTACTCAAGTGAGAAAAATCATCCAATCTGGTATATAGAAAAAATTATTTTGCGAGAGACTTCAGATTGTAGTGAACCTTATTTCTATTCTGGCAATGCTTCACACCTAGGTTTTAAACCATCCATCAATAACAATAGCCCACATAGCCCTTGTGACCAAACCAGGGAACCAAAACGAGAAATTCCAAACCCTATGGATTCTGCAAAGAGGTAAAAGGCTACCTAAAAGTCCCTTGATATAGTTCCATTTAAGCTTTTAGCAAAGAGAAGAGGCAGCACCTTACCTCACCTTATCTCTACAAGATATATCCATAACCCGCACAAGATGAGAAAACCACTAGTTTTAATTGCTTTATTTACAAAGTTTAGAGCCACGTAAAATCTGTAGGCTCAAATCGGTTGAAAATTTATCATGAAGCCCTTCACAAGAAAAACTCTCCAACTTAACAAAAAGAAAACTTGAACAAATTTGGGGATTAAATATCCAACAATATACCTTAAAAGCTAACCAGTGTTGAATCCTTATTTAAAATGAGAAGGGGGGAGGGTGAATCAGTTTAACACATACAGAGGCTTTCTAAACTTTTCATCAGGTCAATTTACAGCTTAATTTTATAACAAACATTAATATGTGGACTGTCTTAATATGTTGCAGCAAGTATTAAATTTAATGTGAAACCAAACTTATTAAGAGAGCAACAAACATTAAGCAAATTGGGTAGATCATATCAACACATAGGAAACACACAGAGAGACATCAGATATAAGTGGAAACCCATAAAGGGAGAAAACCACATCTCATTATTGTTGTGATGTAAAGGCAAGCTCCAACTCCCTCTCACCACTGATTTTCTGCAGGAACCAACCTACAGGAGGCTCCAACCTCAGTAAGCTAAAACTGATAGCTATCAGGCTTCAACTTGATAGGGAATCTCCAACTTCCATACTCAATCAAAGGAAAATATTGCTGATTTACCTCAGATATTAGCTCTGTTCTGTAGCATCTCTTTCTGCTCCTCCTTTATTGATCTTCTCTGCCTCAATTCTTCATACATTGCACTCTCTAACCTCTCTCTGCATATCAATGCGATATGTGTTATACAGTTTGCCTAATAATAGTTCGTATTCCACAGGAAATTCAATGTGAATAGCCTTGACTCTTTGCATTCTGCCTCTTCACTTATTTTTCTAGCTCATTTAGAAAATATCAGCAATATATACAACTTTCAATTTTACAGTGGAGTTTTATTTCCTACAGAGACTTTCCAGTCCATCACAACAATATAAATCAATTAAAACATTTACATTCAAATACAATGAGAACTCCAACTCAACTCATTCAGCCTTTTGGATCACTGCGCATTTGACTTTTCTGTGACTGTGTCTGTCTTTTTCAGCTCTGCTTGCTCTCCTTTTTTCTATCAGGGTGTAACTGCTGCATACATGTAACTGTGCAATTCAACTCTCGGCATTATAGCAATAATAAAACATTTTAACACATCAAATGCCCTTATGGGCCCACTTGTTGAACTTGCTCTATTCTCCGATGCAATGTTTTACTGTTCACATATGCAAATATGTATGTATCGCTTTACACACACACACACACACACACATATATATTTATGTCGCTGTGATTTCCTTTCCTCTTTAGCTTTGGTTTAATAAACTTGGAGCAAACCTGTTATTAGTCTTATCTTTTGAATGGACCCCACATGCCAGCTATACTCCGCTCATTTATTTCAATCGCAATTGCAACATTCACAATGCTCCTGCGATTTGGTAATTAGATTTCCGCCAATGCGATTAGCAAAGGCCCACAATATATTCAGTCGAATCATCTCCACCGTCCATCCCTCGGTGAATCTGACGGCTCTCATCCAATCGGTAAGTCGCAATTGAAACTTTCAGTTTGGTCGATACTCTTTCACCTCCGATGCAATCAATTACTGTACACTTCACTGAGCCAATGCGATGGGTTTCTCTGATGCAATGTAACATTGTTCACTTCATTGTGTTGATGCGATGGGTTGCTACGATGTGATGTAACACTGTTCACTTCACTGTGCCAATGCGATGAATTTATCTGATGCACTTAGGCTGGAACTCAAGAAAAATATGAAAATCATCGTTTAAAACACATCGGGTCTGGACCTCAATCACAATCACAAATTCTGCTAACATGTTCCACTGCCAACTTTTTTTCGATGTGATTCATGAATCGGGTCCCACCTTATAAGAATTTGTTTGTATTAGGCCTGAACAATAGAGCACTTCACATATATGTATATATATACTTTGGCCCCTTGGTTATAAAGCGCTACATATATAAAGCATTGCATATATATGTATACTTTGTCGCTTCAGTCTTTACATATCCTCTAGCTTGGGTTATGATTCTCGGAATTTTATGTAGGGGGTCCCACACTTTTTTATGATGATATAATGCACTGTCTAAAGTTTGGGTTACCTCTTCGTTAATCTGCAACATAGTCATCGTCCACATTTAATATATATAAACATATCAACCCTTCAGCATTTTGTTCAATGGTTAATTACTAACCATTAACGCGATACTTCAACTAGGCCCACCACAACTGATATCACATATACAATGTTTTATATATCTTGTATTATAATCTTGCTCCCAATTTAATACAATGCTCACACTATATTGAAGCCCTTTGAGAGTATTCACATATACTACCTCCTCCATCATATTTCAAACATTATACAATGGCTTTGAATAAAATCTGACCAATGGGCCCACAACGCATTGTGACCTGCCATCAGCCTGTTGATTAATTTTATAATACACATAATATACGGGACTTCGTATAGTTCTTGTCCCCAATAGAATAACACCCTTTGAATGTATAACGAATAATTCTCATAATATTTCGGCTTTAAACTTTGGTTTATATTTCAATTTTCAACAAAATCTTGACTTGGACCCTTAGTGCTTTGCCTCACTAACCTTTTTTCATCGTGCAAGTGTAATCACCGTAGATCTTCCGGTCTTGGAAATCAGATGGATATTGTTGATATCGTGTTTTTCTTTGGGCTGAGGGTTAACACTCAGAAATTACGTGATGTAAGTGGTATCCAAATACCGCCCAAGGAAATGTGTCCACCAATGACATATATCACATTCATTTTGGAAATACTACTTACCACTTCTCAGGGTTCCAATCTTCATATTTTTAACTCTTGTTAAAGAAATTCCGCTTTCGCTCCTGTTTCCTCTATCGTTCTCAACATTACTATACAGTGCATCCATATGTTGAACGCCCGACTCCATTAGGTTTTCGCTATGAAATTTTGGTTCCTTTCTTGGTTCTGTGCCCTTGTTGCACGGTTCCGCATCTCCTGCAATCATTTCACTGTTGGTTTGTTAATAGCTCTACCTCTGTATTCTCTGTCTTCGCCTCTGCTACTCGACCGTTTCATCTTTGCCTCTGTATTCTCTGTCTTTGCCTTTGCTACTCTGCCTCCTCTTTTTCTGGCTTGCCTCTGTAAATAAACTCTCCCTCTGTTCTTCTCATGCTCCCTGTAAATGTTACTATACCTTTCACCAAAAACCTATTGTCTTCTCCTTTGCTTCCGCTGATGTCCTTTGCCATCAATGACAACACTTATAACAGTCTCCCCCTTTGGCATTGATGGAAATACTCTTCCTCTGCTTTCCTTTTAGGACCCTTTATTCTGTTGCTTTCTCTTCCTCCCCCTTTGACATCAATGGCAAGGGGTTTCTTATTTCCCAGTGTGCTTTTAAATATCATCCATGTTGCTCTGATATTGAGGACTTGTTTGATGCTTTCCTTGCTAACTGATCTCCCCCTGGAATCATATTTTCATTTATGTTCTCCCCCTGAAATGATGCTTTCTCTTCATATCAGAGAGTAACATCTACAGATACTACCCCTAGTCTATCTCTCAAATACTCAAATGGTTCTATAGCAAGGGGTTTGGTAAATATATCTACTGTTTGTTCTTTTGTTGGCACATATTCCATCTTCACTACCTTTTGTGCTACTTGTTCTCTTAGAAAATGGTACTTGATTAGGATGTGTTTAGTTTTTGAATGAAGTACAGGATTTTTTGAAATACTTATAGCACTTGTATTATCACATTTGATAGAGATAGGTTCATCAATGCTTACCTTCATGTCTTGGAGGGTTTTCTTCATCCACATGACTTGTGTGCAGCATGCTTCTGCTGCTATGTATTCTGCTTCTACTGTAGATAGAGAGATAGATGTTTGTTTCTTTCTTAGCCATGCCACCAAACTTTTTCCCAAGTAGAACGCACCTCCACTTGTGCTTTTCCTATCATTCACATAGTTGGCCCAATCTGCATCTGTATACGCTGTCAATGTGAAGCTCTTGTCTTTTGGATACCATAGCCCATACTGTACAGTTCCTTGTATATATCTAAATATTATTTTGACTGCTAGAAGGTGATTTTGTTTTGGTGCTGCCTGATATCTAGCCACACGTCCTACTGCCAACATGATGTTTGGTCTTGATTCTGTTAGGTAGAAAAAACTTCCTATCATGGATCTGTAGAGTCTTTGATCTATATCAGGAGATCCATCATCAGCACATAGCTTGCATCCATTGATCATGGGAGTTGACACAGGTTTGCAGTCTTCCATTTTGAAATTTTTCAACATATCCTTTAAGTAATTTTCCTATGATATGAATGTACCTGTGTTCTTTTTCTCAATTTGAATTCCTAAGTAGAAGGTGAGTTTTCCAATCATAGACATCTCAAATTTTGATTTCATCTCTTCAGAAAATCCTTTTACTAGCTCATCTTTGTTGCTTCCAAACATAATGTCATTAACATATACTACAACAATAAGGAGTTCATTTCCATGGGCTTTTATGTATAGATTGTTGTCTAATCCTCCTCTTTTAAAGCCTTGCTTTTTCAAGTATTGATCCAGCCTTGAGTACCAAGCACGAGGAGCTTGTTTTAGTCCATATAGAGCCTTATTTATTTTGTAAACATAGTCTTCTTTGTTTGTTAATGAAAAACCTTCTGGATGTTCCATGTAGACTTCTTCTTCTCAATCTCCATTCAGAAATATAGATTTCACATCCATTTGATATACCTTGAAGTCTTGGTAGCATGCAAAGGCCAGAAACATTCTGCTAGCTTCCATTCTGGCTACAGGGGAAAATGTTTCATCGTAATCAATTCCTTCGATTTGTGAATATCCTTTGCAAACAAGTATGGATTTATTCCTGATTACCTATCCTTGCTCATTAATTTTATTCTTGAATACCCATTTTGAGCCTATGAAATTTTCTCAGTGGGTCTAGGAACTAATTCCCAGGTATTGTTCTTCTCAATTTGTTCCAATTCTTCATTCATAGCATTCACCCAATGCTTGTCTTTGCTGGCTTCTTCAAACTTCTTGGGCTCTATTTGTGATAACATGGCTATGTATACCTCTTCTCTCTGTTCAGTTAGCTTCCTTCTTGTCTGGACTCCTACACTCTTGTCTCTAATAATATGATCTTCTGGATGGTTCTTTTGAGTGTATCTTGAGGGGCTTTCGTGCTCAGTTCAACATATTTTGTTGTCTTTCTTGTTTCATCATCATCTTGGTTTTCTTCTTCATGATTGTCAGAAGGACTACTACAGTCTATACTTCTTGTCTTATTTGCAAGTTCTTCATCAAATCTTACATCAATGCTTTCTACAATTTTTCAAAGAGTCTTGTTGTAGCACCTGTACCCTTTACTCTTGGATGCATATCCTAGAAATATCTCGTCATCTACTCTTGCATCAAACTTCCCTAGATTTTCATCATTATTCTTTATGTAACACTTGCTTCCAAAGACTCTAAAGTGCTTGATTGAAGCTGGTTTACCATGCCATAGTTCATAAGGAGTCTTTTCACTACTTGGCCTTAAGTGAGATTTGTTAAGGATATGCACGACTGTGTGTACTGCTTCTACCCATAAGGTTTGAGGAATATTACTCTCTTGCATCATGTCTCTGGAAATTTTTTGTACATACCTATTTTGTCTCTCTGCTACTACACTCTGTTGAGGTGTCCCTGCAATAGTAAATTGTTTCTTTATCCCATGTTCATTGCATAGGTCTGCAAAGTCATAATATGTGAATTCAGCTCCTTTGTCTGATCTGATGCATTTTAGCTTGCATCCTATTTGATTCTCTGCTAATGCTTTAGATATTCTGACTTTCTCCAGTGTTTCCAATTTATTCTTGAGAAATGAAACCCATGTCATTCTGGAGAAGTCATCTATTATCATCATGAAGTAGGATTCTCCACTTGGTGTTTTAGTTCTTGCAGGCCCGTACAGGTCCATGTGCACAAGCTGGAGTGGTCTTCTAGTTGATAGCTCATCTTTGGCCTCAAAGGATGTGCGGGTCTATTTTCCCAATTGACAAGATTTGTGTATGGTATTTAAAGGCCTTTTTATTTATGGCATATCTCTGACAACCTTCTTCTTGCTCAATCTGATGATATGGTCGAAGCTGAGATGTCCCAATCTCCTATGCCATAACCATGACTCCTCAAGTTTTCTAAGATGGCATGCTTCATCATCCTCTTTCACTATGTAAACATTACTCTCTGTTCGAACACCCTTGAGCAGAGTCTTACCTGTGGTGCTTGATCTGACTCCACAGTCTTATGCTCTAAAAAAAACTGCACAGCCTTTATCACACATTTGACTGACATTCAACAAATTTTCTTTCAGCCTATCTACAAATAGTACATCTTGGGCCTTTCCTCTACCATTATCTAAACTAACTGAGCCTTTTCCTTTGATTTTTCCTGATTTATCATTGCCAAAAGTAACATTACCAGTTTTCTTCTCATAAAAAGTTATAAATTTGCTTCTGTCTCCAGTCATATGTTTTGAGCAGCCACTATCCAAATACCATTGGCTTTTCAGGTCTTGATTAGTTAGAGCCAGGTCACATTTGTTCACCTTCTTTTTCCACTAGAAGTATCCTTTTGTTTGGTATATTTTGTGAGATGATGAACCACATCCTCTGAGAGGACATTTGGAAGGAATATGCCCAATTTTATTGCATATATAGCATTTGATCATAATTTTTGCATAATTGTGAGTATGAGTAAAATATCTTTGATTCATAAACCTCATTGAGGTGTTGAACATCAATCTTTGCCCATATTTTCTGCACTCAATGATTTTATGGCCGAATTCTTTACAATAAAAATAGTAACCATAGAAATAAATTGCATACCTGATGTGAGGTTGTCTTCTCCATTTGTTTGCTTGAGACAGTCTCTTCACTTTTTGCATCTTTTTCTGGTTTGAATTACTCCTCCTTGTATGACAGTATGTAGCAGTGGGTCCCAGCTTGTGGCAGACATAACAGGTGGCATTTTTCATAGTAAGGAAGAGTCTCCTTCGATGGCTTCAAAATTTGACATACTCAAGAGTATATGATCCTTTTTCTGTTGTCTGAGTATTTATTTCATTCTTTGTTATTAGAGGTTTCTTCTAGTTTCTGTCTCCCTCATTACAGATTTCTTCTTTTATAGGAATTTTTTGAGTTTCTTCATCAGCATTCTTTGCTCTTACAAAAATAATATTTTTGTTTTATTTTTCTTTGCTTTTTCTTGATTCTCCTTCATAGCCTATCCCAGTTTTTATCAGAGGAGATCTTTGAGCATCCATAATTTTGTTCAAATTACCAGAGCTTGTTGTTTGAGAAGAATTTATAGACACTTTCCTTTGAGCATTTTCTAATTTCTTCCTCAGACATACTACTTCTTCTTCCAACTTCTCTTGTTCCTGAGTTTTCTCTTGATTTTATTAAGTAACATGTCTTCTATCTTCTTGGCTTCTTCAAGCTCTACCTTCAGCTGCATGAGGACTTCTGAATTTTTCTCTTCTCTTACATACTTGAGGAGAATGTCCTTCTGTTTTCAACACTTCAATTTGAGTCTGTCAATCTCCTCCAGGGAACTTCTTAGCTCCCCGTCAAGGTCAACTTCACCTTTTTCTTCATCTTCTAGAAGAAGTCCTTCAAGTTCTTCTATGGCCATCAATAAAAATTCAGAGGTTCCTTCTTCACTTGAGGGTTCATCTGAGTCTTCAGATGCACTGCTGTCTTGTTGAACATAGTAAGATTTTCTATTGAATTTCTTTCCTTTCTTCCATTTCCTTGATGTAGTTTTCTTTGATTCATGAGCCTGATTCCTTGCTTTCTTATGAGAACACTTAGCAGCATAGTGTCCAACTCTTCCATAGTTAAAGCATTTGAATGAAAGTTTACCTTTATATTTACTTAAGCCTCTGTCCAGTTTCTTGACAAACTTGGCCTCTTCTTCATCAAAGCAAGAACATATATCTTCCTTTTCTTCTTTCTTATTTTCTATTTTAAAGGCTGCCTCCCTTGGACTTGGCTTCTTGTATGGGAGTCTCATCTCATAGGCTATTAGATTTCCAAGTAACTGGTTCATGGTCAAGGTTTCCCAATCAGTTGTTTCTTCTATGGCAGAGACCTTGGGGTTAAAGCTGGGTGGAAGAGATCTTAGAATATTTTGTACAATTACACATTCTGATATAGTTTGTCCAAGAGCTTTCATATTGTTAACAATTTCTGCAACTCTTAAGAAGAAGCTGCCAACATCTTCATCATCATTCATTCTTAAATTTTCAAATTGAGCTCTATATACTTGAACTTTGGCAGTCTTCACCTTCTTGCTTCCCTCATGGATATTTTCAAGAGCATCCCACATGTCTTTTGCAGTCTTGTTGTGCATTACTTTGATAAATTCAGCCTCACATACACCATTTAAGATTTCATTCATGGCCTTTGCATTTTTTACAAATTCTTGTTTAGCTTCTCTCTTTGGGTCAGTTTCCTTTGGGGCATATCCAAACTCCACAATAGCCCAAACCTCTATTCCTAAAGACATTATTTATGCTCTCATTCTAATTTTCTAGAAGGAATAATTAGCACCGGTAAAAAAGGGGGCTTTATTGGTTGAGCTTCCTTCTTGAATAACCATCTTGGGGACCTATGATCTCCTTTCAGTTGTTAAAATGGTACAAAACGAACTGCTCTGATACCAATTGTTGAATCCTTAGTTAAACTGAGAAGGGGGGGGGGGTGAATCAATTTAACACATACAGAGGCTTTTCAAACTTTTCATCAGGTCAATTTACAACTTAATTTTATAACCAACTTTAATATGTGGACAGTCTTAATATGTTGCAGCATGTATTAAATTTAATGTGACACCAAAATTATTAAGAGAGAAGAAGACATTAAGCAGATTAGGTAGATCATATCAACACATAGGAAACACACACAAAGACAAAAGATATAAGTGGAAACCCATAAAGGGAGAAAACCACATCTCATTATTGTTGTGATGAAAAGGCAAGCTCCAACTCCCTCTCACCACTGATTTTCTGTGGGCACCAACCTACAGGAGGCTCCAACCTCAGTCAGCTACAACTGCTATCTATCAAGCTTCAACTTGATAGGGAAGCTCCAACTTCCTTACTCAATCAAAGGAAGATATTTTTTGATTCACCTTAGACATCAGCTCTGTTCTGTAGCATCTCTTTCTGCTCCTCCTTTTCTTATCTTCTCTGCCTCAATTCTTCATAATTTTCACTCTCTAACCTCTCTCTGCATATCAATGTGATATGCTTTATATAGTTTGCCTCATAACAGCTCATATTCCACAGGGAATTCAAGGTGAATAGCCCCGACTCTTTTCATTCTGCCTCTTCACTTCTTTTTCCAGCTCATTTAGAAAATCTCAGCAATATATGCAACTTTCAATTTTACAGTGGATTTTTATTTCCTACGGAGACTTTCCAGTGCATCACAAAAATATAATTCAATTAAAACATTTACATTCAAATACAATGAGAACTTTAGGTCAACTTATTTAGCCTTTTGGATCACTGGGTATTTGTCTTTTCTGTGACTGTGTCTGTCTTTTTCAGCTCTTCTTTCTCTCATGTTCTCTGTCGTGGTGTAACTGTTGCATACATGTGACTGTGAAATTCAACTCTCGGCGTTATAACAATAATAAAACATTTTAACACATCAAATTCCCTTACGAGCCCACTCGCTGAACTTGCTCTATTCTCTAATGCGATGATTTACAGTTCACATACGAAAATATGTATGTATCGTTATATATATATATATATATATATATATATATATATGCCATTGTGATTTCTTTTCCTCTTTAGCTTTGGTTTAATAAACTTGGAGCAAACCTGCTACTAGTCGTATATTTTGAATGGACCCCACATGCCAGCCATACTCCGCTCATTTATTTCAATCGCAATCGCAACATTCACAATGCTCCTGCGATTTTCTCTTTAGATTTCTGCTGATGCGATTAGAAAAGGCCGACCATATAGTCAGTCGAATCATCCCCGCCGTCCATCCCTCAGTGAATCTGAACACTCTCATCCAATCGCTAAGTCGCAATCAGAACTTTCAGTTTGGTCGATACTCTTTCACCTCCAATGTGATCATTTATTGTATACTTAATTGCGCCGATGCGATGGGTTGCTCTGATGCATTGTAACACTATTCACTTTATTGTGCCACTGTGATGGGTTGCTCCGATGCGATGTAACATTGTTCACTTCACTATGCCGATGCAATGAATCAATCTGATGCACTTAGGCTAGAACTCAAGAAAAATATGAAAATCATCATTTAAAACATATCGGGTCCGGAACTCAATCGCAATTGCAAATTTTATTAACATGTTCCGCTGCCAACTTTTTTCCGATGCGATTCGTGACTCGGGTCCCACCTTATAATACTTTGTTTGTATTAGGCCCGAACAATAGAGCGCTTCACATTTATGTATATATATACTTTGGCACATTGTTTATAAAGTGCTACATATATAAAGCATTGCATATATATGTATACTTTGTCGCTTCAGTATTTATGTATCCTCCAGCTTGGGTTATGATTCTCGAAATTTTATGTAGGGGGTCCCACACTTCTTTATAATGATATGATGCACTTTCTAAACATTGGGTTACCTCTTCATTAATCTGCAACATAGTCAGCGTCCACATTTAATATATATAAACATATCAACCCTTCAACATTTTCTTTAATGGTTAATTACTAACCATTAACGCGATACTTCAAATGGGCTCACTGTAACTTATATCACATATACAATGTTTTATATGTCTTGTATTATAATCTTGCTCCCCATTTAATACAACGCTCACACTATATTGAACCCCTTTGCAATATTTCATACTCTTCATACTGGATTCGCATATACTACCTCCTCTGTCATATTTCAAACATTATACCATGGCTTTGAATAAAAGCTGACCAACGGGCTCACAATGAATTGTGACCTACTATCAGCCTATTGATTAATTTTAATATACACATAATATACAGGACTTCGTATAGTTCTTGTCCCCCACAGAATAACGCCCTTTGAATGTATAACGAATAATTCTCATAAGATTTCGGCTTTAAAATTTGGTTTATATTTCAATTTTCAACAAAATCTTGACTTGGACCCACAGTGCTTTGCCTCACTAACCTTTTTTCATTGCGCAAGTTTAATCACCATAGATCTTCTGGTCTTGGAAATCAGACGGATTTTTTTGATATTGCCTTTTTCTTTGGGCTGAGGGTTAACACTTAGAAATTACGTGATGTAAGTGGTATCCAAATACCGCCCAAGGACACATGTCCACCAATTACATATATCGCATTAATTTTGGCAATACTGCTTACCACTTCTCCGGGTTCCAGTCTTCATATTTTTAACTCTTGTTAAATAAATTCTTCTTTCGCTCCTGTTTCCTCTAGCGTTCTCAACATTACTATACAGTGCATCCATATGTTGAATGCCTGACTCCATTAGGTTTTCACTGTGAAATTTTGGTTCCTTTCTTGGTTCTGTTCCCTTGTTGCACGGTTCTTCATCTCCTGCAAAAATTTCATTTTTGGTTTGTTAACGGCTCTGCATCTGTATTCTCTGTCTCTGCCTTTGCTGCTCAACCATTTCATCTCTGCCTCTATATTCTCTGTCTTCGCCTTTGTTTCTCTGCCTCCTCTGGTTTTACCCTATCTCTGTAAATAAACTATCCCTCTGTTCTTCTCATGCTCCCTGTAAATGTTACTATACCTTTCACCAAAAACCTGTTTTCTTCTCCTTTTCTTTTGCTGCTGTCCTTTTCCATCAATGACAACACTTCTAAGAACTAGGTCATAGAACAAACTCCTAGCTTTAACGGTTTAATTTCCAAATTTTACAGAGCCACCTACAAATTTGTATTCTCAAATCAATTGGAAATTTATCGTGAATCCCTTCACAAGCAATATATAACTGTGAGAATTATTTGACATCTTGTAAAATGCATTTCAGAGGGCTCACAAAACTGATTAGAAACCATGACTGGATTTTTCCATGCACGGTCCCTCCAAAGCACCTTATAGATGTCTAATTAACATTCTCTCCAAATTATTCTCTTTGAACACAACAGATTCTTTTGAGAGAGATACATTACTGACAATGTTATTGCACTATAAGTACTCAAGTGAGCAAAATCATCCAGCCTCGTATATAGAAATTTTTTTTTTTCGAGAAACTTCGGATTATAGTGAACCTCATTTCTACTCTGGCAATGCTTCAAACCTAAGGTTTAAACCATAAATCAATAACAATAGCCCACATAGCCCTTATGGCCCAACCAGGGAACCAAAATGAGAAATTCCAAACCCTATGGATTCTGCAAAGAGGTAAAAGGCTACCTAAAAGTCCCTTGATTTAGTTCCATTTAAGCTTTTAGCAAAGAGAAGAGGCAAAATTGTACCTCACTTTATCTCTACAAGAGATATCCATAGCCTACACAAGATGAGCCAACCACTAGCTTTATTTGCAAATTTCAGAGCCACGTACAAATCTGTAGGCTCAAATCAGTTGCAAATTTATCATGAAGCCCTTCACAAGAAAAACTCTGCAACTTAACAAAAAAAAAACTTGAAAAAATTTGGAGATTAAATATCCAACAATATACCTTCAAATCTAGCCAGACGATAGTTATGGCCTATGAGAAAAGTATCATCAAGACGAAGAATCTTAAAATGCTTGTGAGCACCATCATCAGATTTCCCCTTAACTGAACGTGTTAGAATCAGAAAATTCACAGCCACGCGAGAAGAAAAATGAGCTTGATGAATTAATCCTTGTCAACCATGGGGGTGTCACTCAATTAACCTATGGCATAGCACGTGCGTTCGTTGCATACTAAACAATACCCTTAGTTTGACTACATATTGGAAAATACCTTTAAAAATCACTTTATTTAACCCCCTACCAATACTAACCCATTGCATTTTCCCAATTTAAAAACCCCCTACTTTCACTAGATATTGTAGTTATCCATTTTTTCATTAACATTTTTTATACCCCTTTATATTTATATCCTTAACCTAATGACATGATGCCTCTCTTATCACCCCACATGCATTCTAAAATTCATCTTTCTTCTTGTGATATACATAGGAGATGCACATTAGTATTCCCACAATGTGATTACTCAATCCACACTCAAGCACATCTCACTATGATTTGTGGCATTTAATGGTCTAAGGCATACAAAGATCAACCATGTTTTAGGAATATTGATTATGTGCATGTCTATAAAATGACATAGAAATTGATCTATATGATGATGAAAAATCAATTGATCAATCTTCACGAATATGTTTGCACCAAATAGGGTGTTCAATCACAAGTCTAGACCCTCTTCCCTTTGAAAGCTTCTTGTTCAAAAATCCAACTACAATCTCATGTACCCAAACTAGTGTCGTATTAAGGTGGAACAACAAAAGTTACAGTTTCAGAGAGTTATATAGAGAAGAAAAGGCAAGGTGAGGATGAGAGTTATGAGACCCTCCCTTTGCTTTAATGAAAAAAAACTAAAAACATTGTTCTTTTTTGTTTTTAATTTAAGTGTTTAATGAGAGCGCCATGGTATATTTTATTAAGACATCATTTGGAAACGACCCATGTGGATGGCATTAATGGTTTTTTAAGCTTGGTGATGTGATTTAAAGAGCTCTTACCGCTAGATTTCTTGTTTTTGGGATTATCAAAAATATTTTGTAAGCATTGTAGATAGTTTCCCCCAAGTTCAAATGGATCGTATTATGTGGCTATGTTTTGTGAACCTTTCCAACATCAACATGATAGGTAGGTCTACCCCCAAGTTTTTCAGTAAGCATCTTTCAAAGATGGGATTTCACATTTGGAGGGATCTATGGTGTCACAACACTATCTTGGTTGGATTGGAGAAGATTTAATAAGCTCAATATTCACTAGCTTAATACAAGAATGTGTTTTCAAAATGATACCAGAAATTTCAAGGCCCATTTGGAAGCACTGGAGATGTAGTCATAATTACTGTAACAACTATACTCAACAACCTCGAGATTAATCTTCAGTCGTAATTACTGTAACAAATATATTCAACAACCTCAAGATGAATCTTCAACAGTGTTCACAAAAGGGGATCATTGTCACCATGTCACGAAGAAGATTGTTGCTATACAGATGTCAAGGTTATTGTGACAAAAGCAAGATATGTCATGTTGTCATTAAACATTAGTATACAAATGTGAAACAGGGTCAATCACGGACACATAGGTCACCGTCTATAGATTACTTCCCTTGACATTATCATTATTATCTATCCACAAGATTATTATAAATATCATTTTCAAATCAAGGTTCTCTTATGTCACCAAAGGTGTCAATACATCGTGACGATATTAAATGCTCAATCACCATGCTCAACCATACTGCCTCAAGAATCAAATCTTGCAGCAACCAACTGAAATTTATTTTGTTAATATGCTTTAGAACATGCTATCTATGATGCACAGATATACTCAAGACTTATTTGCATCTAGCTAGACAACTCAATACATCAAAATACTAGACAATTTTATAATTTAAGGCTTGGTCATTAACGCACAAGCACATAGACTTCCATTACTTATTTTCACTTCCACAGAAGCCCTTTCTTTTGAACCTATTCCAATTTAATCATGTCTAATTTTAATTTTTGATTAACTACCAATAGCAAAACAATACATAAAAAATACATGTCACTTTCCAAGTATTCATAAATGGTAAACCAGGTAGACCATTAGTATAGATTAGAGTGCATAACCCCAAAGGAATCCAATTATTCATAAATGGTAAACCAGGTAGACCATTAGTACTGATTACAGTGCATAACCCCAAAGGAATCAGAGGAGTTGAACTCGTGACATCCCACTTCTGAGAAGTTCAATGTCTGACTCCAAGGCCAATCAAGCCAATCCTCAGGGCTCAAAAATAATATATTAAAAAATATTTGTATTTCGTAACAACGTGTGATACCTATCATCTAGCTTAGAAAGGATATAGGTTGGTAAAAATTGAAGTAGACTTACAAATTAGCTAATTTAGACAGTTTCATTGTGGGCAAAATCAAGAATCTCATTCTATATTATGATTCAAGTTGGGAATCAAACCCTACTCAAGGCTGAAATTTGCCAAACCCCTTTCCAGTACTAATTTAAATATGTAGACTATATATTGACACTCTCGAGCTAACATTATCAAGTAGTACATAGGTAGCTCCAAAGTGATTTATATAGATGTGGATGCTTCTTCTCCCTCTACTTTTTACATCTATCCCTAATGAAAAGTAATGGGCACTCCCATATTATGTTGTAACTGGTGTACTTTTGAGCCCCATTGACCTATATTTTTGTCGCCCACTGCCATTAATAAAACTAGTCTTATCTTATCTTCTGTCGTCCGTTAATAGGAAATGGTACTGTAATATAAAAACAATACTATATAGCTAGGACTAACTCTCACCAATTTAGATCCTCATCTAGAAGTGAGCACTTAGTGCCTATACTTTATTTTCTATATTTGAGGCCAATGTACATCGAGGAATTACACTGTACAATACAAGTATTCAAGAGACATCTGCTATCAATTCCATCTCAGCAACGCCAATCTTAGTTACATACCATGAACCACGTAATCCAAATGTACACCAAGAAATTAAACTGTACAAAACAACTATTCGAGCAACACCTCCCATCAGTTCTGTTTAAGCAAAAACAATCTCAATTATTTACCCTGAACCTTAAAATTTTGACGAAATGGTTCATGGTATACAAATGAGATTGATGTTGTTGAAATGGAATTAATGGAAGGTGTCACTCGAATAATTGTTTTCTACAGTGTAATTTATTGAGGTACAATGGCCTCAATAGCAATTAGGTTCTAGGCTTATTCTACATTACATCTTTAATATCTAAAGCAGGATCCACAATGACCTGCTGAGGCTTCTTGTTTTTAAATGATAATTAGATTTACTTGCAGTTATTATTAGCTATAAATATTTTACACATTTAGGGACGAAAGGCACACTCATCATAAGTTTTACTTCATCAATTGGAAGGTCAGTGTACCAAAAGAAATATATTATTTTCTTGGAAATTGCACCGAGAGTAACAAGGTGCTCTACAACCTGGTATGACATAGATGTTGTTACATACATACATGGAAACATCTAAACTAGCAATTGCACCAGGAGGCGCAAAGGAACGCCGGAAGGTGTGCTACATGTGGGACATAATGAATGTTAAAAAAAGGGGGCCCACAGTGGGGTTTCCTCCTGTTTGTTGCCTTTAAGTATTCCCACCATTATGACTCTTCACATTAACATTAGGTTGAGAAGATCCTGCAGTGGGATTTCCCCCTGTTTTCTGCCTTTGAATGTGCCCACCATTTTGAATCTTCGGAATAGAATTAGGTTGAGGATGGCCTGCAGTGGAATTTCCTCTAGACTGGCCTACTGGCCCATTTGCTCACTTCACACTGGAAAGAAACAAATAGATATCAACAATCTGATCAAAATCACATGTGTCTATATTGTGAGAACCATCACACGTGTCTGAACTTCACCCACCCCCAGATTGTGAGGCTGCATATCCACTACACTCGTGAGACTACACAAAATACATCAAATCAAAAAGGTATTTACTTTAATTCATAAACTAGATATTTACTTTAAAACATTCAAAGGTATTTACCAGTTGGATTGCCTTTACCAGACTTTAATTTTTAAACTAGAGCTACAATCTACTTATTAGAAGCTTGCAGATATGTCCCTTTGTTATTTGGAACCCATAATAGCACTTCTATAAAGAAGCTAGAAACACATGTATCAATTTCAGTGTCTTACCTCCGATGTCTTTTAATGCTATGAGATTTGAACTATAGAGCCTAGTGATCATCAATCAGCAAATCATTTCCCACATAATCAAGTAGCATTTAGTACAAATAGCCTATACACAGTTCACTGCAATAACAAAGGACTGAAGATGCTATGCAACCAAACTCATGTATTTCCATATTGGGGGCTTTATGTTTAAAATTTTCGGTTTACGCTTCAAATTTAGCAATTTCATTTGGTTTCAGAAACAGAAGTCTTGAAAGTAAAGCACAGACATGGCAAGAAAAAGGTCAAGTTTTCACCTTAACCTAATTTAGACCAAATATATAACAAGAAGTCACAGAAGTTTTGGGCCTTGAAATGGACGCTCTATGTGCCTATCTCATGTGTTGACCATTTAGTTTGTACATTTTCAAACCAAGGAGGAAAATTCAAGTTTTATGCCACCAAACAAAAAATATCCAAGATTTCAACATATCCTACAAATTGCTGACAACAGGTCTAAGAACTCAAGGAATTAAAGACACGTAAGAAAAATTCCTATACAGATTTCATTTTGACCAACTGTTTTCATCTTGGCTATGCACTATCTAAAGACAATGACAAAAATTCCTGCTCAACCTTATGATGTCACAGCACAAACCAAAGAAGCCTTGGCAGTAAGTTGATACAGAGCAAGGTTTTACAACATCAAAGATGTTAGACCCTAAATGAAAGTAAACTAGGTTTCAAAAGATTATATGGACTCAAGCTCCCTATTCTCACTTGTCTGCCTCTATAAGCAGGGCCTATGTCGTCTATGACTATGCACTTGCAATGACAATTAGTTATAATGACCAAGAAATTGAATCCAGTGCAAAACATACCTAAGAACCCATCATCCAAGGTAAAGGTGCCACAAGGTATATATATATATAGTAACCCATGTGAAGGGCATCAAAAGGTGAAACTCGAGAGGCCACAGAAAATATATATGTATATGTCTGTTGATTGATCTCGATGAGTCGCCAAGCATAAGTGTTTTGTATCTCCACCAAGTTTCAAACTTTAAATCTCCTGTAAACATTAAAAAAAATATAAGCTTTGGGTTTTCTTGATAGAGAATATTTCATTTAGATGGGCTAATTACAAATTGTGTTTAATAGATATAAACCTCGACCAAAGCTTCTCAGTCAAAGGGAGCTTCTAGCATGTTGTAACTGTAACACTTCTAGGGTGGAAAAGAGCATGTTCGAAAGTTTTGGGTTATATCTCCTAAAAACATAAACATGATTTGGGTTTTAAGGATAGAGAATGTTTCATGCAGGTGGGCTAAGTGCAAATTCTATTTAAAGTATAGAAACCTCACCAAAAACTTCTCAGTCAAAGGGAGGTTCTACCATGTTATGACATCAATACCTAGAATGGAAAAGAGGCTGTTAGAAATTTTTGGGTTAGAGTGAGGAAGGGCATGTTTGGAAATTTGGGACATCTTGTCCAAAATTTTAAAACAAAAGGGGTGAAATTTTTAATTTCAAGAGGCTCCGTTCTATAGGTTAGCGCTTAAACCACAAAGCAAAAAAAAATTAAAAACAGAAGGGCGTTTTTGGAAATTTGGGACATCTTGTCCAAAATTTAAAAACAAAAGGGGTGAAATTTTGAATTTCAAGAGGCTTTGTTCTATAGGTTAGCACTGAAACAAAAAACAAAAAAAATGAAAAAACAAGAAATTAAATTAAAGAGGAATAAGGATGAGGGTACCTGCTCCACCATCTTGTGTTTGAGGACATTCTCTTTATCGAGGATCTTGATGGCTACATTTTCACCATTCTCTGTATTCTAAGCAAGATTGACCTTGGCAAAGGTGCCTTCGCCAAGAGTATGTCCCAACTCATACTTGCCCACACGAGTCTTCACACTCTGCACACTCATTCTCTGCCTCTCTCTTCTCCAAAAAAACACAGAAAATCTAAGAAGAAAAAGGGGCTCCTTCGTGTGGATCGATTACCTATGGAACTCACTCCCTTTATTGTATTCTTACCTCTGGATCTATGCCCCTCCCTCCTCCCCTAGTCTAATAACACTTACGATTACAAAGCTGCCAGACCTATGACTTTACAACATTCATCTTGCTAAAAATATCAACCGCCCAAAAATGAGCAGCTGCAATTTCCCTGAACCGACCTTCTTGTCAGCTGCTCAGAATTCCTAATGCAATCACTTGAATTGTGCACAAAATACCAGAAAAAGATGACCGACGAATAAAAGGAAAACCCTCTGGGTACCTTAACCCTCATGAAGGCAGCGGCCGACAGGTTTTCAAACTTTCAAAAGGTACCATAGCCTTTACTGAAAGTCTTGAAACCCTACAATTTGAATAGTAAATGATGTTATTGGAGGTTGCTCCTTCAACAGCTTTGAAGGTTCTGGAAAACATCGTACATATGATAGTTTACTTTTTTCTATTGAAGTGTGCCTACAAAATTAAAACTAGTGTTATGAGTCATGTCATCTAAATTAGGTCTAAGCAACCCCTTCCCTCATCTGTAAAAAAATTGTACATTTAAGATAGTACATTATCAATACTTGTAGGGGGTAGGGAGAAAAAATAATTGAAAAGAAAAAAATGCAATCACAAAAATTAAATCAGTTCTTCCTAACACGCACATTCTAACCACAAGAGGTTGGTTAATTCATTAACAAAATACTCTTTATCTTTCAATTCTTATGATATTGATGTTGCTCTTTATCTTGTAATGCTTATGATATTGATGTTGTTGTTTGATTTGGTTTCATAGGTTATAACTTATAACTTATAAGTGGCATGAAGAACAAGGGAAAGTAGATGCAACTGTAGCTAGTATATCTCTTAAGTTAGAAAGCAAATGGCCTATCATAGGACTAGAAATATTCTTCCCAGTTATTAAAATTTAAAAAGAAGGCCATAATTCTGCACTTCTAATAAAAATGTGTTTGTTTAAACATGTTTTTCTTGCAAATTATATCTATAAAAATTACTTCAAGGGGATGCTTCCTTGATTTTTCATATGAAGAGCTATTGGGGAACACCGTTCTTATTGAAGGGTGAGGGCTCTCATAAATTTTAATGAGGGGAGACAATGACCCAAGTATGTTACTAGCCCCTAGATTTTCAAATAGGAGACCTCGGTAAAATGTATATGTCGCATTTTTTCAAATAATAGCCATGAAACTGAAACAAGAATCGCTCATTTTGTAGATCTCAAATCAAGTGGAAATCAAGCAGAAGAGTAGGGCTAAAGAATAATGGTCAAATAGGAGTATAGTGGCAAAATAAATGTAGCTTACAAACACAATGATGCAGGAAATTGACATTGCAAATGGAAATGAACTTTGGCTTCATCATAAATCAAATCACATTGACCCCCAAACAAATATTATTTAGGCCCAGGAAGGAAGAGAAGCCTTGGGTAATGCACAGATCAAAAACCTAAAAATATGAAATAAAATGTCCAAAGGCAGGAAGTACGAAGAAATTAAAGCAAGATATTCACTTGAAACTAAGACAAAAGAAACTATGATGCCAAAATCAACCTTCAGAGAGATTCAGATCGCAAAAACCAACAAATCAAGAATAAAATGTCGAAAATATAGGACTTGATGACTGAACCCAGATTATTAGAACTAATGATTTGATTCTTAAAATCAGAAAAGTAAAGCCAACTTAAGACACGATAGGAAGTCTAAAAAATCTACAAATCTTGCAAGGAATAAAAAAGATAAAATCCTCCCATGCTCATCGCAGAGCTTGTTACTCTTTTACTATAGAAAATAGATAACTGGAAAAATAAAAATCACCAATGTTTCACAAGCAGTCTCACACAATAAATTTTCATGAACTTGGAAGTTGCACATAACTTCTTTTTGGAATCTCATCTAGCTGGCATAATACATACTAAAAAATGCAAGTTTCCAACACAGGATTCAAGAAAAAATAGATTTAATAACAGAATAAAGATGCTTACCAATTCCACACCCCTATCTTGAAAGGATCGGAATTTCTGTAGGAAGTATAAGAAGCCAAATTTTCTATTCTCCATTGGGAAAGTCTGGCTGTAGTGTCAAATCTGCAGCCAGCCTCACCCATTCGTGTAAGAGTCAGTGCTGCAGCAATCTCCGTGATGCAGTCAAAGAAACTGTCCAACAGAATGCCTGGCTTCCCCAGCTTGACAAATTAGAATATACTCCAATTATCAAATCCCCAAATGCAAACATAAATTGATATCCCCAGTGTGGCAGAAAGGAACATACAGAAAAAATCAAACTTGCAAATATACACATATAATCATATCCCCTGTATTGCATAATAGAAGATACTCTAATAATCAAATTATCCAGACATAAAATTTTTAAAGAAATATAAAGCTGCCTGTAGTAATTTTGGTTCTTTTTCTTCCAATTCTAGGTTGGCAAAGCTCTGGGTTTAAACATAGTTTCATGCCTTTTCGGCACCCATGTTCTCATAATGTCTTAGGAGCTCTACACTGACCACTTACGAACTTTACAACAGCTCATATTTCAGCATCTAAGCAACACAGAACGATCTTTAAACAAAAGGGGGAACCAAGCTTGGGAGCTCTGCACTGGCCACTTTAATTTTACAACTCTTATCCCACCATCTAAGCAACATACATCAATCCTAAAACAAAAGAGAGAACAGAACTCAAGCGCGGAGGGGGAGACTACAGGCTATTGATAATTGTGGCAAACCCTTTCCCCTCATTATTTTTTAAAATTTTGTATTTATCATCCATTCATACCATATTGGTATTCAACTTCTCATTAGATTTGAACTACCAACATATCTTGTTGGCAATTGCCACCTAACAAGGACAACCATTGCTAGCAATTACCACCTAACAAGGGCAATCCATCGCTCAACCCTTTATGCAAGAACAACCAAGAACTCGGACTCCAATTAACAAAACCCAAAGCTAATCATAAAAAAACCCTCTTTTCCCGGACTCCCTCTATATAAATTTGGTTCCAAGCATACTTGAAAAGCGCTAGGCCAGACCCACTACATCTGCTCCTCATGACTCACCCAAAATGCATCCTTTCTCTCACACACAAGAAGAAGATGAATCTTCATTATGTGTCCATGGAAATAAAGAATTCATGAACACTGACTTCTTATGGACAAACTGTTAAACATTTGAAAACCTCAAACAAAGAAACATAAGACAAAAGGAAAACTAGGCAAATCAAGCTAGAAAACCTTAATCCTATTGAAGAACTCCTCCTTTCCTTTAGGCATAGATGATGCCATGGAGCTATTCTCTGTGTTGGAGATCATAACATCATAACAGATATGTGTGACACACCGCCAATCTCAATTGACACCGTCAAATTCTCTGCAGATACCGACTTTCAAAACTCAAAATATCTCTCCGCTATTCAAATTGAAAAGAATCTTAAGACGAACCAACAATTGCAAGGGTATATAAGGTACATAAAAACGAAGGTGAGGAGGCAACAGTATCATACAGGAACTTGTTACAACGTGACCATGACAAACTGGGAAACTAAACTAGAAGGGGATTCTGCAGTTGCATTTGTTTGAAGAAGAGGAGTATTATATGAAGTATTTCACTCAGGTAATGAATGATTTTATTATATTATATGAAGTAAATTACATTTAAATTAAATTGTTTTTAAATAAAAACCAGTCAAATCCATAAATAACTAATTCAGTTCAGTTACAGAGAACCGAGACAACCCATATGTACATTAGTTTTTTCCCTTCAAATAAAAACCAGTTAAATCCACAAGTAACTAATCATTTAATCACAGAGCACTAAGACAACCCATATGAAATCTTGCTGCCTCGTCGCCATTCCAATGAGGAATGCATCATTTAAGCAGTAATTAAATTTTGAAACGTAAAATGATGCCCAAGAACAATAAAATAAATATTGCTCATCAGATAGGATGAGCCATGTGAACCAGGGGATATAAAAAACCCTCTTTGTTTTCATCTTCACATCACAGAGGAGATACTTCTTGCTTGCAGATTCTACTCGATCTTCTCACCGGGGTCACTACCTTGTGCTCCTCATCTCGACCACCCTCTTTTCAGACAATGTTCTCATAAGTTGTAAAGCTTCCATAAGAAGGTGAGTCTGTGGAAAACTCTGGTGTAACTGAATACTCTTGATCAGCTGCAGAGGATATGATGTCTCCTCTTCTTGAACTTATTTCATATGTCCAAGTAATATTGTCACATGCACTCGCTCTACTGATGATACTTCTATCTGAGCTACTCATCTCTCTTGGAAAATACTCAACAAGTAATTCCACACGAGGTGGAGAAAGCCTAGAATTTACTCGCTTCTCTATTCTGTTTTTAGGGGATGACATAAACTGCACCCTAGAGTATGGGGAGTAGTAAATTTTTCCTGGTTCTTTCGTTGCTTTAACTGATTTCCCTCCAACTTCACTAGGGATTTTAGAATTTCTCCTAGAGGGAGAAACAAAATAAATAGCAGCTAATGCAGTAGCTACTAGAATTGATAAACCTATAGTTGGACTAGGCAGAAGCTCTCTTACTGAGTTCTTTGGAAGGGTGGAGGCATCAAATCCACAACCAATGAAGTCTCTTGCAGCAGATGAAGGAGATTCTTCTAGTTCTCTCTCTTCCACTTGGGAAATCATAGAGTCAGTCGTCTCTCTGAATTGTAACTCCTTCACAAGGTACTCACCATCTACATTTGAAGGAGAAGCACTGTAACTTTCATCTTCGATAGTCACATTCTCAGGTGTTTGGCTGTCCATGTCTAGTGCCTCAGATTCTTGCTTGACTTATGTATTTCTCTGTGAAACCAAGGTTCAGTGACTTCTGAATCTTCTCTGAAAACTAATGCAAACTTCTCGTCATGGTTAGGAACGACGGTAGTTTCAGGAATATCATCACTGTCTGCTGCTTCATTGATATTATCTGCTTCTTCAGAATGAACCATAGGCAGAGATTCCTCAGAAGCAGTATAAATGTCTATTCTATATGAAGAATATGAGAACATAGATTCCTCAAAACCGTATCTATCGTTTTCACATCTATGTCAGAGTAGGAGGATAAAGGTATGTCTAAACATGGAAGGGTTTTTGGAGAAGATAACGGCATTAAGTCTCCATGTTCTTGTACTCCAACCTTATTGTATTTTTCTTGCATTCCAGAGGATGACAGGTTCTCAGATGCACTGTGAAGATCATCTTCAAGCTTAGTATTCCCCTTTGGAACATGCCCTCCCTCCCTTGCACTGGATATTTGGGTGGAATGTTCATTATGAATTGAAGAAGCAAAAAATTGATCGAATCCTTTCAGAGTAGCCTCTGTGCTACTCCCATTCTCCAGTAGGCCCTCATCGGAGGATAGGCTATGGTCCTTGATATACCTTTCTAAAATAGTTTCCAAGCCAAGATGATTACTCATTCCTTCAATACCACTGCTATGGGTTTTCTCAAAGGAGTTCTCCATTGTTCTTTCCATAATAGAATTTGTTAGCACCTTTTGCTTGGTCAAGGATGAATCAAACCAAAACTTAACATTCTCTACAATAACATCGGATTTTTCCCTTGAATACTGTAAAAGAGAATGATTCATATCTTTGACAGAATCCTTTCTCCAAAAACCTTGTACATCTTTAACAGCATTCACTGCCGAAGCATAAAACTCACCATTAGCCAATGCATTTTTCTGCAGAGATGGTGGCAAAAGACCAGGGCTTCCTAATCCCAACAAATCAACTGAAGCAGACCATAAAACAAATACAAACAGCAATGAAATTTTCAACCAACCAGAGGGCTTCTCCTCCTCCTCCTCATCTTCATCATCATACATTGCCCGCTCTTTTTCAAAAATATTCAACCTAGGTTCAAAGGCTGCACCACCAGTGTTGCAGGGCATTTCCTCAAATTTATCAACTGGTGCTATTTCTTTTTCTTCAACCTCATGGATTTCTCTAGAATCAGTGGATATACCTACGGAAGCCATTCAGTCTCCCAGGGATTGTATTTTCTTAATCTCTGTGACTTCGCTAAGCCCACATTCTGGTCCAGACCCCAACTTCCAACTCTAAGTCTCTTTCTGGACGATAACGGAGAAACTGAGGCCGGGGAGACATATAATTAGTCTTAGGATCATAGGGTGGAAGGATTGTGGGCTCGTCGCCAGGGTCAGGAAACTGAGCCAGAAAGGCTAATGAATCACCTTCCTCGCTTAATTCAAGGTTAGGTTCCTTTCCCTCGTCGAGATTGGAAAAAAACCCAGCTTCAAAAAGAAGCTTGCAGACCTTGCTTTTAGTCTGCGGCGTGGATTGGACTTCGTCCACCTCCATACAATCCACTGAAACTTCTTCATTCTCTTCTCTAGCAAGTGGGCTATCTTCCATCATAGGCTCATACAGGACCGAATTTTGAGGCTTCGGCGCAGATGGCGATTTCACCAAGAGTTTGGTCGGTGATTGCATTCAAGAAGCAGGATGACCAACAGTCTCATTTTTCTCCATCAAAATCCTATTTCTGGGTTCAGCAACCTTAGAAGCAGCTGAAAACGTTGGAGCCATGAAAATTTTGATGCCTTTGGGTGTGGGCGACCTCATGCTTGCATATTTATGAGGCCTGATGTTCTTAGGCCCATTGTTCTCTTTGATCTCCTCAGCTTTCCTGGAAAATGAATCCTTGAATGGAGACGGTGCTTTCTGAGGATACTCTGCAGGGCTATTGGCTAGGGTGGAGGCGCAAATATTCTTGGCGGGAACCTTGGAATGCACATTGACATTGAAGCTATTCCGAAGGCCATTCCCATTTCCTGGGCTTGTGAAGGCTGTCTTGGGCCGCTCCAGAGCAGGAGAAAGAAATTTGAATGGAGATGCCATAATTAGACTCTAAAATCGTTCTTTTCCTTCAACAGAAGCAAATTTCTCGCTGAAAAAAATGATAGTATTCTTCTCTAGCACTCTGAGAATGCGATTTCTACGGAAAAACTAGACTCACCAGCGGATATCAGTGGATATCACCAGCAGCTACAGTAGAGACAAGATATTTTTCTTACGAATCTGAAATTCGTCCACCGCCTGTCTAAACCCTAGTCCGTCTGCCTCTGATGTCTGCAATGCCCGTCCGCCTCTGCTGAATCTAATGGCAATGGTCGGCCTCTGCTGAATCGAATGGCAGTGAACCTCCACTGAATCAAACGTGCTCCAATGGAAAAAATTGTGGTCAGCCTCTGGTGAATTTCTGATTTGCTGAATCTGAATCGAATGGCAATGGCAATGGTTCTCTGCAGTGGAATGCACTCCAATGACAAAATTGTCGGAGGCGCTTTTTTTATTTTTGACATGCCCGCACAACAAGCCATTTTGCCAAATAAATCAATAATAAACACCCTAAAATATTTATATTTCCTATGTAATAAAAAAAAAACCCTCTAACCCATGGTTATATTTCCAATATAATGTTTTGGGTTTTACTAAAAAAATTTACCTCAATATGAACACACGTGATATAATATTGCTTTATCAGTGACGCCCCCGTGTTGTCAAAAAATTCGCAGCCACCAGAGAAGAAAATGAGCTCACAGCCATTGGAGAAGAAAATGAGTTTGATGTATGTGAGTAGAAACCCTCACGAAGTTCTGTTATCGGTAGAAATTGTGACGGAGTTCTGATGTTCATTAATATATATTTCTGATGTTCGTTAATATATATTTTCTTCTGTAACTGGTTAAAAATAACAGTATTTAATCCTAAGGTAGAGATTATTTGAATCGTCTAACATTAAAATCAAGAGTACACAATGGTACACGTAGCAATTTAGGAAGGTCGTTTTCAAATAAGTATGCATTACATCGTAATTATTTATAATTATTTATGATTAAAATTTAAAATAAATATTTATGCATGTATTTAATAAAAATAAAAATATCATGTAATATAATAAAATAGTTATATATAAAAGATAATAAGCATAATTTATATATCCCACCACATGTATGAATATAATAATTTTATAGATATTTTGACTATAAACCATACATTTTCATAAATCTTAACCTAAAAATGACAAACAATATTTAAAATTTTTATAATTGAAATGAAATATGTATTATTATATTTAATGTTAATTGTCTATACAAAAAATAATGTTATTTTTTTAAACAAATGCATTAATATAATAGTTTAGATAAGTAATATAATATTTTAGAAACTTATCTAGTTAAAAAAAACAAGCATAGTCCATAGGGTAATGGGATGTAGTGAAAACGTTAGTACTTTAAATTTTGTAGGAAACAATTGGGCCATGCTAAGACCTCGTGTGAAAACTCACTTGGCTGTGATCCCCAAGGGAAGTGATTTTGACACCTTATATGAATTAGATATTGGTGGATAATAGCTACTCAAGCTATAGGTTAGGATTGTCATCCATATCAAAACTCATATTACCTAACAAACAAGAAAAAAATTGAAATATAATTATGATATTTTAAACATTAATAAATCAATTTTCAACACCCATAGGGGGCATTCTACAACCCTGTATGAGGATGTGTAAGTATGCCATGTCTCTAATAATATAATAATAAAAAAATTTAATTCCACCCCACAACAAAAATAAAATAATGATATATATATAAAAACTAAAATACAATTCAACACAAATATTCTAAACTAAAATATTTTAATATATGTTTTAATTAAATATTTGTCAAATGAATCTTTTAAAGGAAAAACCATGATATATTAAAATCTATAAAGAAAAGTATTTTCATGTCAAAGTTGTAATATTTGACAATATTAATTTAATATTAATTTATTATAAATTTTGTTATCATGTCATGTAAAAAACACCGTTAAATCTAATATTAATATTAAAATAGTTATAATAATAATAATAATAATAACAAATATAATATTAAAATTAATATCATTCTAGATTCATCCAACTCCAGATCTATTATTCCTTTAGAGGGATAATATCCCTCAAGGTGCAAATGTTTGGGATTTGATCCATGTAGACCCTTGACAGATCTGGAGTTAGATGGATCTAGATCCCTCTAAACCCTTGATAGATCTGCAGTAAGATGGATCTAGACAGGTTTTACATATTTCATGTATACTAATAAATTAATTTTGAAATATTAGATTATAAATTTGAAAATGTCAATAAATTTAACTCTAGAATGTTAAATGATTATATTTGAAACGTAACCAAAGTAATATATTTATTTTATATTTAAATAAATATTATGACTTCTAAAAATAGTATATATAGATTTGTATTTCACTTACATGATAATTTCCACTTAATAATGGTTAGGTCAAGTGGTGTAGTCTGAAGTCTTTTTAGTATTGTTATAAGTTCAGCTCTCTTCAAGTCCTTTCAGGCTAAGCAATGTAATCAAGACCACAATCAGATCTATAAGCAGAAGAAACAGTGTAATCAGATCTATAGGCCGAAGAAATAGTGTAATCAGAGGTCCATCGTTTGAGCTATAAGGGAGCTATAAGGGGCCGAAGGAAGCCGACTATGAATATTCAAAAAAATTATTATCTATAAGCGGAAGAAATAGTGTAATGAGAGGTCCATGGTATGAGCTATAAGGGGGATATAAGGGGCCGAAGGAAGCCCACAATGAATATTCCAAAAACTTATTTAGAGATTGCTTCCTTTTGTCCATTTCCAAATCCATTGAGCACAAGAAAAAAATAGAGAAATAAACCTGCTATGGATTAAAATATTGAAGGTAAGTTAGTAATTTCTTGTTTAATTTTATCTTATTGATGATTTAAATATTTTTCAGTTTTTTATGCACAAATCTTAAAGTTGTGAGTATTTAGTGATTTATTTATTTTCCCTAATTAATATATCATACTGAAAAATGACATGTAGTGGTAGTCTGTAAATGGTATTGAGGTAATCACTTCAGTTCTCAATAAATAAGGAAGATTTGAAGGAAAGATCTTGTTTTATTGGTTTAAATTTTAATGGCTAAGAGAAAGAGGAACTCTTATGCAAAGAGTGGCGAACGCAAGCCACAAATTATAATCATCAGAAAGTGTGATACAAAGAAGGTATGTCATAACATAAACAAAAAACCCAATTTTTTTCATGTTATTTCTATCCAAAATTCCTGTGTGATCCAGTAGCATCCTTTGGAAAATTCAAATATATTTAATAAGAAAGAGAGGGTAATATCGATAGTTAAGAAAAATTCAAATATATTTAATAGACTTTTAAATCTGAGCTGGTTTATACGAAATCTAACATTGGTTTTACTAATGTGTAGTTAATATTAGAAGAAGTTTTTCTTTACCTTGAGTAGATTTTCAAACGTCTGTAGATATGTTAATTTGGTAAACTCAATAACCTAGAGTGAAAGCTGGGCAAACTAGTAAATGTTCACTTAATATAAACACATCCTTGTGCTGTAAATACTTATAATTATTGGAATTAGCATGTGCATTTCAAAGCATAATAATATTTAAATTTTGATATGATACTTAGGAATGCATTACATAATTTTTTTTTATGTGATGACTTGAAATTTCATATCTTTCAACAAAACATTTTAAAATTTTAATGCTTTTGGTAATTAAGTAATATTTTTATTTTTTTTAAATCAAGTCATGCAATTAATTTGAGTAATTTTTCTCTATTCAGCAGGTTGAAATATGTAGATCATTTAATTGTGTAAACTAAAGTTATAGATATATATACATATATATATATATATATATATATATATATAGAGAGAGAGAGAGAGAGAGAGAGACTCTAGCCTAGCCAGCTCATTAGATTTGTAGACACTCGAGCCTAGCCTGAGTCAAAAAGTAGAGGAGAGTCAATACTATAGCTTTTTATTAAAACTTTCTTTAATGTTTAACCAATTAAATGAACCATTGAGATAATATAAATTTTAAAATTTCTCAACCAAACTTATAATAAAATTTATTAAATTGTATATTTAATGAGAATAGTTATAATTAAAAAGAAGTCAAGTCCAATAGGTATAGTGAAGGAGAGTTCAAATGTATTTTATCGGGTGTTTAATGGGAGTTTCTTCCAAGGAAACTTGGATGATCGTTAAATATTGGTTTTGTAGACATGTGATGGGTAGGCAATCTTAGAAATTTTAATATATAATGATATATATATAAAAATAATGATATATATATATATATAATATCATTAACAAAAAATAATATATAATGATAATGATAAATATAAAAAATTTTAATATATAATGATAAATATATAAAAATAATGATATATAACAAAAATAAAATAAAATAATATCTATATATATATATATATATATATATATAAACTAAAATACAATTCAACAAAAATATTCTAAACTAAAATATTTTAATATATGTTTTAATTAAATATTTGTCAAATTAATGTTTTAAAGGAAAAATCATGATATATTAAAATCTATAAAGAAAAGTATTTTCATGTCAAAGTTGTAATATTTGACAATATTAATTTATTATAAATTTTGTTATTATGTCATGTAAAACACATCGTTAAATCTAATATTAATATTAAAATAGTTATAATAATAATAACAACAACAAATATAATATTAAAATTAATATCATTCTAGATTCATCCAACTCCAGATCTATTATGTCTTTAGAAGGATAATATCACTCAAGGTGCAAATGTTTTGGATTTGATCCATGTAGAACCTTGATAGATCTCGAGTTAGATGGATCTAGATCCCTCTAGACCCTTGATAGATCTGGAGTTAGATGGATCTAGATGGGTTTTACATATTTCATGTATACTAATAAATTAATTTTGAAATATTAAATTATGAATTCGAAAATGTCAATAAATTTAACTCTAGAATGTTAAATGATTATCTTTGAAATGTAACAATAGTAATATATTTATTTTATATTTAAATAAACATTATGACTTCTAAAAATAGTATATATAGATTTGTATTTCACTTACATGATCATTTCCACTTAGTAAGGGTTAGGTCAAGTGGTGTAGTCTGAAGTTTTTTTAGTATTGTTATAGGTTCAGCTCTCTTCAAGTCTTTTCAAGCTAAGCAGTGTAATCAAGGCCATAATCAGATCTATAAGTGGAAGAAATAGTGTAATCAGATCTATAAGCCGAAGAAATAGTGTAATCAGATCTATAAGCGGAAGAAATAGTGTGAAGGAAGAAGAATATGAATATTCCAAAAACTTATTATCTATAAGCGGAAGAAATAGTGTAGTGATAGGTCCATCGTCTGAGCTATAAGGGAGCTATAAGGGGCCGAAGGAAGCTGACAATGAATATTCCAAAAACTTATTTAGAGATTGTTTCCTTTTGTCCATTTCAAATCCATTGAGAAAAAGAAAAGAACAGAGAAAGAAACCTGCAGTGGATTAAAATATTGAAGGTAAGTTAGTAATTTCTTGTTTAATTTAATTTTATTGATTATTTAAATATTTTTTGTGCTTCTTATGCACGAATATTAAAATTGTGAGTATTTAGTGATTTATTTATTTATTTTCCCTGATTAATATATGATTTCAAAGATGTCTTACTACAAAATAGAAACCAACAATGATGCAAGAGAAAATAACCACTACAAAAATGACATGCAGTGGTAGTCTGTAAATGGTATTGAGATAATTACATGAGTTCTCAATAATTAAGGAAGTGTTGAAGGAAATATTTTTTTATTGGTTTAAATGTTAATGGCTAAGAGAAAGAGGAACTCCTATGCAAGAGAGGCAAACACAAGCCACAAATTATAATCATCATAAACTGTAATAAAAAGAGGGTATATGATAACATAAACACCAAAGCCAATTTTTTTTCCTCTTATTTCTATCTGAAATCCTATGATCCAGCATCCAAAAAGGTAGCTTTCACCCCTAGGGGTTTGATCCCTCTAGACCCTTCATTGATCCAGAGTTAGATGGATCTAGAAGGGTTTTACATATTTCATGTATATTACTAAATTTATTTTGAAATATTAAATTATGAATTTGAAAATGTCAATAAATTTAACTCTAAAATGTGAAATCATTATCTTTGAAATGTAACTAAAGCAATATATTTATTTTATATTTAAATAAACATTATGACTTCAAAAATATTATATATAGATTTGTATTTCACTTACATTATCATCTCCACTTAGTAAGGGTTAGGCCAGGTGATGTAGAACCTAAATTTGAAGTTTTTATGGTATTGTTATAGGTTCAACTCTCTTCAAGTCCCTTCAAGCGAAGCAGTGTAATCAAGGCCACAATCAGATGTATAAGGGGAAGAAGCACTGTAATGAGAGGTCCATCATTAGAGGTATAAGGGGAAGAAGTAGTGTAATCAGAGGTCCATCATCAGAGATATGAGATATAAGGGGCTGAAGGAAACAGACTATGAATATTCCAAAAACTTATTTAGAGATTGTTTCCTTTCATCCATTTCCAAATCCATTGAGAAAAAGAAAAAAATAGAGAAAGAAACCTGCTGTGGATTAAAATATTGAAGGTAAGTTAGTAATTTCTTATTGATGATTTAAATATTTTTCAGTTTGTCATGCACAAATCTTAAAGTTGTGATTATTTAGTCATTTATTTATTTTCCCTGATTAATATATGATACTGAAAAATGACATGCAGTGGTAGTCTGTAAATGGTATTGAGGTAATCACTTCAGTTCTCAATAACTAAGGAAGAGTTGAAGGAAAGATCTTGTTTTATTGGTTTAAATTTTAATGGCTAAGAGAAAGAGGAACTCTTATGCAAAGAGTGGTGAACACAAGCCACAAATTATAATCATCAGAAAGTGTAATACAAAGAAGGTATGTCATAACATAAACAACAAACCCAATTTTTTTCATATAGTTAAGAAGAATTCAAATATATTTAATAGACTTTTAAATCTGAGCTGGTTTATATGAAATCTAACATTGGTTTTACTAATGTGTAGTTAATATTAGAAGAAATTTCTCTTTACCTTGAGTATATTTTCAAATTTCTGTAGATAAGTTAATTTGGTAAACTCAATAACCTAGAGTGAAAGTTGGGTAAACTAGTAAATGTTCACTTAATATAAACACATCCTTGTGCTGTAAATACTTATAATTATTGGGATTAGCATGTGCATTTCAAAGCATAATAATATTTAAATTTTGATATGATACTTAGGAATGCATTACATATTTTTTTTTTTATGTGATGACTTGGAATTTCATATCTTTCAACAAAATATTTTAAAATTTTAGTGTTTTTGGTAATTAAGTAATATTTTTATTTTTTGTAAATCAAGTCATACAATTAATTTGAGTAATTTTTCTCTATTCAACAGGTTGAAAAATATGTAGATCATATATATATATATATATATATATATATATATATATATATATATATATATATATATATATATATATATATATAGATATATATATATATATATATATATATATATATATATATATATCATAGACACTCGAGCCTAGCCTGAGTCAAAAAGTAGAGGAGAGTCGATACTATAGCTTTTTATTAAAAACTTTATTTCATTTTTAACCAATTAAATGAACCATTGAGATAATATAAATTTTAAAATTTCTCAATCAAACTTATAATAAAATTTATTAAATTGTATATTTAATGAGAATAGTTATAATTAAAAAGAAGTCAAGTCCAATAGGTATAGTGAAGGAGAGTTCAAATGTATTTTATCGGGTGTTTAATGGGAGTTTCTTCCAAGGAAACTTGGATGATCGTTAAATATTGGTTTTGTAGACATGTGATGGGTAGGCAATATTAGAAATTTTAAGATCAGTATATTTATGGTTATATGGTAAACTGAATAACCTATAATGAATGTTCACTTAATAACCTATAATGAATTTCAACTTCAATACTGGTAAATTCAAAAAATTTCACTTAATATAGTGAGTGTTGTAACAACTTACATTTATTGGGTTAGAATGTGTTTTAAAATATAATAATATTTTAAGTTTGATATGGTATATCCAATTTATTATATTATGTTTTCAACTCATATAAAAATTGGGCACATAACCTTCAACTGTGAAATATTTGGATCAATTAATTGTGTGTATTAAAAAAAATTAATATTTTTTTTGGTATAGTTTGTGCACATAGGAGATTGATGGCCATTACATCCACAAAAAATACCATGGTAGATCCAGTAGAATGGATTATGTTCCACCAAAATTATCTAGGAAAATCTACCGAGATGGATGAGAGGTGACTTCCCATGTGAGAGATCTAGCAAATTCACCCTACTTCCCACCTGCTCATTAGAGGTAAGTCTAAGACCAAGAGTTTCAACTATAATTGACTATGTGACTTCTCATTAACAAAATGCTTTAGTGCTAAGCCAATTGAGCTAGCTCTGATTGTAATTTAAATTTAAAATTATGTCTACAAAATATATAATAAAATTCATTAAAATATTTCATTTAAAATAATTTGAAAAAAAATATAACAAATAAAATATTAAATATTTAAATTAAAAATTTTATTATTATTTAATAATATATATCTCATAATTAAAAATCTAAATTTATTTTTATTTTAGCTCTAGTTATAATAGTATTAATTTTCGAAATAGATAGAAAATTGCAAAATAAGTGAATGTGAACATTTTAAAAGTAAATGTAAAATGTAATATAACTTTATTTCTTTAAAATATATAAGGTATATATAGGTAAATATATATTATAAAAAAAAAAAAAAAAATTTAGTGAACACTTTGTAAATCAATATATCACACTTTAAAATTTGCCATGTCAAAATTAATATCGATTTATTATATTAATTTTTTAATGTTTTTTTTTTTTTTTTTTTTATACCCTTAATAGCTAAAATTTAAATTTATAAATAATCTTTGAAACGCAAACGAAGTAATGCTGGAGATCATGCACAACAAATTAACACACAGCAATTTAATCAAGCACATAAAGACACAGTGTTTTTACCGTGGTTCACCCAAACCTCCTGGGCTACGTCCACACAACAGGGCATTGGCATTCTTATTTATTCAAACAGGAGATTACATAATTCACACACCCACACACACTCACCAAAACAAACGTATGGATACCTGTTATATAGCAGGAGAATCTAACAGCCTCATAAATCCTCTCAACACAAATTTAGGATGCATTAACTCCCTCCCCAACAACCTGGAGCTAATCTAGGAACTAATTCCTAATTTTTGTCACCTAATGAGATTTTTTCCTATTTTACTCAAAACAGAAAAATCTCAACAATCTCCACCTTGACAACAATTAGCCTGATGCCCTGTTCTTTATTATTTTATCTTTTCTGCAAGCCAAGAGAAGCCAAACACCAACGCGGCTTCTCCAACAAAACTGGTTTCGTGAACATGTCTGCACAGTTTTCCTTTGTATGCACTTTTTCAAGAGAGACTCCCCTTTCAGTAATAACCTGTCTTACAAAATGGTACTTAATTGGAATATGCTTTGATTTACTATGATAGGCCGGATTCTTAGCCAAATGTATTGCACTTTGACTATCACAAAGTAACCTGATGTTGTCCTGTAACCTACCAAATTCACCAAGAAAACCTTTCAACCAAACCGCCTCTTTGCAAGCATGAGAAGCAGCAATGTATTCTGCTTCAGTAGTGGATAAAGCAACAATGTTCTGTAGCTTTGACATCCAGCTTATAGCTCCACCTGCAAGAGTAAAGACGTACCCTGAAGTTGACCTTCTCTTATCCAAATCACCTGCAAAATCAGAATCAACATATCCACAAACATATTCACTGCTCCTGTTATAAGTGATACAATAATCACTTGTGCCTCTCAGATATCGAAGCACCCATTTCACTGCTGACCAATGTTCTTTACCCGGATCTGCCATGTACCTGCTGACAACCCCAACTGCATGTGAAATATCTAGTCGAGTACAAACCATCGCATACATTAAACATCCTACTACATTGGCATATGGAATTCGAGACATATAATCCTTTTCTTCATCTGTATTAGGACATAAACCCGAAGAAAGCTTGAAATGGGAAGCGAAAGGGACTGACACAGGCTTCACATTATTCATACCAAACCTCAAAAGTATCTTCTCAACATACTTCTCTTGTGATAGCCACAGCTTACCATTGCTCTTGTCTCTGAAAATCTCCATGCCCAAAATCTGTCTTGCTGCTCCTAGATCTTTCATATCGAATGTCCTTGCCATCTGAGTCTTCAACCTGTTGATTTCATCAATGCTTTTGCTTGCAAAAAGCATATCGTCAACATACAACACTAAGATAATGAACATGCCATTTTTCAATTGCTTGAAATACACACAATGATCATATTCACTTCTAACATATTTCTGACTCAACATGAAAGAATCAAACTTCTTATACCACTACCGAGGTGACTGCTTCAGGCCATATAATGACTTCTTGAGCCTGCAGACAAATTTCTCATTGCGACGCTGAACAAACCCTTCCGGTTGTTCCATATATATTTCCTCATCTAAGTCTCCATGTAGAAAAGCAGTCTTAACATCTAGTTGTTGTAGCTCTAAATCAAACAAAGCAACTAAAGCTAACACAATTCTAATTGAAACAAGTTTAACCACTGGTGAAAAAATCTCATGAAAGTCAATACCGGCTTTCTGAGAAAACGCTTTTGCAACCAGTCGCGCTTTGTACCTGTCCTCCGTATCATTCACACCCCGTTTCAGCTTGTAAACCCATTTACACCCCACAGTTTTCCTGTCTTTCGGAAGCTCAACCAGATCCCATGTGCCATTCTTACCTAAGGCCATCATTTCTTCCTTCATGGCTGCTTTCCACTTGTCACTATTCGAACCTTCTATTGCTTCCTGATAGCACAGAGGTTCATTGTCATTAGCGGTCAAAGCAACTGAAGTAACATAATCATCATACCTTCTCGGTGGCCGTTTGATTCTTGTCGACCTCCTTAAGGATGTTTTTGGTGCTTCCTCGATTGGCTGACTACCACCTGTAGGAACTTCTTGCCGACCAGTATCTGAGACTTGTTCATGATGTAAACCTGAACCCTGTTCATGTTCTGAAACCTGTTCATTACTAGTATCTGAACGATGGTCATCATGACTATCATTAGAAGTGCTGTCAAACTGAATGTGCTGAAAATCAAATACATCATCCTGTTTCAATTTTCTATCTACATCTAACTTTACAAGAGAGGATTCATCAAAATTTACATCTCTGTTGATGATGATTTTGCGGGTAGTAGGATCCCACAATCTATATCCCTTTGTTCCAACACCATACCCAACAAAGATATACCTTTTAGACTTTGGATCTAACTTAGTTCGCTGATGTTTATGCACTAGAGCATATGCATCACAACCAAACACTCTGAGTTTAGAATAATCACAAGGGTGTCCTTTCCATACCTCTTGCGGAATTTTGCAGTCTATCGCCGTCGATGGAGATCGGTTTATCACATAACAAGTTGTTGCCACTCCTTCCGTCCACAACTCCTTCTGCAACCCGGCGTTACTCAGCATACTCCTTGCTCTCTCTAGAAGAGTCCTGTTCATGCGTTCAACAACTCCATTTTGCTGAGGAGTATAAACCGTGGTCTTATGTCTCTCGATCCCTGCATCCTTGCAATAGCTGTCAAACTCCTTGGAAGTAAACTCACCACCATTGTCGGTTCTTAAACACTTTATTGTTCTACCAGTGTTGTTTTCTACCAATGCTCTAAACTGTTTGAAAACTGAAAAAACATCAGACTTCCTTTTCAACATGTAGACCCACACCTTCCTAGAAAAGTCATCAATAAATGATACAAAATACGACGAGCCACCATATGACGCTGTAGGGGCTGGACCCCAAACATCTGAATGAATATAATCAAGTATCCCTTTACTAGTATGTTTGCCTGTTTTAAATTTTTGTTTACTTTGTTTTCCAAACAAGCAATGTTTACAGAAATCTAACTTTCCAGACCTTAGATTAGGAAGTAACTTTCGATCAGCCAAAATTTTCAACCCTCTTTCGCTCATATGGCCCAACCTTTGATGCCATAGGCGAATGGAACTATTGTCATGTTCAGACACCGTAGACACATGAACTGACCCTGTTCTTCCTTCTAACTGAAACAGATTTCCTACTTTCTTAGCTTTCATTACTAGTAAGATACCTTTATAGATTTTCATAACTCCACCTTGAATTACAGTTTTATATCCATTCGTGTCAAGTGCTCCCAGTGAAATTAGATTTTTTCTTCAGTCTGGAACATGTCTTACATCTGTTAACAATTTAGATGTGCCATCAAACATTTGCAGTTGTATGCTTCCTATCCCAACAATATTAGATGTGACATCATTACCCATGTACACGACTCCATCATTAACTGATCTATATGTCTTAAACCATTCTCTATGAATACACATGTGGTTTGATGCACCGAAATCTAACAACCAATGTTGATCATGATTTGACATATTAACAGACAACACTTCGTCGCTCATACCTGAACCAGATGCCGAACCTGTATCTGTCGCATTTGCCTCCTTCTTCTCTGTCGAAGAATCTGCTTTTGAAGTTTGTTGTTGTCGCTTCCAGCAGTCCTTCTTCAAATGCCCCGATTTGCCACAAAACCAGCACTTTACTTTGCTCTTCTTCCCTTTCGACTTTGAACGCGAATTGTTGTGCTTACTAGAGTGTCTTTCTCTAGAACGACCTCTAGCCATCATTGCCTCTGATGTAGAGGTGTCAACATTCGACCGCTTCCTGGTCTCCTCGGACAACAAAGCTCCAACCACATCGTCAAACTCAAGGATGTCTGCAGTACTAAAGCTTATGGAAGTAACAAAGTGATCCCACGATTCGGGCAATGAACACAATAGAGTTATTGCCTTATCCTCTGAATCAAATTTTACATCTATACTTTGTAATTGTACCAATAGAGTATTGAAAACATTCAGATGGTCAGTAATCGAGTTACCTTCCTTCATTCGCAAACCATAAAGCTGTCGCTTCAGGAGAATCCGATTTGTCAAGGATTTCGTCATGTAGAGCTTCTCAAGCTTCGACCACAAGCCTGCGGAGGTCTTCTCTGACACAATGTTGAACAGAACATCATCCGCCAGACATAACCGAATTGCGCTCAGAGCTCTGTCATCCAACTCATCCCATTCATCCTCCGTCATGGAAGAAGGCCTTTTGCTCCTCCCCAACAGCGCTTTCGCCACGCCTTGTTGTACCAGGAGATCATGCATCTTTACCTTCCAAATCTCGAAGTTGTTTTTGCCATTGAACTTCTCAATTTCAAACCGGGCATTTTGAGTTTTCGCCATCTTGTTTCAGCAAAAAACACAGTAATCTCCAAAAAACCAACTTTAAATCAATGAAGTTTGTGTTTAAAAAATGCCTTTGCCTTTAATACAAACTACCTTCACCTTCTTTTAAAGTGCCTCTCACTTCAAAATACCATATAAAAATGGAAATATTCAAATCAATTTTTAAATGCCACCCTTCACCTTCTAAAAAAGGCCTTTTTAAAAAAAATTGCCCTTTTAATGAAATGTCTCCTTATTAAAGGACTTCATAAAAAACTTTACTCTTTTACCATATGCAAATGGTAATTTAATATTCAAATTACAAAGTAATTTATAATGGGCCACCCTTCACCTTATAATATAATGGCATAATAAAGAATAAACCTTTTTCAAATTCTAAATGCCCTTCACCACTCAAATCGATATTAAAACATTGATTTTCAAATATCGATTTTAAAAAAAAATTCAACCATGTGCAAATGGTTTTATACAAATCGATTTATACAAAGCCAAATACAAATCGATTTATTCAAATTGAGCTTTCCAATTGACATCGACTTCGTTTTCAACGCGAATTTTAATTTAAAAAAAAAAAAAAAAAAACGTCTCACCTCAATTCAACGTCGCTCTGTTCACTTCCGCCAGTGTACCAGCGATGTTCAACGCACTTCAAAAATGATGGCATAAAAAACGATTCACGGCATTCTGTATAAAATCAATTCAACGTTGCCTCTGTTCACCTGATCTTCGCTCTGGTCAGCCTTTCTCAGACTTCGGCTTTCATGACTAAACTGCTGCCACACGAAACCGTTTCATAACTTCGAATTGCTGTCAACGCCACGACGGTGATGCTGCAGTGACACCGTACACATCGATTACAGGCAGCGTGGTATAAATCTACTGCTATCAACGCACTTTACAATCTTACAGCAGATTTCCAACTCCACGAACAGCAGGCACCCTACAGCACCAGCACTCCAACATTGCTCTGATACCAATTGTTGGAGATCATGCACAGCAAATTAACACACAGCAATTTAATCAAGCACATAAAGACACAGTGTTTTTACCGTGGTTCACCCAAACCTCCTGGGCTACGTCCACACAACAGGGCATTGGCATTTTTATTTATTCAAACAGGAGATTACATAATTCACACACCCACACACACTCACCAAAACAAACGTATGGATACCTGTTATATAGCAGGAGAATCTAACAGCCTCATAAATCCTCTCAACACAAATTTAGGATGCATTAACTCCCTCCCCAACAACCTGGAGCTAATCTAGGAACTAATTCCTAATTTTTGTCACCTAATGAGATTTTTCCTATTTTATTTACAACAGAAAATCTCAACAAGTAATCCACCTAAAATACGGAATACAATGTTGACATTATCACCATGGAATGCTAAGTGGTCAAAGGGTCAATACAGTCACTTCCGTTATAATGTGGAATTAACCTTGGAACCTCTATATACATATATACACACGAAATTAATGCAGTCACTTCCGTTATAATGTGGAATTAACCTTGGAACCTATATATAAAAAATTGAAACGCAAACTAAGTAATCCACCTTTTAAAATACGGAATACAATGTTGACATTATCACCATGGAATGCTAAGTGGTCAAAGGGTTAATACAGTGACTTCCGTTATAATCTGGAATCAACCTTGAAACCATTAACCTTGAAAACCATTAATCTGGAATTAACCTTGAAACCATTATTTATATATATATATATATATATATATATATATATGTTTGTTTCACATACATGGTCAACTCCACTTTCTTCGGTCTCATTTAATTGCCAGATCTCTGGATCGAAGGAAAAGCGTAGCGAAGGAGGAAAAACGATGGACAAAAACAGTGCAGGTATGGTTTTAATTTCTCTCTTCATTTATATTTTGTCGATTATCTAAACCTGTTTTCTTTTTAATCTAAATTTGTAGTATTTCATGATTTATTTATTTACTTTGCTTGGGTTATGTATTAATGAGTGGATTTTTTCATAATGTAATAGAAAAATGTATATTTTTTGTATTTTTATTTTTAAGGTTTATTTTAAAAGAAAAAGTCATTAGGGTTGAAAAATCATTCAATAACTAAATTATTAATTTTAGATTTGATATTTTATTAAAATATTCTTATGACATATTCTCATAACATCTAAGTAATAAAATCAGTGAGAATTTCTTTACCTTTGCTATAATATGGGAAAATAGCAATTTGAAAATGAAGAATAAAGACCTTTATCATTTTGAAAAAGTTTTTGAATTTTTACAATAGACAATAATTTGACCTAAATCAAAACAAACATCATTTAAAATTTGTCAGGAGTGATTTTGTTCATTTTTACATTATATATGAGTTTTTTATCTATGCTTTAGTGAAGAATAATTTTGAAAAATATTACTTTAATAATATGTCAAATTTTTTAATTGAAAAAAATAAACCTCTCAGTTTTAAAAACTAAAAATAAGATATTATTTATTTTATTTAAAAATATATTATGAATTTTAGATTTGAAATCTTACACTAAATTTTGAGATTTTCTGTTTTGCATAGAATAGGAAAAATCTCAGTAGGGGACAAAAATTAGGAAATTGTTGCTAGATTAACTCCAGTTTGTTGGGAGGGAGTTAATGCTAGCTAAATTTGAGTTGAGAGCTGTTAGATTCTCCTGCTATATAACAGATAGCCATACGGATGTTTTGGAGAGAGTGTGTGAGAATTGTAATCTCTTGTTTGAAATAATAAGACTGCCAATGCCCTATTGTGTGGACGTAGCCCAGGAGGTTTGGGTGAACCACGGTAAAATCACTGTGTCTTTATGTGCTTGATAAATTGCTGTGTGTTATTGTTTAGTGTATTCCGCTGTGTTTATTCCTTCAATTGGTATCGGAGCTCAGAGATGGAGTGAGCAATCAGGACCGGGGTATTGGGCAGCGTTGATTTCATAACAAAGCACCGTGAGCTGGTAGAAGAAATTGCTGGAGCAACGTGCTGGAGCGCTGGCACTGCGTGGAGGTGAAGCACAGTTGAGTTCCTGAAAGCCTGCGTGTTGGACTGCTGCCTGGTGTGCTGCGGAGTGTGTCCAACCTGCGTGGAGGGCGCTATTCAACTGTGTTGACTGCCGTCCGTGTGGAGGAGCCACAGCGAGGCCGGGTTCAAATGATGTGCGCAGTATGAAAAATCAATATGCGCAGACTGCCTGAGCAGAAAACGAGTTTAGACTGGAACTGCAGAGAAATGCCGTGAGTATTTGGAACGTTTTCTCCAGTTTTTTCAACTGCTGGGTATTGGTTCTGTTTTTTTTGTTAAAATCGATATTTTTTTATTTGGAACGTTTTTGCACTGGGTCAAACAATTTCCAAACGTCGATTTGAATGAACTGGGTTTTTTAAAATAAGAAAACGATTTCCATAAACAAAGATGAATCTCAAAAAAGGTCGATGCTGCCATATGCTTGAGTAAAAAGCTGTTATATCGATGTGTTCAAAGGTGTTTCTTTTCAGGGTCGATTTGAAGATTTATAAATCGAATTGTGTAAATCGATATGAGTGGTGTTTCAATGAAGCAGTCGATTTTTTAAAAGGTTTAAAAAAAAAAATTCAAATCAATTTATACATATGCCATTTGCACATATGGTTGAGTGGTGGACTTTTAAATCGATTTTATTTAATCGATTTAAATGGAGTTTGGAAAAATAGGAAAGCTTACATTGGAGTATATCGATTATATTTAAAATCGATTTGAAGTGGATTTGTTTTATGACATATCGATTTGAGTGGTGTGATTTAGATTGAAATCGATATGTCAAAGTCGATTTGAAGTGGTAAAGTGTACACGGTATTTTTTGAATATGGTATGTGTTTTTCACATGAAATCGATTTTGTTAAGGATGGCATTTTTTATTAATTTGAGAAGTTTATTTTATGCCATGATGTTATAAGGTGAAGAGCATTTGTTTTAAAGGCATAGGCAGTGTTTTGAGTTGGATTTTGGAGATTACTGTGTTTTCTGCTGAAACAAGATGGCGAAAACTCAAAATGCCCGGTTTGAAATTGAGAAATTCAATGGCAAGAACAACTTCGAGATCTGGAAGGTAAAGATGCACGATATGCTGGTTCAACAAGGCGTGGCAAAAGCGTTGTTGGGGAGGAGCAAAAGGCCTTCTTCCATGACGGAGGATGAATGGGTTGATTTGGATGACAGAGCTCTGAGCGCAATTCGGTTGTGCCTGGCAGATGACGTTCTGTTCAACATTGTGTCAGAGAAGACCGCTGCAGGCTTGTGGATAAAGCTCGAGAAGCTGTACATGACGAAGTCCTTGACAAATCGGATTCTCCTGAAGCGACAGCTGTATAGTTTGCGGATGAAGGAAGGTACCTCGGTTACTGACCATCTGAATGTTTTCAATACTCTATTGGTACAATTACAAAGTCTAGATGTAAAATTTGATTCAGAGGATAAGGCAATAAATCTATTGGGTACATTGCCTGAATCGTGGGATCACTTTGTTACTTCCATAAGCTTTAGTAATGCAGCTGTCCTTGAGTTTGACGATGTGGTTGGAGCCATGTTGTCTGAGGAGACGAGGAAGAAGTCGAATGCTAACACCTCTACATCAGAGGCAATGATGGCTAGAGGTCGTTCTAGAGAAAAACGCTCAGGTAAGCGCAGCGATTCACGTTCAATGTCGAAAGGGAAGAAGAGCAAAGTGAAGTGCTGGTTTTGTGGCAAATCGGGGCACTTGAAGAAAGACTGCTGGAAGAGACAGCAAACAGAGAAGAAAGCAGATTCTTCGACAGAGAAGAAGGAGGCAAATGCGACAGATACAGGTTCGGCATCTGGTTCAGGTATGAGCGACGAAGTGTTGTCTGTTAATATTTCAAATCATGATCAACATTGGTTGTTAGATTCCGGTGCATCAAACCACATGTGTATTCATAGAGAATGGTTTAAGACGTATAGATCAGTTAATGATGGAGTCGTGTACATGGGTAATGATGTCACATCTAATATTGTGGGAATAGGAAGTATACAACTGCAAATGTTTGATGGCACAACTAAATTGTTAACAGATGTGAGACATGTTCCGGACTTAAGAAAAAACTATTCCTTTTGGGGAACCTTGACTATGAACAATGTCGCTGTGGTGGGTGGAGTTATGAAAATCTATAGGAAATTGTTTTACTAGTAATGAAAAGCTAAGAAAGTAGAAATCTACCGTTAGAAGGAAAAACCGAGTCAATTCATGTGTCTCGGTGTCTCTACTGTTACTATATTCCATTCGCCTATGGCATCAAAATTAGGCCATATGACGAAGAGGGTTGAAAATTTTAAGCTTCCGTCGTCATGGTACTACAATCTGATGCAGAAAGTTAGATTTACGTAAGCGTATGCATTTGGAAAACAAAGTAAACAAAAAATTTAAAACAGGCAAACATACTAGTAAAGGGATACTTGATTATATTCATTCAGATGTTTGGGGTCCAGCTCCTACAGCGTCATATGGTGGTTTCGTCGTATTTTGTATCATTTATTGATGACTTTTCTAGGAAAGTGTGGGTCTACATGTTGAAAAGGAAGTCTGATGTTTTCTCAGTTTTCAAGAAGTTTAGAGCATTGGTAGAAAACATCACTAGTAGAACAATAAAATGTTTAAGAAATGACAATGGTGGTGAGTTTACTTCCAAGGAGTTTGACAGCTATTGCAAGGATGCAGGGATCGAGAGACATAAGACCACGGTTTATACTCCTCAGAAAAATGGAGTTGCTGAACGCATGAACAAGACTCTTTTGGAGAGAGCAAGGAGTATGCTGAGTAACGCTGGTTTGCAGAAGGAGTTGTGGATGGAAGCGGTGGCAACAGCTTGTTATGTGATAAACCGATCTCCATCGACGGCGATAGACTGCAAGATTCCGCAAGAGGTATGGAAAGGACACCCTTGTGATTATTCTAAACTCAGAGTGTTTGGTTGTGATGCATATGCTCTAGTGCCTAAACATCATCGAACTAAGTTAGATCCAAAGTCTAAAAGGTATATCTTTGTTGGGTATGGTGTTGGAACAAAGGGATATAGATTGTGGGATCCTACTACCCACAAAATCATCATCAACAGAGATGTAAAGTTTGATGAATCCTCTCTTGTACAGTTAGATGTAGATAGTAGATTGAAACAGGATGATGTATTTGATTTTCAGCACATTCAGTTTGACAACACTTCTAATGATAGTCATGATGACCATCGTTCGGATACTAGTCATGAACAGGTTTCAGAACATGAACAGGGTTCCGGTTTAGATCATGAACAGGTCTCAGATACTGATCGGCAAGAAGTTCCTACAGATGGTAGTCAGCCAGAAACATCCTTAAGGAGGTCTACAAGGATAAAACGTGTTTCGAAAAGGTATGATGATTATGTTACTTCAGTTGCTTTGACCGCTAACGATGATGAACCTCTGTGCTATCAGGAAGCAATAGAAGGTTCGAAAAGTGACAAGTGGAAAGCAACCATGAAGGAAGAAATGATGGCCTTGAGTAAGAACGGCACGTGGGATCTAGTTGAGCTTCCGAAAGACAGGAAAACTGTGGGGTGTAAATGGGTTTACAAGCTGAAACGGGGTGTGAATGATACAGAGGACAGGTACAAAGCGCGACTGGTTGCAAAAGGGTTTTCTCAGAAAGCAGGCATAGACTTTCATGAGATTTTTTCACCAGTTGTTAAAATAGTTTCAATTCGAATTGTGTTAGCTTTAGTTGCTTTGTTTGATTTAGAGTTACAGCAACTAGATGTTAAGGCTGCTTTTCTACATGGAGATCTAGATGAGGAAATTTATATGGAACAACCGGAGGGGTTTGTTCAGCATCGCAATAATAAATTTGTCTGCAGGCTCAAGAAGTCATTATATGGCCTGAAGCAGTCGCCTCGGCAGTGGTATAAGAAGTTTGATTCTTTCATGTTGAGTCAGAAATATGTTAGAAGTGAATATGATCATTGTGTGTATTTCAAACAATTGAAAAATGGCATGTTCATTATCTTAGTGTTGTATGTTGACGATATGCTTTTAGCAAGCAAAAGCATTGATGAATCAACAGGTTGAAGACTCAGATGGCAAGGACATTCGATATGAAAGATCTAGGAGCAGCAAGACAGATTTTGGGCATGGAGATTTTCAGAGACAGGAGCAATGGTAAGTTGTGGCTATCACAACAGAAGTATGTTGAGAAGATACTTTTGAGATTTGGTATGAATAATGTGAAGCCTGTGTCAGTCCCTTTAGCTTCCCATTTTAAGCTTTCTTCGAGTTTATGTCCTAATAAAGATGAAGAAAAGGATTATATGTCTCGAATTCCATATGCCAATGTAGTAGGATGTTTGATGTATGCGATGGTTTGTACTCGACCAGATATTTCACATGCAGTTGGGGTTGTCAGCAGGTACATGGCAAATCAGGGTAAAGAACACTGGTCAGCAGTGAAATGGGTGCTTCGGTACTTGAGAGGCACAAGTGATTACTGTATCACTTATAACAGGAGCAGTGAATATGTTTGTGGATATGTTGATTCTGATTTTGCAGGTGATTTGGATAAGAGAAGGTCAACTTCAGGGTATGTCTTTACTCTTGCAGGTGGAGCTATTAGCTGCATGTCAAAGCTTCTGAGGAACTTGTTGTTGCATGCACCTCTTCCCGAAGCAAAATACGTTCTTCACTTCGCATGTGCTAACGAAAGAGGCGGTTTGGTTGAAAGGTTTGTAGTGAGTTTGTTAGGCCTCAGGACAACATCGGGTTACTTTGTGATAGTCAAAGTGCAATACATTTGTCTAAATCCGGCCTATCATAGTAAATCAAAGCATATTCCAATTATGTACCATTTTGTGGAAGCAGTTATTCTTGCCCGAAAGAGTCTCTCTTGAAAAGGTGCATACAAAGGAGAACTGTGCAGACATGTTCACGAAACCAGTTTTGTTGGAGAAGCTGCGTTGGTGTTTGGCTTCTCTTGGCTTGCAGAAGAGATAAATAATAAAGAATAGGGCATCAGGCTAATTGTTGTCAAGGTGGAGATTGTTGAGATTTTTCTGTTTTGAGTAAAATAGGAAAAATCTCAGTAGGTGACAAAAATTAGGAAATTGTTGCTAGATTAACTCTAGTTTGTTGGGAGGGAGTTAATGCTAGCTAAATTTGGTTAATTTATTAGATGCCATGCTATATGAGATAGCCATGTACGGGTGTTTGGAAAGTGTGTGAGAAATTGTAATCTCTTTTTATTTGAAATATGGAAGCTGCATTGTACATTTATTGTGGGTGTAGCCTAAAATCTTGAGAACCACGGTAAAATCACTGTGTCTTTAGTGTATTCCGCTGTGTTTATTCCTTCAGAAAAATCATTCAATAACTAAATTATTAATTTTAGATTTGATATTTTATTAAAATTTTCTTATCACATACTCTCATAACATCTAAGTAATAAAATTAGTGAGAATTTCTTTACCTTTGCTATAATATAGGAAAATAGCAATTTGAAAATGAAGAATAAAGACCTTTATCATTTTGAAAAAGTTTTTGAATTTTCACAATAGACAGTAATTTGACCTAAATCAAAACAAACATCATTTAAAATTTGTCAGGAGTGATTTTGTTCATTTTTAAGTTATATATGAGTTTTTTATCTATGCTTTAGTGAAGAATAATTTTGAAAAATATTACTTTAATAATATGTCAAATTTTTTAATTGAAAAAAATAAACCTCTCAGTTTTAAAAACTAAAAATAAGATATTATTTATTTTATTTAAAAATATATTATGAATTTTAGATTTGAAATCTTACACTAAAAATTTCCAAATTATTTGTTTCATAACATGCTATTAAAACAATTTAGTCAATATTTATTTAATTAGCGTATTATGTTTTCTTTAATTTTTTCAATCTTAACCTTCTTTATAACATTTAAAACTAAATTATAAATTTTAGATTTGAAAGCTGGCAGCTAATTTTTTATTTCATAATATTTTAATAAACAAATCTAGTCAACATTTCTTTAATCAATGTATTATAATCTTTCTCTTCTAACATTGAAATTTATTAACTAAAAAAATAAAATATCATTTTTATTTTAAAAATATATTTGATAAAACAAACATCATTTCAAAATTTTCATAACCAAAATCAAATGTGGCATTTTAACTAATCTGAGTCCACCTCCTTAAACAATTGCAAATCAAATACAGTAAACAAACATCATTTTAAACTTTTCATTCAACTTAAATAAAATATAATAAATTTAATTCAATACTCAAAATAAAATATATTGAAACTATAAATTATATAAAATATATTATTATTTTTAAGTACTCAAACTAACTATTTTTTCACATTAGATGTGTATATCAACAGTTTAACTTTGAATTAAGTACTCAAACTAACTATTTTTTCACATTAGATGTGTATATCAACAATTTAACTTTGAAATGTGGATACATCTTAACCTTGGAATTCTAATAAATGGAAATGTGGATACATCTTAACCTTGGAATTCACCTCCACTTCATCGGCCTCATTTCTTTGCCAGAGCGGTTGATCGAAGGAAGAAGGAAGTGAACGATTGCAGATCTTGTTTTAAGACCACAGAAGTTATGGATAAAAACATTGCAGGTCTTGTTTTAAATTCTCTGCTCCTTTTTATTTTATCTACGATTTAAATATGTTTCCTGTTTTTCATATAGAAATTGTTGTATTTGATGATTTACTTATTTTCCATGCCCTGTTTTTATTGATGCGTGATTTTAGAGAACAGCACCACTGAAAGTGTGAGTACCAGATGGAAACCAACAGCACAGCAAAAGGAAATGCTGCAAAATATATACAGAAATGGCATGCAGTCGCCCACCGTGGAGGATATAGAGAGAATCACTTCCCTAAGGGGCTAGGCCTTGACAGTGACTCCATATTCATCGTAAAGCTCTATTTTTGGTATATAATGGAGATTACGGTCAAACCCTCCTTCATTTATATCAAATTGTGTGATTTCATGTGGGAAACTTTATTTCTAGCCGTGGCCTCGGCCGTGTCTTATTTTGGCATGAATTTGGACTTGTAGTATTACATTTCTATTCAATTTTTCGAGAAGTATATTTAAAAAAATGCGAACGTGTCTCTTTGAATAGCCACTGAAGACAATTTCCGCTAGGCAGACTTTTACTATTTTTTAGTTAGGGTATATTCAAATAACTCTGTCAGGCTATTCAGAGCTTTGGATGATGGTTGAAAATAATCCCAACTATTTTATTAAATGAATTTGATTGTCATTTTTGGAGTAGAAAAGAAAACCGATATAAGATGTTGGAAATAATTCCATCTATTTCATTAAATGAATTTGATGGTGTCATTTCTGGAGTAAAAAAAGAATCCAGCAACACTGAAGTAATTTAATTTTAGACTAGCTTACTATTTTTCATATCTGCAAGATATTAGTAACAAACAATCATAAATTAGAAACGGTGAATACTATATTTGGTATGGTCATCAAATGCAAAATTAGATGCTCAACATCCCGCGCAATCAATATGCAATTCACACAACTATACATTATAAAAAATATTAATAAATTTTCTCGTCGCTATATATGGAAGGTGAAATGTATGTCATATACAGAAGCTGAAATTTATGATTTTAATAGAAGTCATAAGTTTATGTCTGTGCCAGTATTTTGGAGGTTTTCAACCTGCACGTAAATTAGAGTTTTTATCGTGTGAAATATCTGTAAGTTTGGTTTTAGAGTGCGTAGAAAGCTATGTAGTTTCAATCTATTCCTGTAAACTATATTGTCTCTCACGAAAATATAATAAAAAATATATATTCTTCATCAAGAACATAAGTTATAACCATGTTTCTTTTTATTAAAAAGTTCCTCTTGCTCAGCCATAGTAGGTTATATAAGAAGATCAGACTCATGTTCTCTTTTCTGAAAGTGATCAACAAAATGTACTCAGTATGCAGAGTTCCAGGTCAAAATGTGTCTTACGGCTGGTATCACAACATACATGTATGGGGACCATCGGTAGAGTCACAATGAATCTAGCCATGCATTTTATGAGAGACAGACCAGGTAAGGAGGGAAGCCTCAGGTACATCATGTACAGAGAAGTCCTATAGCAAGAGAAGGAACGGTACTTCATCACCTACCCAAATGGGTTTAGGCCAAATAGAGCAGCTGTCACTGGATACTGGAAATCCTACAGGTGCTGATAAACCCATCAGTGCCAAAGGATGAAAGAAGCGAGTGGGCATCTCTCTTGTCTTTTATGCTGGAAAAGCACCCAAAAGCTCAAACATCAAAAAGCTCAATGGGTAGATTCTGTCCATTTTGACCATGTGCAGAAACTGACATATTACAAATCCTCCCTCTCAAAGAGTGCTTTCCCTCAAGGAATACACTACTACGTAAAGGACTATATATTCTCACTATTTCATCAAAGAGTGTTTGAGTGTATTCCAAAGTTTCTTCAAAACAATCCATCTTCTCCCATACCCGAGTAATAAAATATGAAAGGATCCACTAATATCTCATGGGGAGATTATATCAACATTCTAAATAATTTCAACAAATCTTACCTAATGTTTCCCCCTTTAGAAGCCCCCCCCGCCTCCCCACTTTTTTTATATAAACAACCAGTGAACCAAACTCAACTCTTATTTTCCTTCCTTCCTTTTTTTTTTTAATTATCTCTCTTCTCTTATTTTTCTTTCTAAATCAATAAAAATTTCATATCTACAAAGTAGATATTGCCTTACCTTCTAACCATGTTAGCGCGTAATGCTCTTCGCGTCAACCTCAAACAACCTTCTCTTTCCACTTTCTGAGTGACTTCACAGTGGGTACTCGACCTCAACTTTGTGCTTTATCACCTATTTCCTATGATTTCAATAGCCATTTTATTTGAAGTACATAATGAATGGCATATTTAATTCACTGCGCACTTGGTCACATGGTATGCAGTCCAATCTCCTATGTAAGACAAATTCTTTCCAAACGGACCAGTTGTGCCCACAATTCCTTGCTCTCGCTGGATTTAATTCCTTCCTGCTCTGTGGAAGTACCCTCGTTATTAGTCAATGAGTATTTCAACTAATGTTATTGGTGTTTCTATTGCGCATTCGGTGCCCACACGCTGCGCTTTTACCCCAACGATGTGATTTCTTCATTTTGGCACAAATAATCACTCGAAGCGGATTCCACATCAGAAAAAAGGTTCCAGTTTCTCAGAGATAGTTAAGTGGGTCCTCCAAATCACCTCTCGTGTCTTCATATTGTGATTGGAAAGAAAAATTCTCTCTTCTAGGGTTTTAGTACATTTTCTGTGTTATGTTTACATTTACAAAATTTTTAAAGAAACACTAATATTGTAGCTTACTTACCTTCCCCAATTTTTTATACACCTACTTAATCATTTTCCCCACCCCCTACTCCTCCTTTTCCCTATTTTCCTATAAACCCTAGCCTAGGCTAGACATTTATAGGTTAGGGTTGTTTTTCCTCTTGTTGGACACCTTCCCCTTACCCATTCCCTCAAATTTTTCTTTCCCCTACTTCCTAACATCTATCCGTACCCCCCTATATTTTCCAAAGAATTTAATAAGACATAAATGCCTTCATCTCCCTTCATTCCCAAAAATTGCCCAAATCCCCTGAATTTGCCTTCACTAAACACTAATTCCCTTTCCCATTGAGCTAGGGTTAGAAAAGGATTCTGAAACCACTGAGTAGAAGAGGCACAAGGGAGGTCATATCAACAATTATGAGCCCATTTCAACAAATGAGATCATGTCTTCATCCTTCCTCAAGAAAACATTTCAAGATGTTGGTTACCTTCCCTTTTTCCAAAAGGTTGAGGAATTTTGTTTTCATGATAAACTTACTAGTACTTTCACCACTAGATTGAGGAGAGATAAGGTAAATATTTTAGGGGTGGTGTTCACTCTTTCAACAGAGATCATTTCCTCAGCCATAGGGATTCCAAGTAGTGGTGAAAACTAGTTCAAGAGTAGAGAGCTTGACCTTGACAGCTATGAAATGTCCTTGAAGCCAACATACAAAGAAACTCCTACACACATCTTTCCATTCAGACACTTGCTGGAAAAATGTGCCCGTTTCATGAAATTGATCATGAGGTACTTCACATGTGATGGTTTATACTCAAGGTTATATCAGAATCATATGAGATTCTTGATGCACCTCACCGGTGTAAAAACCCTAAACATACCTCATTACCTTTACAAGACTATGGTAAAGATGGCAGATAAGGTAAGGAGAATCGTACATAATCATCATGCTAGATTTTTTCATCATGGATTGGTGAAGGTTGTGGTCTTTCATGAGTTAACAAAGATCAATTTTCATGGGATGACTTTGTATATTCAAATTCTCTTTTGTCTTCTCCAATTCAATCTAGCAGTCACTCTACACCCTTGGCTTCTCCAACATATCAAGAGGCTGATTCCTCAAGAAAACCTACCAAAAGAGTTCCCAGGGCAGAGGTGACAGAAACATATGTCATAGGTAAGAGTCTTGTGTTTTCTCTAGATATTGCTGAAAGGGCCAAGCCTACATCAAGTGAACAAGAAACATCATCACATCATGAGGCACCATTGCAGGATGGGGAACCATTCCATCATGAAACTGACATGGAAGACTTGGAGGTGAATGAAGAGAAGAAAACATCAGAGCAGATCAACATGGAGAAGGATGCTGAGATAAAATAACTTAAGGATAGCTTATCAAAGCCTAAATTCATAGTATAATTCTTGGAACAAGAGAATATGAAATTAAAGGTAAATCAACTACTCTTAAATAGGCCCATGGTTGATTTTAGCAAAGCCGATGTAAAAGTTAAGGCAATGGCTGAGATTGATGATTCAAATGATCAGGAAGCATACTTTGGAAGAAAGAGACTAAGGACAAGAGGCCTCAAAATGGCACTTGAGAAACAAAAAGAATCAACTCCACAAAAAACTCAAATGATAGTTGATGAACTCATATTGGAAGAAATTGAGAAGGATATGGAATATTCGCTTGAATGGGTGAATTTCCACTTGAATAAGCTCCTCAAGAGGGAAAATAACAACAAAAACATACAAAGGCACATGGCTATGCATTACTATACAAAGAATCAGGTCTCCATGGTCACGATCAAGCAGTTGAAGAAAAATATCAAGGAAACCGTAATGAGGAAAAAAGAGAAGGATAAGTTGGATTTTCTTGCTGAAGCCTCTCTAATAGCATAACATATCATCATAGGCCTTCATGGGACAATTTTGGAAATTTTTTGAAGATTTTGTAAAAAAATTTGGTTTTTTCTGACTTTCGGCCAATTTGGAAAATAAAGTAGAGGAAAAAGAAAAATTCCTTAGCGCTGAGCTTTTTCCTCATCCATCAAAATGAAAAAAGATTATACGCATGGATAGATATTTACTCATACATCTTAGCTATCCACCCGGGGTGCCTTGCCAGCAAACTGGTGAAGAGAAAATGCCGAAAAAGAGGTCTAAAACACACTTTCTGCCATTGTTTTGGAACAGGCACTGCGCTTTTGGGAGTAGCTGTGGGAAAATGAAAATTTCTCCTTCATGGAGTGTCCATTTGGCTTGCGTTAGATATCTAATGACAACTAGACATCCTCAGATTTCCAATGCATCTTTCAAAAGTGTATTTGGAGGATCGGAAGGTGACCAAAAGTCTCTCACAAGCCAGGCACTACGCTTTATCAGAAGTGCATCGTGCTTTATCAGACATGCGTTGCGCCTTTCCCTCTATGTGAAAATTTTGACTTTTTTGTCAATAAAAATTGATCTAATGATATAATTACTCTATTTTTATGTCGATGTTATGTAATGAAGGGTAAATGGGCTTTTTATAGTCACTTTGATGTAATTTTGGACCTCATTAATGCGGAGCATCTTAGTCAACTATATTTGGAGGATTTGTTTTAACCTCCCTAAACATTAGGGTTTTACTGATAGATATTTTAAAGTTATTCCTACACTGATGGATTCAACCCCTTAGAGAGGGGAAGTTATTTTTGAGTCTATATGTATGTTTTTTTAGTCATTTTGATGGTTCGACATCAGAGGGTGAAAGTCTTGTAGCTTGTACTTCATCACTTTTCACAGGAAATCAAAGGACAATTGCAACTATTATTTAGGAATTCTCATGTTGTGTGTTTGTGATAATGTTTTCTCTCTGTTATATTTTTATATGAATAATATACTTGCCTTCTTAGCATATCTATCATCTTCAGTGATTTTCCTAAGATGTTATAGGAACAATTCTTTTCATTAAAGCTTTGTTTTGTCACGAATCTAATTTTATTGTAATTTTCCTTCTTGATTAATGAATTCATGGTGCACATTCTCATTATGATCTATTTCTCTTTAAAACAATACAATACACCGACAAATCCTAAGGCATCACAAAATCATAGCTATATTTCTCCTCTACATCTCTTGCAACTGCGACCTTTGATACTTTGACCTAGTTCCCTGATTTTCATCCCTACTGTTGTGGATCATTTGCAATATCATTTTATTTTAATTTTGAAAAATACAAAAAAGTAGAAAACTACTAAATAGATATGTTAAAGTATTAAATTTCATATACTTCAGCATAAAAATATTTCTTCTCGTTATATTAAAGTTAAAAGTTGAAATACTTTTATTCTTTGTGAAGGCGAGCCCCAGTTCAAATTTTAAATATCGATCTCTTTATCGAGTGGGATTCGATGATTTATTAAGCACTGAGCTAACGGCTCAACCCGTGAGCACTTCTAGCACGTGGGTTAACATGGAGGGTGCCTCCATAGTTGACTGTGTTGACTGCAAGAGTAACCCAGATGAAAAGTTGATATTGACTATGGGGGCATAGGCCAAATGAATCCTCCGTACCTTGAGCCCCCCCTTAATCACGTTTGTCGCCAAGTTGGTTACATTTTTCATCCACGTCAAGATTTCTTAACGGTCTGTTGGCACGTCTTATCACCATTTAAGTTAAAATCTGTGCCACCTACTTAAGTGAAATTCTCATTCTTTCTGAAATTATCATTGGTTAGTTGGTGTTTGAAGTTTGTCTGTGCTGCATATTTTTCAGTTTTCTACTACCCTGTCAATTATTTCTCACCCTGTAAGTTGTCTACCATCCCAAATTTAAACTATGGCTAAACGCTCATCCCTATGAGGTTCTTCTTGTCACATCCCTCTCATGCATACCGAGAGGGATATCCAGGATACAGATTGTTCCCTTCTCCACCTATATTTTTACTAGCATGTCTGCCTAAACGATAAGAATTATCCAATTTATACCGCCATGGCAAAAACTGGTGTGCTATCTACATGTATCCCAAAAACTCATCTTTTTCTTGAATTTATACATTGCCTAGTGTCTGTTATGTACCCTAGGAAATTTTTTGTAGTGAATTGTCAAGGGGAGAACACTTTGCAAGTGTCGGCTCAGTTAATTAGCTAAGCCTTTTGTTTCCCTGAGTCAGAGTCATATATCCAATTCTCTGATGATTCCTTGATAGCATATTAAGACAGTCTTGCAGGTTAAGATTTTAATCAATTCATTCATTTTCTGAAGCCAAATACACGGCAGTTTGAACCTGACAGTAAAGAGTTCCCTATGGAGGTTTTTGATATTGAAGTCAAACTGGTGCTAAGCTACATTGCAAATATTTTGGGAAAAGACGATGACAGTATAATGGACAAGTCAATTTTGTGGATGTTTGCCACGATGATGAAGCCAGGAGTGTTGCTGGATATTCCATCCTATTGGTAAGAAGTTGTTAACTCTCAGCACATGAGCTTATCATTAACGGGTTCATTTAGGTTTCCCTCACTTATTGTTTACTTATTATTATATCAAAATGTAGAAGAATTCATGCATCTAGGGTTAAACATTATGGATATGAATAAGGGGAGACAATCAATAATATTTTGGATAGATATACTCAGAAAAGAACAGAATGAGGGTGGTTTGTTTGATTTTTCTGGTCATTTTATGTCTTCTACATATAAATTTTTGAATGGAAGTTCTCCCCCCTATTTTTTGCCCAAAGCTCAAGAGTTCTTGCATTTGGGGGCCAGTTGTAAATTTGGTGATTGGTTTTTTTTTCAAGATTATTATGAAATTGGACTTTATGGAGCTAGTGTTGAACCTTATAGGCTTCATTTGTTTGTTCTTATGAGATTATTTTCTCTAGAGTTTATTATGCAAAGTATAAATGTTGACCAAATTCACTTTATGCTTATGAAGAAGGGTCATATTTTCAAATTTCCAATGATTTTGGGTCCCTTTAAAGCTAATATGGGACAAGAATTTGATGAAATCACTTAGATGTTATATGAAATGCAGTTACTGTTAGGAGAGAAGTGGGCTTATGACCCTCACAGTGTCATTTCTAGTAGAACAATTGATAATGGATATTCAGCCTTCATTCATGAGAGTAGACCAGATCCTGAAAAAATGGCAAGTAAAGGTGTTGTGAGTTCATTAAGTTCAAATGTTCAGACTCCTATTATATTAGAAAAATTAAGTAAAAGAGGTAGAGAGGTAGTTGTTGATTCAGAGGACAAGGAACAGAGAGCTAGGAAGAGAGCAAAGTTAAATGAAGAGTTTGCAGATACTCAACCTGATTTTTCATTATAGTTGGGAGGTGAAGAAAATGTCCCTACTTCACCGAGGAGGCATGAGAGCACTCAGGATCAAGTGCATCTAATTAGACAAATGTTTGCCCAGAATTCATAGAGAAATCAGAATATGAAGGCAAGTATAGAAGCTCAAGCTGAGTACGAGATAGCTCCAGACCAAACAAGACATCTAACTGCAATGGATCTTGAAAAAGATCAATTCAAAATTTCCCTTTCACATCCTTCCGATATGTCAATTGGTTCTTCTAATAATTTCAATACTGTAAATTTGACTGTAGATGTGAAGAAAATCCCATTGCTAGATAAAGTGAATCTACAAATGCAAACATGTCAGTTGATTATAAATGACCTAGCAAAAACTAATGCAATGGCAATGAGGGAAGAGAATATGCTTGGAAAAGTGATAAAGCAGTTGAAGTTAGAATAAGCCAATTCAAGGTCTTTGACAATTAAGAACGAATATCTTAAAAATATCATAGTGAAGATTGGAGTAGCTCCCAATAACAGGTCTGTTGTGCAGAAGCTTCTGCAAAGTGCTAAATCATAGATATTTGTACTAAAGAAAAAATTAAAATTACCTACAGGACAACATTCCATGGTAGCAGAAGTTGCATAGGTGGAAAATGAAAAAGAAAAACTTCTTCAGTAGCTCATGCAAAAGGAAGAAGAAGTCACTAAATTAAAGCAAACTAGACTGTCATTACAAATCCATATTGAAAATCATACTTGCAATTTTATTTTTCCATCAGGTAGTGAAGATCCATTAGCACAAATTTCTCAATTAACTATTGAATTGCAAATGGCAGAAAGAGATTGAAAAAGAGCAGAAGCTGATTTAGAAACAACAAAAAAAATTATAAAACCACTGAAGGAGAAGTCAGTAAATACATAATGGAATGCGAAACTGCTGAGGCTGAGATTAAAAGTCTCAAAGAAAAGTTGAAGGGAAATATATCCTTAATACAAGCTAAGGATATCATCTGGAATGATATTATTGAAGGAATGAAAACCATCTGGGATTTTCTAATTGTTATTGTAGAAGAAAAAAAACATTATCGGGAAATTTTAAGAGCAAGTCATGACAAAAAAATAGAAGAAAATCAATGGGGCTATTTGGGCAAGGAAGTTCATTAATTTCATTGATTCTAAAATAGATTGGGAATTGGAAAGAAATGAAATTAATGACAGATTTTTGTATGTAGTAGAAATTAACAAAATGATCGTCAAAAATGATTTTAGGAAGTCTACAGAAAAGAAGATGATTGAGTTAAAGGAAGAAGTTAGTCAATTTGATAAATTATTTGATAAAATAGCAAGAGAAGGTTTTCCATCATGTTGGGGGCTTGGAGGTGGTCTTATGTCATGGAATTCTTATGAGCCTTTGCTAGTTTTGGAAAAAAGTAAAGTAGAGAGCACTCATGAGAAAACTCAAGTTCTTAAAGGAGCAACAGTGATCAATTTCCTTCAGAGACATTTTCAACTGTTGTGGTTAGTGAAAAACCTATTCGTGGAAAGACCATATTTCAATAGAATCAGTGCTTTCAGATTGGAATTTCACAAGCTGGTTCATTCACCAAAGACAAACATCAAAATATGGAAGAAGTGTAGAGCCTCGATGACAGATTTACCAAAGGATCCCTCGACTGCAAAGAAATATAAATCAGCCAGTCAAGGAAATTTAGAAGCAATGTCATGGATCCATATTCAACATATAGATTACGATTTTAATTTCATGTTATTTCCTCTTTTAAAGAGAGGATGTAATTGTAATAAGACATTTTTGAAGACATGTAATGGATATTCTATGACGTCCTAAGTAGTTAAAGTAGTTAAGATCAGTTATAGTAGATACAAACTAATTTATATTGTATATAATGAGATAGAGAAGAAAGAGAAGGGTTTTGAGTTTTGGACCTTCAAACTGCAATTATTGTACTCAGATTTCAAATGATAAATGAATGAAAAGAAATTCTCTGGCATTTTTTAATGTTGATATGTCTTCAAGTTTACATTTTGTGTTTTCCATCTCTGAATAATATGAAGTAATGAAGCTGGAGGTCTCTTTTTACTTGTGTAATTAAGAGCTGAAACCCTTAATAGGAATTCCTTAATTTTGAATGTTTCTTTTCTCATAACTCTTTTGGAGTTTGAGGTGATATATTATTTATAACAACATATCAGTTTGGAATTCTTCCTTATATTTTCTTCTAATCATTCCATTCTACATCAACAAATAACAACATTGTGGAACATTCATTGTATTTCATCTTTAAGGGTTTAATGATAAATATTTGGGGGTGATTAAACAAAGACAAATATTTCTGTGACATAATTATATAAATTTATTAAGCATTGATTCCTTATCACAACTGAGGGATTGTCTCTTAAGGTCCAACATTTTTTGGCCCTGTTGCTGGAGATGAAGAAGCGAAGTTTTTTCCCTGGGTTTGGTTCATATTTCCTCTAGTTTTGCAGAGAGGAGGAAATGTTAAAGTTGTGTTTCCATTTTATAATTATGGCTTGTCAGAGGCCACATACGAGGTCAGATACCTCTTAGCAGAAAGCTCCTATTCACTTATATCTGGAAAATTTGGTTTCTAAAAAAGGCTAGAAATCAAGGACACTTTCTACACCTGATGCCACACTGCCTGTACCAAGCAGCAGTTCCCATACCCTTTCATCCAAGGATATTTCCCGAAAACTAATTTTTTGGGAACAAGAATCCTTGTCTTCACCCATTCATTTCCAAGAACGAATATTAGAAGAACAATCTTTGGAGCCTGTTTCATTCACATTTATAAAAAATCAACCTAATACAGTTTCTAGTTCATTTGCTATTATTCATCAACCTCTTCCCATATTATTTGTTTCACCTCATCCATCTACATCTACAATTGGTATACAATCCCCACCTACTCAAGGAGTAGTTAATCAAGGCATACACATGGTAGCCCCTGCTTTCTTGAGGAACATATATGCACCATTAAATCTTCCGCAACCAATGAATGCAATGCCTCAGGAATACCTTAAGTTGCTTCCTAGATTTACTGGTGAAGATGAAATAACTGCAGAACAACACTTGCCTTTGTTTTTCACTTTTGCTAAAAATTTAAATGTTGAACATATTAATGTAGTAATGAGACATTTTGTACAGTCTCTAAATGGAGAGGCAAGAAAATTGTTTAAAGGATTACCAAATGGCTCAATTAATTATTGGGGCGAATTAGAAATATAATTCATCCAAAGATGGGTTTAAAAGAGAGATCGTGGCTATTCACTGATAGAGTTTAATGCTATTAAGAAAAAGTCTGATGAAAACATCAGTGATTTCATTAAAAGACTTAACAAATTGTATAATAGTTTTCCTGTAGAAATGAAAACCCCTCCTATTGGAGCAAGAGTTATTTTTGTTGGGGCATTTGCAACAGATTTTAGCTTTACGTTGAGAGAGAGAAGATCTCCAACTCTTGAACAAATCCAAACTGATGCTTTGGAGATTGAAGAAAATATGACTGCTACTGGAAAAGCACAAGAAAAGTAGTCAGTTCAAGATAAAGGTAAATCCAAGGAAGACTCATCATAGGATCAAAGGATTAATGACATGACTAAGTGTTGGAAATATGATGCAGAGTGTTGTCCTTGATGGCAACCCACTAATGGAGATGAAGACATGCGTCTATTGACATGTGTTGTCCTTGATGGCAAACCACCTGATGAAGTTATGCTTGACTTGATGGACTTAGTAAATGATGTAAATCTGATGTATCTACAGTATTTACAGTAGGCAATGAAGAAAGGATTTCAGAATGTACTCAGAGAATGATGAAAAAGAGCATGTCTCTTGGTATACGCGGATTGGCCTAGGGGAAGTCGCGTATGCACGCGGAAAGGAACGTTACAAGTCGCGTATGGGCTAAAGCGCTCAAAAAGTGCATATCCAAGGGTAACCACCATGGTATTGACCCATAGTATTGGGTAATGATCCGCCTAATTGACCCCGTCCAGGTAGTTTTGGGCTTATGGTATTGTTTTGATCCATGGTATTGAAAAAGGGGCTCATGGTATTGAAAAAGGATAATCATATAAAAGGAGAAGAAATTCATTGTGCACAAGATGAGTGTGGGAGCAAGATGTCTGAGCTTGAATGAATACTTCTCTCTGAAGTAGATCTGATTGGAAAGGGTTACACTTGAAGATAAATATGAGTGTATGATGCACCAATGATGAAGAAGGGGATCTAGATCTGAAATGCACTTGTATTTACTGGATCTGCTTATGGAAGGCCTAGATCTGTGATGAGGCGAACATCTAGGCGAACATCTGTCTGAAGTGAAAGGGTAAATCTGAACTGAATATCTGATATGAAGAAGTATGCTGCTCTGGAATAATTGAAGATCTATACGCTACTTCGACGCGGAGGAAGCGCGTATATACGCAGCTTCAGCGAAGAGAAAGCGTGTATGCGCAATAAAATATACACTGAGGTATACGCCGGTTTGTGTGGACGGAAGCGCGTATATACGCGAAATCAGTGAAGTAAAAGAGCGTATGCAAACTAGGTTTTGCTGAAGCAAGGGGTATGAAATATCTGAGCTGTTCTGCTGTGTTTATGCTATCTGATCTGTGTTGATATGTATCTGTTGATGAAGATATGTATGTTGTGCTTAAAAGGAAAGGGACTTAAAAGGAAAGGGTCCAAAGATGAAAAATATGATGAAATGTGGCCTGCAAGTTGTGTTCTATTGAGGTTGTTGGATCCAGTGTGAAAATTGATGAAACGTGGTCCAAGGTGGTGCCGTAGGGTTGTAGCCTTCAAATGTGGGTTAGAAGCTCCTTCCGTGAAATGAACGAGACGAAGCTGTGTGTGCTCCTTCCAGGTGAGGTCAAATGAGTCAATGTGAGTTCTCCAAAGAGGCCGGTAAACCTTGTTTGTAGTGCCTCATATACGGGGTCAAGTCTGCGCTGAAGACATATGTTGTAATATGTTTTCTCTATAATAAAATATTGAAGGCTGAGCAACTGCAGCGGTGGTTTTCTCCCGACTTGGGTTTCCACCTAAAAATCCTGGTGTTCATGTGTGATGTTTTGTGTCATGATTTATTCTGTTCTTACTACACATGTTTACTGCTTATTGAATATCTGATGAATAAATGAAGGAATGATTTGAGTGATGAATTAATGACATATATAGATATCTGTGTATACGCTAGTTTCGTACAGGGTATCCGCGTATATACGCAAGTCTGGTTCAGGAAAGTAGCGTATGCATTTTAGAAGCAGAAAAAGTGAAAGTTTTGAATATGCAGTAAATACTGATTCACCCCCCCCTCTCAGTATTTTTCCCAACAATTGGTATCAGAGCAGGTCCTTCTACAGAAGGTTGATCGCTTGAAGGAGATCAGTCACAATGGGAAGTATACATACAAAAGCCTTGCTGAATTTTGGTGCAAAAGTATGGGCTCTCGCAAAAGAATGTGATGAAGAAAAGGGTACCTTTGTGGATTCTTTAGAAGACAATAATCTTCTTGAAGAAAACATTCAACTCAAAGTAAGCCTAGAAGAAAAGAACATAATCATTGAGACTTTTAAAAATCAGCTTGAAGCAAGATAAAAACGCATGGAGGATCTAGAATGTGAAGTAGTAAGTCTAAGGAAGGATAATGAGAAATTGAATTCTCTCAATCTCAGATTTGCTAAAAGTTCAGAAACCTTGGATGAGATTATCAAGGTACAACGGTCTCCTTTTATAAAAACAGGTCTTGGATATACTGGGGAATCTTCTCAGAAATCAGCACCAAATTCTCTAAAGGCAGCCACTGCTGGTTCTCTACATTCAGCCACTCAGCAAGAGAACAAAGGATCTTTACAGGTAAAGCAAGATCACCTCAATTCAAGAAACACTAACAGGGAGATCTTTCAAAATGGCTACAACCAACAGGTAAAGTCTAATAGAAGATTTCATGATCAAAGAAATTTCTACTTCAATGGTCAATGTTTCACATGTCACAACTTTGGTCATAAAGCTATTCAATGTGTTGCATATAAAACCATCATGACCAGAGAAGCAAGAAAGATCAGGATGAATGATGAACCAAAGAAGAACACCTATAACAATTTTCTCCTCTCCAAAATGAAGTTGAATGTACTTATTGCAATAACTTTGGTCATGAAGAATCTGAATGCAGGAGCAAGGTCCAGCCAAAAGAGCATGTTCCCTCAAGCTCTAAAGTATGGAAAAAGAAAGAATTACCGGTTGAAAATTGTGGGATAGCGTTATTTGCAGAGGGTGAAGAGAATCAATGGTATATTGATAGCGGGTGTTCAAGACACATGACAGGTGACAAAAGCAAACTTCATACTTATAATGCTCTAGAGAAAGAAAAGAAAGTTACTTTTGGAAATGATACTCCTGCTGTTATTAAAGGAAAAGGGTCAGTATTTCTAAAAGAAAAGGTGAAGGCTAAAGATGTCATGTATGTGGATGGATTAAGGCATAACCTATTGAGTGTTAGTCAAATGTGTGATCAAAGAGCAGAAGTGGTCTTCAGTTCCAAAGAATGTGTGGTTCGTGATCTTGATACAGGTAAAATCATTATAAAAGGAAAAAGAAATCCAAGCAACCTGTATGTACTCAACGACATAGAACAATGTTACTTAAGCAAATCTTCAGAAAATTGGCTATGGCATCGAAGACTGGGACATCTGAGTTTCTCTCAAATCAAGAAAGCAAGCAAACTTCAAGCTGTTCATGATCTTCCCAAGATCAATCTTCCAGAAAGTACCATATGCAAATCTTGTCAATTTGGTAAGCAGACCAGAGTCCGATTTAATGCCAAAGAAGGTTCATCAAGTAAGCCTATTGAACTCATTCATACTGACATATGTGGACCTATGAGGAAAAAGTCATTACGTGGGGAAGAATACTATATCCTATTTATTGATGACTACTCCAGAATGTGTGAGATCGCGTTTATTAAACACAAAGATGAAGCCTTTGAAAAAATTCAGAAGTACAAAGCACTGGTAGAAAATGAATTGGATTCAAAAATCAAGTGTCTTAGATCTGATCGAGGAGGAGAATATTCATCAAATGAATTCTTTGAATTTTGTGAACAACATGGCATTAAAAGACAGTTCTCTGTAGCAGGCACTCCACAACAAAATGGTGTAGCCGAAAGAATGAATAGAACAATTGTTCAAATGGCCAGAGCTATGCTTACTGACTCTAATGTTCCTAACATGTTTTGGAGTGAAGCAGCTCGTGCAGCAGTTAACATTCTCAACAAGGCTCATGTTCGGGTAAACAGTGATAAAACTCCATATGAACCCTGGTATGGCAAATCTCCCACTGTAAAGCATTTTAAAGTTTTTGGAAGTAGATGCTTTATCAAAAATAATGATGAAAAACTTGGCAAGTTTGACCCTAGATGAGATGAAGGGATACTTCTTGGCTACTCATCTTCAAGCAAAGCATTCACATGTTACAATAAAAGGCTTCAAAAGGTTGTTGAATGTATTGATGTTGTTATTGACGAGTCTCCTGCAGCTCCTAAAGAAGAAAAACAAACAACAGAAGAAGATGATGATGACATATGGCCTTCTACATCAGATGGAAATGATATAGGCAGTGAATCCAATGAAGAACCTGAAAATGATCTATCTGAAAAAGCTCCATCCAGATATGTTCAAAAGAATCATCCTGAATCTCAAATTTTTGGAGACAAGGAATCAGGTGTACGAACAAGGAGAACTCTTGCGGGATCTTCTAGTAATTTGGCACTTCTATCCACAATTGAACCACACAATGTCAATGAAGCTAGCAAATATGAATGTTGGAATAATGCCATGGATGAAGAAATTGAGCAAATTGAAAAGAATGACACTTGGGATTTGGTATCAAGACCTCATGATAAAAATGTCATTGGAACTAAATGGATCTTCAAGAACAAGTTAAATGAGAATGGGGATGTTGTAAGAAACAAAGCTAGACTGGTTCGCAAAGGGTATACTCAACAAGAAGGTATAGACTTTGAAGAAACGTTTGCTCCTGTAGCTAGACTTGAAGCCATAAGAATGTTTCTTGCTTTCTCAAGCTATCAAAGAATCAAAGTTTATCAAATGGATGTTAAGTCTGCTTTTCTTAATGGTGATCTAGAAGAAGAAGTATATATAGAACAACCGGAAGGATTCATTTTGGGAAATGATGCAAATCTTGTTTGTAGACTTAAAAAAGCTCTGTATGGACTCAAACAAGCTCCAAGGGCTTGGTATTATCGTCTTGACAAATATCTTCATCAACAAGGATTTTCAAAGGGGTCTGCTGATAGCAACTTATACACAAAAGTTGAAAATGATAAACTATTGATTGTTGTTGTATATGTTGATGATATCATTTTTGGGAGTAACGAAGAATCTATGAGTCAAAAATTTGCTTCTGTCATGCAGCAAGAATTTGAAATGTCTTTACTTGGGGAACTAACATTCTTTCTTGGCTTGCAAGTGCATCAATCTGCAGATGGTATATTTCTATCACAAGCAAAATATCTTAAGCAAATTCTGAAGAAATATGGTATGGACGAATGCAAACCTGTAAGTACACCAATGATAACCGGATGCAGTCTCAGTTCTAATGATGATTCTCCCACTGTGAATCAACCAGAATACAGATCGATGATTGGAAGTCTGCTTTATCTCACTGGGACCAGACCAGACATTATGCATGTTGTTGGGATTGTTGGACGATTCCAAGCTAATCCAAAAGAGTCTCACCTTCAGGCTGTCAAAAGGATATTCAAATATCTACAAGGAACTCAAGACTTTGGTCTATGGTATCCAAAAGATGCTGATCTTACTCTTCATGCTTACACTGATGCAGATTGGGCTGGAAGTGTTGATGATCGGAAAAGCACTAGTGGTGGTGCATTCTATATGGGACCCCGGTTAGTATCTTGGTTCAGCAAGAAGCAAAATTCTATTGCCTTATCAACGGCTGAAGCAGAGTATGTAGCTGCCGCATCTTGTTGCACTCAACTCCTATGGATGATGCAAACCTTGCAAGATTTTCAAATCAAATGTGCAACTCCTATCTCCATTATGTGTGATAATACAAGTGCCATCAGTATCTCAAAGAATCCTGTTATGCATTCGAAAACCAAGCACATTCCCATCAAATATCATTTCCTATGTGAACAAGTGCTTGAGCAAAAAGTGAAGTTGGAGTATGTTACCTCCAAAGAACAAGCTGCTGATATCTTTACCAAACCTCTGCCCAGGGAAGTGTTCGAGTATCAAAGACAGAAGCTGGGAGTGGTCTCTGCCAGTCAAAAGAAAAAATCTGCATAATTTTTAGAAGATGGCTTGGGATACGCGAGTTTCCTGAAACTACGCGGGTTTCCTGAAACACAGTCGCGTATGTACGCGAGTTCATGCACATAAAACCGCGTATGTTTGGTTGCTGGAATTTTTTGGTTGGTTCAGCTCTCTTCAGCACAGCTGCAGTGCTATTTGGTATCTCTGGTGGTGTTCCAGTTCTCATAATTCTGTTTCTATTGTTTTGATGAAGATGCCTTGATGATTTGTTGGTGGAAGTTTTCAGGATGCACAATCTAAGGGGGAGACTTAGTCTTTTGGAAAAATTGCTTGGTTGCACAGATTCAGGGGGAGCATTAGCATTGCTGAGTATAATGCATTATTGGCATTATGATGGTTCTGTTATATGATCTCTCTTCAGGTCTTCTTGGTATTGGTCATGAAAAGTCATATTTGTATTTTTGATGAAAAGGTCATGTTGAGACCCTTGATGTAAAATCTGTAATATTCAGTCATGTATGAACTTGTCAAATTTGTAAACCCACTTGGTTGGGTAGCTGAGTCATTTTTGTAAACCCACTTGGATGGGTAGCTGAGTTGAAATGTGTAAACCCACTTGGTTGGGTACTTGAGTCTCATATGTAAATCCACTTGGTTGGATGTTTGATGTAAGTATGAGTCATTGGTGATAGGAAGAGTCATGTACTTTATTGCAAAATATGTTTGAAGATTCAGCATGAACTCAGGGGGAGCTTGGCCACTTCAGCACATATCAGATCTGCAGAATGTTTCTTCCACTTGAGGAGAAAAGGGGGAGAATGTTGGTTTTGATCCGCCCTTTGCCCTTGATGTCAAAGGGGGAGAGTGACATGGTGTTTGAATAAAGAGAAGTATTTGGGAGAGTAACCAAACACCATCATGGTTGCTATCAAGTCCAAAGGGGGAGATTGTTGGAAATATGATGCGCAGTGTTGTCCTTGATGGCAACCCACTAATGGAGATGAAGAAATGCGTCTATTGACATGTGTTGTCCTTGATGGCAAACCACCTGATGAAGTTATGCTTGACTTGATGGACTTAGTAAATGATGTAAATCTGATGTATCTACAGTATTTACAGTAGGCAATGAAGAAAGGATTTCAGAATGTAGTCAGAGAATGATGAAAAAGAGCATGTCTCTTGGTATACGCGGATTGGCCTAGGGGAAGTCGCGTATGCACGCGGAAAGGAACGTTACATGTCGCGTATGGGCTAAAGCGCTCAAAAAGTGCAAATCCAAGGGTAACCACCATGGTATTGACCCATAGTATTGGGTAATGATCCGCCTAATTGACCCTGTCCAGGTAGTTTTGGGCTTATGGTATTGTTTTGATCCATGGTATTGAAAAAGGGGCTCATGGTATTGAAAAAGGATAATCATATAAAAGGAGAAGAAATTCATTGTGCACAAGATGAGTGTGGGAGCAAGATGTCTGAGCTTGAATGAATACTTCTCTCTGAAGTAGATCTGATTGGAAAGGGTTACACTTGAAGATAAATATGAGTGTATGATGCACCAATGATGAAGAAGGGGATCTAGATCTGAAATGCACTTGTATTTACTAGATCTGCTTATGGAAGGCCTAGATCTGTGATGAGGCGAACATCTAGGCGAACATCCGTCTGAAGTGAAAGGGTAAATCTGAACTGAATATCTGATCTGAAGAAGTATGCTGCTCTGGAATAATTGAAGATCTATACGCTACTTCGACGCGGAGGAAGCGCGTATATACGCAGCTTCAGCGAAGAGAAAGCGCGTATGCGCAATAAAATATACACCGAGGTATACGCCGGTTTGTGTGGACGGAAGCGCGTATATACGCGAAATCAGTGAAGTAAAAGAGCGTATGCAAACTAGGGTTTGCTGAAGCAAGGGGTATGAAATATCTGAGCTGATCTGCTGTGTTTATGCTATCTGATCTGTGTTGATATGTATCTGTTGATGATGTATGGTTGTGCTTAAAAGTATGGAAAGGGTCCAGTATGAAAATATGATGAAATGTGGCCCGCAAGTGGTGTTCTATTGAAGTTGTTGGATCCAGTGTGAAAATTGATGAAACGTGGTCCAAGGTGGTGCTGAAGGTTGTAGCCTTCAGTCAGGGGGTTGTAGCTCCCTTCCAGGTGAGGCTGGTAAACGAGATCGGGGGGTCGTAGCTCCCTTCCAGGAGAGGCTGGTAAACGAGTCGGGGGGTCGTAGCTCCCTTCCAGGAGAGGCTGGTAAACGAGCGCAGGTGGGTGCCTGCGTGCTGGTCAAGTCTGCGCCAGCACATATGTTGTAAGATGTTTTCTCTATAATAAAATATTGAAGGCTGAGCAACTGCAGCGGTGGTTTTCTCCCGACTTGGGTTTCCACCTAAAATTCTGGTGTTCATGTGTGATGCTTTGTGTCATGATTTATTCTGTTCTTACTGCACATCTTTACTGCTTATTGAATATCTGATGAATAAATGAAGGAATGATTTGAGTGATGAATTAATGACATATATAGATATCTGTGTATACGCTAGTTTCGTAAAAGGTATCCGCGTATATACGCAAGTCTGGTTCAGGAAAGTAGCGTATGCATTTTAGAAGCAGAAAAAGTAAAAGTTTTTGAATATGCAGTAAATACTGATTCACCCCCCCCTCTCAGTATTTTTCCCAACACTAAGGTCATCAAAAAAATTTCAAACAAACTAGTGAACATGGAATTGGATAATAATAAAACTACACAAAAAAACAGAGGGGTTTTTAATCCCCAATTCAGAAAGCATCCCTTGGAGATATTGCAGAGGGAAAGAAGAGATCAAGACCAAGTTCAAGCACCCTTATATATAGAAGCAACACCTTCACAGTCTACAGATGATGATCAGAAAGAGGTTAAATATCAAATCTCTACTGTTTATATGGAGGATGATGAAGAAGAAAAAAAATGTGAAGAAGAATGTACAGAGGCTGATGTATCATTTGACCAGGAAGAAATGGGTGATTATTGTAAGCAATTCATTGCTCTTATGCAAGTAGAATTGCATAAGAAGTATGAATTGAGATCAAAAAAGAGATTGAGAACTCAGGATGATGAGGAAAAATAACTAGAGTCAGTTCCTTCTCCAATGGCGACTCCACAACCAACGAACTCAGTAAATCAATTAGACAAAGGAAAACAACCCATGAATCGAGTAAAAGAAAATGAGAAGCAACAAAATGAGGCTTCCCAAACTAATTCTAATGATTCAAATATTTTGGAGAATATTGTTACTGTACTTGAGCAACATGCTAATCCTAAAAAATATCAAGAAGAACATGAGAAAATTGTTAAACAAAATCAAACTTTCAGTTTGTCCAAAGAGTTATAAAAAGTTAAAATTCAATTACCCTTGCTTGAGTTAGCTAAGAAACCTGGATATAAGAAGGAAATTGCAGAGTTTATTAATCTCTCTCAGTCTGATGATGTTGGTGATATTGTGAATTTTCAATAAGAAAAACCAGTGGTAACCTTTTCTCCTCATGTTGAAGAGGTAGATTCCTCTGTTTCTCCAATTTATATATCAGTGCTTCTACACATTTTCACTATGCATAATTATATGTTATATTTTGGTGCATCACATAACCTTATGCCATTATCTGTGATGAAAGAACTAAATTTACAAATCACTAAGCCCTATAGATATTGTGACAGCCTCATTAAGAGTTAACTAATATTAACTAGTTAAACACAAGTTGCTTATTTTTATTTTCTAGCAAGAAAGACTTAATTGTTATGTTTATGAAACAAATTATTATTTTATTTTTTGTTGTTGGGTTAATTGGAGGAATTAATGAGTGAAAAGAAAATATTTTAAGCTGATGGTAAAAAGTTTATAAGAATAGGAAGTGGTTGGGGACAGTTGGAAAATAGTTACCTACTCCTCTAAGGATAAAGTTGAATCCCGGGAGAGGAGTAGGGGTTTTGTGCACAATTGGTATAGGGGAGTATTTTCTAGAGCTGGTGGTGACCAGTTGAAGATAACTCATAGCAACCCTTGTGAAGGCAAAACTTTCTGAGTTTGGCTAGATTGGCCATCCATAGGTCATAGCACAAAGAGGTATTTATTCCACTGTTAACCCATGGCACCATCCATATTCTGGAGCTAGGGGGCAATTGGAGGACGTAATAGCCTCCCTTGAATGGTTGGGAGGACCGCATCTCAAACTACTTAATCCATACAAGTATTACTATGTAATTATAATAAGGTTATTCAAAAGCTGAAAAGATTTCTTTACAGTATTACTGTTGTTGGGTTACTGTATTATTATGAAAACCTGTAAATTATGTGTATGTTTCTTACAAATGCGAGAGACAGAAATAAAGTTGTAGACAGTTTGTTTTCTAGATTTATGGAAATATATTGTGGAAATTATTGGTAATAAAACCTAGTTTATTTCGTTATTTTCATAATATGATAAAGTTACAGTTTAAATCCCTGTATGTTGTGAGAAAATACAGAGAACTAATAGCTATGTATTAGAAATAATATATATATCGTAAGTAGCATATTTTCTATAAGAAAATAGAATATTGCATTTAAAACCTTGTATGAGAAGAACGAAGACCATATATTGTTTTTCTTTTCTGTTACTGTGAAGTATACTGATGAAAACAATTTATATAGGAGTGATTTTATTAAGAAAAAAACCGCAAAAGAAACTTTGCATGTATAAGTCATAAGATAACCAGAACCAGGGTATTAGAGCCAATGGACTGTCGACCCTAGTTCTAGGCAAAAACCAAAATCAGGGGTGCATTGTCCGTGGCTGTTAACCCCATTTCTATACATAGGCGTTATGAATCGGTGGCCCGAACACTGCAATGAGTATCTAATATATAATCAAGAAGTATTGGAATATCAAAATCACATAACTCAGTGAAAAACGAGCAAATAGAAAGAATGTGAAGTTCTCAGTGCTAGTAAACTTATCAACCATTTCTTCACGGTATAAAAGAGATAACTGTTAAAAATAAATGAACTGTTCATTTTCTTGATTTAGTCACCATGTCTCTTTTTAACTAATAAAATACAAAGAACCCAGAAAATTTCATCCATTAACTACGAGAGTATTTGCATGCAAGTAAAGACTAAGAGTTCTAGGTAAGAAAACCCTTCTAAACTGTAAACGGCATAGAATGAGTTCATCGCGAAAATGGAAAACAGAAAGATTTCATTCGGAAGTAAAATATTGCAGTAGGACAAATACAATGTGCATTGTAGAGCATAGTCAAACTACAATAAAACTTAGCCATGAAACAGAGTTATTATGCTCACGGAAACTCCCTTAAATTTTGGATCAAACCCTAGTACAATCCTTTACAAAATTATTACAAATATCATTCGAAAACCTAGGTTGGGGTTTTAAACCCTCAACTAGGAAATTACACATTTATAAGAATAAGTCGAGTTATATTAGCTAGAACTAGAGTGGCATATTGAAAACCTAGGGTTTGATCTTCCTTGAAGACTGAAGGGTACCTGAGAAATGCACAGGAGGAAATATCAGCTAGGAATCGAAGCATCTACATCATGTATCTTAGGAAGGAGACTCTGCCGGGAGTAAATCAGGCAAGGACCATATACCTGTGCTAGTAAAAATGGAGGCCAGTGGTTAATGAAAGCTTACAAAAAATCATAGGTAAGTTCAACAAATAAACCCTGTAAATCATGGGAGAAAACATTACCTGAAGAGGGGTGAGAACTCCTTTGGGGCTGCTCTACAAGAATATTGAACCATGTAAATTAACTTCCAAATTCCATAATGAATAAATAGATCTAAGTTAAACTCTGTACAACTATGGAGAAAGCTATTTCTTTATACCTGTGAAAACTCGCAAAAAAGCTCATTTCCTTTGCATCTGTTGTAGCTGGCTGGTCTTGCAGAGTAATACATCTCTGTAGAAGATAGTCAATATAAAAAAGCTTAGCTGGAAATGCTGACAGCATCGATGTTATAGAAAGTAAAACTAAAAGTTAATAGCAGAGTGGATTAGCAAATTAATGGTGTAAAGTGCACGAAGAAAACATACACATTGGGGTGTTTGAGGGGAGCTCGCTTAGGAGGAGCCAAGCTCTGAAAACACCAAGTTTTCTCCATAGAGTAAACCATATACTCTCTATTAGCTACAGAGTCTCCACTATGAATTTTCCCTCGAAAAATCACGTGGAATCCGAGGCCAAGCTAACAGCTGTCCCAACTATTAACTAGCCAATAGCACCAATATTAATGGGAATTGACAAACCATATCATAGCCAGAAAATGGTAAGGCCAAGTGGCCTAACATGAAATTCAAAGAATCCAATGTCTGGATCATGTATTAATTTCTTTAATGAGTGGACGAATAAATTTTTTTAATATAAATATATATAGCCATCGAATCTGTGTATGGATTGGGTGGTAATTCATACCAAAGCAAAGTTTCCAGTTTATAAATGTTCCAAATTAAAAGACATATAATAAATAGATTTTAATTATACTGCAATGATGTTCAATGTCAAGCAAAATCTTCGTATTGTTTAATTTAACTATCATATGATACGTGAATAGAAATTTTTTTTTATTGATGGTAAATAATGTTTGGGTGTTAGTGACAAGTGGTATCAGAGCTGGTTGCTACACTGGGATCCTAAGGGTCTACTAATAGTGAAGTTGTGTATGTGATTAGTGCACACAGAGAGGGAGAACCAGTGACAATGAGAAGAACGATAGCATCGCAATCGCAACCAGGTAAGGAGGGAAGCCTCAGGTACATCATGTACAGAGAAGTCCTATAGCAAGAGAAGGAACGGTACTTCATCACCTACCCAAATGGGTTTAGGCCAAATAGAGCAGCTGTCACTGGATACTGGAAATCCTACAGGTGTTGATAAACCCATCAGTGCCAAAGGAGGAAAGAAGCGAGTGGGCATCTCTCTTGTCTTCTATGTTGGAAAAGAACCCAAACGCTCAAACATCATTTGGCTCTTCCATGAATATCGTCTCTTCGATGTTATTTATATCTTTCATGATGATTAACTAGTTATGTCTTCTCTTTGTTGGATTTTCAGTGCGAAGAGAGAATTTTGGTGAGACACTTCTGTTTTGGGTTGTTTTTAGTTTGTATTATTTTGATTTTGTAAGTTGACATTTCACGCTGACAAATTTTAAACATTTGAATTTTTTTGCAAAATATGGTTATATTCATTATATCCACATTTTTTTACACAATAGGTTTATATTCACCATATCCTCATTGTATGGACACATGGGTATTAAAAATAAATATATTTGGAAATTGGAGATATGGATAGTGAAAATTTCAGACTAGGCTCATTATTTCTCTGAAACCTAAAATCTGGGATTTGTGTGATGGAGAGGCATCCATGAAATCCATTTTTAATTTTAATTTTAATTTTTTTTATATTTGTAGAAGTCAATGCTATGGGAAATTTTCATTATGGGTGAGTTCCATAATAGAGCATTAAAAGGAGTGTGTAATAATAGTTATTTTTTCAAATGTATTTTTAAATCTTTGAGGAGTAACGTGTTGTTGGTTGAAAAGTCGAAAATAAGTGGCAAATACGAATTGTTTGGATCTGAAACAGACTATATAGTTTTAATCTGGAAATTGTATCCAATGAAATTTTGTTCGTGGAATAGAGAAACCAGAGTATGTATTCTGTATATGCAGAATCTTTATTCGTTTTTCCTTTTCCATGTAAACATTTTCGTATAGATAGTTTCGGTGTGAATGGGTTAAATTTGCAATCATATTTATATATTTGTAATGTTGTAAGTGATGCAATATGTGTTTTGGATCTTTGAGTAAGGATAACTGTGTTTTACGGAGTTTTCCATATCATTTCATTATCCCTAATAATTTGCATCATAACAGACATATTATTTTACTTGTCATCAATTTTAATATGTTCTGAGTTTTTTTGTTGACTTGGCAGAATTCATATGGTGATGTGTATATCTATCATTTCCATATCCAAAAGAACAATGGGCTTTTTAGAGTTTAATTCTCTAAACGATTTACTCTTTTAACTACCATGAATTTTAATATGTTCTTATTTTTTGTGATGACTTGGCATAATTTCTATGGTGATGTGTATATTTATCATTTCTATATCTAAGAGAAAAATGGGCTTTTTGGAGTTTAGATGTCTAGACTGATTTGGTGTTATATACATGTACACTTGAACTTTATATTTTCTATGGTGATATTATATCTATCATTTCCATATCTAAGAGAATAATAGGTTTTTTAGAGTTTAAGTGTCTAGACTGATTTGGTGTTATATAAATGTACATTGAATATACATGTACACTGAACTATGTCTGCGTTAATATAAGTGTGTATGTTTACATATATTTAAGGTGGATCTCTGCATCAATTTGAGGTGGTTCCATTGCAAAACAATAATTTAGAGGAAGAACAAGTATGATTGGATTCATTTTCAAATAGTTTTTCTATTCTCTACCTATATTATTAGATGTAAAAGATCATTATTAGTAATTTTTTTGTTTGGGAAATTACAATTAATATAGATAATTGTTAATGTCAGCACCACAAATACCACTTTTGAGTACATAGTAGTTAATTACAGAATGCATTTTAGTACATAGTAGTTAATTACAACTGCATGCATCTACCAAAAAAAATTGTAGTAAGAAGAATGGATGGATTTAGCCTTAGCAAAACAAAATAACATTTTTTAATAGTTAGCACTTAGCCTTAGCATAAGCAAAAAAATGATATATTGTAATGTTTTGATTTTAGACTGGCTTAAAAAGAATCCAGCAACACTGAAGTAATTTAATTTTAGACTGGCTTACTATTTTTCATATCTGCAAGAAATTAGTAACAAACAATCATAAATTAGAAACGGTGAATACTATATTTGGTATGGTCATCAAATTCAAAATTAGATGCTCAACATCCCGCGCAATCAATATGCAATTCACACAACTATAAATTATAAAAAATATTAATAAATTTGCTCGTTGCTATATATAGAAGGTGAAATGTATGTCATATACAGAAGGTGAAATTTATGATTTTAATAGAAGTCATAAGTTTATGTCTGTGCCAGTATTTTGGAGGTTTTCAACCTGCATGTAAATTAGAGTTTTTATTGTGTGAAATACCTGTAACTTTGGTTTTAGAGTGCGTAGAAAGCTATGTAGTTTCAATCTATTCTTGTAAACTATATTGTCTCTCATGAAAATATAATAAAAATATATATATTCTTCGTCAAGGGTATAATTTATAACCATGTTCCTTTTTATTAAAAATTTCCTCTTGCTCAGCCATAGTAGGTTATATAAGAAAATCAGACTCATGTTCTCTTTTCTGAAAGTGATCAACAAAATGTACTCAGTATGACCCCCTTCAATGTTTTTAAAACAGAGATCCAGGTCAAAATGTGTCTTACGGCTGGTAACACAACATACATGTATGGGGACCATAGGTAGAGTCACAATGAATCTAGCCATGCATTTTATGAGAGACAGACCAGGTAAGGAGGGAAGCCTCAGGTACATCATGTACAGAGAAGTCCTATAGCAAGAGAAGGAACGATACTTCATCACCTACCCAAATGGGTTTAGGCCAAATAGAGCAGCTGTCACTGGATACTGGAAATCCTACAGGTGCTGATAAACCCATCAGTGCCAAAGGAGGAAAGAAGCGAGTGGGCATCTCTCTTGTCTTCTATGCTCGAAAAGCACCCAAAAGCTCAAACATCAAAAATCTCAATGGATAGATTCTGTCCATTTTGACCATGTCCAGAAAATGGAATATTACAAATCCTCCCGCTCAAAGAGTGCTTTCCCTCAAGGAATACACTACTACGTAAAGGAACATATATTCTCACTATTTCATCAAGGAGTGTTTGGGTGTATTCCAAGGTTTCTTCAAAACAATCCATCTTCTCCCATACCCAAGTAATAAAATATGAAAGGATCCACTAATATCTCATGGGGAGATTATATCAACATTCTAAATAATTTCAACAAATCTTACCTAATGTTTCCCCCTTTAGAAGAACCCCCCTTTTTTTTATATAAATAACCACTGAACCAAACTCAACTCTTATTTTCCTTCCTTCCTTTTTTTTTTTAATTATCTCTCTTCTCTTATTTTTTTTCTAAATCAATAAAAATTTCATAAGTACAAAGTAGATATTGCCTTACCTTCTAACCATGTTAGCGCGTAATTCTCTTCGCGTTAACCTCAAACAACCTTCTCTTTCCACTTTCTGAGTGACTTCACAGTGGGTACTCGACCTCAACTTTGTGCTTTATCACCTATTTCCTATGATTTCAATAGCCATTTTATTTGAAGTACATAATGAATGGCATATTTAATTCACTGCGCACTTGGTCACATGGTATGCACTCCAATCTCCTATGTAAGACCAGTTGTGCCCACAATTCCTTGCTCTTGCTGGATTTAATTCCTTCCTGCTCTGTGGAAGTACCCTCTTTATTAGTCAATGAGTATTTCAACTAATGTTTTTGGTGTTTCTATTGTGCATTCGGTGCGCACGCGCTACGGTTTTACCCCAACGATGTGATTTCTTCATTTTGGCACAAATAATCACTCGAAGTGGATTCCACATCAGAAAAAAGGTTCCAGTTTATCAGAGATAGGTAAGTGGGTTCTCCAAATCACCTCTCGTGTCTTCATATTGTGATTGGAAAGAAAAATTCTCTCTTCTAGGGTTTTAGTACATTTTCTGTGTTTTATGTTTACATTTACAAAATTTTTAAAGAAACACTAATATTGTAGCTTGCTTACCTTCGCCAATTTTTAATACACCTACTGAATCATTTTCCCCACCCCCTACTCTTTCTTTTCCCTATTTTCCTATAAACCCTAGCCTAGACTAGACATTTCTAGGTTAGGGTTGTTTTTCCTCTTGTTGGACACCTTCCCCTTACCCATTCCCTCAAATTTTTCTTTCCCATACTTCCTAACATCTATCCCTAACCCCCTATATTTTCCAAAGAATTTAATAAGACATAAATGCCTTCATCTCCCTTCATTCCCAAAAATTGCCCAAATCCCCTGATTTTGCCTTCACTAAACACTAATTCCCTTTCCCATTGAGGTAGGGTTAGAAAAGGATTCTGAAACCACTGAGTAGAAGAGGCACAAGGGAGGTCATATAAAAAATTATGAGCCCATTTGAAAAAATGAGATCATGTCTTCACCCTTCCTCAAGAAAACATTTCAAGATGTTGGTTACCTTGCCTTTTTCCAAAAGGTTGAGGAATTTTGTTTTCATGATAAACTTACTAGTACTTTCACCACTAGATTGAGGAGAGATAAGGTAAATATTTTAGGGGTGGTGTTCACTCTTTCAACAAAGATCATTTCCTTAGCCATAGGGATTCCAAGTAGTGGTGAAAACTAGTTCAAGAGTAGAGACCTTGACCTTGACAACTACGAAATGTACTTGAAGCCAACATACAAAGCAAGTCCTACACACATCTTTCCATTCAGACACTTGCTGGAAAAATGTGCCCCTTTCATGAAATTGATCATGAGGTACTTCACATGTGATGGTTTATAATCAAGGTTATATCAGAATCATATGAGACTCTTGATGCATTTCATCGGTGTAAAAACCCTAAACATACCTCATTACCTTTACTAGACTATGGTAAAGATGGCAGATAAGGTAAGGAGAATGGTACAGAATCATCATGCTAGATTTTTTCATCATGGATTGGTGAAGGTTGTGGTCTTTCATGAGTTAACACAGATCAATTTTTCATGGGATTATGTCAAAAGAAAATATCAATGTAATTATGTCAAAATAAAATATCAATGTAATTTTTTTTAATGTATTAATAATGTGAACTTTCTATATCTCAGTTTTATATTTTAATAGAATAAAATAAACATGGATTTATGGTATTTTTGGTAGTTGAATAGAAAATATATTATGATTTTCATTTGTAACAACTTGTATTTATCTAAGACATGTGGTTGAATTATATTTAATATTTAGAATTTACATCTATTTTATTTTATTTTTGGATGTGTGAAAATTTATAGTGCCCAAAAAAGTAACAGAAAAGTGTCAATGTATCTTTTTTTAATATTATTGTTTAAATAGTAATATTATTAAAAATATATATTTGATATAATATTTATTTCTTTTCAATATTATTTTATTTATTTAATGAGACATCCATGACCACTGAAATATTGTGATTCCATAAGTTACTGAGAAGCATTAATATAATTAGAAATAATATAATTATGTGTATAATTTTATTTATATAAGTTAATATACCATCCTGCAGAAATAATGATAAACATTTATCCATATCAACAGGTTTATTGTGATTCCATATGCTGGTGGAAAGTATTAATAAAACTGAAAATAACGTAGTTAAATGGATAAAATTATTGATACTAGTTGTATTATGTCACATTAAAAATGAATTAATGAAAATAAAAAGAGATTGACAAAATAGAAATTCAGCTTGCATTATTCATTGGATTTATTTATTTTTTTCTTTTCATTATTATGAATTTGTTTCAATTTGGAAATTTATCATAAATGGAATTTAGGTTTATGGTATTTGATTATCACTTTGATTTTCAAGTTGGAAATTTTGAGTTTAAAGAATAAGATTTGATAATCAGTTTAAAAGATTAAGATTTGATAATCAGCATAGTTAATTTTGTCTTCTTTATTGAAGGAAATTTTGTTTCATAATACTTTTATTTATATCCATTGACACCATTGATCAATCCCAAAGAGGAAAGCCCTCTATTTCAAACCACAATTTACTTTTATGTTGTTGGTGGTTGCTCTGATTTTATGATGTGGGTGGTTGCTCTGATTTTATATTAAGGAAGCACAGCCTCGTTTACATGCACCCTTCTTACGAGCATATTGAATATTAATTTCGATTATATAACTTTATTGGTAGTTAAAAAAATGTATTATATTAGTTTAGAAATTAAATTTCCGTGTGAGGTATTTTTGTTGTGGTATCCATGCCATTTGTAATTTCGCGTGCCATTAATTTGGGCGTTAGACGATAGAATAAGGAGAGGCCATAGGATTGATTCCACATGTATTTTTGAGTTATGAAATGCTCCCCAAACATCCTCCCATCCTCCCTTCTGAAATCTTCCCCTGCACAGCCCTCTCGCAAATCGCTCTAAAAATCAGCAACAGGGGAATTCGCCCTTCCTGTTGAAATATTAAAGTCACTGCCAGCCTTGGGCAGGAAGAAACAAGTACAAGGCAGCAGAATTAGAGTTTTGAGTGCGCAGCCTTGTGTAATAAAGAAGCATGAAGAACTGTAAGGAGAAGAATTAATTATGATGGGCTGCAGCCACAGATTGCAGGAGAAGTTATTTTAGTGATGGGCAGAGCCGTGTTACAGTGGAACGTAGATTTCCCGTAGATCTTAATTACAGAGGAGAAGAGTAAATTAAAAACTGTCATTTCGGGATTTAAAGCCCTCAACAACCAAGTTTTTGGAGTAGTGTCTTGTTGATATGGAATTCTGCGATGCGATGTGATCAAATCGCAATCGCAAATCGTAGTTCATACAAGTTTCATAACCCAAGTGTCTTGTTGATGGAAGAGTTGCGCAAGCGGAGCAGTTTAATACATTCAAACATTATATAATCGCCACCCCACAGCAGCAGAGGCCCGTGGGTCCACTTGACCCCGTGGCGATGTTTTAATGGAATCGCAAAGTTCCAATCGCAGAACTCAATCAGCGGTCCTTTGTTTTGTGTTCCGATCAAAGGCCGGACCCTATCATATAATATACCACAGTTGAATGGGGAATCGCATCCGGTTGTTCAATCGCAATCGGAGCTTTGTGTTGATCGCAAGTTTTGTTTAAAGTCCGAACCCAATCCGGTTATATGTTACAGTCCATAGTTCAATCACATCCAGCTCGTGATCGCAATCACAAGCTCTTTAGTGTTGGGCCCAATCGCACCTTTGAAATTGGCGGACCCGATGGCGTTATACAATGGAGTTGATAAAGTCCATCGCACCCATGTTCTTAATCACAATCGGAACTTTCCGGTTGATCGCATGTTTTTGTAATATGTTGCGATTGGAGTGGCGGACCCAATCCACATTATAGGCTAGAGTTTATATGTGCCATCGCATCCAGGTCCTCAATCGCAATCGCAAGTTTTTGTGTGACACCTCCGATCCGCCGACTGTGATGTGGTCCCCACTCACACGTCGTGCATTTGATTTTTTTTTAAAGGTTCCGTAAGGGTTTTATGTAATGTTTTTTTTTATATGCGGAATATAAAAGCCAAAAAGGCCAGCGAGCCTATGTAATGAAATATTATTTTTTTTTCCTCGCACAGCAGCGCGGAAGAGAAGAGAAGAACACAACAGTTTTGGTATTCTAATGAGACAGAGTATTTGCTATTTGAAGAACATAGTAGTTTCTTTTGCACTGCATTTTGTAGCAGTCCTGATTCTTGTTATCGCTCTGTTAAGAGGAAGATTTGTAAAATTTTTGAAAGAAATAGAAGTTTTCTACATTTTGGAAACCTCTTTCCCCTGCCAAATTTGTTTTAATTTCTATGTGTTTAGAGGAGAGGAGTTTATTCTCTCCACTGTTTTTTTGGAATTCTCAAAATTCCAACATGGTATCGGATCTAGTTCAGGATCTTTGAATGTTTCAAAGAAGCTAAAGAAGAAGAAGACTTGTTGAAGCGTTTTCTCCAACAGAGTGAAAGCACAACAGAAGTCAAAAGTTCAGGTATTTCTCAAAGATAACAGAGCTGTTGTTTTGGTTTAAAAGAGTTTGTTCTTTCAGAGAAGGAAAGACAGTTTGTATAAGTTCAGTGGTCAGTTTAAGAGAAATGGCTGGACCAAGTACTGGAATGAACATTGGAAATGTTCAGCTTCCACAGTTTAATGGAAAGAACTATGATTATTGTGCCATTACCATGAAAGCCCTGTTTGTCTCACAAGACTTATGGGAGTTTGTAGAATATGGTTTTGTTGAACCAACTGATGAGCAGGGTTTTAATGCCTTAACTCAAGCAGAGAAGGACTTACTGAAGAGAAATAGGAATAAAGATGCTAAAGCTCTCTTCCTTTTGTATCAGACAGTAAATGAGAGTGTGTTTCCAAGGATAGAAGCAGCCCAAAAATCCAAGGAGGCATGGGAAGCTCTGAAAGTAGCCTATCAAGGCATGGAGAAAGTTAAGACAGCAAAACTTCAGTTGCTAAGAAGATATTTTGAGACTCTTTGCATGAAAGAGTCAGATAATGTGGACACATTTTTTACACACATGATTGGGATTTTAAATCAGATAAGGTCCCATGGAGAAACTCTTGAAGAAAGAAGGATTGTGGAGAAACTTTTGAGGAGCTTACCCTCAAAGTTTGATGTTATTGTTACCACCATAGAAGAGACCAAAGATATCTCATAGTTCACAGTGGATGAACTTCATGCCTCGCTGATAACTCATGAATAGAGATTAAGCAGAGATGAACACTCATCTCTTGAGCACGCCTTCAAGACCCAGATGCCTTCAGGAAGAGGAAGAGGTCAAGGAAAAGGAAGAGGAAGAGGAAGAAGCCAGAACAGAGGTGGAAGTAACAGCCCTTCACATTCACATGGAGGAAGCAATAGTCAGAATCAGAGCCACGGCCAGTGCAATAGCCAGCAAGGTGGACATCAACACCAACATGCTCATGGACAAAGGTATGACAAATCCAATGTCCAATACCATTATTGCAAAAAATATGGGCACTATGCCAACGAATGTAGAAAGAATCAAAATGACTGAAAAATAAGCACAATGCTAATGTAGCAAAAGAAGAAAAGAACCCAAGTAATGTGCTGTTAGCTTGTAATGTAGCACATGATAGAGAAGATGATGTTTTGTTCTTAGATTCAGGATGTAGTAATCATATGACTGGAAACAGAGAAATGTTTTCTAATCTAGATGAAGAGATTAAATCTGAAGTGACCACAGGAACTGATACTAAGATCTCTGTAAAAGGAAAAGGTAGAGTTAGTATTCGAGCAAGAAATGGTGAGTAGAAATTTGTTCCTGATGTGTATTATGTTCCAGGTTTGAAGTGTAATATTTTGAGCGTTGGTCAGCTCATAAATAAAGGTTACAATGTAATTTTTAAGGATGATGTGTGCACAATAAAATATATACCTCCAAGTAAGAAAATCATTGCTGAAATTCAAATTACCAGCAATAGAATGTTTCCTCTCAATCTCAACACTGACTTGAAGGGAAAATGAAAGAGCATAGCAGCTGTAACACAAGAAGCCTTCCAGAAGGAAGAAAAAGATGAAAAATGGTTATGGCACCTGAGATTTGGACATCTCAATTTCGGAGTATTAAATTTGCTACACAGAAAAGGAATGGTAAGAGGTCTACCATTAATTGAGAAGCCTGACAGCCTATGTGAAGGTTGCATCTTGGGAAAGCAACACAGAGAAAATTTTCCATCAGGGAAAAGCATAAGGGCGAAAGCACCCTTAGAAATCATTCACTCAGATTTGTGTGGGCCGATGCAAACATCATCAGTTTCAAGCAGAAATTACATGCTGACCTTCATAGATGATTTCACAAGAAAAGTGTGGATTTATTTTCTGAAATATAAGAGTGAATTATTTCAGAAATTTCGCCATTTTAAAGCTCTCGTAGAAAAACAGAGCGGACTGCACATTAAAGTCCTTAGAATAGACAAAGGAGGAGAATATATCTCAAAGGAATTTCTGCGATTTTGCAGAGAGAATGACATTCACAAGTAGTTTACCACAAGATACACACCACAACAGAATGGAGTTGCTGAAAGGAAGAATCGAACCATAATGGAGATGGTGAGAAGCATGCTGAAGGCAAAGCATTTGCCGAATGAGTATTGGGCAGAAGCAACAAACTATGATGTATATATTTTGAATAGATGCCCCACAAAAGCTGTAATGAACAAGGTTCCAGAAGAAGCTTGGAGTGGCAGAAAACAAGGAGTCACCCACATGAGAGTTTTTGGATGTGTTGCATATGCACAGATTCCAGACAAATTGAGAAAGAAGTTGGATAGTAAGGGGGAGAAGTGCATTTTCCTTGGATATTGTGAAGATTCCAAAGGATACAGATTGTATAACCCATCCACAAAGAATTTTTTAATAAGCAGATATGTGAAATTTATTGAAGAGGAAGCGTGGGATGGAAGCATTGAGAAAACAGTCAATGTTAAGAGCTATTTGTCTCCTGATGAAGATGAAGGAGATGTGGTTGAAATTAACAACCCATCCACTGCACAACTGCCACCAGCACAAGGACAGTAAGGGATGCCTCAAGCGGTAGTGAGAACACCCTTGAGAATAAGCGGCAGTGGTTCACCGAGCACACCACACGGAGCAAAAATCAGTGCTTCATCAAGCACGACTACACCAAGTGAAAGTGGAACAAGGTTCAGAAGCATTAGAGAAATCTATGAGCAAGGAGCAGAAAATGAAGGTATGAATTCCTTATTTGCGTTTTATTTTCAAGTTGATGATTCTATTCATTTTGAAGATGCAATTAAAGACAGAAAATGGATAGAAGCTATGGACGAAGAAATTAAAGCCATAGAGAAGAACAAAACATGGGAGTTAGTTGATCTCCTAGAAGGTAAAGAAGTCATTGGTGTAAAATGGGTCTATAAGACCAAAAGCAATGCTGAAGGAAAAATAGAAAGACACAAGGCCATACTTGTTGTCAAAGGATACAAGCAAAAACATGGGATTGATCATGAAGAAAATTTTTCACCAGTTGCAAGAATGGAGACAGTAAGAGCAGTGTTGTCCATAGCAGCACAAAATAAATGGAAAGTATATCAGATGGATGTAAAATCTACATTTTTAAATGGAGTTTTAATGGAAGAGGTATATGTGGAACAACCTCTAGGATATGAGAAGAAAGGCCAAGAGCATAAGGTCTGCAAATTGAAGAAAGCTCTTTATGGACTGAAGCAAGCACCAAGAGCATGGTACATTAGAATAGACTCCTATCTATTAGAGAATGGATTTGAAAAATGTGAAGGAGAACCCACCCTCTACATCAAAGAAAAGGATGGTAAGCTGTTGATTGTTGTTTTATATGTTGATGATTTAATTTTTACAGGTAATGATGATTACCTTGTTGAAAATTTTAAAACAGTCATGAAAAATGAATTTGAAATGACTGACACGGGTTTGTTGAGATACTTCTTGGGAATAGAAGTAGAGCAAGGTGAGAAAGGGATTTTTATATCCCAAGTAAAGTATGTGAATCAGGTTTTAGAAAGATTTAATATGTAGGAGTGCAAAGCTGCAATTACTCCCACAGTAATGGGATTGAAGCTGAGTAAGGATGACAGCAGCAAGGATTTTGATCCGAGTGTGTATAAAAGCATAGTTGGCAGCCTCATGTATTTGACTGCAACTAGGCCGAATATTATGCATGTTGTTAGTTTAATTTCCAGATTTATGGAGAAGCCAAAAGAAGCACATTAGCAAGCAGCAAAGAGAATTCTGAGGTATGTGAAAGGAACAAAAAGATTTGGTATTTTATATACAGCTTCAGAAAATTCAGAGTTAGTTGGATACACTGACAGTGATTGGGCTGGAAGTGTAGATGATCGGAAGAGCACTTCCAGTTATGTTTTTCATATGGGTTCAGGAGACATTTCATGGGCTTCTAAGAAACAGCCTATTGTAGCATTGTCTACAGCGGCGGCAAAATATGTGGCAGCTACAGCAGCAGCATGCCAAGCAATTTGGATGAGGAGAATGTTGAGAAGTCTATGTCAAGAACAGAAGGGATAGTGATTTATTGTGACAATAACTTAGTTATTGCATTGTCAAAGAATTCAGTGTCTCATAAAAGAAAAAAACACATAGATACAAAATTTCATTATATCAGAGAATTGGTAAATAATGGAGAAATTATTTTATAGCATTGTAAAACAGAGGAGAAATATGCAGATATTTTAACAAAGCCATTGGGGCAGAAGACCTTTGAATTTTTAAGAAAATGTTTATGTATGATGAATAACCCAGCAGCTGAATTTAAGGGGGAGTGTTGAAATATTAAAGTCACTTCCAGCCTTGGGTAGGAAGAAACAAGTACAAGGCAGCAGAATCAGAGTTTTGAGTGCACAACACTATGTAATAAAGAAGCATGAAGAACTGTAAGGAGAAGAATTAATTGTGATGGGCCGCAGCCACAGATTGTAGGAGAAGTTATTTTAGTGATGGGCAGAGTCGTCTTACAGTGGAATGTAGATTTCCCATAGATCTGAATTACGGAGGAGCAAAGTAAATTAAAAAACTGTCATTTCGGGCTTTAAAGCCCTCAACAACCAAGTTTTTGGAGTAGTGTCATGTTGATATGGAATTTTGCGATGCGATGCAATCAAATCACAATTCCAAATCACAGTTCATATAAGTTTCATAACCCAAGTGTCTTGTTGATAGAAGAGTTCCGCAAGCAGAATGGTTTAATACATTCAAAAATTATATAATCTCCCCCCCACAGCAGCAGAGGCCCGTGGGTCCACTTGACCACGTGGCGATGTTTTAATGGAATCACAAAGTTCCAATCACAGAACTCAATTGGCAGTCCTTTTTTTTGTGTTCTGATCAAAGGCCAGACCCGATCATATAATATACCACAGTTGAATGGGGAATCGCATCAGTTTGTTCAATCGCAATCGCAGCTTTGTGTTGATCGCAAGTTTTGTTTAAAGTCTGGACCCGATCCGGTTATATGTTACAGTCCATAGTTCAATCGCATCCGACTCTTGATAGCAATCACAAGCTTTTAAGTGTTGGGCCCGATCACACTTTTGAAATTGGCGGACCCGATGGCATTATACAATGGAGTTGATAAAGTCCATCACGTCCGGGTTCTTAATCGCAATCAGAACTTTCCGGTTGACCGCACGCTTTTGTAATATGTTGTGATTGGAGTGGCGGACCTGATCCACATTATAGGCTGGAGTTTATATGCGCCATCGCATCTGGGTCCTCAATTTCAATCGCAAGTTTTTGTGTGACACCTCCGATCCGCCGACTGCGATGTGGTCCCCACTCGCACGTCGTGCATTTGAATTTTTTTTAAAGGTTCCGTAAAGGTTTTATGTAATTTTTTTTTATATGTGGCATATAAAAGCCAAAAAGGCCAGCGAGCCTATGTAATGAAATATTATTTGTTTTACCTCGCACAACAGCGTGGAAGAGAAGAGAAGAACACATCAGCGTTGGTATTCTAATGAGACAGAGTATTTGTTGTTTGAAGGATAGAGTAGTTTCTTGTGAACTGTGTTTTGTAACAGTCCTGATTCTTGTGATCCCTCTGTTAAGAGGAAGATTTGTAAATTTTTTGAAAGAAATAGAAGTTTGCTACAATTTGGAAAACTCTGTCTCCTGCCAAATTTGTTTTAATTTCTCTGTGTTTAGAGGAGAAGAGTTTATTCTCTCCTGTGCTTGTTTGGAATTCTCAAAGTTCCAACACTTCCTGGTTTTCATTGATAACAACTCCATTTTCTCTTGTTATGGATTCACGGTGTGAATATGGACCAGTTAGGGTCTCTCTGATTATGATTTTATGCGAGAGTCACACAAATTTCCTAATGGGGGCAAAAGAGTCTAAGAATAGATTTATGTCAAGGCTAGGCCTTGACAGTGACTCCATATTCATCATATAAATGTATTTATTAAAGCTCTATTTTTGGTATATAATGGAGATTATGGTCAAACCCTCCTTCCTTTATATCAAATTGTGTGATTTCATGTGGGAAACTTTATTTCTAGCCGTGGCCTCGGCCATGTCTTATTTTGGCATGAATTTGGACTTGTAGTATTACATTTCTATTCAATTTTTCGAGACGTATATTTAAAAAAATGCGAATGTGTCTCTCTGAATAGCCACTGAAGACAATTTCTACTAGGCAGACTTCTACTAATTTTTTAGTTAGGGTTTATTCAAATAACTCCGTTGGCTATTCAGAGCTTTGGATGATGGTTGAAAATAATCCCAACTATTTTATTAAATGAATTTGATTGTCGTTTCTGCAGTAGAAAAGAAAACCGATATAAGATGTTGGAAATAATTCCAGCTATTTCATTAAATGAATTTGATGGTGTCATTTCTGGAGTAAAAACAGAATCCAGCAACACTAAAGTAATTTAATTTTAGACTCGCTTACTATTTTTGATATCTGCAATAAACTAGTAACAAACAGTCATAAATTAGAAACGGTGAATACTACATTTGGTATGGTCATCAAATGAAAAATTAGATGCTCAACATCCCGCGCAATCAATATGCAATTCACACAACTATACATTATAAAAAATATTAATAAATTTGCTCGTCGCTATATATAGAAGGTGAAATGTATGTCATATACAGAAGGTGAAATTTATGATTTTAATAGAAGTCATAAGTTTATGTCTGTTCCAGTATTTTGGAGGTTTTCAACCTGCACGTAAATTAAAGTTTTTATTCTGTGAAAAATCTGTAATTTTGGTTTTGGAGTGCGTAGAAAGCTATTTAGTTTCAATCTATTCTTGTAAACTATATTGTCTCTCACGAAAATATAATAAAAATATATATTCTTCGTCAAGGGCATAATTTATAACCATGTTCCTTTTTATTAAAAAGTTCCTCTTGCTCAACCATAGTAGGTTATATAAGAAGATCAGACTCATGTTCTCTTTTTCTGAAAGTGATCAACAAAATGTACTTAGTATGACCCCCCTTCATTGTTTTTAAAACAGAGTTCCAGGTCAAAATGTGTCTTACGGCTAGTATCACAACATACATGTATGGGGACCATAGGTATCATCACAATGAATCTAGCCATGCATTTTACGAGAGACAGACCAGGTAAGGAGGGAAGCCTCAGGTACATCATGTACAGAGAAGTCCTATAGCAAGAGAAGGAACGGAACTTCATCACCTACCCAAATGGGTTTAGGCCAAATAGAGCAGCTGTCACTGGATACTGGAAATCCTATATGTGTTGATAAACGCATCAGTGCCAAAGGAGGAAAGAAGTGAGTGGGCATCTCTCTTGTCTTCTATGCTGGAAAAGCACCCAAAAGCTCAAACATAAAAAATCTTAATGGGTAGATTCTTTCCATTTTGACCATGTCCAGAAAATGGAATATTACAAATCCTCCCCCTCAAAGAGTGCTTTCCCTGAAGGAATACACTGCTACTTAAAGGACCATATATTCTCACTATTTCATCAAGGAGTGTTTGGGTGTATTCCAAGGTTTCTTCAAAACAATCCATCTTCTCCCATACCCAAGTAATAAAATATGAAAGGATCCACTAATATCTCATGGGGATATTATATCAACATTCTAAATAATTTCAACAAATCTTACCTAATGTTTCCCCCTTTAAAAGAACCCCCCCTCCCTTTTTTATATAAACAACCACTAAAACAAACTCAACTCTTATTTTCCTTCCATCCTTTTTTTTTTTAATTATCTCTCTTCTCTTATTTTTCTTCTAAATCAATAGAAATTTCATAAGTACAAAGTTCAAAAATTAATAGTAGATATTGCCTTACCTTCTAACCATGTTAGCGCGTAATTATCTTCGCGTAAACCTCAAAAAAACTTCTCTCTCCACTTTCTGAGAGACTTCACAGTGGGAACTCGACCTCAAATTTGTGCTTTATCACCTATTTCCTATGATTTCAATGGCTATTTTATTTGAAGTACATAATGAATGGCATATTTAATTGACTGCGCACTTGGTCACATGGTATGCACTCCAATCTCCTATGTAAGACAAATTCTTTCCAAATGGACTAGTTGTGCCCACAATTACTTGCTCTCGCTGGATTTAATTCCTTCTTGCTCTATGGAAGTACCCTCGTTATTAGTCAATGAGTATTTCAACTAATGTTATTAGTGTTTCTATTGCGCATTCGGTGCACACGCGTTACGCTTTTACCCCAACGATGCGATTTATTCATTTTGGCACAAATAATCGCTCAAAGTGGATTCCACATCAGAAATTTTTTTCCACTTTATCAGAGATAGGTAACTGGGTTCTCCAAATCACCTCTCGTGTCTTCATATTGTGATTGGAAAGAAAAATTCTCTCTTCTAGGTTTTAGTACATTTTATGTGTTTTATGTTTACATTTACAAAAATTTTAAAGAAACACTAATATTGTAGCTTACTCACCTTCACCAATTTTGTATACACCTACCTAATCATTTTCCCCATCCCCTACTCCTCCTTTTACCTATTTTCCTATAAATCCTAGCCTAGACTAGACATTTCTAGGTTAGGGTTGTTTTTCCTCTTGTTGGACACCTTCCCCTTACCCATTCCCTCAAATTTCGCTTTCCCCTACTTCCTAATATCTATCCCTACCCCCCTATATTTTCCAAAGAATTTAATAAGACATAAACACCTTCATCTCCCTTCATTCCCAAAAATTGCCCAAATACCCTGATTTTTCCTTCACTAAACACTAATTCCCTTTCCCATTGAGCTAGGGTTAGAAAAGGATTCTGAAACCACTGAGTAGAAGAGGCACAAGGGAGGTCATATCAACAATTATCAGCCCATTTCAACAAATGAGACCATGTCTTCACCATTCCTCAAGAAAACATTTCAAGATGTTGGTTATCTTGCCTTTTTCCAAAAGGTTGAGGAATTTTGTTTTCATGATAAACTTACTAGTACTTTCACCACTAGATTGAGGAGAGATAAGGTTAATATTTTAGGGGTGGTGTTCACTCTTTCAACAGAGATCATTTCCTCAGCCATAGGGATTCCAAGTAGTGGAGAAAACTAGTTCAAGAGTAGAGACCTTGACCTTGAGAGCTACGAAATGTACTTGAAGCCAACATACAAAGAAACTCCTACACACATATTTCCATTCAGACACTTGCTGGAAAAATGTGCCCCTTTCATGGAATTGATCATGAGGTACTTCACATGTGATGGTTTATACTCAAGGTTATATCAGAATCATATGAGACTCTTGATGCACTTCACCGGTGTAAAAACCCTAAACATACCTCATTACCTTTACAAGACTATGGTAAAAATGGCAGATAAGGTAAGGAGAATCGTACAGAATAATAATGCTAGATTTTTCCATCATGGATTGGTGAAGATTGTGATCTTTAATCAGTTAACAAAGATCAATTTTTCATGGGATGACTTTGTATATTCAAATTCTCTTTTGTCTTCTCTAATTCAATCTAGCAGTCACTCTACACCCTTGGATTCTCCAACATATCAAGAGGTTGATTCCTCAAGAAAACCTACCAAAAGAGTTCCCAGGGCAGAGGTGAAAGAAACATATGTCATAGGTAAGAGTCTTGTGTTTTCCCTAGATATTGTTGAAAGGGCCAAGCCTACATCAAGTGAACAAGAAACATCATCACATCATGAGGCACCATTGCAGGATGGGGAACCATTCCATCATGACACTGACATGGAAGACTTGAAGGTGAATGAAGAGAAGAAAACATCAAAGCAGATCAACATGGGGAAGGATGCTGAGATAAAATAACTTAAGGATAGCTTATCAAAGCCTAAATTCTTAGTATCATTCTTGGAACAAGAGAATATGCAATTCAAGGTAAATCAACTACTCTTAAATACGCCCATGGTTGATTTTACCAAAGCCAGTGTAAAAGTTAAGGAAATGGTTGAGATTGATGATTCAACTGATCAGGAAGAGTACTTTGGAAGAAAGAGACTAAGGAAAAGAGGCCTCAAAATGGCACTTGAGCAACAAAAAGAATCAACTCCACAAAAAACTCAAATGATAGTTGATGAACTCATATTGGCAGAAATCGAGAAGGATATGGAATATTCGCCTGTATGGGTGAATTTCCACTTGAATAAGCTCCTCAAGAGGGAAAATAACAAAAAAAACGTACAAAGGCACATGGCTATGCATTACTATACAAAAAATCAGGTCTCCATGGTCACGATCAAGCAGTTGAAGAAAAATATCAAGGAAACCCTAATAAGGGAAAAAGAGAAGGATAAGTTGGATTCTCTTGCTGAAGCCTCTCTAATAGCATAACATATCATCATAGGCCTTCATGGGACAATTTTGGAAAATTTTTGAAGATTTTGTAAAAAAAATTCGGGTTTTCTGACTTTTGGCCAATTTGGAAAATAAAGTAGAGGAAAAAGCAAAATTCCTTAGCGCTGAGATTTTTCCTCATCCATCAGAATGCAAAGAAATTATACGCATGGATAGATATTTACTCATACATCTTAGCTATCCACCCGGGGTGCCTTGCCAGAAAACTGGTGAAGAGAAAATGCCAAAAAAGAGGTCTAAAACACACTTTCTGCCATTGCTTTGGAACAGGCACTGCGCTTTTGGGAGTAGCTGTGGGAAAATGAAAATTTCTCCCTCATGGACTGTCCATTTGGCTTGCGTTAGATATATAATGACAACTAGACATCCTCATATTTCCAATGCATCTTTCAAAAGTGTATTTGGAGGATCAGAAGGTGACCAAAAGTCTCTCACAAGCCAGGCACTACGCTTTATCAGAAGTGCATCGTGCTTTATAAGACATGCGTTGCGCCTTTACCTCTGTGTGAAAATTTCGACTTTTTTGTCAATAAAAATTGATCTAATGATATAATTACTCTATTTTTATGTTGATGTTATGTAATGAAGGGTAAATGGGATTTTTATAGTCACTTTGATGTAATTTTGGACCTCATTAATGAGGAGCATCTTAGTCAACTCTATTTGGAGGATTTGTTTTAACCTCCCTAAACATTAGGGTTTTACTGATAGATATTTTAAAGTTATTCCTACACTGAAGGATTCAACCCCTTAGAGAGGGGAAGTTATTTTTGAGTCTATATGTATGTGTTTTTAGTCATTTTGATGGTTTGACATCAGAGGGTGAAATTCTTGTAGCTTGTACTTCATCACTTTTCATAGGAAATCAAAGGACAATTGCAACTATTATTTACGAATTCTCATGTTGTGTGTTTGTGATAATGTTTTCTCTCTGTTATATTTTTATATGAATGATATACTTGCCTTCTTAGCATATCTATCATCTTCAGTGATTTTCCTAAGATGTTATAGGAACAATTCTTTTCATTAAAGCTTTGTTTTGTCACGAATCTCATTTTATTGTAATTTTCCTTCTTGATTAATGAATTCATGGTGCACATTCTCATTATGATCTATTTCTCTTTAAAACCATACAATACACCGACAAATCCTAAGGCATCACAAAATCATAGCTATCTTTCTCCTCTACATCCCTTGCAACTGCGACCTTTGATACTTTGACCTAGTTCCCTGATTTTCATCCCTAGTGTTGTGGATCATTTGCACTATCATTTTATTTTAATTTTGAAAATTAAAAAAAAATAGAAAACTACTAAATAGATATGTTAAAGTATTAAAGTTCATATACTTGAAACTTCAGCATAAAAATATTTCTTCTCGTTATATTAAAGTTAAAAGTTGAAATACTTTTATTCTTTATGAAGGCGGGCCCCAGTTCAAATTTTAAATATCGATCACTTTATCGAGTGGGATTCGATGATTTATTAAGCACTGAGCAAACAGCTCAACCCGCGAGCACTTCTAGCACGTGGGTTAACATGGAGGGTGGCTCCACAGTTGATTGTGTTGACTGCAGGAGTAACCCAGATGAACAGTTGAGATTGACTATGGGGGCATAGGCCAAATGAATCCTCCGTACCTTGAGCCCCCCCTTAATCACGTTTTTCGCCAAGTTGGTTACATTTGTCATCCATGTCAATATTTCTTAACGATATATTGGCACGTCTTATCACCATTTAAGTTCAAATCCGTGCCACCTACTTAAGTGAAATTCTCATTCTTTTTGAAATTATCATTGGTTAGTTGGTGTTTGAAGTTTGTCTGTGCTGCATATTTTTCAGTTTTCTACTACCCTGTCAATTATTTCTCACCCTGTAAGTTGTCTACCATCCTAAAGTTAAACTATGGCTAAACGCTCATCCCTGTCAGGTTCTGCTTGTCACATCCCTCTCATGCATGCTGAGAGGGATATCCAGGATACAGATTGTTTCCTTTGCCACCTATATTTTTACCATCAAGTCTGCCTAAACGATAAGAATTTTCCAATTTATACCCCCATGGCAAAAACTGGTGTGCTATCTACATGTATCCCAAAAACTCATCCTTTTCTCAAATTTATACATTGCCTAGTGTTTGTTATGTACCCTAGGAAATGTTTTGTAGTGAATTGTCAAGGGGAGAACACTTTGCAAGTGTCATCTCAGTTAATCGGCTAAGCCCTTTGTTTCCCTCAGTCAGAGTCATATATCCAATTCTCTGATGATTCCTTGATAGCATATTACGACAGTCTTGCAGGTTAATATTTTAATCAATTCATTCATTTTCTGAAGACAAATACATGGCAATTTGAACCTGACAGTAAAGAGTTCCCTATGGAGGTTTTTGATATTGAAGTCAAACTGGTGCTGAGCTACATTGCAAATATTTTTGGAAAAGACGATGACAGTATAATGGACAAGTCAATTTTGTGGATGTTTTCCACGATGATGAAGCCATGAGTGTTGCTGGATATTCCATCCAATTGGTAAGAAGTTTTTAACTCTCAGCACATGAGCTTATCATTAACGGGTTCATTTAGGTTTCCCTCACTTATTTTTTACTTATTATTATATCAAAATGTAGAAGAATTCATGCATCTAGGGTTAAACATTATGGATATGAATAAGGGGAGACAATCAATAATATTTTGGATAGATATACTGAGAAAAGAATAGAATGAGGGTGGTTTGTTTGATTTTTCTGGTCATTTTATGTCTTTTACATATAAAGTTTTGAATGGAAGTTCTCCCCCCTATTTTTTTCCCAAAGCTCAAGAGTTCTTGCATTTGGGGGCCAATTGTAAATTTGGTGATTGGTTTGTTTTTGAAGATTATTCTGAAATTGGACTTTATGGAGCTAGTGTTGAACCTTATAGTCTTCATGTGTTTGTGCTTATGAGATTATTTGCTCTAGAAATTATTATGCAAAGTCTAAATGTTGACCAAATTCACTTTATGCCTATGAAGAAGGGTCATATGTTCAAATTTCCAATGATTGTGGGTCCCTTTATAGTTAATATGAGACAAGAATTTGATGAAATCACTTAGATGTTATATAGAATGCACTTACTATTAGGAGAGAAGTGGGCTTATGACCCTCACAGTGTCATTTCTAGTAGAAAAATTGATAATGGATATTCAACCTTCATTCATGAGAGTAGAACAGATCCTGAAAAAATGGCAAGTAAAGGTGTTGTGAGTTCATTAAGTTCAAATGTTTAGACTCCTATTATATCAAAAAAATTAAGTAAAAGAGGTAGAGAGGTAGTTGTTGATTCAGAGGACAAGGAACAGAGAGCTAGGAAGAGAGCAAAGTTAAATGAAGAGTTTGCAGATACTCAACCTGATTTTTCATTATAGTTGGGAGGTGAAAAAAATGTCCCTACTTCACCGAGGAGGAATGAGAGCACTCAGGATCAAGTGCATCTAATTAGACAAATGTTTTCCCAGAATTCAGAGAGAAATCAGAGGATGAAGGCAAGTATAGAAGCTCAAGCTGAGTATGAGATAGCTCTAGACCAAACAAGACATCTAACTGCAATGGATCTTGAAAAATATCGATTCAAAATTTCCCTTTCACATCCTTCCAATATGTCAATTGGTTCTTCTAATAATTTCACTACTGTAAATTTGACTGTAGACGTGAAGAAAATCCCATTGCTGGATAAAGTAAATCTACAAATGCAAACAGGTCAGTTGATTGTAAATGACCTAACAAAAACTAATGCAATGGCAATGAGGGAAGAGAATATGCTTGGAAAAGTGATAAAGCAGTTGAAGTTAGAATAAGCCAATTCAACGTCTTTGACAATTAAGAACGAATATCTTAAAAATATCATAGTGAAGATTGGAGTAGCTCCCAATAACAGGTCTGTTGTGCAGAAGCTTCTTCAAAGTGCTAAATCATAGATATTTGTACTAAAGAAAAAACTGAAATTACCTACAGGTCAACATTCCATGGTAGTAGAAGTTGCAGAGGTGGAAAATGAAAAAGAAAAACTTCTTCAGTAGCTCATGCAAAAGGAAGAAGAAGTCACTAAATTAAAGCAAACTAGACTGTCATTACAAATCCATATTGAAAATCATACTTGCACTTTTATTTTTCCATTAGGTAGTGAAGATCCATTAGCACAAATTTCTCAATTAACTATTGAATTGCAAATGGCAGAAAGAGATTGAAAAAGAGGAGAAGCTGATTTAGAAAAAAAAAATACTATAAAACCACTGAAGGAGAAGTCAGTAAATACAAAATGGACTGCCAAACTGCTGAGGCTGAGATTAAAAGTCTCAAAGAAAAGTTGAAGGGAAATATATCCTTAATACAAGCTAAGGATATCATCTGGAATGATATTATTGAAGGAATGAAAACCATCTGGGATTTTCTAATTGTTATTGTAGAAGAAAAAAAACATTATCAGGGAATTTTAAGAGCAAGTCATGACAAAAAAATTGAAGAAAATCAATGGGGCTATTTTGGCAAGGAAGTTCATTAATTTCATTGATTCTAAAATAGATCAGGAATTGGAAAAAAATGAAATTAATGACAGAATTTTGTATCTAGTATAAATCAACAAAATGATTGTCAAAAATGATTTTAGGAAGTCTGCAGAAAAGAAGATGATTGAGTTAAAGGAATCAGTTAGTCAATTTGGTAAATTATTTGATAAAATAGCAAGAGAAGGTTTGCCATCATGTTGGGGGCTTGGAGGTGGTCTTATGTCATGGAATTCTTATGAGCCTTTGCTAGTTTTGGAAAAAAGTAAGGTAGAGAGCACTCATGAGAAAACTCAAGTTCTTAAAGGACCAACAGTGATCGATTTCCTTCAGAGACAGTTTCAACTATTGTGGTTAGTGAAAAACCTATTCGTGGAAAGACCATATTTCAACATTTATTCATTTATCTTATCTTAAGGCTAGGCCTTGACAGTGACTCCATATTCATCGTATAAATGTATTTATTAAAGCTCTATTTTTGGTATATAATGGAGATTACGGTCAAATCCTCCTTCATTTATATCAAATTGTGTGATTTCATGTGGGAAAAATTATTTCTAGCCATGGCCTCGGCCGTGTCTTATTTTGGCATGAATTTGGACTTGTAGTATTACATTTCTATTCAATATTTTGAGAATTATATTTAAAAAAATGCGAACGTGTCTCTTTGAATAGCCACTGAAGACAATTTCTGCTAGGCAGACTTCTACTGATTTTTTAGTTAGGGTTTATTCAAATAACTCTGTCGGCTATTCAAAGCTTTGGATGATGGTTGAAAATAATCCCAACTATTTTATTAAATGAATTTGATTGTCATTTCTGGAGTAGAAAAGAAAACCGATATAAGATGTTGGAAATAATTCCATCTATTTCATTAAATGAATTTGATGGTGTCATTTTTGGAGTAAAAAAGTAATCCAGCAACACTGAAGTAATTTAATTTTAGACTGGCTTACTATTTTTCATATCTGCAAGAAACTAGTAAAAAACAATCATAAATTATTAACAAACAATCATAAATGAGAGACAGACCAGGTAAGGAGGGAAGCCTCAGGTACATCATGTACAGAGAAGTCCGATAGCAAGAGAAGGAATGGTACTTCTTCACCTATCCAAATGGGTTTAGGCCAAATAGAGCAGCTGTCACTGGATACTGGAAATCGTACAGGTGCTGATAAACCCATCAGTGCCAAAGGAGGAAAGAAGTGAGTGGGCATCTCTCTTGTCTTCTATGCTGGAAAATCACCCAAACGCTCAAACATCATTTGGCTCTTCCATGAATATCGTCTCTTCGATGTTAGTTATATCTTGCATGATGATTAACTAGTTATATCTTCTCTTTGTTGGATTTTCAGTGCGAAGAGAGAAGTTTGGTGAGACACTTCTGTTTTGGGTTGTTTTTAGTTTGTATTATTTTGATTTTGTAAGTTGACATTTCACGCTGAAAAATTTTAAATATTTGAATTTTGTTGCAAAATATGGTTATATTCATTATATCCATAGTTTTCTACACAATATGTTTATATTCACCATATCCTCATTGTATGGACACATGGGTATTAAAAATAAAGATATTTGGAAATTGGAGATATTGATAGTGAAAATTTCAGACTAGACTCGTTATTTCTCTGAAACCTAAAATATGGGATTTGTGTGATGGAGAGGCATCCATGAAATCTATTTTTTATTTTATTTTATTTTTGTATTTCTAGAAGTCAATGCTATGGGAAATTTTCATTATGGGTGAGTTCTATAATAGAGCATTAAAAGGAGTGTGTAATAATAGTTATTTTTTCAAATGTATTTTTAAATCTTTGAGGAGTAACCTGTTGTTGGTTGAAAAATCGAAAATAAGTGGAAAATATGAATTGTTTGGATCTGAAACAGACTCTATATAGTTTTAATATGGAAATTTTATCCAATGAAATTTTGTTCGTGGAATAGAGAAACCAGAGTATGTACTCTGTATATGCAGAATCTTTATTCGTTTTTCCTTTTCCATGTAAACATTTTCGTATAGATAGTTTCGGTGTGAATGGGTTAAATTTGCAATCATATTTATATATCTGTAATGTTGTAAGTGATGTAATATGTGTTTTGGATCTCTGAGTAAGGATAACTGTGTTTTACAGAGTTTTCCATATCATTTCATTATCCCTAATAATTTGCATCATAACAGACATATTATTTTACTTGTCATCAATTTTAATATGTTCTCAGTTTTTTTGTTGACTTGGCATAATTCATATGGCGATGTGTATATCTATCATTTCCATATCCAAAAGAACAATGGGCTTTTTAGAGTTTAAGTCTCTAAACGATTTACTATTTTAATTGCCATGAGTTTTAATATGTTCTTATTTTTTGTGATGACTTGGCATAATTTCTATGGTGATGTGTATATTTATCATTTCTATATCTAAAAGAACAATGGGCTTTTTAGAGTTTAAATGTCTACACTGATTTGGTGTTATATACATGTACACTTGAACTTTATATTTTCTATGGTGATATTATATCTATCATTTCCATATCTAAGAGAATAATAGGTTTTTTAGAGTTTAAGTGTCTAGACTGATTTGGTGTTATATAAATGTACATTGAATATACATGTACACCGAACTATGTCTGCCTTAATATAAGTATGTTTGTTTACATATATTTAAGGTGGATCTCTGCATCAAGTTGAGGTGATTCCGTTGCAAAAAAATAATTTAGAGGAAGAACAAGTATGATTGGATTCATTTTCAAATAGTTTTTCTATTCTCTACCTATATTATTAGATGTAAAAGATCATTATTAGTAATTTTTTTGTTTGGGAAATTACAATTAATATAGATAATTGTGCATGTCAGCACCACCAATACCACTTTTGAGTACATAGTAGTTAATTAAAGAATGCATTTGAGTACATAGTAGTTAATTACAACTGCATGCATTTACCAAAAAAAATTGTAGTAAGAAGAATGGATGGATTTAGCCTTAGCAAAACAAAATGACATTTTGTAATAGTTAGCACTTAGCCTTAGCCTAAGAAAAAAAATGATAGATTGTAATGTTTTGATTTTTGTAATTGAAGATTCAACTTAACAAATGGAATTTTGTAATAGCCAAAAGAATGGCTGGATTCAGCTTCAGCGAAACAAAATGACATTTTGTGATAGTCAGAAAACTGGATTTTCGTAATTGTAGTTTCAGCAAAACAAAATGACATTTAAAGAAAATGACATTTTGTAATAATTAGAATAATTTCTCTTGTTATAGATTTTAGGTGAGAATATGCACTCATCTAGGTCCCTTTGATTATGATTTTAAGAAAGAATCAGACATCTGCTAATCTAGAATCATATAAATGTATTTTTTCTAGCTATCTTGTGGGTATATAATTAAAACCAACATCGAACCCTCTTTCTTTTATATCAAATTGTGTGATTTCCTTGCGAGAATTTACTCCTATTTGTGGTCTGGAACGTGTCTTATTTTTGCATAAATATGCACTTGCAATATTACATTTATGTTCATTTCTTCCACACTTGTATTTAAATAATATGCAAACATGTCTCTTTCAATAGCCACTAAATATTTCCGTTTTCCATGATTGTATTTCTATATTTTGAATTTATATGACTGTATTTATATGTTTCAATCATGAGCATCATGGTTTTTTATGTTTCAATCACGAGCTCAGTGGTTTCTTTCCCAGAATGTTTCTTGACCAATAATTCCTAATACTTTTTTTATATAATTATATAGATACTTGAATGTATGATTATTGCTTCTCACATGACTAATACCCTTATGGCTAGTTTTTTTTTATATTGACATATTGGGAGTCCTATGTATCATATTTCCAATTAGCGTTTAGATTTTGGTACAAATTTGGGGATTCAGTAGCCAGAATGGCTAGAACATTCGAGTCCATAGTATTTAAATACAACATGCATTTACCGATTTTTTTTATAGTGAGAATATTGGATGGATTTAGCCTTAGCGAAACAAAATGAAATTTGGTAATGATCAAAATACTATTTGGAATTTCGTAATTGTAGATTTAGAAAAAAAAAAATGAGTCCATGGAAAAATAACTAAAATCAATTGGCTCATAGCCATATCTATTAGGCCTTATTAGTTCACAAAGTCTTGTTTTCAAATTCGAGTTTTTCACCATATTTTACAAGAGAATTTGTGGAAGATGTAGAATAAATGGTTGACTCAAACTAGTCAGAAAAGTGGACAACCTTTTTAAATTAGGATTTGTATAAATGTCATCAAATATCCAATATACCTTCACATTTTCATGGTTACCAAGATTTTCCCTATGAGGCATGTGATTATGAATGTAATTTTCACAATTCATTGTTTTAGCCTATAAATAAGGGGTTGTGTTCTTGCAGTTGGCCACTCTTTCAGTGACTATTTCTTTTTTAACAATGTCCTTATGCTGAAGGGTTTACACATTGATGTTGAGTACCATATTTTCTACAAAATATTTTAATTCATGAGTGTCATACTACCCCCATTTTTCTTGATATTTTCTTCATAGTAAGGGATAATTGATGCTTAGTAAAATCCTTAACGGAACAAGAAAAAATGCCTCACTTTTGTACTTAAGAAATTACAGCCAAGAGAGACATAAGTCATCACTAAAGGTGAGTGCATACTTAGCCCTTGAAACTAAATGAGTCAGAAATGGGAGTGATCACTATGTACCATATTACAACATTTGATAGCACACATGACCTTAAATTTTGGAAAAGGATATTCATGTAAGAAACTTTAGGAATACCAAGTACCAAATTTGGTGGTATTGACTGTTGCAGATACCTATAATTGATGTCTAAATATTTTATGCAAAAATATACTCAAGAAATCAACATGTGCAATAAAGTAGGAACCTAAAGAGGGCTCAAAACCAATGAATGTGTATAACCAAGAAATATGATCAGGTCTTCCAAAAAAAAAAACATTTTTTTAATTTTTATTTCTTTAATGACCACATCATGAAGAGAAAAGTTAAAACTCCATTGCCTTCCCATCGCCAAAGTGACAAATCTAATAACTAGAGAGTAGATTGGTAGAAATTTTAAGAGTAATGTAATATCCCAAAGCTTAAAAATTTCGACTGACCTAGCACACTATAGTTTTCTAATTAATATAATCCTTAAAAAAAATGACAACACATAAGGGATATGGAACATAAGAAACTTTATTTAATTAATTACTAAAAATAGCACATGCCAGAATAACTAATACAAGAAACCCTTGCCAATGGCATGCAAGGCTACTAATCAAATGAGAAATAACATGATTGAAACGCAATCATGGACCCTCCATGGATCCACCAGACAAATTACTCCCACGTGGTTTTCATCCCTGGGTTCAAATTAGAACTGACCTTCCCAATTTCTCAACAAAGGAAAAATAGATAAATAACTTCGGATGATCTCAATGCGTAGCTCCTATCCCCTTTTATAGGCTTGATGCATTCTCTAGAAACAATATTTTATTATTTCCCCCCAAAAAATGAAGGAAAATAATGTGGGTGAATACCTGGTGGGTAGATTCTGTCCATTTTGACCATGTCCAGAAAATGGAATATTACAAATCCTCCCGCCCAAAGAGTGCTTTCCCTCAAGGAATACACTTCTATCCACAACATAATAATATGTACACTGATATTTGGATCCCATACAACCCAGTGTGTTATTCCATGCCTCCATGCTAAATGAACCTGAATGGATCCTTCGATTCCTGGATCCCAAACAATCCTTTGGTCAAACCCTCCCTTGATAAATTCACCTATATCACAAAAATCCTTTGTTCAATCCCTCCCCCAATGGATTCTCCTATATCCCAACACCACCTAGGTCTTGGGACCCATGGGTTATCACGCCCTCTCAAAACGCCATCATTTCCCATGATTAAGGGCCCAAGCTAAAATATTCCCTTGGCTCATAGTATCCCATCAATATAGTTCCAGCTCATAATCTCTCATCAATCCATTTCATGGAAATGATATAATGCATTAATTACTGCACATGGAATAATTATACTATCCAGATGTTGCCTGATGCTCAACTTATGTTGCTCCACTCAGTCACCTAACATGATCCATTTGTAGAACTTTGCTATGTTATCCTTAATGTATGAAGGCGGGTTGGTAGTGTTGCATGTCATATCTATGTACTCATGTAGAGGTTTTACCTAGAACTCCCAACTCTACTCTTCTTGCTACCTTGTGAGTGGCTTGCGTCGTTCCTCAACACTAGACATCTTGGATGTTGACTCCACACATACTCCTATGAGCTCCTAATTTTTCCTATTCTCTTATAAGAAAGTGTCTCAGACTTACCAAACCCTCTACTTCAACATCATAAGATATGTCCTTAAATGCATGATATTTTCTCAAAGGTCTTTTACTAGAAATTTTGGTGCCTTGTTGATTGTCTCTGTACCTGTCTGCACCGGATGCCCAACAACCATAGATTCAACTTGAACCTTTGATTGGATGTCTGGGAATGGTTCTGTATTCCCATTATGGATTTCATTTTTCTCATCATGCTCATGATGTTGGTTTATTACTACCAACTCCTCATTTTATTCCCCTTGAATCTTCCTGCTAGTCTCCTCCACATGTGGGGATAATTTGACCACCCTCTCTGGTTTTCAAACATGGATGTACTGGTGGAATGTTATCTACACCTGATTTCCCTTACTCTTTATGGATTTTCTCCTAGACGCCTATAGACTCACCTACCACATCATTAGGAGGAATTTCCTCCTTCCTTTCCCCATGTACGTTATCAAGCTGACTGATTATCATCAGCTTGTCATGAAAGTTTGTTTGAAAGCATTGCTCTTATTTCTAACCATCTATACTTGACTTCTTAGATCCCTCATAGGTTCTACTATTAAAATAGGTGAACCCATTATGGATGAATCCCTATGATTTATAGAAGTGTCTAATTGTCCTGCCTTTGTTGACTCCTTATGAATTAGACATGAATGGTTAAGGGCCTAAGGTCCCTTGCAGATAAAGCATAGTCCTATCCTCCTTAGTTCATTCTTGCTACATATTTTTTTCTTGCTTCCTCCATCAATATTTATCAACTCATTCCTAGTCAACACCCTTCTGAGCACATTTCTATTTTTCCTGACATACTTCTCGGCTAGATCATAGGAAGTTGGTGATCCCCATGGTTCCTTCCTCCAAATGGTCAAAAATTTGGATCTTAGTATCTTGAAAATGTTAGCATCTCCTTCTATAATAGAGACATGATATTTTGCACGTTTTTTTTTCACATATTTTGGATGAAATGTTGTAATTTTCATGTAAAATCATTGTATTAAGTGAAATATTAAGTCGTTAGATTCAAAATTTAGCATAAAGGTACCAACGATGAACTCTACCATGATTTTTAAAATTATACACCTCTTCTGAAAGGTAGGAAGCATAATGGTATTCAATGCCCGAAGGTATTGTACTATCAGCTACAGTATATATGTCATGATATCATTATTATAGGGCATTAGTGGCAAATTTCTAGCCATGACCCCACTAAGACAAGAAGAAAATGTGAGCCTCGCCTATTCACAAGGATGTTCCCAAAGTGTGGGTTGGATTAATACAAGCATAGATGGCTTGAGAGCCCAACTTAGTTTCTTCCATTCTTGTATCCCCACCTTGGACATACATGTGTCTAATTCCTCCAACTTTTGAAGTTCTATTTTTTACTTTGTTTTTTGCAATTCATATCCAATTGTGAAGAGCTTTGCCCCTCTTCCCTGTCCTTCCTTCACTTCCCATGGGAGCTTCTGTTGCAGAATGACATAGAATATTTTTGAGAAAGCTTTGTTGCTTTCACCATTATTCTGGTCTAAGGTGGTACTGCTACGTAAAGGACCATATATTCTCACTATTTGATCAAGGAGTGTTTGGGTGTATTCCAAGGTTTATTCAAAACAATCCATCTTCTCCCATACCCAAGCAATAAAGTATGAAAGGATACACTAATATCTAATGGGGAGATTATATGAACATTCTAAATAATTTCAACAAATCTTACCTAATGTTTCCCCCTTTAGAAGCCCCCCCCACTTTTTATATAAACAACCACTGAACCAAACTCAACTCTTATTTTCTTTCCTTCCTTTTTTTTTTTAATTATCTCTCTTCTCTTATTTTTCTTTCTAAATCAATAAAAATTTCATAAGTACAAAGTTCAAAAACTAATAGTAGAGATTGCCTTACCTTCTAACCATGTTAGCGCATAATGCTCTTCGCGTCAACCTCAAACAACCTTCTCTTTCCACTTTCTGAGTGACTTCATAGTGGGTACTTGACCTCAACTTTGTGCTTTATCACCTATTTCCTATTATTTCAATGGAAATTTTATTTGAAGTACATAATGAATGACATATTTAATTCACTGCGCACTTGGTCACATGGTATGCACTCCAATCTCCTATGTAAGACAAATTCTTTCCAAACGGACCAGTTGCACCCACAATTCCTTGCTCTCGCTGGATTTAATCCCTTCGTGCTTTGTGGAAGTACCCTCGTTATTAGTCAATGAGTATTTCAACTTTTGTTATTGGTGTTTCTATTGCACATTTGGTGCGCACGCGCTGCGCTTTTACCCCAACGATGTGATTTCATGATTTTGGCACAAATAATCACTCGAAGTGGATTCTACATGAGAAAAAAGGTTTCAATTTATCAGAGATAGGTAACTGGGTCCTCAAAATCACCTCTCGTGTCTTCATATTGTGATTGGAAAGAAAAATTCTCTCTTCTAGGGTTTTAGTATATTTTCTGTGTTTTATGTTTACATTTACAAATTTTTTAAAGAAACACTAATATTGTAGCTTACTCACCTTCACCAATTTTTTATACACCTACCTAATCATTTTCCCAACCCGCTACTCCTCCTTTTCCCTATTTTCCTATAAACCCTAGCGTAGACTAGACATTTCTAGGTTAGGGTTGTTTTTCCTCTTGTTGGACACCTTCCCCTTACCAATTCCCTCAAATTTTTCTTTCCCCTACTTCCTAACATCTATCCCTACCCCACTATATTTTCCAAAGAATTTAATAAGACATAAATTCCTTCATCTCCCTTCATTCCCAAAAATTTCCCAAATCCCCTGATTTTGCCTTCACTAAACACTAATTCCCTTTCCCATTGAGCTAGGGTTAGAAAAGGATTCTGAAACCACTGAGTAGAAGAGGCACAAGGGAGGTAATATCAACAATTATGAGCCCATTTCAACAAATGAGACCATGTATTCACCCTTCCTCAAGAAAACATTTTAGGATGTTGGTTACCTTGCATTTTTCCAAAAGGTTGAGGAATTATTTTTTCATGATAAACTTACTAGTACTTTCACCACTATATTGAGGAGAGATAAGGTAAATATTTTAGGGGTGGTGTTCACTCTTTCAACAGAGATCATTTCCTCAGCCATAGGGATTCCAAGTAGTGGTGAAAACTAGTTCAAGTGTAGAGACCTAGACCTTGACAGCTACAAAATGTACTTGAAGCCAACATATAAACCAATTCCTACACACATCTTTCCATTCACACACTTGCTGGAAAAATGTGCCCCTTTCATGAAATTGATCATGAGGTACTTCAAATTTGATGGTTTATACTCAAGATTATATCAGAATCATATGAGACTCTTGATGCATTTCACCAGTGTAAAAACCCTAAAAATACCTCATTACCTTTACAAGACTATGGTAAAGATTGCAGATAAGGTAAGGAAAATGGTACAGAATCATCATGCTAGATTTTTCCATCATGGATTGGTGAAGGTTGTGGTCTTTCATCAGTTAACACAGATCAATTTTTCATGGGATGACTTTGTATATTCAAATTCTCTTTTGTCTTCTCCAATTCAATCTAGTAGTCACTCTACACCCTTGGCTTCTCCAACATATCAAGAGGTTGATTCCTCAAGAAAACCTACCAAAAGAGCTCCCAGGGTAGAGGTGACAGAAAAATATGTCATAGGTAAGAGTCTTGTGTTTTCTTTGTATATTGTTGAAAGGGCCAAGCCTACATCAGGTGAAGAAGAAACACCATCACATCATTAGGCACCATTGCAGGATGGGGAACCATTCCATCATGACACTGACATGGAAGACTTGGAGGTGAATGAAGAGAAGAAAACATCAGAGCAGATCAACATGGAGAAGGATGCTGAGATAAAATAACTTAAGGATAGCTTATCAAAGCCTAAATTCATAGTATCATTCTTGGAACAAGAGAATATGCAATTAAAGGTAAATCAAATACTCTTAAATAGGCCCATGGTTGATTTTAGCAAAGCTGATGTAAAAGTTAAGGTAATGGTTGAGATTGATGATTCAAATGATCAGGAAGAGTACTTTGGAAGAAAGATACTAAGGAAAAGAGGCCTCAAAATGGAACTTGAGCAACAAAAAGAATCAACTCCATAAAAAACTCAAATGATAGTTGATGAACTCATATTGGCAGAAATGGAGAAGGATATGGAATATTCGCTTGAATAGGTGAATTGCCACTTGGATAAGCTACTCAAGAGGGAAAATAACAACAAAAAAGTACAAAGGCACATGGATATGCATTACTATACAAAGAATCAGGTCTCCAAGGTCACGATCAAGCAGTTGAACAAAAATATCAAGGAAACCCTAATGAGGAAAAAAGAGAAGGATAAGTTGGATTTTCTTACTGAAGCCTCTATAATAGCATAACGTATCATCATAGGCCTTCATGGGACAATTTTGGAAAAATTTTGAAGATTTTGTAATAAAATTTGGTTTTTTGTAACTTTCGACCAATTTGGAAAACAAAGTAGAGGAAAAAGCAAAATTCCTTAGCGCTGCACTTTTTCCTCATCCATCAAAATGCAAAAAAATTATACACATGGATAGATATTTACTCATACATCTTAGCTATCCACCCAGGGTTCCTTGTCAACAAACTGGTGAAGAGAAAATGCCAAAAAAGAGGTCTAAAACACACTTTCTGCCATTGTTTTGGAACAGGCACTGCGCTTTTGGGAGTAGCTGTGGGAAAATGAAAATTTCTCCCTCATGGAGTGTCCATTTGGTTTGCGTTAGATATCTAATGACAACTAAACATCCTCAGATTTCCAATGCATCTTTCAAAAGTGTATTTGGAGGATTGGAAGGTGACCAAAAGTCTCTCACAAGCCATGCAATACGCTTTATCAGAAGTGCATCGTGCTTTATCAGACATGGTTTGTGCCTTTCCCTCTGTGTGAAAATTTCGACTTTTTTGTCAATAAAAAATGATATAATGATATAATTACTATATTTTTATGTTGATGTTATTTAATGAAGGGTAAATGGGCTTTTTATAGTCACTTTGATGTAATTTTGGACCTCATTAATGAGGAGCATCTTAGTCAACTCTATTTGGAGGATTTGTTTTAACCTCCCTAAACATTAGGGTTTTATTGAAAGATATTTTTAAGTTATTCCTACACTGATGGATTCAACCCCTGAGAGAGGGGAAGTTATTTTTGAGTCTATATGTATGTTTTTTCAGTCATTTTGATGGTTCGACATCAGAGGGTGAAAGTCTTGTAGCTTGTACTTCATCACTTTTCACAGGAAATCAAAAGACAATTGCAACTATTATTTAGGAATTCTCATGTTGTGTGTTTGTGATAATGCTTTCTCTCTGTTATATTTTTATATGAATGATATACTTTCCTTCTTAGCATATCTATCATCTTCAGTGATTTTCCTAAGATGTTATAGGAACAATTCTTTTCATTAAAGCTTTGTTTTGTCACGAATCTCATTTTATTGTAATTTTCCTTCTTGATTAATGAATTCATGGTGCACATTCTCATTATGATATATTTCTCTTTAAAACCATACAATACACCGAAAAATCCTAAGGCATCACAAAACCATAGCTATCTTTCTCCTCTATATCCCTTGCAACTGCGACCTTTGATACCTTGACCTAGTTCCCTGATTTTCATCCCTAGTGTTGTGGATCATTTGCAATATCATTTTATTTTAATTTTGAAAATTACAAAAAAATAGAAAACTACTAAATAGATATGTTAAAGTATTAAAGTTCATATACTTCAGCATAAAAATATTTCTTCTCCTTATATTAAAGTTAAAAGTTGAAATACTTTTAGGCTTTATGAATTCGTGTCCTAGTTCTAATTTTAAATATCGATCGCTTTATCGAGTGGGATTCAATGATTTTTTAAGCACTGAGCAAACGGCTCAACCCGCGAGCACTTATAGCACGTGGGTTAACATGGAGGGTGCCTCCACAGTGGACTGTGTTGACTGCAGGAGTAACCCAGATGTGCAGTTGATATTGACTATGGGGGCATAGGCCAGATGAATCCTCCGTACCTTGAGCCCCCCCTTAATCATGTTTGTTGCCAAGTTGGTTACAGTTTTCATCGACGTCAAGATTTCTTAACGGTTTGTTGGCACCTCTTATCAGCATTTAAGTTCAAATCGGCACCATCTAATTAAGTGAAATTCTCATTCTTTCTGAAATTATCATTGGTTAGTTGGTGTTTGAAGTTTGTTTGTGCTGCGTCTTTATCAGTTTTCTGCTATCCTGTCAATTATTTCTCACCCTGTAAGTTGTCTACCATCCCAAAGTTAAACTATGGCTAAAAGCTCATCCCTGTCAGGTTCTGCTAGTCACATCCCTCTCATGCATACCGAGAGGGATATCCAGGATACAGATTGTTCCCTTCACCACCTATATTTTTACCAGCAAGTTCGCCTAAATGATAAGAATTCTCCAATTTATACCGCCATGGAAAAAACTGGTGTGCTATCTACATGTATCCCAAAAAATCATCTTTTTCTCGAATTTATACATTGCATAGTGTCTGTTATGTACCCTAGGAAATGTTTTGTAGTGAATTTTCAAGGGGAGAACACTTTACAAGTGTCGGCTCAATTAATTAGCTAAGCCCTTTGTTTCCCTGAGTCAGAGTCATATCTCCAATTCTTTGATGATTCCTTGACAACATATTACGAAATTCTTGCAGGTCAAGATTTTAATCAATTCATTCATTTTATGAAGCCAAATACACGACAGTTTGAACCTGACAGTAAAGAGTTCCCTATGGAGGTTTCTGATATTGAAGTCAAACTGGTGCTGAGCTAAATTGCAAAGATTTTGGGAAAAGACGATGACAGTATAATGGACAAGTCAATTTTGTGGATGCTTGCCATGATGATGAAGCCAAGAGTGTTGCTGGATATTCCATCCTATTGGTAAGAAGTTGTTAACTCTCAGCACATGAGCTTATCATTAACGGGTTCATTTAAGTTTCCCTCACTTATTTTTGTTCTTCTTCTTCTGTGGACAATTAGTTGTGAAATTTCCATGCTCATGATAGTGAAAACACTTCACTTTGGACAAATCTTGGTTCTTTCCTTTAGCACCAGATTTTGAAGAATATTTATTCCCCTTCCCTTTTCTTTCTTTGGCAGCCAAAGTGAAATTCTCTTCATCTTCATTCTTCAATGAAGATCCATCCCAGGTACCCTGCCTTATCTCCTCCTGCACAAGATTCGACCAAATTCACTCCCATCCCGGCAGTTTCTCCCGTCCATTGACAGAGTCTTCGTAGCTATGTCAGCTCTTCAGAAGCCCAAGGACAGCCAAGCTCACCAAGTATTCATCATCAAAAGTAACCCCCACACTTCTCAGTTCATCCTTGGAGTGGAAGAACTTCGTGAGGTATTTTGGAATACTGTTTCTTTTCTCCATTTTTATTTTACTGAGCTTGTATTTAAGCGCCAACTTCCTCTGGTCACTTTTGCTTTGGAAAAATTCTGTCAAAGCCTTCGAAATTAAGAATGGAGTGGCTTTCCCATGAAGGCTGGACATAATATGGTCCTTCAAACCTTCTAATAGAATCCTTCTCATCTTTGTTGTCTTATTTTTCCATGCATCAAGTAATGCAACATCGCTAGATCCCGGCTTAGGAACATCGCTATCGATGAAATCCTTCAGTCCATTGTCCCCGAGCACTACCTCCATCCTATCCTTCCAGGCTATTTAACTTGAGCTCCCATCAAGGGCATACTCCAATCTCAACCCCTTGAAATAAATTTCAATGTATACTCGATTTCTGCACTAAGAATCTTCTGTAGCAAATTTGAATTGTCCACCAGCACAAACTCACTTCACAATTTCAATCTTCAATCAACAATGCTCCGATAACAAGTAGAAATTATATGCACTAAGCATGCATATGTCCTAGATCCACCTGATCTCACACTATTTAACTTTATGCAAGATACTAAATCTATTTCGCTTGTTAATCTTTTGCGGAAAAATTAATTGCACACACATGTGAAGCATAAACAAAAATAATCAATCGCACATAACATAGTTTTAACCAGGAAAGCCTAAAGCTGAAAAACCCAACTAAATATTATGTATCATGGAGATAAATTGACAATCTTATACAAAGCATAAAAATCTTATCACAAGCTCTCAGTGCAGTACAATCGTCATACACTAATCAAGACCAATCTTGCAAATCCATGCACCGATCTTTGCCTCCTGCTAGCCTGCCTCCACTGCACAATCCCTGATGAAGAATAGCTCTGAATGAATTTGAATTACCCTTTCCTTGAATGTGCAATCCTCATTGGCATCTCCAATGTGTGTAGATGCAATTCATGCATCACTAGTAGTCACAACAGATAGTCTATCTTGTCCTTTCGCCTATCTCTCCACTGGGTCTCCACTGAAACTGCCATGCACTGTAGTTAACTGCTGTATTTTTTAGGTGATTAATGAGTTATTATTTTTGAATTAATTAACTAATTAATTCACTCCACTCTCACTAGTGTATCAATCAGTTAGACTAGATAGAACTAGCTCAACTAATTCTAACTGAGTTAAACTAAATACAACTCCATAACTACTTCTTCCAACTGTGTCAAAACTCTGCCACTTGAGTTCTAATTGAGTCCTCCATGCATTAGCTCCAGTAAACCCTTGGGAATTGCATAATTCCCTCAGTCCACTGATGTGCCACATCTGTGCACTGAACTGAAGTGATCCAAGAGAATAAGTTACTATTTAGAGTCTGATTATTATTAAGAGCTAATAATAATTGACACGCATATATTTTTAGATTAACGATCTATAAATAGGCTTTGCCCAATATTCTAAAAACAAAATTTCATCTATTTTTCCAACATGATCAACCATCAACAAATAGCATCCTGCAACTTCTGAAATATGATCACCATGTCTAAAAATACACTTGCGCCAAATATAGCCTGCGGGCCCACTTAGTGAAGGCGACTCTTTTTAGTAAGCTCATCATCTTGTTGAATCTCAACACTAGACACCTATGGACTCACCTACCACATCATCAGGAGGAATTTCCTCCTTGCTTTCCCCATGTACATTTTCAAGCTGACTGATTACCATCGACTTGTCGCGAAAGTTTCTTTGAAAGCATTGGTCTTGTTTCTAACCATCTATACTTGACTTCTTAGATCCTTCATAGGTTCTACTATGAAAATAGGTGAACCCATTATGGATGAATCCCCATGATCTACAGAAGTGTCTAATTGTTCTACCCTTGTTGAATCCTTATGAATTAGACGTGAATGGTTAAGGGCCTAAGGTCCCTTGTAGATAAGGTATAGTCCTGTCCTCCTTAGTTCATTCTTGCTACAGATTTTGTTCTTGCTTCCTCGATCAATCCTTATCAACTCTTTCCTATTAAAAACCCTTTTGAGCAATTTATATTTTTCCTGACCTACTTCTTGACTAGATCATAGGAATTTGGTGATCCTCGTGGTTCCTTCCTCCAAATGGTCAACAATTTGGATCTTAATATCTTGAAAATTTTAGCATCTCCTTCTAAGTATAGAGACACGATACTTTGCATGTTTTCTTTTTCACATATTATGGGTGAAATTTTGTAATTTTCATGTAAAATCATTGTAGTAACTGAAATATTAAGTCGTCAGATTCCAAATTTATCATAAAGGTACCAACAATGAGCTCTACCATGAGTTTTAAAATTATACACTACTTCTGAAAGGTACGAAGCATAATGGTATTCAATGCCTGAAGGTATTCTAATATCAGTTGTAGTATATATGTCATGAGATCATTATTATAGGGCATTAGTGGCGAAGTTTGAGCCATGACCCTGCTAAGACAAGAAGAAAATGTGAGCCTGGCCTATTCACAAGGATGTTCCCAAAGTGTTGATTGGATTAATGCAAGCATAGATGGCTTCAGAGCCCAACTTATTTTCTTCCATCCTTATTTCCCCACCTTGGACATACATGTGTCTAATTCCTCCAAATTTTGAAGTTCTATTTTTGACTTTTTTTGTTGCAATTCATATCCAAGTGTGAAGAGTTTAGCCCCTCTTCCCTGTCCTTCCTTCACTTCCCATGGGAGCTTCTGCTATAGAATGAAATAGAATATTTATAAAGCTTTGTTGCTTTCACCATTATTCTGGTCTAAGGTGGTACTGATACGTAAAGGACCATATATTCTCACTATTTCATCAAGAAGTGTTTGGGTGTGTTCTAAGGTTTCTTGAAAACAATCCATCTTCTCCCATACCCAAGCAATAAAATATGGAAGGATACAGTAATATTTCATGGGGAGATTATATCAAAATTCTAAATAGTTTCATCAAATATTACCCAATGTTTCCCCCTTAGAAGCGCCCCCCCTCCCATTTTTATATAAACAACCCCTAAACCAAACTCAACTCTTATTTTCCTTCCTTCCTTATTTTTTTTTAATTATCTCTCTTCTCTTATTTTTCTTTCTAAATCAATAAAAATTTCATAAGTACAAAGTTCACAAACTAATAGTAGATATTTCGTTACCTTCTAACCATGTTGCCGCGTAATGTTGTTCACGTCAATCTCAAACAACCTTCTCTTTCCACTTTCTGAGTGACTTCACAATGAGTACTCAGCCTCAAATTTTTGCTTTATCACCTATCTCCTAAGATTTCGATGGCCATTTATTTTAAGTACATAATGAATGGCATATTTAATTGACTACGAACTTGGTCACATGGTATGCACTAAAATCTCCTGTGTAAGACAAATTCTTTCCAAATGGACCAGCTGTGCCCATGATTCCTTGCTCTCATTAGATTTGAGTCCTTCGTGCTCTATGGATGTACCCTCATTATTGTTCAATGAGTATGTCAACTAATACTATGTTCCCTACCTTCAGTTCTCACCCAATAACAATTGTATTTTGAAATCTATTTCCCTGACTCTTCCTTGGACTTCACGACTATATATGGATGCATCACAATATGACCTTTTAGCCATGAAGAATCTTTGTGTATGCCAGTCTTGCTAGTCACCAATGGTCAAATATGATCTTATAAGGTTTTTTTAGGGTCTTCTGTCAATATTTTATGATTTCCATAGGTCTTCAAATAAAAATTTGGTCACTGGCTAGTGTGTCTAGGTGTGTTACTACTGGACCTTTCAAAAGTCATGTTTTGGTAAATTCTATCATTCATTTCAATGAGTCGCCAACTGAAAAACCTCTCCATCACCATCTTAGTCACATCTCCATGGTCATGATTTAGCTCATTGCATGTAGCATCACCATTAGGGTTAGGGTCAAAATCATAAAAAAAAATCAGCCATTTCACCATTGAATTCAGCATTGAACAAGTAGTAATATTGAAAAATGTTCAATAAAGGTTTTAAACTATAATTTAATTTCAATAATTAATGTAATAAGTTTCTCAAAGGTTTTAAAGCTGCAAATTTTCAAAACAAAAGTGAAAAGACTTGGTGAGGCCACTTAACCACCAAAGGTGAAATTGAATTCCAAAGCTACAAAAGACTAAATGAGCCTCTCATTTGCTCATTTCATCTTCAAGAAATCCTCTCAACCAATAAAATTCACTTTCACCCTCATAAAATAAATTTCTTTTCCCAAGAGTGTCATCTCTCCTCAGCGTTGTGCTTCTATTGCACATTCGGTGTGCACGCGCTCCGCTTGTACCCCAACGATGTGATTTCTTCATTTTGGCACAATTAATCACTCCAAGTGGATTCTTGATCTGAAAAAAGGTTTTAGTTTATCATAGATAGGTAACTGCGTCCTCCAAATAACCTCTCATGTCTTCATTTTGTGATTGGAAAGAAAAATTCCCTCTTCTAGGGTTTTAGTACATTTTCTTGGTTTTATGTTTACATTTACAAAATGTTTAAAGAAACAATAATATTGTAGCTTACTCAAATTCGCCCATTTTTTATACACCTACCTAATCATTTTCCTCATCCCCTGCTCCTCCTTTTCCCTATTTTCCTATAAACCCTAGCCTAGACTAGACATTTCTACGTTCGGGTTGTTTTTCCTCTTGTTGGGCCCCTTCCCCTTACCCATTCCATAAAATTTCACTTTCCCCTACTTCCTAACATCTATCCCTACCCCCTATATTTTCCAAAGAATTTAATAAACCTTAAACACCTTCATCTCCCTGCATTCCCAAAATTAGCCCAAATCCCCTGATTTGCCTTCACTAAACACTAATTCCCTTTCCCATTGAGTTAGGGTTAGAAAAGGATTCTGAAACCACTGAGTAGAAGAAGCACAAGGGAGGTCATATCAGAAATTATGAGCCCATTTCAACAAATGATATCATGTCTTCACCATTCCTCAAGAAAAGATTTCAGGATGTTGGTTACCTTGCCTTTTGACAAAAGGTTGAGGAATTTTGTTTTCATGATAAACTTACTAGTACTTTCACCACTAGATTGAGGAGAGATGAGGTAAATATTTTAGGGGTGGTGTTCACTCTTTAAATAGAGATCATTGCCTCAGCCATAGGGATTCGAAGTAGTGGTGAAAACTGCTTCAAGAGTAGAGACCTTGACCTTGACAGCTACAAAATATACTTGAAGCCAACATACAAAGCAACTCCTACACACATATTTCCATTCAGACATTTGCTGGGAAAATGGCCCCTCTCATGAAATTGATCATGAGGTACTTCACGTGTGATGGTTTATACTCAAGGTTATATCAAGATCATATGAGACTCTTGGTGCATTTCACCGGTGTAAAAACCCTAAAAATACTTCATTGCCTTCACAAGAGTATGGTAAATATGGAAGATAAGGTAAGGAGAATAGTAGAGAATCATCATGCTAGTTTTTTTCACCATGGATTAGTGAAGGTCGTGGTTTTTCATCAGTTAGCACAGATCAATTTTTCATGGGATGACTTTGTATATTCAAATTCTCTTTTGTCTTCTCCAACTCAATCTAGCAGTCACTCTACACCCTTGGCTTCTCCAACATATCAAGAGGTTGATTCCTCAAGAAAACCTACCAAAAGAGTTCCTAGGGCAGAGGTGACACAAACATATGTCATAGGTAAGAGTCTTATGTTTTGTATAGATATTGTTGAAAGGACCAAGCCTATATTAGGTGAACAAGAAACATCATCACATCATGAGGCACCATTGCAGGATGGGGAACCATTCCATCATGACATTGACATGGAAGACTTGGAGGTGAATGAAGAGAAGAAAACATCAGAGCAAATCAACATGGAGAAGGATGTTGAGATAAAATAACTTAAGGATAGCTTGCCAAAGCCTAACTTCTTAGTCTCATTCTTGGAACAAGAGAATATGCAATTAAAGGTAATTCAACTACTCTTAAATAGGCCCATGGTTGATTTTAGAAGAGTTGATGTAAAAGTTAAGGTAGTGGTTAATATTGATGATTCAAATTATCAGGAAGAGTAGGTTGGAAGAAAGAGACTAAGGAAAAGAGGCCTCAAAATGGCACTTGAGCAACAAAAAGAATCAACTTCCCAAAAACTCAAATGATAGTTAATGAACTCATATTGGCATAAATCAAGAAGGATATGGAATATTAACTTGAATGGGTGAATTTCCACTAGGATAAGCTCCTCAGGAGGGAAAATAACAACAAAAACATAAAAATACACATGGCTATGCATTAATATACAAATAATCAGATCTGCAAGGTCACAATCAAGCAGTTGAAGAAAAATATCAAGGAAACGCTAATGAGGAAGAAAGAGAAGGATAAGTTGGATTTTCTTGCTGAAGCCTCTCTAATAGCATAAAATATCATCATAGGCCTTCATGTGACAATTTTGGAAAATTTTTGAAGATTTTGTAAAAAAATTTGGTTTTCTGTGACTTTCGGCCAATTTGGAAAATAGAGTAGAGGCAAAAGAAAAACACCTTAGTGCTATGCTTTTTCCTCATCCATGAAAATTTCAAAAAAATTATATGCATGGATAGATATTGACTCATACATGTTAGCTATCCACCTGAGGTGCCTTGTCAGCAAACTAGTGAAGAGAAAATGCCAAAAAATAGCTCTAAAACACACTTTCTGCCATTGTTTTGGAACAGGCGATGCGCTTTTGGGAGTAGCTGTGGGAAAATGAAAATTTCTCCCTCATGGACTGTCCATTTTGCTTGCTTTAGATATCTAATGATAACAAGACATCCTCAGATTTCCAATTCATCTTTCAAAAGTGGATTTTGAGGATTAGAAGGTGACCAAAATTCTCTCACAAGCGAGGCACTACACTCTATTAGAAGTGCGTCATGCTTTATCAAAAATGTGTTGCGCCTTTCTGTGTGTGTGCAAATTTTGACTTTTTTGTCAATAAAAATTGATCTAATGATACAATTACTCTATTTTTATGCTGATGTAATGTAATTAAGGGTAAATGGGCTTTTTATAGTCACTTTGATGTAATTTTGGACCTCATTAATGAGGAGCATCTTAGTCAACTCTATTTGGAGGATTTGTTCTAGCCTACCTAGACATTAGGTTTTTACTGACAAATATTTTTAAGTTATTCATACACTGATGGATTCAACCCTTGAGAGAAGGGAATTTGTTTTTGAGTCTATATGTATGGGTTTTCAGTCATTTTTATGGTTCGACATCAGAGGGTGAAAGTCTTGTAGCTTGTACTTCATCACTTTTGAGAGGAAATCAAAGGAAAATTGCAACTATTATTAAGGAATTCTTGTGTTGTGAGTTTGTGATAATGTTTTCTCTCTATTATATTTTTATACAAATGACATACTTGCCTTCTTAGCATATCCATGATATTCAGTGATTTTCCTAAAATGTTATAGGAACAATTCCTTTCATTAAAGCTTTGGTTTGTCACGAATCTCATTTTATTGTAATTTTCCTTCTTGATTACTGAATTCATGGTGCACATTCTCATTATGATCTATTTCTCTTTAAAACCATAAAATACACTGACAACTCCTAAGGCATCACAAAATCATAGCTATCTTTCTCCTCTATATCCCTTGCAACTGTAACCTTTGATACCTTGACCTAGTTCCCTGATTTTCATCCATGGTGTTGTGGATAATTTTCCATATCCTTTTATTTTAATTTTGAAAAACACAAAAAAATAGAAAACTACTAAAAATATATGTTAAAGTATTAAAGTTCATATACTTTAGCATAAAATATTTATACTCGTTATATTAAAGTTAAAAGTTGAAATACTTTTAGGCGTTATGAAGGCGGGTCCCAGTTCAAAGTTTAAATATCGATCACTTTATTCATTGGGATTTGATGATTTATTAAGCATTAAACAAAGGACTCAACCTGCAGGCACTTCTAGCACATGGTTTAACATGGAGGGTTCCTCCGCAGTTGACTGTGTTGACTGCAGTAGTAACCCATATGAACAATCGAGATTGACTACAGAAGCATAGGCCAAATGAATCCTCCGTACCTTGAGCCCCCCCCCGCAGTCACGTTTGTCGCAAAGTTGTTTACAGTTGTCATCCATGTCAAGATTTCTTAATGGTCTGTTGGCATGTCTTATCAACATTTAAGTTCAAATCTGCACCACCTACTTAAGTGAAATTCTCATTCTTTCTGAAATTATCATTGGTTAGTTGATGTTTGAAATTTGTTTGTGCTACGTCTTTTTCAGTTTTTTGCCAACCCTGCCAATTATTGGTCACCCTGTAAGTTGTCTACCATCCCAAAGTTAAAATATGGCTAAACGTTCATCCCTGTCAGGTTCTACTAGTCACATCCCTCTCATGCATACTGAGAGGGATATCCAAGATACAGATTGTTCCCTTGACCACGAATATTTTTACCAGCAAGTTTGCCTAAACAATAAGAATTCCCCAATTTACACTGCCATGGAAAAAACTGGTGTGCCATCTACATTTATCCCACAAACACATCCTTTTCCCGAATTTATCCATTGGCTAGTGTATGTTATGTACCATAGAAAAGTTTTTGTAATGAATTGTCAAGGGGAGAACACTTTGCAAGTGTCGGCTCAGTTAATTCGCCAAGCGCTTTGTTTCCCTGAGTCGGAGTCATATATTTAATTCTCTGATGATTCCTTGATATCATATTATGACAATCTTGTAGGTCAAGATTTTAATCAATTCATTCATTTTTTGAAACCAAATACACGGAAGTTTCAACCTGACAGTAAAGGGTTCCCTATGGAGGTTTTTGATATTGAAGTCAAACTAGTGTTGAGCTACATTGCGAAGATTTTGGGAAAAGACGATGATAGTATAGTGGACAAGTCAATTTTTGGGATGTTTTCCACGATGATGAAGTCAGGAGTGTTGCTGGATATTCCATCCTATTGGCAAGAAGTTGTTAAATCTCAGCACATGAGCTTATCATTAATGGGTTCATTCAGGTTTCCCTCACTTATTGTTTACTTATTCTTATATCAAAATGTAGAAGAATTCATGCATATGTGGTTAAACATTATGGATATGAATAAGAGGAGACAATCAGTAATATTTTAGATAGATATACCAAGGAAAGGATAGAATGAGGGTGGTTTGTTTGATGTTGTTGGTCATTTTATGTATTCTACATATAAAGTTTTGAATGGAAGTTCTCGCTCGTGTTTTTTTCCCAAATCTCAAGAGTTCTAGCATTTGGGGGCAAGTTATAAATTTGGTGATTGGTTTGTTTTTTAAGATTATTCTGAAATTATACTTTATGGAGATAGTGTAGAACCTTATAGGCTTCATGTGTTTGTGCCTATGAGATATTTTCTCTATATTTTATTAGGAAAAGTATAAATTTTGACCAAATTCACTTTGTGCCTATGAAGAAGGGTCATATGTTCAAATTTCCAATGACTGTGGGTCCCTTTATAGTTAATATGAGACAAGCATTTGATGAAGTCACTCAGATGTTAGATGGAATGCACTTACTGTTAAGAGAGAAGTGGGTTTATGACCCTCACAGTGTCATTTCTAGTAGAAGAATTGATAATCGATATTCAACCTTCATTCATGAGAGAAGACCAGATCTTGAGAAAATGGCAAGTAAAGGTGTTGTGAGTTAAGTAAGTTCAAATGTTCTTATTATATCATAAAAATCAAATAAAAGTGGTAAAGAGGTAGTTGTTGATTCAGAGGATGAGTAACAGAGACCAGAGAAGAGAGCAAAGTTAAATGAAGAGTCTACAGATACTCAACATGATTTTTCATTACAGTTGGGAGATGAACAAAATGTCCTTGCTTCACCCTGGAGGCATGAGAGCACTCAGGATCAAGTGCATCTAATAAGACAAATGTTTTCCCGGACTTCAAAGAGAAATCAGAAGATGAAGGCAAGTATGGAAGCTCAAGTTAAGTATCAGATAGCTCCAGACCAAAAAATACATGTAACTGCAATGCATCTTCAAAAAGATCAATTAAAAATTTCCCTTTCACATCCTTCCGATATGCCAATTGGTTCTTCTAACAATTTCAATATTGTAAATTTGACTGTAGATGTGAAGAAAATCCCATTGCTAGATAAAGTGAATCTACACATGAAAACAGGTCAGTTGATTTTAAATGACCTAACAGAAACTAATGCAATGGCAATGAAGGAAGAGAATATGCTTGGAAAAGTGATAAAATAGTTGAAGTTAGAAAAATAAAATTCAAGGGCTTTGACAATTCATAACGAAGAGCTTAAAAAGATCATAGTGAAGATTGGAGTAGCTCCCAATGATAGGTCTGTTGTGCAGAAGATTCTGTAAAGTGCTAAATCATAGATATCTGTACTAAATAAAAAATTTAAATTACCTACAAGAGAACATTCCATCACAGTATAAGTTGCAGAGGTGGAAAATGAGAAAGAAAAAATTCTTCCGCAGCTCATGCAAAAGGAAGAAGAAGTCACGAAATTAAAGAAAATTGGATTGTCATTACAAATCCATATTGAAAATCATACTTGCACTTTTGTTTTTCCATCAGGTAGTGAAGATCCATCAAAAAAAATTTCCCAATTAACTACTAAATTGTAGATGGCAGAAAGAGATCGAAAAAGAGCACAAGCTGATTTAGAAACAACAACAAAGATTATAAAGGCCACTAAAGGAGAAGTCAGTAAATACAAAATGGATTGCCAAACTGTTGAGGCTGAGATTAAAAGACTCAAAGAAAATTTGAAGGGAAACATATCCTTAATACAAGCTAAGGATATCAACTGGAATGATATTATTGAAGGAATGAAAACCATCTGGGATTTTCTAACTATTATTACAGAAGGAAAGAAAATTATCAGGGAATGTTAAGAGGAAGTCATGACAGAAAAATAGAATAAAATCAATAGGAATATTTGGGCAAGGAAGTTCATTAATTTCAATGATTTTAAAATAGATCAGGAATTGGAACAAAATGAAATTAAAGAGAGAATTTTATATGAATTAGAAATTAACAAAATGATTGTAGGAAGTCTGCAGAAAAGAAGATGATTGAGTTAAAGGAAGTAGTTAGTCAATTTGATAAATTATTTGATAAAATGGCAAGAGAAGGTTTGTCATCATGTTGGGGGCTTGGACTTGGTCTTATATCATGGAATTCTTATGAGCCCTTGCTAGTTTTGGAAAAAATTAAGGTAGAGAGCACTGATGAGAAAACTCAGGTTCTTAAAGGAGCAACAGTGATCAATTTCCTTCAGAGATATTTTCAACTGTTATGGTTAGTGAAAACCCTATTTGTGGAAAGACCATCTTTCAAGAGAATCAGTGCTTTCAGATTGGAGTTTCGCAAGATGGTTCATTCACCAAAGACAAACATCAAAATATGGAAGAAGTGCAGAGCCTGGATGACAGATTTACCAAAGGATCCCTTGACTGCAAAGAAATATAAATAAACCAGTCAAGGAAATGTAGAAGCATCGTCATCAATCCATATTCAACATATAGATTAGGATTTTAATTTCATGACATTTTATCTTTTAAAGAGAGGATGTAATTGTAATAAGACATTTTTGAAGACATTTAATAGATATTCTACGACATCCTAAGTAGTTAAAGTAGTTAAAATCAGTTATAGCAGTTACAAACTGCTTTCTATTATATGTAATGAGATAGAGAAGAAAGAGAAGGGTTTCAAGTTTTTGACCTTCTAACTGTAATTTTTGTACTCAGATTTGAAATGATTAATGAATGAAAAGAAAGTTTCTGGCATTTTTTAATGTTTATATGCCTTCAAGTTTACATTCTATGTTTTCCATCTCTGAATAATATGAAGTAATGAAGCTGCAAGTCTCTTTTTACTTGTGTAATTAAGAGTTAAAACCCTTAATAGGCGCTCCTTCATTTTGACTGTTCCTTTTCTTATAACTCTTCTGGAGTTTCAGGCGATATATTATGTTGCATAACAACATATCAATTTGGACTTCTTTCTTATATTTTCTTCTAATCATTCCATTCTACATCAACAAATAACAACATTATGGAACATTCATTGTATTTGACCTTTGAGGGTTTAATGATAAATATTTGAGGGTGATTAAACAAAGACAAATATTTCTGTGACATAATTATATAAATGTCTTAAGCATTGATTCCTTATCACAACTAAGGGATTGTCTCTTAAGGTCCAACATTTTTTGGCCCTTTTGCCGGAGATGGAGAAGTGAAGTTTTTTTCCTAGGTTTGGTTCATAATTCCTCTGGTTGTGCAGAGAGGAGGAAATATTAAAGTTGTGTTTCCATTTTATAATTTTGGCTTATAAGAGACCACATACAAGGTTAGATACCTCTTAGCAGAAAGCTCCTATTCTCTCAAATCTAGAAAAGTTGTTTTCTAAAAAAGGCTAGAAATGAAGAACGCTTCTACACCTGATGCCACACTGCCTGTACCAGGTAGAAGTTCCCATACCCTTTCATCCAAGGATATTTCCTGGAAACTAATTTTTTGGGAACAAGAATCCTTTTCTTCGCCCATTGATTTCCAAGAACTAAGTTTACAAGAACAATATTTGGAGTTTGTTTCATTCAAATTTACAAAAACTCAACCTAATATAGTTGCCAGTTCTTCTGCTATTATTTATCAACCCCTTCCCATATCAGTTGTTTCACCTCATAGATCTACATCCACAACTGGTATAAAATCCCCACCTACTCAAGGAGCAGCTAATCAAGGCATAAACATGGCATCCCCTACTTTCTTGATGAGCAAATATGCACCATTAAATTTTTCGCAGCCAATGAATGTAATGCCTCAAGAATACCTTAAGTTGCTTCCTAGATTTACTGGTGAAGATGAAATAACTGCATAACAACACTTGCCTTTGTTTTTCACTTTTTCTAAGAATTTAAATGTTGAACATCTTAATGTAGTAATGAGACTTTTTCTACAGTCTCTAAATGGAGAGGCAAGAAAATGGTTTAAAGGAGTACCAAATGGCTCAATTAATGATTGGGGTGAATTAGAAAGACAATTCATCCAAAGATGGGATGAAAAGAGAGATCATGGTTATTCATTGACAGATTTTAATGCTATCAAGAAAAAATCTGATGAAAACATGAGTGATTTCATTAAAATATTTAACAAATTGTATAATATTTATCCTATAGAAATGAAACCCCCTCCTATTGGAGCAAGAGTTTTTTTTTCTGGGGCATTTGCATCAGATTTTAGTTTTATGTTGAGAGAGAAAAGATCTCCAACTCTTGAACAAATCCAAATTGATGCTTTGGAGATTGAAGCAAATATGACTGCTACTGGAAAAGCACAAGAAAAGCATTCAGTTGAAGATAAAGGTAAAGACAAGGAAGAGCCATGACAAAATCAAAGGATTAATGACATGACTAAGGTCATAAAATTCTTTTCAAACAAATTAGTGAAGATGGAATTGGATAATAATAAACCTGCACAAAAAAACAGAGGGGTTTTTAATCCCCAATTCAGAAATAAGCCCTTGCAGATATTGCAGAGGGAAAGAAGAGATCAGGACCAAGTTCAAGAACACTTATATATAGAAGAGTCGCCTTCACAGCCTGCTGATGATGATCAGAAAGAGGTTGAAGATCAAATCTCTATTGTTTATATGGAGGATGATGAAGAAGAAAAAAATGTGAAGAATAATGTATAGAGGCTGATGTATCATTTGACTAGGAGGAAATGGGTGATTATTGTAAGAAATTCACTGCTTTTATGCAAGAAGAATTGCATAAGAAGTATGAATTGGGATAAAAAAATATATTGAGAACTCAGGATTATTGATGAGGAGATCAAGTCCTTAATGGAAAAATTCTCAAAAAATTAGTTTCTCAGAAATGGTCCAAGCTAGATTGACAAGAAAGAGCTAGAAGAGACAATGCTATAGCCGTGAACGGCACTGAAAATCGATGTTGTATGAGAAATTTATTCAGCTTTTAAGTTTTCCAATTTCAGTAAAAAAATGGCCCGTTTGACTTTATAAAAACTTTTTATTTAAAAAAAAATATTCCACAGAATATTTTGGGAATATTCCATAGAATATTTTGCGGAATATTCTCGTGGCATCCAATCACAAGGTGCCACGTGGCCAGCTCGGAGGCCGCCATGTGGCCCCAAGGGTCAAAATGAATTTTTTTTACAAAATTATATGGGCGCAGGCAGGAGTCGACCCCAGGTCGGAGATGGAGCAACCGGGCAGCCCAACCGCATGGGCTACTAGTGGTTCTTATAAACCATTGGCGCGAACTTGTATTTGAAGTTTGTTTTTGGTTTGGGTGGGGCCCGAAAGGGGGCCAGCCCCTTTGCATATGATCCTATGGCTCGGTACCTTTGGCTTTAAGAAATAGGAATGCAACAAGTTTAAATGGACAGGCATATGGAGTGGAGTTCAATTAATAAACCGTTATATTATATGGTTTCAACCTTATCTATCTGATTTCAACTCAAGTTTGTCGTTGAATTGGCCGACGGGCATGGTCACATCACCCATGGCCCTTAACTTAAGCCCCCAATAACTGGTGGTGTTATGGCAGATTTCACCTATTCTGGTGGCCACCCCTAATTTTTTGGTGCTAACTGCAATTCCACCAGATTTGGTGGAGGGTTTCTAGCCCTAACTGGACAAAAACTTATTTTGACCATATCTGGAGCTGGGGAAGTCCAATTGGAACGAATTTTTTTTTTTTGGGGGGTATTGAACCATTCTGAAGCTGCCACCAGATTTGGTGGAGGGTTTCTAGCCCTAACTGGACAAAAACTTGTTTTGACCATATCTGGAGCTGGGGAAGTCCAATTGGAACGAATTTTTTGTTTTGTTTTGGGGGTATTGAAGCATGCTGAAGCTGCTAGGATAGTTTGTAGAGCCATCAGGGCAATATTTTAGTGATTTTATCAGCGAATATTCGTGTGGAGCCACCAGGGCTAAGGAAATGATCAGCTATATTGGGCTATGTTCATCTATTTGAGGTGAATGAATAGTCAATTTTTTACTATTTCCATCACTCTGATTCTGAATTTGCATCTATTTTAGACTTTTGAGGCTTTCTTCATGGTGTAATACTTATTTTTAGAATTAATGAAAGAGGGAAAAGCCTATTTGGAGGCTTTTGGACCCAGCAGAGGTAGCCCAAGAGAGGGGTGAACTGCTTTAAAAAATGCTTATTGTTATGTTGTGAATTCTTGCTACTTAATTCCAGAGTTTACTATATTAAACAGTAATTTTTAATAAGTCCCCTTTTCACAATGAGACTTATACAGTGATCAAAACACATTTGTTCCACTTCAAACCACATTACTTCCATTTCAGAATACTTGAACTTGCTTATTCACACATAAAAATTGGTTAATGAATACTTTGCAAACATAAAAAAATATTTTCATTGACAGATCGTTTTAGTGTTAATTTATATTTCTTTAGGAAGAGGCAGTAAGAGGGCCATAAGCTTCTGGTTTCATCCTTTCTAGTAAAGGTGAAATAACCAGTAAAAGCCCTATTGTCTATCTCTGTATAAGAAATATTTTGTTCACACATTTTAGATCAGATTGGTATCAGAGCTCTAGGTTTTTCTCAAGAGTTTGTGAATTTTGTGTAAGAAAATTGTGTTGTTCTACAAATTTGATGCTTACTGGGCTGAAATTGAAAAGAGGGGAAGGTCAGTTGGTTAGTGAACAAGACAATCCTCAACCAAGGAGGGCTAGGGTGCCATTATCTCCACCTTCCATTTCATCCTCATTAGCCTTAGAATCAGCCACAAACATGTCTTCAAGAGAAGGAGAATTACATGAGGAAATGGATCCCAAGGAAGAAGAAAGAGTCTTTAGAAAATCTTTCTTGGACATGACTGATATGGTTAGGATCCTCTATCAGGAAAGAAATGATAGGATTGCTGGAGAAGGGTCTAGAAACCAAAGAGAAGAAGGAGATTCTTCAGGAGGGAAGAAAGACAATGAAAAATCTAAGAAAGGGAATGGAGGAAATGGTGATCCACCATCTCCATCATCATCCTCTTCCTCCACATCATCCTCTTCAACTTCTGTTAATCAGTCACAGAAAACAAAAAAATCTCTTATAAATCCTTTGTTAAAGCTTGATCTGAAGTTTGAGTTGCCAATGTTTAATGGTGATGTGAATGCAGAAAAATTGGATAACTAGATTAGACAGCTAGAAGTCTCTCTAAGAATTCAGAAATTTCATGATGATGACAGAAAAATCCAATTAGCGTCTCTGATAATGGACGGAGTAGCTTTGGTTTGGTGGGAAGCCAAGGCCAGAGAAGAGATTAAAAATCATGGTAAGATAACTTTAACTTGGAATGAATTTTTTATTGCTATTAAGAAAAAATTTTATCCTCTTGCTCATATTCAGAAGGCAATCATGAATTGGAAAAATTTTAGGCAACTTAAGCGTCAAAATGTGCAAGATTATACCCAAGATTTTAGAAGGAAAGCACTTCTACTTGGGGTAGACTTACAAAGTCAAGACACCTTGTTAAAATACATAGGATTTTTGCACAATTACCTTCAACATACTATTCTAATGTTTAATCCTGCCAGCTTAGATGAAGTCTATGTCCAGGCTACACATTTATAAGCTAGAGGAAATAATACTTTTAATGAGGATAGTAATCTCAAAAACAAAGGAAAGAAAAGAGTTGCAAATTCAAGAAAAGAAAAAGGAAATTTCTTTTGCAAGAACTGTTCAAAGACAAGTCATGATGAAGATCACTGTTGGAAGCTTCATCTTGAACTAAAACCAGAAAAATACAAGAACAAAAACAAGACCAAAGAAAAAGAGAAAATTGTAGCAACAGTTGAGCAAGACTTAGGGTCAGACTTGGGAGATGAGAAAAAAATCATAGCCATGGTTTTAAAGAACATTAAGGGGAAAGAAGTGGTGCAAGACACAACTCCCAGTTCTAGCTCTTTGAATTGTCACAAAGACACTCATGAAGAAAAGAGGAGGATAGAGCTCTTCCATGTGAGGGTAATTTCAAAACATACCAAAATTGACACACTGTTTGACAGTGGGTCACAAGCTAATCTCATATCTAAAGACTTGGTCAAATAGCTTAAAATTAAGACCATTCCACATCCAAAGCCTTATCCACTTGGATGGATATGGAAGGATGCCAATTTGCAAGTTTCAAGGAAGTGAATATTGTGCTTTGGAATAACTGCACACTTTATTGACACAATTGAACTTGATGTGGTGCCGCTTGATATCTCAGGTATTGTTATGGGAAGTCCTTACTTATTTGACAGGAAGGCCATCTTTCATCGCCATAAAAACAAGTATCACTTGTTCAAAGATGGTAAAGAGTACATTGTGATAACACACAAGAAGAAGCTGGAATCATCTTTACTCCATGCAAGTCAATTGAAAAGACTGGTTAATGCAATCAAAGTCTAACTTTGTTGATGTTGAAATGACAAGATTTTGAGGATTCACCCTTTTATGATGTTTCTAATGATTTGTCTCAGTTTAATAACAGTTTTTCTTTGAAAGAAGATGATGTTATGTTGTGCAAATTACCTTTTTGGTCAGCCAATGCAGTGAATGAACTGTCAAAGCAAGCAGTGCAAGCAAGGAGGACACACCATTTAGCATGGGAAAAAGTTGGTTTCAGTATGGTCGAATTTGCCATGGGAACAGTTTGCAAGGTGGAAGTTATTTTAAGTCTTTTTGGAAGTTTTATCAGTATAGAAAAATTTTGTTTTCTGTAGATTACAATTGCTCTTCTGCAAATTTTAATCATTTGCATCATGACTCCGTCAATCTTAGCAATGGTTGATCAGTTGATTCCAGAGAGAGATTATCATTTTCTGAAAAGATCCATTTGATGAAATCGGGTAGATTTCAGTTATTCAAGGGTGGAAGAGTGGAGAATCAGTCTCCACATTATCAGTTTCACTAATCAAAGAGATTTTTGGGTCCAAAAGCTTCCCATTTGGGAGGTGTGATCAGGAGATCAAGTCCTTACTGGAAAAATGCTCAAAAAATTAGTTTCTCATAAATGGTCCAAACTAGATTGATAGGAAAGAGCTTGAAAAGACAATCCTGTAGCCGTGAATGGCACTGAAAACCAACATTGTATGAGAAAGTTTTTCAGCTTTGAAGTTTTCCAATTTCAGTAAAAAAATGGCCAGTTTGACTTTATAAAACTTTTTATTTAAAAAAAATATTCCATATAATATTCTAGGAATATTCCACAAAATATTCTGTGAAATATTCCTGTGGCATCCAATCACAGGGCCCGGAGGCCGCCATGTGGCCCCAAGGGTCAAACTGAATTTGTTTTACAAAATTATATGGGCGTAGGCAGGAGTCGACCCCAGGTTGGCGCTGGAGCAATCAGGTGGCCCAACTGCATGGGCTACTAGTGGTTCTTAAAAACCATTGGAGCGAACTTGTATTTGAAGTTTGTTTTTGGTTTGGACGGGGCCCGAAAGGGGGCCAGCCTCCTCTGCATACGATCCTATGGCTCGATACCTTGGGCTTTAAGAAATGGGTGCACAAAAATTTTAAATGGATGGGAATATGGAGTGGATTTCAATTAATAAACTGTTATATTATATGGTTTCAACCTTATCTATCCGCTTTTAACTCAAGTTTGCCGTTGAATTGGCCGACGGGCGCAGTCACATCACTCGTGGCCCTTAACTTAAGCCCCCGATAACTGGCGATGTTATGGTGGATTTCACCTATTCTAGTGGCCGCCCCTAATTTTTTGGTGCTAACTACAGTTCCACCAGATTTGGTGGAGGGTTTCTAGCCCTAGCTGGACAAAAACTTGTTTTGACCATATCTGGAGCTGGGGAAGTCCAATTGGAACAAATTTTCTTTTGTTTTGGGGGTATTGAAGCATTTAGAAGCCGTTGGAATAGGTTGCAGAGCCATCAGGGAAATCTTTCATTGATTTTATCAGTGAATTTTCTTGTGAAGCCACCAGGGCTAAGGGAATGATCAACTGTATTGGGCTATGTTCATCTATTTGAGGTGAATGAATAGTCAATTTTTTACTGTTTCCAACACTCTGATCCTAAATTTTCAGCTACTTTAGCCTTTTCAGGATCTCTTCATGGTGTAATACTTATTTTTAACATTAATGAAATAGGGAAAAGCCTATTTGGAGGCTTTTGGACCTAACAGAGGTTGCCCAAGAGAGGGGTGAATTTATTAAACAAATGATTACTGTTATGTTGTGCATTCTTACTGCTTAATTCCAGAGTTTACTATATTAAACAGTAATTTTTAATAAGTCCCCTTTGTACAATGAGACTTATACAGTGATCAAAACACATTTGTTCCACTTCAAACCACATTACTTCCATTGCAGAATACTTGAACTTGCTTATTCACACATAAAAATTGGTTAATGAATACTTTGCAAACAGAAACAAATAATTTCATTGACAGATCTTTTTAGTGTTTACTTTATATTTCTTTAGGCAGATCCAGTAAGAGGGCCAGAAGCTTTTGGTTTCATCCTTCCTAGTAAAGGTGAAATAACCAGTAAAAGCCCCTACTGTCTATCTCTGTATACGAAATATTTTATTCACACATTTTAGGTCAATTATGAGGAAAAATAACGAGAGTCATTTCCTTCTCCAATGGCAACTCCACAACCAAAGAACTCAGTAAAACAATTAGACAAAGGAAAAAAACCCATGAATTGAGTAAAATAAAACAAGAAGTAGCAAAATGAGGCTTCCCAAAGTAAGTCCATTGATTCAAATATTTTGGAGAAGATTGTTACTGTACTTGAGCAACGTGCTAATCCTAAAAGAAATCAAGAAGAATCTGAGAAAACTGTTAAACAAAATCAAACTTTCAGTTTGTCCAAAGAGTTATAAATGTTAAAATTCAAGTACCCTTGCTTGAGTTAGATAAGACACCTGGATATAAGAAAGAAATTGCAAAGTTTATTAATGTCTCTAAGTCTGATGATGTTGGTGATATTATGAATTTTCAATAAGAAAAACAAGTGGTCACCTTTTCTCGTCGTGTTGAAGAGGCAGATTCCTCTGTTCCTCCTTTTTATATATCAATGCTTCTACACGATTTCATTCTGCATAATTGTATGTTAGATTCTGGTGCATCACATAATCTTATGCCATTATTTGTGATGAAAGAACTAAATTTACAAATCACTAATCCCTATAGATACCTTTATTCATTTGATTCAAAGAGGGTGAAGTGTGTTTGGCTTATCAAAGACATGGTGGTTTCTTTGGCTCAAATTCCAGCCAAGAGTCTAATGATGGATGTAGTAGTTGCAGATATTCCTGCCAGATTTGGTATGTTGTTGTCTAGATCTTGGGGAGAAAATCTTGGAGATGTCTTAAAATTGGACTTCGCATATGACACCATTCCTGTCTTCAATGGGGAAGAGAGAAGATTATACAGAGAAACCAGATTTGTTAAGACTACCACAAAGAAGGATGCAAGTAATTCCGCTATCTATGGTCAAAAGAAGGAGGATCTCTCTTGTTTTATGCTACATGAAGATGTAGAATTTGTTGAATATTCACAGAAGTAACTCTCTTAAGCATGTGTACATAAGGATCTAAATTCAAATAAAATTTGGAAGTGTTCATTTGATGGTGCCTACTCAAAGGATGACACAAGAGCTAGGTTTTTATTCATATCTCCAGAAGGTAATCTTTTACCTTTTTATTTTAAGCTTGAATTTGAATCAAAAAATAATGTAGCTGAGTATGAAGCATTCATTTTAAGTCTTCAGATTGCTAAAAAAATGGGAATTCAATGTATTTCCATTTTTGGTGATTATGAGTTAATTATAAGACAGATTAAGAATTCATGCCAAACCAACTATACAAGATTAAGGTCTTATAGAAATGAAGTGTGAGACCCTATTGAAAATTATTTTGAAGCCTTGAATCTTCAATTTATTCCAAGAGAAGAAAACAAAATGGCAGATTCAATGGCAGTTGCAACTAGTACATTTAAGCCACCAATTAATCCAAGACTGAGATATGAGATTGAGTTGAGACATAGGCCTTCAATTCCTGATAATATAAAGCATTGGTAGATTTTTGAGGATGATGAGCAGATCAATCATTTTCGAATAATGATTGGAAATTTTGAAGATAGTGAAATAGATCAAGAAAGTAAACAAGCTGATAAGAATGATGTAGTCAAAAACCTGAAACACTCAATAGTTGATCAGAAGGTAATTTAGTTGAACTATAATACATTTCCCAAAGGTTTGGTTCCTCTTGAAATATTTTTTGATGCTAATGATGTAGCAGTGAACCAGAAGAGAGTATCTCAGGATGGAGAAATGGAGGACTATAATTTAGGAACTCATCAGGAGCCAAAAATGGTTAAGTCATTTAAAGGAGTTCCTAAGGATTACAAAGAAAGGTATTTTGATCTTTCCAAGAAATATATGGATGTGTTTACATGGTCATATGAAGATTTAGAGACATATGATTTAGATATTATTCAGCATAGAATACCACTGAAGGATGGGGTTAAGCCTCACAGGCAGAAGCTCAGGCAGATTAATCCACTGTTACTTGCCCCAATTGAAAAATAGGTGAAGAAAATGTTGCAAGCAAAAATCATAGTTCCACTTAGATACATAGTTTGGGTTTCAAATCTAGTTCCTCTTAGGAAGAAGAATTGAAAGATAATATTATGTTTTGATTTTAGGAACTTGAACAGAGCTTCCTTGAAGGATAATTATCCTTTGCCAAAGATGCATTATTTTTTGCAAAAAGTGACTATAGCTCATAGGTTATCCATTGTTGATGGTTTTGTTTGGGTACAATCAAGTAGCTATTGAAAATGAAGATCAGAAGAAAACAACTTTTACCACACCTTGGGGAACATTCATGTATGCCAGAATGCCATTCGGTCTCATGAATGCAGGGGCCACTTTCCAGAGGGAAATGGATATAGCATTTGTGGGTGACAAATTTGTATTCATATATTTGGATGATGTGACCATTTTTCAAATTATGATGATGAGCACTTGAAGCATCTGTAGAAGGCTTTCCTAAAATGCAAGAAGTTTTGGTTATCATTGAATCCTAAGAAACCTTTGTTTTCTTTGTAGGAAGGTAAGTTTCTAGGACATATAGTTTCAAATCAGGGGGTAAAATTTGATCCAGCAAGAGTTGAGGCTATACAAACAATCCCATTGCCTAGAAGTAAAAAATATTTTCAAATGTTTCTAGTGAAGATTAATTTTGTGAGAAGATTTGTCCCAAATTATACTGAGATTGTCAGGAACATAGTTACATATATGTTGAAGAAAAATGCTGAAGTGAAATGGGATAAAGATGCAAGAGAATAATTTGCTAGAATTAAAGAGGCTCTTCAAGAAGTTCCAGTACTGATCAGTCCAGATTATCAAAATCCTTTCCAAATCTTTTCATTTGCATCACCTTCAACCATTGCTGTTGTGTTGCTACAGAAGAATGAAGAGGGAAATAAGAAACCTATAACATTTTTCAGTAAATTTCTGAGACATGTAGAACTCAAATACAATATCTTGGAGAAGTAGGTATATTCTTTAGTTAAATCATTAAAAGCTTTCACGACTTATGTACTTCATTCTCAAATAGTAACATACGTACCTAATTTAGCTGTAAAAGATGTGATAGTTCAAAGTGATGTGGAGGGGAAAAGAGGAAAATGGATTGCCAAAATCCAAGAATATGATTTATATATTAAGGCTACTAAGTTGGTGAAAGGACAAGGATTGGAAAAATTGTTGACATAATCTAATTTCCAAGCTCTGGGAATCAATCTCCTTGCACCTTCGGATGAAGTAGTTGAGGAAACAAATTAGATTAGCACAAAGTCAGAAATCAAATATAAATTTCCTTGCTTAGATTGGTATAATGATATTATTCACTATTTGTGTTTTTTCTCTTGTCCTCCCTCAATCAACAGAATAAAGTACAGAGCTCTTAAACTTAAATCTAAACCTTATTTTATAATTGATGCTAAATTATATTGGAAATATCATGCTGGTGTTTTGTTTCTATGTTTGAAAAAAGGAGAACCAATGGAAGTTATCAAAGAATACCCTGAATGTTTGTGTGGGGGTCATTATAGCTGGAATGTCACTGCTCATAAAATCCTCAAATTAGGTATTTATTGGCCTTCCTTTTGCTGATGTATACAGAGTGGTTAGAAGTTGCTAGGAATGCCAATTGTTTGCAAAGAAGATATGGTTAGCTCCTTTACCTCTTCTCCCTGTTTTTGTTGAAGAAACCTTTAGACAATGGGGATTGGATTTCATTGGAGAAAAAAATCCACCATCAAGTGGGTAGTTCAAGTGGATTCTAACTGCCACTGATTATTTTACAAAGTTGGTGGAATCAATACCTACCAAAAAATAAAATGATCTGGTAGTAACGAAGTTTCTAGAAGATAACCTCTTTAGAAAATTTGGATGTCCAGTGAAGATTGTAACAGACAATGCTCAAGTATCCAATTCACTCAAATTCATTAATTTTTGTCAAATATATAAATTGATCATGTCCCATTCTACAACATAACATCCTTAAGGGAATGGACTTGTTGAATCCTCCAACAAGACATTGGTGAAGATGTTGAAGAAAACAATTAATGACAATCAAAAGAATTGGGATTCAAAGTTGATATTTTCTCTTTGGGTAGTGAGAATGACTACTAGAATATCTATTGGTAAGTCTCCTTATGAGTTAGTATATGGTAGTCAATATTTGTTTCCCACTCAGATAGCTAGACCAGTAATTTATTTTCTTCAAGAAGCAGAAGAAGAACCTAATGAATTGATAAGAAGCCTAAATAAGTTAATAGAATTGAGTGAGAGTAGGAATAAAGTCAGGAAAAAATTGTTCACATATCAGGAGAGAATGAAGTCCTTATTTGATAGAAAGGAAAAGTATATTCTATTCCAAACTAGAGATTTAGTACTAAGATGGGATACTAGAAGATAAGAAAAAGGAAAGCATGGTAATTTTGATCCTCTATAGTATGGCCCATACAGGATTATTGAAGCCATATTAAATAACACTTTTATGCTGGAGAATCTTGATGGAGAAATAGTAGAATTTCTTTTGAATGGGCAGTATTTAAAGCACTATTTCCAGCATTGAAGAGTGACGATTGACCATTGTACATAATCGGTTTTCTTCATTGTACATTTTTCATCAAACAATATTTGACTCCATGCTCGAGGTGAAGGCACTAATCTGTAGGTTCTTAGCGTTTTGTGGCAAAAAACACTATCCCTAGGTGGAGCCAGATGTTGTGGATCACTTGCAATATCCTTTTATTTTAATTTTGAAAAATACATAAAAATAGAAAACTACTAAAAACATATGTTAGAGTATTAAAGTTCATATACTTTAGCATAAAAATATTTCTGCTCATTATATTAAAGCTAAAAGTTGAAATAATTTTAGGCTTTATGAAGGTGGATCCCAATTCAAAGTTTAAATATCAATTACTTTATTGAGTGGGGTTCGATGATTTATTAAGCACTGAGCAAAGGGCTCAACCCGTGGGCACTTCTAGCACGTGTGTTAACACAGAGGGTGCCTCCACAGTTGACTGTGTTGACTGCAAGAGTAACCTAGATGAATGGTTGAGATTGACTGCAGGGGCATAGGCCAAATGAATCCTCCATACCTTGAGGTCCCCCACAGTGACGTTTGTAGCCAAGTTGGTTACAAATGTCATCCATGTCAGGATTTCTTAACGGTCTATTGGCGCGTCTTATCAACACTTAAGTTCAAAGCCATGCCACCTATTTAAGTGAAATTCTCATTCTTTCTGAAATTATCATAGGTTAGTTGGTGTTTGAAGTTTTTCTGTGCTGCGAATGTTTTTAGTTTTCTGTCACCCTGTAAATTGTCTACCATCCCTAAGTTAAAATATGGCTAAATTCTCATCCCTGTCAGGTTCTGCTAGTCACATATCTCTCATAGATACCGAGAGGGATATCCAAGATACATATTTCTCCCTTTACCACCTTTCTTTTTACTAGCAAGTCTGCCTAAATGATAAGAATTCTGCAATTTACACCGCCATAGAAATAACTAGTGTGTTGTCTGCATGTATCCCGAACTATCATCTTTTTCCCAAATTTATCCATTGGCTAGTGTCTGTTATATACCCTGTGAAATGTTTTGTAATGAATTGTAAAGTGGAGAACGTTTTGCAAGTGTTGTCTTAGTTAATTTTCCAAGCCCTTTGTTTCCCTGAGTTGGAGTCATATATCCAATTCTCTGATGATTCCTTGATAGTGTATTATGAAAATCTTGTAGGTCAATATTTTAATCAATTCATTCATTTTCTGAAGCCAAATACATGGTAGTTTGAACCTGATAGTAAAGATATCCCTATGGAGGTTTTTGATATTGAATTCAAACCAGTGCTGAGCTGCATTGCAATTTTTTTGGGAAAAGACGACGACAGTACAATGGACAAGTCAATTTTGGGGGTGTTCGCCATGATGATGAAGCCATGAGTGGTGCTGGATATTTCATCCTATTGGCAAGAATTTTTTAACTCTCAGCTCATGAGCTTATCATTAACGGGTTCATTCAGTTTTCCCTCACTTATCTTTTACTTATTCTTATATCAAAATGTAGAAGAATTCATGCATCTTGGGTTAAACATTATGGATATGAATAAGAGGAGACAATCAATAATATTTTGTACATATATAGTGAGAAAATAACATAATGAGGGTGGTTTTCTTGACTTTTCTGGTCAATTTATGTCTTCTGCATATAAAGTTTTGAATGCAAGTTCTCCCCCCTATTTTTTGCCCAAAGCTAAAGAGTTCTTGCATTTGGGGGCAAGTTGTAAATTTGGTGATTGGTTTGTTTTTGAAGATTATTCTGAAATTAGATTTTATGAAGCTAGTGTAAAACCTTATAGGATTCTTTTGTTTGTCCCTATGAGATTATTTTCTTTGGTCTTTATTAGGAAAATTCTAAATGTTGACCAAATTCACTTTGTGCCTATGAAGAAGGGTCATATGTTCAAATTGCCAAGTATTGTGGGTCCCTTTATAGTCAATATGAGACAAGCATTTGATTAAGTCACTCAGATCCTAGATGGAATGCACTTACTATTAGGAGAGAAGTGGGGTTATGACCCTCATAGTGTCATTTGTAGTAGAAGATTTGATAATCGATATTCAACCTTCATTCACGAGAGCAGACCAGATCTTGAAAAAATGGCAAGTAAAGTTGTTGTGATTTAAGTAATTTAAAATGTTGAAACTCTTGTTATATTAGAAAAATAAAATAAAAGAGGTAAAGAGGCAGTTGTTGATTCAGAGGACGAGGAATGGAGACCTCAGAAGAGAGCAAAGTTAAATGAAGAGACTATAGATACTCAACCTAGTTTTTCATTACAGTTGGGAGATGAAAAAAATGTCCTTCTTCACCCTGGAGACATGAGAACACTCAGGATCAAGTGCCTCTAATTAAACAAATGTTTGCCCATATTTCAGAGAGAAATAGGAAGATGAAAGCAAGTATGGAAGCTCAAGCTGATTACAAGATAGCTCCAGACCAAACAAGACTTCTAACTAAAATGGATCTTGAAAAAGATCAATTCAAAATTTCCCTTTCACATCCTTTCGATATGTCAATTGGTTATTCTAAAAATTTCTATACTATAAATCTGACTGTAGACGTGAAGAAAATCCCATTGCTGGATAAAGTGAATCTACACATGAAAACAGGTCAGCTGATTGTAAATGACCTAACAGAAACTAATGCAATGGCAATGAAGGCAGAGAATGTGCTTGGAAATGTGATAAATCAGTTGAAGTTAGAAAACGACAATTCAAGGGTTTTGACAATTCAGACCGAAGAGCTTAAAAATATCATAGTGAAGATTGGAGTAGATCCGATGATAGGTCTATTGTGCAGAAGCTTATGCAAAGTGCTGAATCAGAGATATTTGTACTAAATAAAAAATTGAAACTACCTACAGGAGAACATTCCATGGCAGTAGAAGTTGCAGAGGTGGAAAATGAAAAAGAAAAAATTCTTCAGCATCTCATGCAAAAGGAAGAAGAAGTCACTAAATTAAAGAAAATTTCACTGTCAATACAAAGCCATATTGAAAATCATACTTGAACTTCTTCTTTTTTTCCATCAGGTAGTGAAGATCCATCACCACAAATTTCTCAATTAACTACTGAATTGCAGATGACAGAAAGAGATTGAAAAAGAGCACAAGCTAATTTAGAAATAGCAACAAATATTATAAAGGCCACTGAAGGAGAAGTTAGTAAATACAAAATGGACTGCCAAACTATTTCGGCTGAGATTAAAAGTCTAAAAGAAAAATTGAAGGGAGATATATCCTTAATACAAGCTAAGGATATCATTTGGAATGATATTATTGAAGGATTGAAAACGATCTGGGATTTTCTGACTGTTATTGCAGAAGAAAAAGACCTTATCAGGGAATTTTAAGAGAAATTCATGACAAACAAACATAAGACAATCAATAGGGATATTTGGGAAAGGAGGTTCATTAATTTTATTGATTCTAAAACAGATCAAGAATTGGAAGAAAATGAAATTAAAGAAAAAAATTTATATGCAGTAGAAATTAACAAAATTATTGTCAAAAATGATTGTAGGAAGTCTACAGAAAAGAAGCTAATTGACTTAAAGGAAGTAGTGAGTCAGTTTGATAAATTATTTGATAAAATAGCAAGAGCAGGTTTGCCATCATGTTGGGGGCTTGGACATGGTATTATGTCATGGAATTCTTATGAGCCCTTTCTATTTTTGGAGAAAATTAAGGTAGACAACACTCATGAGAAAACTCAGGTTCTTAAAGGAGCAATAGTGATCAATTTCCTTTAGTGACATTTTCAACTGTTGTGGTTAGTGAAAACCCTGCTTGTGGAAAGACCATCTTTCTACAAAATCACTACTTTCAGATTGGAGTTTCACAAGATGGTTCATTCACCAAAGACAAACATCGAAATATGGAAGAAGTGCAGAGCCTGGATGACAGATTTACCAGGATCCCTCAACTACAAAGAAAGATAAATCAACCAGTCAAGGAAATGTAGTAGCATCGTCATCAATCCATATTGAACATACAGATTACGATTTTAATTTCATGCTATTTCCTCTTTTAAAGAGAAGATGTAATTGTAATAAGACATATTTGAAGACATTTAATATATGGTCTATGACATCATAAGTATTTAAAGTAGTTAAGATCAGTTATAGTAGTTACAAACTACTTTCTAGTGTATTTAATGAGATAGAGAATAAATAGAAGGGTTCTGAGTTTTGGACCTTCATACTGCAATTTTTGTACTCCTATTTCATATGATAAATCAATGAAAATGAATTTTCTATCATTTTTTAATGTTGATATGTCTTCAAGTTTACATTCTGTGTTTTCCATCTTTGAATAAGATTAATTAATGAAGTTTCAAGTCTCTTTTTACTTGTGTAATTAAGAGTTAAAACCCTTAATAGGCGCTCCTTGATTTTGACTATTCCTTTTCTTATAACTCTTCTGGAGTTTGAGGTGATATATTTTGTATAACAACATATTAGTTTGAAATTCTTTATTATATTTTCTTCTGATCATTCCATTCTACACCAACAAATAGCAACATTATGTAACATTCATTGTATTTCATGTTTGAGGGTTTAATGATAAATATTTGAGGGTGATTAAACAAAGAAAAATATTTCTATGACATAATTATATAAATGTCTTAAGCACTGATTCGTTATCATAGCTAAGGGATTGTCTCTTAAGGTACAACACCTAGTCCAGCAGAAAAACCCTAAATCTTTCAAAACCCTAGAGCTGAGCTATCTAGCCTAAAATACACTCTTGTACTATTCAAATCCTTGGTTGTGGTTTTCACAGAGAGAGCCCTTTATGGTTTGATAGGGCTGGCTACCGAACTAAAATCTTGGTTTGAGGTTACCTCCATTGATATCCTTTCAACTTTGGGACATTGTGGAGGCCAACATTTACAGTGTCATTTCTAGAGAGAGAAGTGAAATATCTTCTTTGGGTGTATTATTACATTTTCTTTAGATTCTAGGTCTATTGGTAACATGATCTCGTTTCCAAGAAGGTTAAAATTTATGATCCCTTTTTCGGGGAGTGAAGTGACATATCTTACCTAGGTGTATTATTACATTTTCATTGGATTCTAGGAATGTGGGTGAGAGGACCTCATTTCCAAGAAGGCTAATTCAAGTTGTAGAGAGCCAAAGTGTAGAAACAAGTCAACATTGGCTCCTAAAATGCATACAATTGAATCTAGATCCACGTCCACCATCTCTCGTTGAATATCTGGAAAAATTCATAAGAAAATAAAGACCTCAACATTCAGATATTCAGTCAAGTACATACACTTTGGTAAGGTATACATCTCTAACTTCAGACGTGATTTCACTTGAAGATACTCCTTTTGATCTGAAGTTTGAGTTATCACTATTTAGATCGAAATATAAAACATGTATGTCTGAAATTGTATTTGATCCTTTAAGGTTATCTGAAATAACATCTCTTTTTGAAATTCTTTTTGACCCTTTAAAGCTTGAAACATGTTTCTCATCCATAGAATCCTATTTAGAAGAAGATTTTGATAGGAAGGTTTGGAATGAGTTTGACAAGCTTTAAAAACTCAAAAAAAATATTCAATATACCTTCGAGAAGGATTTCATACAATATCAGTAGGAGATCTTTTCTATTGATCCTCTTTCTGCTTCATCTATTCACACTACTGTTGCATCCCCTCATACTATTCTTTCTTAATCATCTACTCTTCCCATTAAAAAACCACCGCCCATACCATCACTTCCTATTGTGACTACAAGCTTACCTCTTAGAACAACTATGCTCATATTTTATCCATTAGATTTGTCAGGAAAACTCACTTATTTACCTCATAACTATGGAAAAATGCTACATATTTTTTATGGAGCCACCAAGGTTATAGCTAGGAAACACATTGATAAAATCAAAAATTTCATAGAATTAGAAGAGGTAGATAATGATGATGTGAAGATGAGAAGTATTGCTCAAAGTTTCTCAGGAGAAGTGAAAAAGTGATTTTGAGCTATAGGACCGCATTCAGTGCCATATTCACAGTAATTAACAGATCTTTTCCTTGTTAAGTGGGAGGAAAATAAAATTCCTCTCGAGATATTTACCGAGTATAACTCATTTAAAATACAACCTAATGAATGTGTCCAACAATATACTACTTGTTTCAATAAGGTGTACAATTCCATTCATGCCAATATCAACGATCTACATGATTTTTCCTTGTTGCACTCTCCAGATGCCTTTAATCCTGATATGGCATATCAGCTTAGAGAAAGAAACCCCGCCTTGTTGGAGGAAATTTAGAGAAATTTGGTCAGCGTTGAAGCCAATCTATTGATTAAGAAATAAAAAGCTAAAGTTAAAAATAGAGCTACAATTAAGAAAGAGCCAGCATCCTCATCTGGAGAAAAGTTGGATAGTTTGATTAGAACTATGGAAAATATGATAGACAAAATTTCCATTTTATAAATGCAGTCAGACAATCAAGTTTGGAATCCCAATTTCCAAGGACTGGAGAAGCAACCTTAGTTTAGGATTAAGCAGAGAGAGAAGAGAGTTCTAGGTCAACAAGCTCCATAATAATTTTGCACTCCATTGTAACAGAACTATGCCCAAGGACCTAAAGATGAAGACGATATTTTTGAAGAGAACCATTTATTTTCAAAAGCTCATGGACCTATCTTCCTTACAAAATATGATGATTATATCGAGGAAATATATGTTCCGAATGACAAAGAATATGTACCTTCAAATGATGATGGCTTGGTATTCCAATTTGAAGGCTATCAAAGGGGGTACCTAAATTCTCTCAGCTCAACGCAAATATAGTACAGTTTAAGAAAATGATATGTTCCTATTACTTCTACTCAAAAGAGGATAGCTTAGCAAAAATATACTCATCCCAAACAAACTTCCCAAGCTAGTCCAAAAAAGGAGAAGGTGCCTGCTACCATAAATTAGAGCAAGAACACTGAGCTATATACAAGTACATCAAATAATGATAAGGAAGTACAAAGGAACGAGTCTTTAGCAAAATATTAGCCTGAAAAGCGTGATACCATTGTAAAATAGGTAGAGAAACAATCTAACTTGTTTAGCTTAGAGAGTGAAATTTCTAAGTTAAAATTTTCTATTCCCCTAACTGAGCTTGTAAAGAATGATAGATACAAATTTCATGTTGCGAGGATGTTGAAAGTAGATAAGATGGAAAACTGGTCAATGTCAGTAATGACCATCTTGAACTTCTATTGGGACCATTTGTGGATGGAAATATTGAAGATACTGAAGTCCCCCCCCCCCCCCCCCGCCTTTTATATCAAGTTGAGGATTCATGATTATATTTTCCATAATGCCATGTTGGATTCTGGGGTCTCACAAAATTTAATATGGAATTCCATCATGGATAAGTTGGGGTTGGATATAACCCAACCCTATCATGACCTCTATTCTTTTGATTTTGGTAGAATTAGATGCCTTGGTCTTATCAAAGACTTAGTTGTCTCTTGGATTAGATTCCCGCAAAAAATGTGTTGATGGATGTTGTAGTCGCTGCCATAACTCCAAGGTATGGCATGCTTCTTTCATGGTCTCGGGGAGCCAAATTAAGGGGTACTCTACAAATTCATTTTTCGTATGCTACAATTCCAGTATTTGGTCAACATAGAAAGCTATATTGAGAAGTGAAAATGAAAAACATTATCACTAGCAAAGATAAACCAAAATATCACCCAATTTACTCTATATATATTGATTTAGAGTCCTTCATAGAATGTTTCTTGACTGATAATTCCTAATATTTCTTTTATATAATTATATAGATACTTGAATGTATGATTATTGCTTCTCACTTCACTAATACCCTTATGGTTAGTCTTTTTTTTTTTATATTGACATGTTGGCAGTCCTATGTATCATATTTCCAATTAGCATTTAGGGTTTGGTACAAATTTTGGGATTCAACAGTTAGAATGGCTAGAAAATTTGAGTCCATATTATTTAAATACAACATGTATTTAGCAATATTTTTTATAGTGAGAATACTGGATGGATTTAGCCTTAGCTAAAAAAAAAACATTTTGTAATAATCAAAAGACTATTTGGAATTTTGTAATTGTAGATTTAGAAAAAACAAAATGAGTACATTGAAAAATAACTAAAATCAGTTGGCTCATAACCATATCTATTAGGCCTTATTAGTTCAAAAAGTCTTGTTTTCGAATTCCAGTTTTTCACCATCTTTTACAAGAGAATTTGTGGAAGATGTAGAATAAATGGTTGACTCGAACTACTCAGCAAAGTGGACAACCCTTTTAAATTAGGATTTGTATAAATGTCATAAAATATCCAATATACCTTCACATTTTCATGGTTACCAAGATTTGTGGTAGTGAGCTAGACTTATGGTGCATGCTTGATTTCCAAATACTCTGAAAGAAGAAACATTGGGCTTAAAATTTTTCCAAGATTTCTTGGATTCATATTAAACACATCCCTATGAGGCATGTGATTATGAATGTAATTTGCATAATTCATTGTTTTAGCCTGTAAATAAGGGGTTGTGTTATTGCAGTTGGCCACTCTTTCAATGACTATTTCTTTTTTAACAATGTCCTTATGCTAAAGGGTGTACACATTCATGTTGAGTACCATATTTTTCACAAAATATTTGAATTCATGACTATCATAATCCCGCCATTTTTCTTGACATTTTCTTCATAGTAAGGGATAATTGATGCTTTGTAAAATCCTTAAAGGTATTAAAAGGAAAAAATGCCTCACTTTTGTACTTAAGAAATTATAGCCAAGAGAGACATAAGTCATCACTAAAGGTGAGTGCATACTTATCCCTTGAAACTGAATGAGTCGGAAATGGGAGCGATCACTATGCACCATATTACAACATTTGATAGCACACACAACCTTAACTTTTGGAAAATGATATTCATGTAGGAAACTTTAGGAATACCAAGCACCAAATTTGGTGGTATTGACTGTTGCAGATACCTATAATTCATGTATAAATATTTTATGTAAAAATATACTCAATAAATCAACATGTGGAATAAAGTAGGAACCTAAAGAGGGCTCAAAACCAATGAATGTGTATAACCAAGAAATATGATCAAGTCTTCCAAAAAAACAACAAATGTTTAATTTGTATTTCTTTAATGACCACATCATGAAGAGAAAAGTTAAAGCTCTATTGACTTCCCATCACCAAAGTGACAAATCTAATAAATAGAGAGAAGATTGGTAGAAGTTTTAAGAGTAATGTAATATCCCAAAGCTTAAACATTTTGACTGACTTAGCACACTATAGTTTTCCAATTAATATAATCCTTAAAAAAAATGAGAACACATAAGGGATATGGAAAATAAGCTACTTTATTTAATTAATTAATAAAAATATCACATGCCAGAATAACTAATACAAGAAACTATAGATTTGAGGCTTCTGCGATGAGCATTTTGTGTAAAGAAGTTTTCCGGTTTAATCACATCCATTCTTGTTGAATGGATGCGATTAAACCGGAAAACTTCTCTACACATAATACAAGAAACCCTTGCCAATGGCATGCAAGGCTGCTAATAAAATGAGAAATAACATGATTGAAACACAATCATAGACCCTCCATGGATCCACCAGAAAAATTACTCCCATGTGGTTTTCATCCCTAGGATCAAATTAGAACTGACCTTGCTAATTTCTCAACAAAGGAAAAATAGATAAATAACTTCGGATGATCTCAATGCATAGCTCCTATCCCATTTTATCGGCTTTATGTACTCTATAGAAACATTATTTTATTATTTCCCCCCAAAAAATGGAGAATAACGTGGGTGAATACCTGATGGGTAGATTCTGTCCATTTTGACCATGTCTAGAAAATGGATTATTACAAATCCTCCTGCCCAAAGAGTGTTTTCCCTCAAGAAATACACTGCTATCCACAACATAAGCATATGTACACTGATATTTGGATCCGATACAACCGAGTGTGTTATTCCATGCCTCCATGCTAAATTAACCTGAATGGATTCTTCGATTCCTGGATCCCAAACAATCCTCTAGTCAATCTTTCCCTTGATAAATTCACCTGGATCGCAAACAATACTTTGTTCAATCTCTCCCCTAATGGATTCTCCTATGTCCCAACACCACCTAAGTCTTGGGACCTGTGGGTTATCACACCCTCTCAAAAATCCATCATTTTCCATGCTTAAGGGCCCAAGCTAAAATAATCCCTTTGCTAATAGTATCCCATCAATAGAGTTCCAGGTCATAATCTCTCATTAATCCATCTCATGGAAATGATATAATGCATTAATTCCTACACATGGAATAATTCTACTATCCTTATGTTGCCTGATGCTCAACTTATGTTTCTCCACTCAGTCACCTAACATGATCCATTTGTAGAGCTTTTCTTTGCTATCCTCAATGTATGAAGGTGGGTTGGTAGTGTTGCAAGTCATATATATGTACTCATGTAGAGGTTTTACCTAGAACTCACGAATGTACTCTTCATTCTACCTTGTGAGGGGCTTGAGTCGTTCCTCAACACTAGACATCTTGGACGTTGACTCAACACATACTCCTATGAGCTCCTCAATTTTCCTATTCTCCTATAATAAAATGTGTCAGACTTTCCAAACCCTGTACTTCAACATCATAAGATATGTATTTAAATGAATTATATTTTCTCGAAGGCCTTCTACTAGAAGTTATGGTGCCTTGTTGAATGTCTCTATACCTATCTGCACCGGATGCCCAACTACCATAACTTCAACTTGAGCCTTTGATTGGATCTCCGGGAATGGTTCTATATTCCCATTATGTATGTCATTTTTCTTATCATGCTCATGATGTTGGTTTATTACTACCGAATCCTCATTTTACTCCCCTTGAACCTTCTTCCTAGCCTTCTCCACATGTGGGGATAATTTTCCCACCCTCTCTAGCTGTCAAACATGGAGGTACTAGTGGACTGTCATCTACACCTGATTTCCCTTACTCTTTATGAATTTTCTCCTAGACACCTATAGACTCACCTACCACATCATTAGGAAGAATTTCCTCCTTCCTTTCCCCATGTACATTTTCAAGCTAATTTATTATCATCGGCTTGTCGTGAAAGTTTCTTTGAAAGCATTGGTCTTGTTTCTAACCATCTATACTTGACTTCTTAGATCTTTCATAGGTTATATTCTGAAAATAGGTGAACCCATTATGGATGAATCCCCATGATCTACAAAAGTGTCTAATTGTTTTGCCCTTGTTGACTCCTTATGACTTAGACATGAATGGTTAAGGGGATAAGGTCCCTTGTAGATAAAGCATAGTCCTGTCCTCCTTAGTTCATTCTTGCTACAGATTGTGTTCTTGCTTCCTCCATCAATCCTTATCAACTCTTTCCTAGTCAACACCCTTCTGAGCAATTTCTGTTTTTCCTGACCTACTTCTCTACTAGATCATAGGAAGTTGGTGATCCCCATGGTTCCTTCCTCCAAATGGTTAATATTTTGGATCTTATTATCTTGAAAATGTTAGCATATCCTTCTAAGTATAGAGACACGATATTTTTCATGTTTTTTTTTCAATTATTCTGGATGAAATGTTGTAATTTTGGTGTAAAATCATTGTAGTAACTGAAATATTAAGTCGTTAGATTACAAATTTAGCATAAAGGTAGCAACGATGAACTTGACCATGAGTTTTAAAATTATACACTGCTTCTGAAAGGTAGGAAGCATGAAGCATAACGGTATTCAACGCTCGAAGGTTTTCTACTATCAGTTGCAGTATATATGTCATGAGATCATTATTATAGGGCATTAGTGGCGAAGTTCGAGCCGTGACCATGCTAAGACAAGAAGAAAATGTGAGCCTGGCCTATTCACAAGGATGTTTCCAAAGTGTGGGTTGGATTAATGCAAGCATAGATGGCTTCAGAGCCCAACTCAGTTTCTACCATTCTTGTTTCCCAACCTGGGACATACATGTGTCTAATTCCTCCAAATTTTGAAGTTCTATTTCTGATTTTGTTTGTTGCAATTCATATCCAAGTGTGAAGAGTTTAGCCCCTCTTCCCTGTCCTTCCTTCACTTCCCATGGGAGCTTCTGCTGCAGAATGACATAGAATATTTTTTAGAAAGCTTTGTTTCTTTCACCATTATTCTGGTCTAAGGTGGTACTGCTACGTAAAGGACCATATATTCTCACTATTTCATCAAGAAGTGTTTGGGTGTATTCCAAGGTTTCTTCAAACAATCCATCTTCTCCCATACCCAAGCAATAAAATATGGAAGGATACAATAATATTTCATGTGGAGATTATATCAACATTCTAAATAACTTCAACAAATCTTACCCAATGTTGCCCCCTTTAGAAGCCCCCCCCCCCTTTTTATATAAACAATCCCTGAACCAAACTCAACTCTTATTTTCCTTCCTTCCTTCCTTCCTTCACTTCTTTTTTTTTTAATTATCTCTCTTCTCTTATAAACTAAAAGTAGATATTGCCTTACCTTCTAACCATGTTGGCGCATAATGCTCTTCGCGTCAAACTCAAACACCCTCTCTTTCCACTTTCTGAGTGACTTCACAATGAGTACTCGGCCTCAACTTTGTGCTTTATCACCTATCTCCTATGATTTCGATGGAAATTTTATTTTAAGTACATAATGAATGGCATATTTAATTCACTACGCACTTGGTCACATGGTATGCACTCCAATCTCCTATGTAAGACAAATTCTTTCCAAATGGACCAGTTGTGCCCACGATTCCTTGCTCTCGCTGGATTTTAGTTCTTCATGCTCTGTGGAAGTACCCTCGTTATTAGTCAATGAGTATGTCAACTAATGCTATTGGTGTTCTCTGCCTTTAGTTCTCACCCAATAACAATTATATTTTGAAATATATCACAATATGCCCTTTTAGCCATGAAGACTATTAGTGTATGGAAATTGTGCTCATCACCAGTGGTAAAATATGATCTTATAAGGTTTTTTTAGGGTCTTATGTCAATTTTTTATGATTTCAATAGGTCTTCAAATAAAAATTTGGTCATTGGCTAGTGTGTCTAGGTGTGTTACTACTCCTTTCAAAAGTCATGTTTTGGTTATTTCCATCACTCATTTTAAGGAGTCGCCAACTAAAAAACCTCTCCATCACCATCTTAGTCACATATCCATGGTCATGATTCTACTCATTGCATGTAGCGTTACCATTAGGGTTAGGGTCAAAATCATAAAAAAAATAAGCCATTTCACCATTGAATTCAACATTGAACGAGTAGTAATATTGAAAAATGTTCAATAAAGGTTTTAAAGTGTAATTTAATTTCAATAATTAATGTAATAAGTTTCTCAAAGGTTTTAAAGTTGCAAAGTTTCAAAACAAAAGTGAAAATACTTGGTGGGGCCACTTAACCACCAAAGGTGAAATTGATTTCCAAAGCTAAAAAAGACTAAATGAGCCTCTCATTTTCTCATTTCATCTTCAATAAATCTCTCTCAACTAAGAAAACTCACTCTCACCCTCATAAAATAATTTTTTTTTCCCAAGAGTGTCATCTCTCCTCAGTGTTGTGCTTCTATTGTGCATTCGGTGTGCACGCATTGCACTTTTACCCCAGCGATGTGATTTCATAATTTTGGCACAAAGAATCACTCCAAGTGGATTCTTCATCAGAAAAAGTTTTCATTTTATTAGAGATAGGTAACTGCGTCCTCCAAATCACCTCTCATGTCTTCATATTGTGATTGGAAAGAAAAATTCTCTCTTCTAGGGTTTTAGTACATAATCTTGGTTTTATGTTTACATTTACAAAAAATTTTAAAGAAACACTAATATTGTAACTTACTCACCTTCGCCAATTTTTTATACACCTACCTAATCATTTTCCCCACCCCCTACTCCTCCTTTTCCCTATTTTCCTATAAACCCTAACCTAGACTAGACATTTCTAGGTTAGGGTTGTTTTTCCTCTTGTTGGACCCCTTCCCCTTGCCCCTTCTCTCAAATTTCACTTTCCCCTACTTCCTAACATCTATCCCTACCCCACTATATTTTCCAAAGAATTTAATAAGACCTAAACGCCTTCATCTCCCTTCATTCCCAAAATTTTCCCAAATCCCTTGATTTTTCCTTCACTAAACATTAATTCCCTTCCCCTTTGAGCTAGGGTTAGAAAAGGATTCTGAAACCACTGAGTAGAAGAGGCACAAGGGAGGTCATCTAAGAAATTATGAGCCCATTTCAACAAATGATATCATGTCTTCACCCTTCCCCAAGAAAAAAAATTCAGGATGTTGGTTACCTTTCCTTTTGCTAAAAGGTTGAGGAATTTTGTTTTCATGATAAACTTACTAGTACTTTCACCACTAGATTGAGGAGAGATAAGGTAAGAATTTTAGGGGTGGTGTTCACTCTTTGAATAGAGATCATTGCCTCAACCATAGGGACTCCAACTAGTCGTGAAAATGGGTTCAACAGTAGAGACCTTGACCTTGACAGCTACAAAATATACTTGAAGCCAACATACAAAGAAAATCCTACACACATCTTTCCATTCAGACACTTTTTGGAAAAATGTGCCCCTCTCATGAAATTGATCATGAGGTACTTCAAGTGTGATGGTTTATACTCAAGGTTATATCAGAATCATATGAGACTCTTAATTCATTTCACCGATGTAAAAACCCTAAACATACCTCATTGCCTTTACAAGAGTATGGTAAAGATGGAAAATAAGGTAGGGAGAATGGTAGAGAATCATCATGCTAGTTTTTCTCACCATGGATTGGTGAAGTTCGTGGTTTTTCATCAGTTAGAACAGATCAATTTTTCATGGGATGACTTTGTATATTCAAATTCTCTTTTGTCTTCTCCAACTCAATCTAGCAGTCACTCTACACCCTTGGCTTCTCCAACGTATCAAGATGTTGATTCCTTAAGAAAACCTACCAAAAGAGTTTCCAGGGCAGAGGTGACACAAACATATGTCATAGGTAAGAGTCTTGTGATTTCTCTCGATATTTTTGAAAGGGCCAAGCCTACATCAGGTGAACAAGAAACATCATCACATCATGAGGCACCTTTGCGGGATGGGGAACCATTCCATCATGACATTCATATGGAAGACTTGGAGGTGAATGAAGAGAAGAACAAATCAGAGCACATCAGCATGGAGAAGGATGTTGAGATAAAATAACTTAAGGATATATTTCCAAATCCTAACTTCTTAGTCTCATTCCTAGAACAAGGGAATATGCAATTAAAGGTAAATCAACTACTCTTAAATAGGCACATGGTTGATTTTAGCAAATTTGATATAAACGTTAAGGTAGTGGTTGAGATTGATGATTCAAATTATCAAGAAGAGTAGGTTGTATGAAAAAGACTCAGGAAATAGGCCTCAAAATGGCACTTGAGCAACAAAAAGAATCAACTCCACAAAAAAGTCAAATGATAGTTGATGAACTCATATTGTTGTGTAACCAGCTCCAAAAATAGAAGAAAAGAGATATCAACGCCTTAGAAATAAGCCACTTCGAGGGGGCAACCTCCAATACATTACATGAATTAAAAATTCTTGGATGATACAATTTACAAAACCTCCTTTCTATATATAGGAGTCCATGGGGCCATAATGTAATCCTAGTGGGCCACAATGTAATCCTAGCCGACCTAACAATAATAATTTAAGGGCACAATAATAACAAAATGGGGGTTACAAGGGTACAATAATAACAATAAGGGGGTTACACTAACAACAATAAGGGACTATACTAGTGATATAGGGACCTAACATGCCCCTCTCCTTCAAAAAATTGTTGTCCTCAATGCTCTGAGTGATTCTGTATAAAATTTTCATCCTCCCATGTAGAATCTTCAGTGGGTAAGTTCTTCCACTTGACGAGATACTTTGAAATTGATCGATTTCGTAGTTGTCGAGTTTTTGTTTCCATGATTGCTTTAGGTTCCAATATGATTTTTCCTTCCTCATCAAGTTCTAGAAATATTGTTTGAACTGGAAGATTTTCACCTATAACCTTCTTTAAGCATGAAACATGGAAAACTGGATGTACTCGCGAAGAAGCACGAAGCTCCAATTTGTATGTCGTAGTACCAACATTTTGCAACACCTTGTAAGGACCATAGTACTTTGGCGATAATTTATTATGCTTCTTAACTTTCTTGAGAGACATTTGTTTGTATGGTTGCAGCCGTAAAAATACCCAATCTCCTACATCAAAACTTCTCTCGTTGCGATGTTGATCTGCCTATTGTTTCATTTGATTTTGTGCCAAATTCAGGTTATCCTTTAAGAGTTGGAGAACTTCTTGCTGATGCTCGATGTGATCTTCTACTGCTTGAACCTTTGAATTTTCCCTTAAAGATGATGTGATGGATGGTGGATGATATCCATAAAGTGCCATAAATGGGGTCATTTTTGCTGCAGTATGGAAGGAAGTGCTATACCACCATTCAGCAAGAGGTAACCACTTGACCCATTGTGTTTGTTTATCAGATACAAAACAACGAAGATATCCTTCCAAACATTTATTTACTATCTCAGTTTGACCATCAGATTGAGGATGATAAGATGAGCTATGAGCCAATTGAGTACCCAAACAAGAAAATAACTCCGTCCAAAAATTTCCAGTAAAAATGGGATCTCTGTCGCTCACAATAACCCTTGGGCTTCCATGTAGCTTTTGAATTCTGTCCATAAATGTAGTAGCAACCGTACTTGCTTTAAATGGATGAGATAATGCACAAAAGTGTGCATACTTGGTAAGTCTATCAACTACCACCATGATGACACTCTTTCCTTCGGACTTAGGTAAACCTGTGATAAAATCCATTGAAATCTCCTCCCAAAGTTGACTTGGAATGGATAAAGGTTGTAGAAGTCCCGGGGTCTTAATTGTCTCAACTTTATTCTCCTGGCAAACCAAACATTCTGCCACAAACTTTTGAATATCAGATTTAAGGCCATCCCAAAAAAATTCTTTCTTCACCCTGTGGTAAGTTTTTAAAAATCCTGAGTGTCCTCCTAAAGGAGAAGTGTGCAATTCCAGAAGAATCTTTTGTTTTAGTTGGGAGTTATTACAAAGATATAAGCGATCTTTGTACCATAAGGAATCATTTTTCCAACTAAATGTATCAGATGTACTAGGATCTTGCTGCAAATTTTGAATGAGTGTCCATACATCTTTGCCCTTCTTCCATTCATCTCTTGCTTCAGTTATCCAATCTGGTTGGATAATAGAAATGGCACAATGTAATGCTTCCACCTCTTCATTATTTCTTGAGAGTGCATCTGCAACAACATTAAGCTTTCATTGTTTGTAGATTATTTAATATTCATAACCCAACATCTTTGTGACCCATTTTTGCTACTCTTCTGAAGATAGTCTTTGTTCCAAAAAGTGTTTAAGACTATCATGGTCAGTTTTTACCCTGAAGTGTCTTCCCATTATGCAAGTTCACCATTTCTTTAGTGCATGCAGTATTGCTGACATTTCCTTCTCATAAATAGGTTTCTGTAAATACTTTTGATTGAATGATTTTAAAAAGACATGGCTCTCCCTTCCTGCATTAAAACAACACCAATTCCATTTCCTGAGGCATCACATTCCACAATAATTTTTTTTGTGAAATCTGGTGTTGCTAAGACCAGTGCTAGTCACATTGCCTCTTTAAGATGTTCAAAGTCCTTAGTTGCTTCAGGAGTCTATGAAAATGCATCTTTCTTCAATAATGTTGTTAGAGGTGCTACTATTCTCCCATAATTCTTAACAAATTTGCGATAATACCCTGTTAACCCGATAAATCCTCGTAACTACTTTATGGTTGTGGGGACTTTCCATTCCTTAATGGCTTTAATTTTTTTAGGCTCTAATTTAACACCCTCGTGAGATACAATATGACCCATATATTCCACCTATTGTACTCCAAAGAAACATTTGGATGTTTTTGCATATAATTTTTTCTGCTGCAATAGTTTGAGCACCCTGTCAACATGTTCAACATGATCCTTCCAAGACCAGCTGTAGATTAGTATATCATAAAAAAATACTAGCGCAAATTTTCTAAGGAAGGGTTTGAAAATGGAATTCATCAACCCTTGAAATGTAGAAGGTGCATTGGTAAGGCCAAAAGGCATGACCAAAAATTCATAATGAACCTCATGAGTTCGAAATGTTGTTTTTGGAATATCTTCAATCTTCATTCTAATTTGATGATATCCTGAACGAAGATCCAACTTGGTAAAATAAATTTCTCCATGTAATTCATCAATCACATGAATGTGAAATTTATCTTTAATGGTGAGCTTATTGATCTCCCTATAATCTAGACACATTTTCCATGATCAATCCTTCTTGTGTACCAATACTACAAGAGCAGAGAAAGAACTTTGACTAGGTTGAATTATACCCGCCTCTAGAATTTCTGCAATCATACGTTCAATTTCGCTCTTTTGGACGTAAGGATATCTATAAGGCCTGATGTTTGGAGGAACACTTCTTGGAATCAAATGAATAGCATGATCATGATCACGAATAGGTGGGAGTCCTTTGGGAGTTTCAAACACCTTGGAATGATTTTCCAAAACTTGTTGGAGATCTGCAAAAATAGATGATTTTGATGTTGGAACTTGTAGGAGCATAATTGTGCAATTACGCCTCGTTTTTCTTTATTTAGAAGCTTTTTCATGACATTAGAGCTTATTATCCTACCCGTTTTCCCTACAATACCTTGTAATTTGACTTCCTTTCCTTCTGAAAAAAAATTCAAGAAAAGTTCTTGAAAAATAAAAGCTACCTACCGTCCCCAAAGATTGTAACCGTTGTACTCTTAGTACAACATCAGCACCTCCCATAGGAATGGAAAGCATTGGAATAGTAAATACATATTCTGCCATGGTTAGCTTGATATTATGGAATTTTCTAGAGAAATTTATAGTTCCTCCATTTGCAACCATCACTTGACATTCTGGTGTTGGGTATAGGAAACAATTTAATTCCTTGGCTACCTTACAATGAATAAAATTATGGGTGCTACCTGAATCAATCAACGCTATTACCTTTTTATTCTTGATATGTCCTTCTATCTTGAGAGTTTTAGGAGTGGTAATTAATGCCAGTGCATTACACGATATGGTTGGATTAATTTCTTCCTCTTCTAGGGCTGGTTCCTGGTGTATATCCTCTTATTGTTCATTTTCTTCTTCTTCTTCACAATCTATGTAAAATAATTTCTTCTCAGCACACTTATTACCTTTAGTGTATTTGCTGTCACAACTGTAGCAAAGCCCTTTTGCTCTTTTTTCTTCCAATTGTTGTAGTGTCAACCTTGTAGGTTGTGGAAATCTAGGCGTAGCAACACTTCCTTCTTTATAGAATTGAGTAGTAGGCTTCCTTGTCGCCATAATTTTACATTCAACTTTTCTTGCCAACCTGAATGCCTTCTCCAATGAATCAGGTTCCAAAATGTGAACTTCATGTTGGATGCTATCCTTTAAAGTGCCTATGAAGAGATCAATCATGTGTTCCTTCGGAATATCAGTTACCCTTATATTCAATTTTTGGAAGTCCTCAATGTGTTGCCCCACTAAACCCTTTTGTTTGAGATTTATCAATTGGCTAAAGAAGGTGTTGCTCTTTGTATCCTCATAATGTGCTATCATTTCCTCCATAAAAATTGACCAAGTGACAATTTTTTTACCGGAGCAAAGCCATCGATACCATACAAATGTATTTTGTTCTAAATGTAAAGTTGCAATGCGTACCTTTTGTGTGTTTTTCATGTTATAGAGATCAAAATATTGCTCCATCTGTAGTATCCATGTTACAGGATCCTTTCCATCAAACTTCCTCATATCCATTTTTGGAATATGGTGGTTCTTCCCGCCAACATTAGAGTTTATGAAATCACGATTAACATTTATTTTGTTCTCATCATGAGGTTATTCTACTATCTTTTCACCATTAGGAAACATTTCTTGTATCAACTTTGTCAAACCTTCCATGTCTGCTTTTAGATCATTCTTCATGTTTTCCATTTTCTCATCGATCTTAGCTTCCATGTCATCCATCTTATATTCCATGCCAGCTTCCATGCCATCTATCTTAGATTCCATGCCATTCTTCAAACCATCCATCTTATATTCCACGCCTTTCTTCAAACCATCCATCTTAGTTTCCACACCTTTCTTCAAAACTTCCATGTCATTTTTTGTTGCTCTTTGCGAGAGCGAAATTTGTTGCACTTGCTCTTGTAATTTTGATATGTTATGTTGCCATTATTCATCTTCATGAGTCATAGTAGAGATTTCCAAAGGCTTAATGGGTGTTGAATTATTTTTAGGGGCCATTTTATAATCCAATACTGATATCTATTCTACAATATTCCCTTGCAATCAATTCAACTTGATTCTTCAAACAAGACTTATGCAATTCGGAAAAAAAATACACACCTTTTACTAGCGTTTAGGAGATCGATATTGAAATTGAATTATCTCTGTAATTGAAAATCTTCGATATCTGAAATTCAGCCCTGTAGTAGCCCTCTGAAGCTTCTTTCAAATGCCATAGGTTTGACCTGATTTTGATTCTCCAAGACAAAGTTGTGTCCAATCTCCCACAATGACCTAATTCTGGACTGGTTCAGTAGAGCGAACTTGTACGACTTGCCACGTGTCACTGTTTTGTCCTTTGTCTCTGAAATTGATAGCGAAGAAAATAAAGGCTGTGTACTTGTGACCACTTTTGACGGCACTCCAATCCAATCTTCAGAGAGAGAGTTATTGAACTTTTCCCACGATCACCTCTTTGAGATGAAATTCAGGAGCCTGAAAAAGCACTACCTTCCACAGATCATATCTCCCAAAATATTGTGAACCAAGCTCTGAAATTTTTTGACGGATTTCCTCAGGACTTCATCTTTTCACCATAAAAAATTTCAGCTTCTCAAACTTTGTAGAAAAAAATTTATAGCGCAAATGCCACAATGACCTGTTTAGGAGCCTGAAAAAAGACCTAACTTCCATAGATCATATCTCCAAAAATATTGCGAACCAAGCTCTAAATTTTTTTGACGATGTTCCTCATGATTTCAACTTTACACCCTAAACATTGCAGCTTCTGAAACTTCGTATAAAACAAATTATAGCGGAAATTCGATGATGACCAGTTTGGAGAAGCGAAACCCTAGTATCCAAAGCTCTGATACCAAATGTTGTGTAACTGGCTCCAAAAATAGAAGAAAAGAGATATCAACGCCTTAGAAATAAGACACTTCGAGGGGGCAACCTCCAATACATTACATAAATGAACAATTCTTGGATGATACAATTCAAAAAACCTCCTTTCTATATATAGGAGTCCATGGGGCCATAATGTAATCCTAGTGGGCCACAATGTAATCCTAGCCGACCTAACAATAATAATTTAAGGGAAAAATAATAACAAAATGGGGGTTACAAGGGTACAATAATAAAAATAATGGGGTTACACTAACAACAATAAGGGACTATACTAGTGATATAGGGACCTAACACATATTGGCAGAAATCAAGAAGGATATGGAATATTTGCTTGAATGGGTGAATTTCCACTTGGATAAGCTCCTCAAGAGGGAAAATAACAACAAAAATGTACAAAGACACATGGATATGCTTTACTATACAAAGAATCAGGTCTCTAAGGTCATGATCAAGCAGTTGAAGAAAAATATTAAGGAAACCCTAATGAGGAAAAAAGAGAAGGATAAGTTGGATTCTCTTGTTGAAGCCCCTCTAATAGCATAACATATCATCATAGCGCTTCATGTGACAATTTTGGAAAAAATTTGAAGATTTTGTAAAAAAAATTGGTTTTTTGTGACTTTCGGCCAATTTGGAAAATAGAGTAGAGGCAAAAGAAAAATTCCTTAGAGCTGCACTTTTTCCTCATCCATCAAAATGCCAAAAGAATTATATGCATGGATAGATATTGACTCATACATGCTAGCTATCCACCCGGGGTGCCTTGTCAGCAAACTAGTGAAGAGAAAATGCCAAAAAAGAGGTGTAAAACACATTTTCTGCCATTGTTTTGGAACATGCACTGTGCTTTTGGGAGTAGCTATGGGAAAATGAAAATTTCTCCCTCATGGAGTGTTCATTTGGCTTGCTTTAGATATCTAATGACAACTAGACATCCTCAGATTTCCAATGCATCTTTCAAAATTGGATTTGGAGGATCGGAAGGTGACCAAAAGTATCTCACAAGCCAGGCACTACACTTTATCAGAAGTGCATCATGCTTTATCAGTCATGTGTTGCGCCTTTCCGTGTGTGTGCAAATTTCAACTTTTTTGTCAATAAAAATTGATCTAATGATATAATTACTCTATTTCTATGTTTATGTTATGTAATTAAGGGTAAATGGACTTTTACAGTCACTTTGATGTAATTTTGGACCTCATTAACGAGGAGCATCTTAGTCAACTCTATTTGGAGGATTTGTTTTAACCTTCCTAGACATTAGGGTTTTACTGATAGATATTTTTAAGTTATTCCTACACTGATGGATTCAACCCCTGAGAGAGGGGAATTTTTTTTTGAGTCTATATTTATGTGTTTTCAGTCATTTTGATGGTTCAACAACAGAGGGTGAAAGTCTTGTAGCTTGTACGTCATCACTTTTCACAGGAAATCAAAGGACAATTGCAACTATTATTTAGGAATTCTCGTGTTGTGAGTTTGTGATAGTGTTTTCTCTCTGTTATATTTTGATATGAATGATATGCTTGCCTTCTTAGCATATCTATGATCTTTAGTGATTTTCCTAAGATGTTATAGGAACAATTCTTTTCATTAGAGCTTTGTTTTGTCACGAATCTCATTTTATTGTAATTTTCCTTCTTGATTACTGAATTCATGGTGCATATTCTCATTATGATCTATTTCTCTTTAAGAGCATACAATACATCGACAACTCCTAAGGCATCACAAAATCATAGCTATCTTTCTCCTCTATATCCCTTGTAATTTCAACCATTGATACCTTGACCTAGTTCCCTAATTTTCATCCCTGGTGTTGTGGATCATTTGAAATATCCTTTTATTTTAATTTTTGAAAAATACCAAAAAATAGAAAACTGCTAAAAATATATGTTAAAGTATTAAAGTTCAGATACTTTAGCATAAAAATATTTTTGCACATTATATTAAAGTTAAAATTTGAAATACTTTTAGGCTTTATGAAGGAGGGTCCGAGTTCAAAGTTTAAATATCGATCACTTTATCGAGTGGGATTCGATGATTTATTAAGCACTGAACAAAGGGCTCAACCTATGGGCACTTCTAGCGCGTGGGTTAACATGGAGGGTGCCTCTGCAGTTGACTATGTTGACTGCAGTAGTAACCCAGATGAATAGTCGATATTTACTGTGGGGGCATAGGCCAAATGAATCCTTCGTACCTTGAGCCCCCCGACGGTCACGTTTGCCGTCAGGTTGGTTACAGTTGTCATCAACGTCAAGATTTCTTAATGGTCTGTTGGCGTGTCTTATCAGCATTTAAGTTCAAATCTACGCCACCTACTTAAGTGAAATTATCTTTCTTTCTAAAATTATCATTGGTTAGTTGGTGTTTGAAATTTGTCTGTGCTACGTCGTTTTTAGTTTTCTGCCACCCTGTCAATTATTGGTCACCCTGTAAGTTGTCTTCCATCCAAAATTTAAACTATGGCTAAACGCTCATCCCTGCCAGATTCTTCTAGTCACATCCCTCTCATGCATACCGAGAGGGATATCCAAGATACAGATTGCTCCCTTGACCACCTATCTTTTTACCAGCAAGTTTGCCAAAACGATAAGAATTCCCTAATTTACACTGCCATGGAAAAAACTGGTGTGCTATCTGCATGTATCCCAAAAAATCATCTTTTTCCCAAATTTATCAATTGGCTAGTGTCTGTTATGTACCCTGGGAAATGTTTTGGAACATGCACTGTGCTTTTGGGAGTATCTATGGGAAAATGAAATTTTCTCCCTCATGGAGTGTCCATTTGGCTTGCTTTAGATATCTAATGACAACTAGAAATCCTTAGATTTCCAATGCATCTTTCAAAAGTGGATTTGGAGGATCGGAAGGTGACCAAAGGTCTGTCACAAGCCAGGCACTGCACTTTATCAGAAGTGCATCGTGCTTTATCAGACATGTGTTGCGCCTTTCCATGTGTGTGCAAATTTCGACTTTTTTGTCAATAAAAATTGATCTAATGATATAATTACTCTATTTTTATGTTGATGTTATGTAGTTAAGGTTAAATGGACTTTTTACAGTCACTTTGATGTAATTTTGGACCTCATTAATGAGGAGAATCTTAGTTAACTCTATTTGGAGGATTTGTTTTAACCTCCCTACACATTCGGGTTTTACTGACAGATATTTTTAAGTTATTCCTACACTGATGGATTCATTTTGGAACTTAACCTCCCTATACATTAGGGTTTTACTGACAGATATTTTTAAGTTATTCCTACACTGATGGATTCATGTTGGGACTCATTAATATATTTTCCAGTTCTTCTGCTATTTTTCATCAACCCCTTCCCATATCAATTGTTTCACCTCATCCATCTACATCTACAACTGGTATACAATCCCCACCTACTAAAGGAGCAGTTAATCAAGCCATAAACATGGTAGCCCCTGATTTCTTGATGAACAGATATGCACCATTAAATATTTTTCAACCAATGAATGAAATGCCTCAGGAATACCTTAAGTTTCTTCCTAGATTTATTAGTGAAGATGAAATAACTGCAGAAAAACACTTGCCTTTGTTTTTCACTTTTGCTAAAAATTTAAATGTTGAACATCTTAATGTAGTAATGAAACTTTTTGTACAGTCTCTAAATGGAGAGGCGAGAAATTTTTTTAAAGGATTACCAAATGGCTCAATTAATTATTGGGGCAAATTAGAAAGACAATTCATGCAAAGATGGGGTGAAAAGAGAGATCATGGTTATTCATTGACAAAGTTTAATGGTATTAAGAAAAATTCTAATGAAAACATGAGTGATTCGATTAAAAGATTTAAAAAATTGTATAATAGCTTTCCTTTAGAAATGAAACCCCCTCCTATTTGAGCAAGAGTTGTTTTTTCTAGGGCATTTGCATCAGAGTTTAGTTTTACGTTGAGAGAGAGAAGATCTCCAACTCTTGAACAAATCCAAATTGATGCATTGGAGATTGAAGCAAATATGATTGCTGCTTGAAAAGCACAAGAAATGTAGTTAGTTCAAGATAAAGGTAAAGACAAGGAAGATTCATCACAAGATCAAAGGATTAATGACATGACTAAGGTCATCAAAAAAGTTTCAAACAAACTAGTGAAGATGGAATTTGATAATAATAAACCTGCACAAAAAAATAGAGGGGTTTTTAATCCCCAATTCAGAAAGAAGCCCTTACAGATATTGTAGAGAGAAAGAAGAGATCAGGACCAAGTTCAAGCACCCTTATATATAGAAGTAGCACTTTCATAGTCTGTTCATGATGATAAGAAAGAGGTTGAAGATCAAATCTCTGCTATTTATATGGAGGATGATGAAGAAGGAAAAAAATGTGAAGAAGAATGTACAGAGGCTGATGTATCATTTGACCAGGAAGAAATGGGTGATTATTGTAAGCAATTCACTGCTTTTATGCAAGGAGAATTGCATAAGAAGTATGAATTGAGATCAAAAAAGAGATTGGGAACTCAGGATGATGAGGAAAAATAACCAGAGTCAGTTCCTTCTCCAATGGCGACTCCACAACCAAAGAACTCATTAAAACAAGTAGACAAAGGAAAACAACCCATGGATCGAGTAAAATAAAATGAGAAGCAGCAAAATGAGGCTTCCCAAAGCAAGTCTACTGATTCAAATATTTTGGAGAAGATTGTTACTGTACTTGGGAAACATGCAAATCCTAAAAAAAATCAAGAAGAACCTGAGAAAATTGTTAAACAAAATCAAACTTTCAGTTTGTCCAGAGAGTTATAAAAAGTTAAAATTCAAGTACCCTTGCTTTAGTTAGCTAAGACACCTGGATATAAGAAGGAAATTGCAAAGTTTATTAATCTCTCTAAGTCTGATGATGTTGGTGATATTGTGAATTTGCAATAAGAAAAACCAGTGGTCACCTTTTCTCCTCATGTTGAATAGGTAGATTCCTCTATTCCTCCTTTTTATATATCAGTGCTTCTACATGATTTCATTCTACATAATCGCATGTTAGATTCTGGTGCATCACATGATCTTATGCCATTATTTGTGATGAAAAAACTAAATTTACAGTTCACTAATTCCTATAGATACGTTTATTCATTTGATTCGAAGAGGGTGAAGTGTGTTTGGATTATCAAAGACACGGTGGTTTCTTTGGCTCAAATTTCAGCCAAGAGTCTAATGATGGATGTAGTAGTTGCAGATATTCCTACCAGATTCGGTATGTTGTTGTCTAAATCTCGGGGAGAAAATCTTGGAGATGTCTTAAAATTTGACTTCACATAAGCAACCATTGTTGTCTTCAATGGGGAAGAGAGAAGATTATACAGAGAAACCAGATTTGTTAAGACTACCACAAAGAAGGATGCAAGTAATTCCCATATATATGGTCAAGAGAAGGAGGATCTCTCTTGTTTTATGTTGCATGAAGATGCAGAATTTGTTGAAGATTCACAGAAGTAGCTCTCTTCAGAAAGTGTACGTAAGGAGCTGAATTCAAATAAAATTTGGAAGTGTTCATTTGATGGTGCCTACTCAAAGGATGACACAAGAGTTAGGTTTTTATTCATATCTCCAGAAGGTAATATTTTACCATTTTATTTTAAGCTTGAATTTGAATCAACCAATAATGTAGCTGAGTATGAAGCATTCATTTTAAGTCTTCAAACTGCTAAACAAATGGGAATTCAATGTATTTCCATTTTTTTTTATTTTGAGTTAATTATAAGACAGATTAAGAATTCATGTCAAACCAAGCATCCCAGATTGAGGTCTTATAGAAATGAATTGTGGGACCTTATTGAAAATTATTTTGAAGCCTTGAATCTTCAGTTTTTTCCAAAGGAAGGAAATAGAATGGCAGATTCACTAGCAGTTGTAGCCAGTACATTTAAGCCACCAATTAATCCAAGACTGAGATATGAGATTGAGTTGAGACATAGGCCTTTAATTCCTGATAATATAAAGCATTCACAGGTTTTTGAGGATGATGAGAAAATCAATCATTTCTAAATAATGATTGGAAATTTTGAAGACAGTGAAATAGATCAAGAAAGTGAACAAGATGATCACAATGATGTACTCAAAAACCTGAAACATCCAATAGGTGATCAGAAGGTAATTCAGTTGAAGGATAATACATTGCCCAGAGGTCTACCTCCTCTTGAAATATGTTTTGATGCTAATGATGTAGTAGTGAACCAGAAGAGAGTATCTCAGGATGGAGAAATGGAGGATTGTAATTTAGGAACTCAGCAGGAGCCAAAAATGGTTAAATTGTTTAAAGGAGTTCCTAAAGATTATAAAGAAAGGTATCTTGATCTTTTCAAGAAATACATGGATTTGTTTGCATGGTCATATGAAGATTTAAAGACGTATGATTTAGATGTTATTCAACATAAAATACCATTGAAAGATGGGGTTAAGCCTCATAGGTAGAAGCTCAGGAATATTAATCCACTGTTACTTGCCCCAATTGAAAAATAGGTGAAGAAAATGTTTCAGGAAAAAATCATAGTTCCACATAGATACTTAGATTGGGTTTCAAATCTAGTTCCTGTTAGGAAGAAGAATTGAGAGATAAGGTTATGTGTTGATTTTAGGAACTTGAATAGAACTTCCCTGAAGGATAATTATCCTTTTCCAAATATGGATTATTTTTTGCAAAAAGTAATTATCCATGGTTGATGGTTTCTCTGGGTACAATCAATTAGCTGTTGAAAAGAAAGATCAGAAGAAAAAAACTTTTACCACACCTTGGGGAACATTCATGTATGCCAGAATTCCATTCAGTCTCATGAATGCAGGGGCTACTTTCCAGAGGGAAATTTATATAGCATTTGTGGGTGAAAAATTTGTAGTCATATATTTGGATGATGTGACTATTTTTTCAGATTCTGATGATGAGCACTTGGAGGATTTGTAGAAGGATTTCCTAAAATGTAGGAAGTTTAGGTTATCATTGAATGCTAAGAAAACTTTGTTTTATTTGAAGGTAAGTTGCTAGGAAATATGGCTTCAAATCATGGGTTAAAAATTGATCCAACAAGAGTTGAGGCTATACAAACAATCCCATTGCCTAGAAGTAAAAAATATATTCAAAGATTTCTAGGGAAGATTATTTTTCTGAGAATATTTGTCCCAAATTATGCTAAGATTTTCAGGAACATAACAGATATGTTGAAGAAAAATGCTGAAGTGAAATGGGATAAAGATGCAAGAGAATCATTGTCCAGAATTAAAGAGGCTCTTCAAGAAGTTACAGTACTGATCAGTCCATATTATCAAAAGCCTTTCCAAATATTTTCATTTGCATCAACTTCAACCATTTTTTTTGTGTTTCTACAGAAGAATGAAGAGGTAAATGAGTAACCTGTAACATTTTTCAGTAAAGTTCTTTGAGATGCAGAACTCAAATACAATATCCTGGAGAAGAAGGTATACTCTTTAGTTAAGTAATTAAAAGCTTTCAGGACTTATGTACTTCATTCTCAAATAGTAGCATATGTACCTAATTCAGCTGTAAAAGATGTGATAGTTCAAAGTGATGTGGAGGGGAAAAGAGGAAAATGGATTGCCAAAATCCAAGAATATGATTTATATATTAAGCCTACTAAGTTGGTCAAAGGACAAGGATTGGCAAAATTGTTGATAGAATCTAATTTCCAAGCTCTGGGAATTAATCTACTTTCACCTTTGGATGAAGTAGTTGAGGAAACAAATTAGATTAGCACAAAGTTAGCAATCAAGTATAAATTTCTCTGCTCAGATTGGTATAAGGATATTATTCACTATTTGTGCTTTTTCTCTTGTCCTCCCTCAATCAACAGAATAAAGTACAGAGCTCTGAAACTCAAATATGAACCTTATGTTATAATTGATGCTAAATTATATTGGAAAGATCATGCTCGTATTTTTTTGCTATGTTTGACAGAAGGAGAATCAATGGAAGTTATCAAAGAATACCATGAATGTTTGTGTGGGGGTCATTATAGCTGGAAAGTCACTGCTCATAAAATCCTCAAATCAAGTTTTTACTGGCCTTCCTTTTGCTGATGTATAAAAAGTGATTAGAAGTTGCCATAAATGCCAATTGTTTGCAGAGAAGAAAAGGTTAGATCCTCTACCTCTTCTCCCTATTTTTTTTGAAGAACCCTTTAGACAATGGGGATTGGATTTCATTGGAGAAAAAAATCCACCATCAAGTGGGTAGTTCAAGTGGATTCTAGCTACCACTGATTATTTTAAAAAGTTTTTGGAGTCAATACCTACCAGAAAAGCAAATGATCTGGTAGTAATGAAGTTTCCAGAAGAGAACCTCTTCAGAAAATTTGGATGTCCAGTGAAGATTGTAACAAACAATGCTGAAGTATTCAACTCAGTCAAATTCAGTATTGTCAAATATATAATTTTATCTTGTCCCATTCTACAACATGTCGTCCTTAAGGGAATGGACTTGTTGAATCCTCCAACAAGACATTGGTGAAGTTGTTGAAGTAAACAATTAATGAGAATCAGAATAATTGGGATTCAAAGTTGATATTTTGTCTCTGGGTAATGAGAATGACTACTAGAATATCTATTGGTAAGTCTCCTTATGAGTTAGTATATGGTACTCAAGCTTTGTTTCCCAGTCAGCTAGCTAGAACAGTAATTTATTTTCTTCAAGAAGCAAAAGAAGAACCTAATGAATTGATAAGAAGACTAAATAAGGTAATAGAATTGAGTGAGAGTAGGAATAAAGTGAGGGAAAACTTGGTCACATATCAGGACAAAATTAATTCCATATTTGATAGAAAGGAAAAAGAGATTCTATTCCAAACTAGAGATTTGGTATTAATATGGGATACCAGAAGATAAGAAAAAGGAAAGCATGGTAATTTTGATCCTCTTTGGTATGGCCCATACAGGATTATTGAAGCCAGATCAAATAACACTTTTATGCTGGAGAATCTTGATGGAGAAATAGTAGAATTTATTTTGAATGGGAAGTATTTAAATCATTATTTCCAACATTGAATATTGACGGTTCACCATTGTACATATTGGTTTTCTTCGTTGTACATTTTTCATCAAACAATATTTGACTCCATGCTCAAGGTGAAGGCACTAATCTACAGGTTCTTAGTGTTTCGTGGCAAAAAAAACTATCCCCAAGTGGAGCTAGATGTTGTGGATAATTTGCAATATCTTTTTATTTTAATTTTGAAAAATACATAAAAATAGAAAACTACTAAAAATATATGTTAAAGTATTAAAGTTCATATACTTTAGCATAAAAATATTTCTGCTCATTATATTAAATTTAAAGGTTGAAATACTTTTAGGCTTTATGAAGGCGGATACCAGTTCAACGTTTAAATATCGATTACTTTATCAAGTGATATTCGATGATTTATTAAGTACTGAGCAAAGGGGTGAAACCACGGGCAGTTCTAGCACGTGTGTTAACACAGAGGTTGCCTCCGCAATTGAATGTGTTGACCATAGGAGTAACCCAAATGAATGTTCGATATTGATTGTAGGGGCATAGGCCAAATTAATTCTCTGTACCTTGAGGCCCCTTGCAGTGACGTTTGCTACCAACTTGGTTATAGTTGTTATCCACATCAGGATTTCTTAACGGTCTATTGGCGCGTCTTATTAGAATTTAAGTTCAAAGTCGTGCCACCTATTTAAGTGAAATTCTCATTCTTTCTAAAATTATCATTGGTTATTTGGTGTTTGAAATTTTTCTGTGCTACGAATTTTTCAGTTTTCTGTCACCCTGTCAATTATTGGTCACCCTGTAAGTTTTCTACCATCCCTAAGTTAAACTATCGCTAAATGCTCATCCCTGTCAGGTTTTGCTAGTCACATCTCTCTCATAGATACCTAGAGGGATATCCAAGATATATATTTTTCCCTTGACCACCTTTATTTTTACCAGCAAGTCTGCCTAAACGAGAAGAATTTTGCAATTTACACTGCCATAGAAAAAACTAGTGTGTTGTCTACATGTATCCCAAAATCTCATCTTTTTCCTGAATTTATCCATTGGCTAGTGTCTGTTATGTACCCTGTGAAATTTTTTGTAATGAATTGTCAAGGGGAGAACGTTCTGCAAGTGTCGGCTCAGTTAATTCACCAAGCCTTTTGTTTCCCTGTGTTGGAGTCATATATCCAATTCTCTGATGATTCCTTGATAGCATATTATGACAGTCTTGTAGGTCAAGATTTTAATCAATTCATTCATTTTCTGAAGACAAATACACGGTAGTTTGAACCTAACAGTAAAGAGTTCCCTATGGAGGTTTTTGATATTGAATTCAAAATGGTGCTGAGCTGAATTGCAAAGATTTTGGGAAAAGATGATGTCAGTACAATGGACAAGTTAATTTTGGGTATGTTCGTCATGATGATGAAGCCAAGAATGCTGATGGATATTTCATCCTATTGGCAGGAAGTTGTTAACTCTCATCTCATGAGCTTATCATTAACGGTTTCATTCAGGTTTCCCTCACTTATTTTTTACTTGTCCTTATATTAAAATGTAGAAGAATTCATGCATCTGGGGTTAAACATTATGGATATGAATAAGAGGAGACAATCAATAATATTTTGGACATATATAGTGAGAAAATAACATAATGAGGGTGGTTTGCTTGATTTTTTCTAGTCAATTTATGTCGTTTGCATATAAAGTTTTGAATGCAAGTTCTCCCCCCTGTTTTTTTCCCAAAGCTCAAGAGTTCTTGCATTTGGGGGCAAGTTGTAAATTTGGTGATTGGTTTGCTTTTGAAGATTATTCTGAAAGTAGACTTTATGGAGCTAGTGTAGAACCTTATAGGCTTCCACTGTTTGTCCCTATGAGATTATTTGCTCTGTACTTTATTAGGCAAAGTGTAAATTTTGACCAAATTCACTTTGTGCCTATGAGGAAGGGTCATATGTTCAAATTTCCAAGTACTGTGGGTCCCTTTATAGTTAATATCAGACAAGCATTTGATGAGGTCACTCAGATGTTAGATGGAATGCACTTACTCTTAGGAGAGAAGTGGGCTTATGACCCTCACAGTGTCATTTCTAGTAGAAGAATTGATAATCGATATTCAACCCTCATTCATGAGAGCAAACCATATCTTGAAAAAATGGCAAGTAAAGGTGTTGTGAGTTAAGTAAGTTCAAATGTTCTTGTTATATCATAAAAATCAAATAAAAGTGGTAAAGAGGCAGTTGTTGATTCAGAGGATGAGGAAAAGAGACCTGAGAAGAGAGAAAAGTTAAATGAAGAGTCTACAAATACTCAACATGGTTTTTCATTACAGTTGGGAGATGAACAAAATTTCCTTCTTCACCTTGGAGGCAGGAGAGCACTCATGATCAAGTGCCTCTAATTAAACAAATGTTTGCCCAGATTTTACAGAGAAAGTGGAACATGAAGGCAAGTATGGAAGCTCAAGCTGATTACCAGATAGCTCTAGACCAAACAAGACTTCTAACTACAATGGATCTTGAAAAAGACCAATTAAAAATTTCCCTTTCACATCCTTCGATTATGTCAATTGGTTCTTCTAAAAATTTCAATACTATAAATTTGACTGTAGATGTGAAGATAATCCCATTGCTGGATAAAGAGAATATACACATGGAAACAGGTCAGCTGATTGTAAATGACTTAAAAAAAACTAATGAAATGGCAATGAAGGCAGAGAATGTGCTTGGAAATGTGATAAAGCAGTTGAAGTTAGAAAAATCCAATTCAAGGGCTTTTACAATTCAGAACGAAGAGCTTAAGAAGATCATAGTGAATATTGGAGTAGATCCCAATGATAGGTCTATTGTGCAGAAGCTTCTGTAAAGTGATGAATCAGAGATATTTGTACTAAGGAAAAAATTGAAACTACCTACAAGAGAACATTCCATGGCAGCAGAAGTTGCATAAGTGGAAAATGAAAAAGAAAAACTTCTTTAGCATCTCATGTAAAAGGAAAAATAAATCACTAAATTAAAGCAAAATTCAGTCTCATTACAAAACCATATTGAAAATCACACTTGATATTTTGTTTTTCCATCAGGTATTGAAGATCCATCAGCACAAATTTCTCAATTAACTACTCAATTGCAAATGGTAGAAAGAGATCGAAAAAGAGCACAAGCTGATTTAGAAATAGCAACAAATATTATAAAGGCCACTGAAGGAGAAGTCAGTAAATACAAAATGGAATATCGAACTATTGAGGCTGAGATTAAAAGTCTCAAAGAAAAGTTGAAGGGAAATATATCCTTAATAGAAGATAAGGATATCATCCGGAATTATATTATTGAAGGACTGAAAATCATCTAGGATTTTCTGGCTATTATTGTGAAAGAAAAAGGCATTATTAGGGAATTTTAAGAGCAAGTCATGACAGACAAACATAATACAATCAATAGGGCTATTTGGGCAAGGAGGCTCATTAATTTTATTGATTCTAAAACATATTAGGAATTGGAAGAAAATGAAATTAAAGACAGAATTTTATATGCAGTAGAAATTAACAAAATGATTGTCAAAAATGATTGTAGGAAGTCTACAGAAAAGAAGATAATTGAGTTAAAGGAAGCAGTGAGTCAATTTTATAAATTATTTGATAAAATAACAAGAGCAGGTTTGTCATCATGTTGGGGGCTTGGACGTGGTATTATGTCATGGAATTCTTATGAGCCCTTACTAGTTTTGGAAAAAGGTAAGGTAGACAACACTCATGAGAAAACTCAGGTTCTTAAAGGAGCAATAGTGATCGGTTTCCTTTAGAAACATTTTCAACTATTTTGGTTAGTGAAAACCCTGCTTGTGGAAAGACCATCTTTCAAAAAAATCATTGCTTTCAGATTGGAGTTTCACAAAATGGTTCATTCACCAAAGACAAACATCGAAATATGGAAGAAGTGTAGAGCCTAGATGACAAATTTACCAAAGGATCCCTTGACTGCCAAAAAAAGATAAATCAACCAGTCAAGGAAATGTAGCAGCATTGTCATTAATCCATATTCCACATATAGATTAGGATTTTAATTTCTTGCTATTTCCTCTTTTAAATAGAGGATGTAATTGTAATAAGACATTTTTGAATACATGTAATATATAGTCTACGATATCCTAAGTAGTTAAAGTAGTTAATATTAGTTACAGTATTTACAAACTGCTTTCTATTGAATTTAATGAGATAGAGAAGAAATGGAAGGGTTCTGATTTTTGGACCTTCATACTGCAATTTTTGTACTCATATTTCATATGATAAATGAATGAAAATCAAGTTTCTATCACTTGTTAATGTTGATATGTCTTCAAGTTTACATTCTATTTTTTTCGTCTTTGAATACTATTAAGTAATGAAGATGCAAGTCTCTTTTTACTTATGTAATTAAGAGTTAAAACCCTTAATAGGCGCTCCTTCATTTTGAGTATTCCTTTTCTTATAACTCTTTTGGATTTTGAGGTGATATATTTTGTATAACAACATATCAGTTTGGACTTCTTTCTCATATTTTCTTCTGATAATTCCTTTATACATCAACAAATAACAACATTATGGAACATTCATTGTATTTCATGTTTGAGGGTTTAATGATAAATATTTGAGGGTGGTTAGACAAAGACAAATATTTTTGTGACATAATTATATAAATGTATTAAGCACTAATTCATTATCACAGCTAAGGGATTGTCTCTTAAGGTACAACACCTGTTCCGGCAGAAAAACCCTACATATTTCAAAACCCTAGAGCTCAGCTATCTAGCCTAAAATACACTCTTGTACCAGTCAAATCCTTGGTTTTGGTTTTCATAGACAGAGCCCTTTATGGTTTGGTAGGGCTGGCTACCCAACTAAAAGCTTGGTTTGAGGTTACCTCCATCGGTATCCTTTCATCCTTGGGACATTGTGGAGGCCAACATTTACAGCATCATTTCCGGGGAGAGAAGTGAAATATATTCCTTGGGTGTATTATTACATTTTCTTTAGATTCTAGGTCTATGGGTAGCATGATATCGTTTCCAAGAAGGTTAAAATTTCTGGCACCTTTGTCGGGGAGCGAAGTGACATATCTTCCCTGGGTGTATTATTACATTTTCGTTGGATTCTAGGAATGTGTGTGAGAGGACCTCATTTCCAAGAAGGTTGATTCAAGTTGTAGAGAGCCAAAGTGTAGAAACAAGTCAACATTGGCTCCTAAAATGCATACAAGATTCAATCCAGATCCACATCCACCATCTCTCCTTGAATATCTGGAAAACTCATAAGAAAACAAAGACCTCAACATTCAGATATTCGGTCAAGTACATATACTTTGGTAAGGTATACATATTTACCTTCAGAAGTGATTTCACTTGAAGATACTCCTTTTTATCTGAAGTTCAATTTATCATTGTTTAGATCCAAATATAAAACAGCTATGTCTGAAATTGTATTTGATCCTTTAAGGTTATCTGAAATAACATCTCTTTTTGAAATTCTTTTTGACCCTTTAAAGCTTGAAACAAGTTTCTCATCCATAGAATACTATTCAGAAGAAGATTTTTATAGGAAGGTTTGGAATGAATTTGACAAGCTTAAAAAACTCAAAAACCATATTCAATATACCTTCGAGAAGGCTTTCATACAATATCAGTAGGAGATCTTGTCTACTGACCCTCTTTCTGCTTCATCTATTCACACTACTGTTGCATCCCATCATACTATTGTTTCTTCATCATCTACTCTTCCCCTTAAAAAACCACTGCCCATACCATCACTTCCTATTGTGACTACAAGGTTACCTCCTAGAACAACTATGTTCATATTTTATCCATTAGATTTTTCGGGAAAACTCACTTATTTACCTCATAACTATGGAAAAATGCTACCTATTTTTGATGGAACCACCAAGGTTATAGCTAGGAAGCACATTGATAAAATCACAAATTTCATAGATTTAGAAGAGGTAGATAATGATGATGTGAATATGAGAATTATTGCTCAGAGTTTCTCAGGAGAAGTGAAAAAGTGGTTCCGAACTATAGGACCTCATTCAGTGCCATATTAACAGTAATTAACTGATATTTTCCTTGTTCAGTGGGAGGAAAATAAAATTCCTCTCAAGATATTTACCGAGTATAACTCATTGAAAAGAAAACCTAATGAATGTGTCCAAGACTATACTACTTTTTTCAATAAGTTGTACAATTCTATTCCTACCAATATCAAAGATCTACGTGATTTTGGCTTGTTGCACAATCCAGATGCCTTTGACCCTAATATGGAATATTAGCTTAGAGAAAGAAACCCCACCTTGTTGGAGGAAATTTAGAGAAATGTGGTTAGCGTTGGAGCCAATATATTGATTAAGAAATCAAAAGCTACAGTTCAAAATAGAGCTACAATTAAGAAAGAGCCAGCATCCTCGTTTGGAGCAAAGTTGGATAGTTTGATTAGAACCATGGAAAATATGGTAGACAAAATTTCCATTTTATAAATGCAGTCAGATAATGAAGTTTGGAATCCCAATTTCCAAGGACTTGAGAAGAAACCTCAGTTTAGGATTAAGAAGAGAGAGTAGAGAGTTCTAGATCAGCAAGCTCCATAATAAGTCTGCACTCCATTGCAGTAGAACTATGCCCAAGGACATAAAGATGAAGACGATATTTTTGAAGAGAACCATTTATTTTCAAAGGCTCATGGACCTATCTTCCTTAAATAATATGATGATTATATCAAGGAAACATATGTTCCGGATGACAAATAATATGTACTTTCAAATGATGATGGGCTAGTATTGCAATCTGAAGGCTATCAAAGGGGGTACCTAAATTCTCTCAGCTCAATGCAAAGACATTACAGTTTGATAAAAATATATGTTCATATTACTTATACTCAAAAGAGGATAGCTTAGAAAAAATATACTCATCCCAAACAAACTTCCCAAGCTATTCCAAAAAAGGAGAAGGCGCCTGCTACGATAAATCAGAGCAAGAACACTGAGCCATCTACAAGTACATCAAATAAGGATAAGGAAGTACAAAGGAAGGAGTCTTTAGCAAAAGAGCAGCCTGAAAAGCATGATACCATTGTAAAATAGGTAGAGAAGAAATCTAACTCGTTTAGCTTAGAGAGTGAAATTTATAAGTTAAAATTTTCTATTCCCCTCACTGAGCTTGTAAAGAATGATAGATACAAATTTCATGTTACCAAGATGTTGAAAGTAGATCAGATGGAAAACATGGTCAATGTCAGTAATGACCATCTCGAACTTCTATTAGGCCCATCTGTGGATGGGAATATTGAAGATAGTGAAGTCCATCTGTCTCCCCCCCCCCCCACCCTTTTATGTCAAGTTGAGGATTTTTGATTATATTCTCCATAATGCCATGCTGGATTCCGGGGTCTCAAAAAATTTAATGTGGAATTCCATCATGGATAAGTTGGGGCTGGATATAACCTGACCCTACCATCACCTCTATTCTTTTGATTTAGGTAGAATTAGATGCCTTGGTATTATCAAAGACTTAGTTGTCTCGTTGGATCAGATTCCCACAAAAAATGTGTTGATGGATGTTGTAGTCACTGACATACCTCCAAGGTATGGCATGCTTCTTTCACAGTCTTAGGGAGCCAAATTAAGGGGTACTCTACAAATTCATTTTTCATATGCTACAATTCCGGTATTTGGTCAACATAGGAAGCTATATTGAGAAGTGAAAATGAAAAACATTATCACTAGAAAATATAAACCAAAATATCACCCAATTCACTCTATATATATTGATTTAGAGTCCTTCTTATTGTATAATGATCATAGTAAGAATGATTTAGGTAGTCAAATTGTAGAAGGTGAAGAAATTTCAAAATTGTCAAATAACGTCTAAGCGGTATTGAATGCAGAAAACATAAATCAGAATTTCGAAAGCTTGCAGCCAACCACTTCAGAGCCAAAGTAATTTGAGTTAGACAAATTTAAAGAACAGGTTGAGACAATGGCTCAAAAATAAAAAATTGACCAATCCACGCAATTTCAGCTTCTCGATGATGAGGAGGGTCTTTGGACCATGGATTTTGATGGTGCTTTGGGAAAAGATGGAGTTGGTATTAGAATATGGATATGTATCCCTATACATCAGTCATATAGCGTCTGAAATAATGTAATATTGTGTTCTTATAAGCTAGATGTTGAACAATGAGGCAAAATATGAGGCCTTGATCATTGATCTCTGAATTTTAAAAAGGCTAGGTCCAAAGAGAATTATAGTATATGGAAACTCTGAGTTGGTGATAAAACAAGTAAAATGGGAGTACCAAGCCAAATATCCTATGATGAGATCTTATGATAATGTTGTTCTTGATATTCTTAAAACTTGTCCAGAATATACATTGTCTGTGATTCCTAGAAGTCAGGATTTTATGGTTGATTCACTTGCCATAGCAGCCAGCAATTTTAAGATTCCTATTTATGCTACTAAAAGGTTGGAAATTCATGTGAAGCATCAACTGAATGTCCCTGAAAATCTGAGATACTAGCAAGTATTTTGGGATGATAAATATATAAACAAATTTATGGAATTAAGGGAGGAGTTTGTTAACTCCCAATTTGATGATGTGTATAATGAAGATGATGAGTTAATTGAAGCTAATGAAGTTGAGGTGATGCAACTAATCTTGGAGAGGGTAGTCAGAGCTTCAAGGATTTCACTGCTCAGCAGATACTCACAATACAACTAGATTTTGGTGCATGAAAATGACCAAGAGAAAAAAACATTTACAATGCCATGGGGTACCTTCATGTATGCCAAAATTCCATTTGGGCTCAAGAATGCAGGGGTTGCATTTCAGCATGCTATTGACAGCGCTTTCTCCAATGAGAAGGATGTGTTTCTTGTGGTTTAACTTGATGATGTTATTGTCTTCTCATAGTGAGATGATGAGCACCTACATCACTTGAGAATAGTGTTTCAAAATGCAGAAAATTTTCCATCTCGATGAATCCTAAGAAAATACTATTTGCCATGGAGGAAGGAAAACTACTTAGGCACATCATCTCAAAACATGGCATTTGCATTGATCCCTCCAAGATCGAATAAATTCAGCATCTGGACTTCCCAAGAAATAAAAAGGAGATCCAATCATTCAAGGGTAAGATAATGTTTTGTGGATATTTATACCCAATCTCGCTGAACACCTTAGACATATGAAAAACATGTTGAAAAAGGTTAGTGGGGTAAGATGGTCAAAAGATACAAATAAATCATTCAATTCAGTGAAATTTTCTTTAACATGTGCTCCCACATTAATCAGTTTTCTTCCGAGAACTCTTTGGTTGTTGTACTAATGTAGGAAAATTATTCAAAGACAGAGTAGCCAATTGAATTTTTTAGCCAAACCATAAGATATGCAGTGCTAAGATACAACATAATTGAAAAAAAAGCTTTGGCCTTGGTGAAAGCATTGAAAGAATTTCGGGTATACATCCTACACTCTCACATCATAGCTTATGTTCTAAATGCAGTGGTGAAAGATGTGTTAATGCAAAGGAGGCAAGGGAAATAAATTGTAGCCATGCTTGAGTATGATCTAGAGATCAAGCTGACAAAGACGATCAAGGGACAGGGTTTGGAAAAGTTGATTGCAGAATCTAATTTACATGCGCTGAACATAAATATGATTTCCACACTTTCCGAAGAGGAGGTTGATGAATTGTTGACACAGGTATCTCATATTTTCATTTCATCCCCCTGGTATGCTGATATAGTTTATGCACTGCAAAAATTAAATCCTTCATCGAGTGTGTTTAAAATCAAAGGTATATCACTAAAATTAAAGGCTTCAAAATATTGTATTTTAGACAGTGTTTTGTATTGGAAATACCTGGAAGGTGTCTTGTTGAATTTATTGTTGAAAGAGAAGCGAAGGAGGTGATGAATGAATTTCACAAGGGTGATTGTGGCGATTATTTATTCTAGAAAACCACAATGAATAAAGTTTTGAGGGCTAGTTTCTATTGGCCCACTCTTTTTGGTGATGTATACAAGATTGTGATGAGCTATCACGGATGTCAAAATTTTCAAGGGAAGAGGAAGTTACTCTTGCTTCCTTTGTTTCCCATATCAGTACAGCCACCATTTCAACAATGGGGTCTGGATTTTATAGGTGAGATCCATCTATTATGAAACCGGCTCTAAAAGTAGAAGAAAAGAGAGATCAATGCCTTTGAAATCAACCACTTCGAGGGGGAAACCTCCAATACATTACATAAGTGAAGAATTCTTGGATGATACAAATTACCAAATCCTCCTTCTATAAATAGGATTCCATGGGGTCACAATATAATCCTAGCTAACCTAACAATAATAATGTAAGGGCACAATAATAACAATATTGGGGTTACAGGGGCACAACAATAACAATAAGGGGGTTACACTAACAACAATAAGGGACTATACTAGTAACATAAGGACCTAACATGCCCCTCCTTCAAAAAAATGTTTTCCTCAATTCTTGAGTAGATATGGATTGTTCTGTATAAAATTCTCATCCTCCCATGTAGAATATTTAGTGGGTAAGTTCTTCAATTTGATGAGATACTCTGAAATTGACTGATTTCGTAGCTATCGTATTCTTGTTTCCATGCCTTCTTCAGGTTTCAATATGATTTTTCCTTCCTCATCAAGTTCAGGAAATATTGTTTGAGCTGAAATTTATCTCCTATAACCTTCTTTAAGCATGAAACATGGAAAGTTGGATGCACTCATGAAGAAGCAGGAAGCTCCATTTTATATTGCATAGTACCAATATTTTTCAAGAACTTGTAAGGACTATAGTACTTTGGCAATAATTTATTATCCTTCTTAGCTTCCTTGAGGGACATTTGTTTGTATGGTTGTAGCCTTAAAAATACCCAGTCTCCTACATAAAAAATTCTCTTGCTGCAATGTTTATTTTCCTATTGTTTCATTTGATTTTGTGCCAAATTTAGGTTATCCTTTAACAATTGGAGAACTTCTTGTTGATGGTCAATGTGATCTTCCACTATTTAAACCTTAAAATTTTATCTTAAATAAGATGTGATGGACGGTGGATGATATCCATAAAGTGCCATAAATGGAGTCATTTGTGTTGCATTATTGAAGGAAGTGTTATACCACCATTCAACAAGAGGTAACCACTTGACCCATTATGTTTTATTATTAGATACAAAACAATGAAGTTACCCTTCCAAAAATTTATTCACTATCTCAGTTTGGCCATAGGATTGAGGATGATAAGATGAGCTATGAGCTAGTTGAGTACCCAAACAAGAAAATAATTCTATCTAAAAATTTCAAGTAAAAATGGGATCTTTGTCACTTACAATAATCTTTGTGTTTTCATGTAGCTTTTGAATTGTTTCCATAAATGCAGTAGCAACTTTACTTGCTTTAAATGGATGAGATAATGTAAAAAAGTGTGCATACTTGGAAAGTCTATCAAATACCACCATGATGACACTCTGTCCTTTGTACTTAGGTAAACCTATGATAAAATCCATTGAAATATCCTCCCAACGTTGACTTGGAATGGATAAAGGTTGTAGAAGACCCGAGGCCTTAATTGTCTCAACTTTATTTTGCTAGAAAACCAAACATTTCGCCACCAACTTTTGAATATCAAATTTAAGGCCATCTCAAGAAAATTCTTTCTTCACTCTGTGGTAAGTTTTTAAAAATCTTGAGTGTCCTCCTAAAGGAGAAGTGTCCAATTCCAAAAGAATCTATTTTTTTGGTTGGGAATTCTTGCAAATATATAAGCGATCTTTGTACCATCAGGAATCATTTTTCCAACTAAATGTATCAGATGTACTAGGATCTTGCTAAAAATTTTGAATAAGTGTCCACACTTCTTCGTTCTTCTTCCATTCATCCCTTGATTTGGTTATCCAATATGGCTAGATAATAGAAATGGCACAAAGAAATGCTTCCACCTCTTCATCCTTTCTTCAGAGTGCATCTGCAACAACATTTAGCTTCCCTTTTTTGTAGATGATTTAAAAGTAATAACCCAACATATTTGTGACCCATTTTTTCTTCTCTTCTGAAGATAGTCTTTGTTCCAAAAAGTGTTTACGACTCTCATGATAATTTTTTACCTTGAAGTGTCTTCCCATTAGGTAAGGTCGTGATTTCTTTAGTGCATGTAGTATTTCCAACATTTCCTTGTCATAAATAGCTTTCTATAAATACTCTCCTTTGATGGGAAGATTTTCAAAAGAAATGGGTCTTCCTTCTTGCATTAAAACAACACCAATTCCATTTCTTGAGGCATCACATTCCACAACAAAGGTTTTTGTGAAGTCTAGTGTAGCTAAGACTGGTGCTAGGCACATTGCCTCTTTAAGATGTTCAAAGGCCTTAATTGCTTCAGGAGTCCATGAAAATACATATTTCTTCAATAATGTTGTTAGAGTTGTTTCTATTCTCCCATTATTCTTAACAAACTTGCGATAATACCTTGTTAACCTGAGAAATCCTTGCAATTGCTTTATGGTTGTGGGGAATTTCCATTCCTTGATGGATTTAATTTTGTTAAGGTCTACCTTAACACCCTCATGAGATAAAATATGACCCAGATATTCCACCTTGTGTACTCCAAAGAAACATTTGGATGTTTTTGCATATAATTGTTTCTCCTCCAATAGTTTGAGCACCCTGCCAACATGTTGAATATGATCCTTCGAAGACCTGTTGTAGATTACTATTTCATCAAAAAATACTAGCACAAAATTTCTAAGGAAGCGTTTGAAAATGAAATTCATCAACCCTTGAAATGTAGAAGTTGAATTGGTAAGGCCAAAATTCATCACCAAAAATTCATAATGACCCTCATGAGTTTGAAATGTTGTTTTCAAAATATCTTTAGTATTCATTCTAATTTGATGATATCCTGAATTAAGAACCAACTTAGTAAAATAAATTTCTCCATGTAATTCATCCAATAATTCATCTATCACAGGAATGGGAAATTTATCTTTAATAGTGAGCTTATTGAGCTCCCTAGAATCTGGACACATGCACCATGATCCATCCTTCTTGTGCACCAATACTACTAGAGTGGAGAAGGAACTTTGACTAGGTTGAATTATACCAACCTCTAACATTTCTGCAATCATACATTCAATTTCACTCTTTTGGACATAAGGATATTTGTAAGGCCTAATGTTTGGAGGGACACTTTGTGGAATCAAATGAATAGCATGATCATGATCATGAATAGGTGGGAGTCCTTTGGGAGTTTCAAACACCTTCGAATGATTGTCCAAGACTTTTTGGAGCTTTGGAGAAATAATTGATTTTGATGTTAGAAATTTTATTGAGCATAATTGTGCAATTACGCCTTGTTGTTCTTTCTTTAGAAGCTTTCTCATGACATTAGATCTTATTATCTTTCCCGACTTCCCTACTATACCCCATAATTCGACTTCCTTTCCTTTTGAAAAAAAATTAAAGAAAATTTCTTGAAAATTAAAAGCCATCGTCCCCAAAGATTGTAACCATTCTACTCATAGTACAACATCGACACCTTGTTGGAGATACTGAGAGGGGTGGGGAATTAGTATTCCTTTCAATTAGAGAATTATTTAATCTTCAATTATTATCAGTGCTTGTACAATGATAGTAGCAAAAAAGGAACACAAATGCACACAATTTTTAAGGTGGAAACCCACTACGGGACAAAAACCACCTAATTCTTTTCTAATAGTTCTTTAATATTCAACTCTAATTGAAAATAAAGCTCTAACTTCCTAGAATCTAGAAAAGAATTCTTCTCTAGCTCCCACTGGATGGACGCTCCAACTCCGAAGATTCTTCAGTAGTCAACTGAACAAATGCCCCAACACTCAATGAGCTACAACTCACCCTAGCACCACCCTACCACCCTGTAGAAGAATAAAAGAAGAATGGACTCTCGTACCAAGGAAAATGGTCCACTTTACAATGATATAGAATAATGTAGAAGAATAAGACACACTAGACCATAACCCTAACTATGACAGAGCCACCTAATGATGATCCTAGACCTCCCGCCACTGCCTCTTCAACTCTTGGAAGATAGACACTAGTACAATTTTTACAATAATGTATTTACAATAACTTAGTACAATGATACCTTTACAGTGACTATATTCAGTGCTGCCCAATTGAAGACTTCATGTGATGAACTTCTTGCTGTTGTTTTGGACCTTGGTTGCTGCTCTTGTCATGTTACCCTCTGGTACACCTTGCTTTCCTTTGCTGCCCTAGAAAGTCCGGTCCTTTGCAACCCTTGCCAACACATGATCTCACTTTTTCTTTCCTTCTAGCAGCTCGATATTGAACCTAGTGTATCTATGTTATTTTAGATCCCAATATGTTATTTTTGGTCCTTCTGTATTCCTATGAGTCTTCTTTCTAGTGCCATAGGTCTGACCCAATTTGGATTCTTCAAGGGAGAGTTATGCCCAATCTTTCACAATGCCCTAATTATGGATTGTTTCAGTAGAGCGAACTTGTACGATGTACCACATGTCACTGTTTCTTCATTCAGCTCTAAAATTGATAGAGAGAAAACTACAGTCATTTCATTATCTTTCACTTTTTACAAAATTCTAATCTAATACTTAGAGAGAGAGTTATGAATATTTTCCCAAGGTCACTTCTTTGAGATGAATTTCAGGAGCCTGAAAAAACACTGACTTGCACAGATCATATCTCCGACAATATTGCGCACCTTGATCTGAAATTTTTACAGGGGCTTCCTCAAGATTTCCGATTTTCCTCATAAAAAATCTCATCTTCTGAACATTTGTATAAAAAAATTTAGAGGGAAAATTCCTCGATGACCTGTTTCAGATGGCGAAATCCCTTCATAAGGAGGATATGAGGATCACAATTTATATAAATTATTAGGTTGAGAGGGGCTTCAAAAAGTGAATGTGGGAGGGATTTTAGGAGCTTAGAAAATATTAATTATGAGTTTTCAATGACCCATGCCACAACCCCATGGCGTTTTATCCCACTAACTGGGGTTACAAGCTTCAAACATGAATATCTCTCAAACCATGAAGAATTACATGGCGTGCCATATATCAATGGAAACATCTCGACAAGTAGAAACTATCAAAGGCATTCTTGACCCAGAACATAGTAATTTTTTATGTCAAAATTCCCATGAAATATTGGGGTAGCCCCTAGTGCTTCTTGGGTTGATATCAATGAAAATCACTGATCAACAATCTCCCCCTTTGGCATTGATGGCAACACAAGTACTCCCCCTGCGATCATGGCACCTCTTCCTACAACATTATCTCCCCCTTTGACATTAATGGCAAAGGGTAACTCCCCATGACATGAAACCATCCTGTAGACCTGTACACACTCTGATCCCCTTTTATATTATTAATAAGGAAAATCTAATGATAAATTGGGAGAATCCCAAGCTTATGGCAAAGATATTTAAATTCTTCACGAGGTAAAGGTTTACTGAAGATATTAGTGATTTGTTCTTTTGTACCAACATACTCAGGTTTGATATTCTTTTTAGTGACTTGTTCTCTAACAAAATGATATTTGTTCGGAATGTGTTTTTTTTTTAAATGCATGACATGATTCTTGGAGATGCTGATGGCACTGGTGTTGTCACAGAATATTGGAAAAGGCTCATTGTATTGTACTCGAAGATCTTGCAAAGTTTGTTTCCTCCAAAGGACTTGAGTACAACATGATGTCACTGCAATGTATTCTACTTCTACTGTAGATAACGAGATTGAGGTTTTCTTTTTGCTCAACTGTGATACGAGACAAGCACCTAGACAAAATGATGCTCCACTAGTACTCTTACGATCATCAACGCTTTCTACCCAATATGCATCTATAAAGGCTTGAATAATGAGATTGCTACCCTTGGGATACCACAAGAAATATTCTTCTGTGCCCTTTAGATATCGAAAAATTATTTTGAATGCAATAATATGTGATTCTTTTGGTGCTACTTGGAATCTTGATACATGTCCAACTACTTTCATAACATCTCGCCAAGAGGTTGTTGCATATAGAATACTGCCAATCATAGATCTATAAAACCTATGATCCACGTCCTTAGATAGGTCATCTATCCTCAATTTGCAACATGTTACCATCGAAGAAAGGACGGGTTCACAATCTTCCATTTTGAATTTCTTGAGCATTTCCTTGATGTACTTGGATTGACATATAAATATTCTTTTCTCTTGTTGATATATTTAAAGCCCTAAGAAGTATGTCAGCTCACCAAGTAAAGACATCTAGAACTCACTTTTCATCTTTGTAGAAAATTTCTTACTTGGTCGATCATCATTGCTACAATATATTATATCTTCCACATATACATCAACAATTGTTAAATTATCTTTATATATTTGTACATAAATATTGCTATCAACAGTACCTTTCTTGAACCCTTGTTGACATAGATGTCCATCAAGATGAGCATACCATGCTCTAGGAGCCTGCTTGAGACCATATAGAGCGTTGTTTAATATGCAAACATAGTCTTCTTTTTCTGATATTATAAAACCTTCAGGTTGTTCGATGTAAAATTCTTCTTATAATTCTCCATTCAGAAATGATGACTTAACATCCATTTGGTATAATTTGATTTTTCTTGAACATGCATAGACGAGAAACATTCGAATGGCTTCCATTCTGGCAACTAGTGCAAATGTTTCGTCGAAATCAATTCCTTCCACTTCTGCATAAATTTTGCAAACCAATCTTGCTTTGCTTCTAGAAACCTCTCCATCTTCATTCAATTTTCTCCTGAACACCCATTTAATCCCAATGACATTTTTATCTTTAGGTCGTGGAACTAATTCCCAGGTGTTATTATTCTAAATTTGATCCAATTCTTCATTCATAGCTGCTACCCAATGTTCATTCTGGCTGGCTTCCTCAAAACTACTAGGCTCAAAGGTTACTAGAAAAGCAATGTGAGCTTGTTGTGATGAACGAAATTGTCGACCTTCATTTATGTCACCAATGATTTGATTTGATGGATGGTTATTTTAAATCCATTCTTTTGTTCTCTTTGGAGGAGCTTCTTGTTGTTGTTCTAGTATATATTTATGATCATTATTTACTTCTTCGTGGTTGATAGTTTCTTCTTGTTCTATAATTTTACCTGTGTCTTTTTTAGCCTCTGTCTCAAGTTTCAAATATTCTAGATCCTCATCATTATTCGTTAGAACACCATCTTCGTCAAATGTAACATTTATTCTCTCCACTATCTGTTTTCGTCTTAGATTATAACATTCAAGTTTCAAATATTCTAGATCCTCATCATTATTCGTTAGAACACCATCTTCATCAAATGTAACATTTATGCTCTCCACTGTCTGTTTTCGTCTTAGATTATAACATTTATAGGCCCTTCTTTTGCGTGTTGCGTGAGTAACCGACAAATATAACTTCATCAACATGTGATTCAAACTTACCAAAATTTTTATCTTCTCTTTTGATATAACATTTACTTCCGAAGATTCTGAAATATTTTACTTTAGCTGGTTTTCCTTTCCATAATTCATATGGGGTCTTGTTGCAATTATTTCTGAGAAGACTTCGGTTAATAATGAAGACTACCATATCAATTGCTTGAACCTAGAATTTTTCATCCAATTTTGAATCCTTCAACATTGTTCAACCCATATCCTGTACGGTTCTGTTCTTTCTTTCAGCAACTCCATTTTGCTGAGGTGTTCGTGTTGTTGAAAATTGTCTTTTTATTCCATTTTTGTCACAGTATTGTTGAAATAATTTAGAGGTGAATTCTCTGTCATTTTCTGATCTTAGACACTCTATTTTCAAATCAATTTCATTTTTGACCAACTCCTTGTATATCTTAAAGCACTCAGATGCTTTAGATTCTTTCTTTAGGAAAGTAACAACTGTCATCCTGGTATCGTCATCTATCATTAACATGAAATATAATTCTCCATGTAAGTCTTTTATTCTCACAGGACCACATATATCAGTACGTATCAATTCCAATGGATGTGATGAAAAGTGTTATTTTTTTTTTAAATTCGACTTTTGTCTACTTGGCGTACCAACAGGTCTCACATAGTGTGTTGGAACGTTTTAAGATTTTTGACATTTATCGTTCTGCTTCCTTTTTACTTATCCTGACAAGATTTTCAAAGTTTATGTAACCCATTTGTTTGTGCCATAACCAAATTTCATCTTCTTGAGCTAATAGACATGTTTTAGTTGCTTCATCTAGAACATATATGTCATTTGGAACTCGACTTGATGTAGCCACAATTTTACCATACCTGCCTTTCCTGATTTCACATTTTCTAGAGTTGAATAGCATTGTGTGTCCTTGATCACACATTTGTCCAACACTGAGAAGATTTTGATTCATGTTTTCAACCAATAGAATATTATTTGATATAACATTTTTTCTTCCAAGAGTGACAGTACCTGATCCTATAATATTTGAAGATACATCATTTCTAAAGGATACAGTTCCATCCTTCTTCACTTTCAGAGATTCAAATTTCCTTCTATCTCCAGTCATATGCGTTGAGCAACTATTGTCAACATACCACACATATTTGTTTTTCTGAGCCTTGAGAGAAAGAGCACAATTATCAGTCTTCTTCTCCATCCATGTTTGTTCATTCTGTGGCTTTGAAGATTCTTCTAGAGGATTTTCAAGTCTACAGTCTCTGGATATGTGTCCAAAGTTATGACATTTGTAACATTCCATATTATTTCTTAAATGTACAAATATATTGATGTTTCGCTGAGCCCTGGGAGGTTCATATTTGAAGGATCTCCTGGAATTGTATTGGTTCCTAAGGTACGTATGACATTATACAGCTTTATGACCAAAGTTTCCACATGAATAAAAATAGCCATAAAAAATATGTTGGTACCTGGATGGAAATCTTTGTCGAGTAATTGTCTTCCAAGGATGTTCTTGTGAATCTTCTCCAATGAAGTCTACATGCATGTCAAATCTCAAAGGTTCATTGTATTTTATTGTGGAAGGTCCTACTTCTTCTTATTTGTAACCGAGGCTATTTTTTTCATTGTAAGATCATTCATTGTTGATAATTTCTTCCAATGCCCTTGAGCTGTTTGCATACTTTTGGAAAAATTTTCCTTTCTTCACTTCCTTACACAACAAGACTAATTCGGCTTCTAATGCTTCCCTTTCTTGGTTGCTTTATTCCAACTTCTTTTGAAGTGGCTCTTCAATAAATTTGTGTTCTTCAACTTCAATTTTGAGATCTTGAAGTTGTTCTTCAAGAGTATTGGAACGGATTTTCTCAGCCTTGAGCTCTTTTATAAGCCTGATTGCCTCCTTAGAAAATTCTTCTATGGTCAACCCTTCTTCTTCATTGTTTGATACCTCTTGTTTATTGTGCTTGGCCATAAAAAATACTCTCTCATTGGCTTCTTCTTCTCTATTACTGTCTTCATCAGATGATTAGTTATCTTCTTTAGAGAGAATGTTCCTTTTGGATCCTTTGCTTTTTTCTTGGTTGTCGAATTTCCTAAAGCCTTTCTTTTCTTTTGAGTTTTCGTCACTTCTATTCAAACATTTTGCTGCGAAATTACCAACCTCACCATAGCCAAAATATATCAATGGAAGTTTACCTTTGAATTTTCTCTTACCAATTTTTATTTTTCTCGTAAAGTAAGCATATTATTCATTTGAAAGACCTTCTCCATGATATCCCTTTTCTTCACACTTGTAGGTGCATGTCTTTTCAATTAAAGGTTGTTTGTCCTTATTGGTTTTCTTAGATGCAACGAACGCAGTTTCTAGATGCAAAGTACCCTCTTGTTCATCAAGTCTCATTTCATATGCTATGAGAACTCCATGTAATTCATCTTTGCTGAGTTTTTCGAGATTTGAACTGTATTCTAAGACTCATACCTTTGGGTTGAATCTCCCTAGTAACATTCCAAGAATCTTTCATATAATAGTCTTCTCGTCAACTGGCTCTCCCAATCCTTCCAGAGTATTGGTTGTTTCATCAATGTATTGGAAGTATGCAGCAATTTTGCAATCTTCATTCTGAGTTGCTCAAAATTTTCTCTATAGATTTGAAGCTTTTCTTCTTTGACATTTGAGTCACCTACATATATATTCTCAATCTTGTCCCATTCATTTTTGGTGGTTTTACAACCCAACACCTTATGATAAGCAGATTCAATAACTCCATTGATAATAATATTCTTTACTTTGCATCATTTATCAAATTATTCTTACCTTGTTCATCCGCGGTTGATGTAAATCCATTTTCAATAGTGTCCCATACTTTATAACCTTACACCAAGAGATAGACCTCCATTATTCCTTTCTAGAGTGCATAATTATTTTCATTGAATGGAGGTACACCATTCTTGGTATGCTCCATGATCTCCTTCCAGTTGTTAAACTACTATTGAAGGAACCAAGCTCCGATACCAATTGTTGGAGATACTGAGAGGGGGGGTGAATTAGTATTCCTTTCAATTAGAGCATCAGTTAATCTTGAATTATTATTAGTGTTTGTACAATGATAGCAGTAAACAAAAGGAACACAAATGCACAAAATTTTTAAGGTGGAAATCCACTCCGGGACAAAAACCACCTAATGATTTTCTAATAATTCTTTAATATTCAACTCCAATTGAAAATAAGCTCCAACTTCCTATAATATAGAAAATAATTCTTCTCCAGATCCCACTAGATGGATGCTCCAATGGCAGAGATTCTTTAGTAGTCAACTGAACAGATGTGCCAACCCCCAATGAGCTACAACTCATCCTAGCACCACCCTAACACCATGTAGAAGAATAAAAGAAGGATGGACTCTCATACCAAGGAAAATGGTCCACTTTACAATGATATAGAATGATGTAGAAGAAGACACACTAGACCATAACCCCAACTATGACACAACCACACAACCACCTAATGATGATCCTAGACCTCTCGACACTACCTCTTCAACTCTTGGAAGATAGACACTAGTACAATTTTTACAATAATGTATTTAGAATGACTTAGTACAATGATACCTTTATAGTGATTATATGCAATGCTTCCCACTTGAAGACTTCATGTGATGAAATTATTACTATTGTTCTGCACCTTGGTTGCTGCTCTTGTCATGCTACCCTCTGCTACACCTTGCTTTGCTTTGGTACCCTAGAAAGTCTAGTCCTTTGCAACCCTTGACAACACAAGATCTAGCTTTTTCTTGCCTTCTAGTAGCTCAATGTTGAATCTTCCGTATATCTATTATTTCAAATCCCTAATATGTTATTTTTGTTTTTGAAATAGTCCTCTGAGTCTTCTTTTTAATGCCATAATTCTGACCCAATTTTGATTCTTCAAGGAATATTTATGTGCACTCTCTAATAATGCCCTAATTCTGGATTATTTCAGTAGAGCGAGAGTGTACGATGTGACAAATGTCATTGTTTCTTCATTCAACTCTGAAATTGAAAGAGAGAAAACTAAAGTCTATGTAATATCTTCCACTTTTTACAGAATTCCAATCCGATACTAAGAGAGAGAGTTATGACGATTTTCCCAAGGTCACTCTTTGAGATGAATTTCAGAATCTTGCAAAAAAATTGACTTCCACAGATCATATCTTGAACAATATTACGAACCTTGATTTGAAATTTTTATAGGACCTTCCTGAGGATTTCTTGTTTTCCTCATAAAATTTCAGCTTTGAACCTTCATAGAAACAAATGTAGAGTGAAAATTCCACGATGACCTGTTTCAGATGGAGAAATATCTTCATAAGGAGGATATGAGGATCACAATTTATATATATTCTTAGGTTGAGAGGGGCTTCAACAATTGAACATGGGAGGGATTTTAGGAGCTTAAAAAATATTAATTATGACTTTTCAATGACCTATGCCACAACCCCATGGGGTTTTAGCCCACTAACTAGGGTTACAAACTTCGAACATGAATATCTCTCAAACCGTGAAGAATTACGTGGTGTGCCATATATCAACGGAAACATCTCAACAAATAGAAACCATCAAAAGAATTATTGACGCAGAATATAGTAATTTGGTAGGTCAAAATTTCCATGCAATATTGGAGTAGCCCCTGGTGCTTCTTTGGTTGACATCAATGATAACCACTGATCAACACACCTCCCATTGTAATAGAAAGAATTAGACTATTCAATACATATTCCCCCATGGTTAGCTTGATATTATGAAATTTTCCAGAACAATTTATAGTTACTCCATTTGCAACCATCACTTGACATTCTAGTGCTGGGTATAGGAAGCAATTCAATTCCTTGGCTACCTTACAATGAATAAAATTATGGATACTACCCAAATCAATCAACACTATTACCTTTTTCTTCTTGATATGTCCTTCTATCTTGAGAGTTTAAGGAGTGAAAATTCCTTCCAATGCATTACACGATATGGCCAGACTCATTTATTCTTCTTCTAGGGCTGGTTCTTGGTGTGTATCATCTTCTTTTGAAGCTTCTTGTTCATTTTCTTCCTCCTCTTCATAATCTATGTAAAATAATTTCTTCTCAACACACTTATGACCTTTAGTGTATTTTCTATCACAACTATAGAAAAGCCCTTTTGCTCTTCTTTCTTCCAATTGTTGTGGTTTCAACCTTGTAGGTTATGGAAGTCTAGGAGTAGGAAAACTTCCATCCTTATATATGTGAGTAGTAGGCTTCCTTGTCTCCATAATTTTACATTTAATTTTTCTTGCAAACCTGAATGCCTTCTCCAATGAATCAGGTTCCCAAACGCGAAGCTCATGTTGGATGTTATCCTTTAAAGTCCCTATGAAGACTTCAATCCTTTGTTCCTCTGTAATATCAGTTACCCTTATATTCAATTTTTGGAAGTCCTCAATGCGCTCCTCCAGTGAACCCTTATGTTTGAGAATTATCAATTGGATGAAGAAGGTGTTGCTCTTTGTATCCTCATAATGCACTATCATTTCCTTTATAAAAATTGACAAAGTGAAAATATTATTACGGCAGCAAAGCCATCAATACCATACAAATCTATTTTGTTGTAAATGTAAAGTTGTAATGCGTACCTTTTGTGTGTTTTTCACATTATCTAGATCAAAAAATTGCTCCATATGTAGTCTCCATGTTACGAGATACTTGCCATCAAACTTCCTAACATCTCAATCTCTCGGATTGGTTGGGAAATTGAGCAAGATGGAGCTTTAGATTGCGATGAAGAAGAAGAAGTCGAGACATGTGAAGAAGAGAATGTTGCAGATGTGTCAATGATAGAGGAATAAGTTGATGAACACGTTGGACCAGGATGGTTCACTTTGCAGACATCGATGATGGAGGACACTTGTAGGGGCTAGGGGTTAGGGGTTAATGGGGTTAGCATTTAGGGGGTTAAATGTGTTAGGATTTTAGGGGTTTAAATTTGTTAGGGGTTAGGAATTATGGTTTAAGGGGTTAGGGGTTAAGGGTTTAGAGTTTTTGGGTTTAGGCGGTTAAATGGGTTAGGGGTTTAGAGTTTTAAGGGTTTAAATGGGTTAGGAGTTGGGAATTGTGTCTAAGTATTCAAGATCTGTGGAAAAGTCTAAATTTATCAAAGACCTTAATGATTTGGAAGAATTTTATAAAATACCTTTCCTAATATACAACCACCATTGGATATAGGATTCCAAAGTTGTATTTATAGCAAGTAGTTCATCTTGAAATGTGGAGGGAATTGAACACAAAGTGGAAGGAAAAAATATATTGATTAAAAATTAAGACTAATTGTGGAAGACTCTCAAAAGGAATATTTGGGGATAGAGGGAAAAATAAGTATGACTATGAAATGGAGCCTTAAAAAAATGGGGAGGCTCAAATATAGTTCACCCATGAAAATTCTGGCTCTGACAAAGTGAGAGGGCTGTGAGGTGCCCATAAGAAGCTAGCCCATAAAAAAGTGCTTATCATTTACAAAAAAATATAATAATAATCTTGGAGCCTGCTACCCACCAACCTGTTAAATGGGTTAGGGGCTAGGAATTATATCAACATACTCCATTTGTAAAAGGCCATTATGTTGATAATGTTAGATGGAGAAGAATAAACAAAAGTGGGATTGTAAATCCTTGCATTGATAAATTTGGTTTCTTGGATTTCAATGCACTTTACGTAATGGTTCATTTTGTTCATAGTTCATTCTGAAATGTTGGAGGTGTTTTCTTTTATAGATTATGTTCGGCTACCTAGTGCCCCAACATGACTTCATAAGAATGGAGACTTTTTTTCTTCTATTTTGAGTTGTTTTCGGAAGGCATTGATGTGGGTTGTTTGATAAAGGAAAGCAACATTGATGCAGGTTGTTTACCATTTTTTGTAATCAAGAAAAATCCAACCAAACTATAATTATGTCCACCAGAAAAAATGTCTACCATACCTTAATTTTATAGGCGTGTGCAAGATTGATAAATTTTAAATCACACACTTATGTGATGAATTCTTAGTTAAACTAAGAGGAGGGGTGGGGGGGGGGTGTTGAATCAGTTTAACACATACATGATCTTTTTAAATTTTTCATCAACTTATTTACAGCTTACTTTTATAACCAACCTAAGTATATGAACAGTTTTAATAAGTTGCAGCAAGTATTAAATTAATGTGACATCAAACTTGTTATGAGAGCAACAAACATTGAGCAGATTTGGTAAATCATCTCAGCACATAGACAACAAAAATAGAGACAAAACATATAAGTGGAAACCCATAAAGGGAGAAAACCACATCTTATTATTGTTTTGATGCAAAGGCAAGATCCAACTCCCTCTCACCACTATTTTTTTGCAGGCACCAACCTACAGGAGGCCGCAACCTCAATTCTGCAAGCTACAACTTGCAAGGAACTTCCAACTCCCTTCAATTTTCTACAGGCACCAACCTACAGGAGGCTCCAACCTCAGTCAGCTACAACTGACAGCTATCAAGCTTCAACTTGATAGGGAAGCTCCAACTTCCTCAATTTATCAAACAAAATGTTTGCTGATTTACCTCAGATATCAGCTCTGTTCTGTAGCATCTCTTTCTACTCTTCTCTTCCTTATCTTCTCTGCCTCAATCTTATATATCCTATATTTATTCTCTCTAACCTTTCTATGCATATCAAGATGATATTACTTATAGAGATTTTCTTATGACTATCTGTATTCCTCAGGGAATTTTGAAATAGATGGCCATACCCCTTAATATTCTTCCTTCTCATTTATTTTCCAGCTCACTCAAAAATATAATTGTAGGTACCAATTTAACATTACAGTGGGATATTTTTTCTGTTCCGGAGACTTGCGAATGCATCACAACAATATAAATTAAAATCATTTACATTCAATTAAAATGAAAACTCCAGCTCACTCATTCAGCCTCTCAGCTCGCTGCGCATTTGTCTTTTCTTTAACTTTGTCTTTGTCCCATTCGGCTCTATTTGTTTCCTTTTTCATTGTCGCAGGGTAACGACCATATGCCATACATATGTAACTGTGCTTTTTATATCATGCTAATTGATTCTCAGCACAATAATAATAAGGCGTTTTGATATGTGCACTGCCGTGGTGTAACTGTTATGTGTCTGTAACAGCACCTTTTATATATAACACAACTTCATCTCTCGGCATAATTATAATAAGTTTTAACATACAAACTTCCACGTTCAATATAGAAATACAAAGTCATTTTAATACATAAAAATGCCCTTTCGGGCCCATTTTCCGAGCTTGTATTATACTCAGATGAGATGCGATGAATCAATTTACGAATACTTCCGATTGAGATTAATTGCAATCGCAATTTCTATTGTCATGCTCTGCTGCCACACCTTTCTCCGATGCGATTGGGTGAGGGTCCCACTATACTAGATCTTCATATCAATCGGATCAATGTTTCATTTATCAAGCTTTGGATAGCCCATATATTCCCTTTTTACCTCCTAATGAAACCTTATTATCAAATATATTAATATATGAATTAACCCTCGACTTTGTTTTTAAACTTTAGGCATTTCAAAATGTATCCATATGCATTAAACATATAATCAGCTCCAGGCCATTCTTATGTGCACATTCCACTTTAAAATATCAAATATTGCAATATATATATCAACCCCAATGCATATTATAATACATAAAGGTTCCATGGAGCCCACTTGTTAATGCATTTCTTCAATCGACGGTTAATAACATATCGTGCAGCCAACACTGATCCAACAACAATCAACGAGTGTCAGATAGATTAAATGCACGAGTTTTAAACTTCAGACTCTGTGCGATGAACTGGGGCCTAGCTACTTATCACACCGTCACTTGATTTATCTTCCATGCGAGTTGACGTGGGACTACCATTCGATGGACCCACCTCCAGATCGGATGGCATATGTCAATATTTCGCAGAGTCCATAGTCTACAGTTAACACACGATGGCACACATTAAGGGCGGTTTCTCCAAACCACTTAAGGCTACGTGTTAGCCGATGGTTGTGATCACGCTGATTTCACGAAAACCACTGACCATACAAAAGCGGTGCGATGAAAATCGTCGGGTGTTCCAAACCGTCGTTACTGTTCCTTCATGGTTCTGGTTCCTACACACTCCAGGTTCCGTTTCATTCTTTATAACCTCAATTTCGATTTTTTCTACTGTGCCATGGCTATACTTACTCCATCGCTTCTGCCACCAAATTTTCGCCATTTTCACCATCGCTCTTGTTTATGAAAGGTCCTTGCATGGTTCCGTTGAGATGTAACAATCCCTAGTTGTGTTCCTCACCTCTCAATGACTACTAAATGAAATTACACGGCAGAATGTGCAATTTCCTCTTTCGAATGCTCTATAAATCGTGATCTCAAATTGTCACTTAAACCCCGATTCACTGCAAACCATTGTAGCACCTGCTGCATTACACTTCCACATATTATAATGCTCAGGTTTATTAACATTTCGATTCATAATTCACTGTATTCGCTGTCTCTACCTCTGCCTTTGCTGCTTGACCTCTGCCTCCACTGCTCGACTGTTTTATTTCTGCTTCTGTATTAGCTGTCTCCGCCTCTCTTTTTACTGCCCTGTCTCTGTTCTTCTTATGCTCCCTGTCTCCTTTGCACTGCTTTCTCCTTTGAATGTCTCTGCCTCTTCTGCCTCCCTTGCCATCAATGACAATCATTTCCAACAGTCTCCCCCTTTGGCATTGATGGAAATACACTTTCTCTGTTTTCCTTTTGGGATCCTTTCTCCTGTTGCTTGGTCTTCCTCCCCCTTTGACATCAATGGCAAGGGGTTGGACATCTCTTAGTGTAGATTTTGTCCTTTGATCCTTTGATTTTATCCCTTTTTCAGCATTTCTTGCATTTCCTCTCTCTGAGATCTTCTAAATTTGTACCCTGCTACTCCAGACTTTTGATTAAATCTAAAACACTGACCCTTTAGCCTTTTAATTGAATCTTTTATGTTGGATGTATTCTTGCCATAATCCTTTGATCTTGAGGACCTGTTTCATGCTTCCTTTGCTGGTTGATCTCTGCTAGAATGATATTTTCATTTTTGTTCTCCCCCTGAAACTATGTTTTCTCTTCATATCAGAGAGTAGCATCTACAGATACTACCCCTAGTCTATCTCTCAAATATTCAAATGGTTCTATAGCAAGAGGTTTGGTAAATATATTGGTTGTCTATTCTTTTGTTGGTACATACTCCAGTTTTACTATCTTCTAAGCCACTTTTTCTCGGAGAAAATGATACTTGATTGGGATATTTTTATTTTTTGAATGAAGCACATGATTTTTAGATATACTTATAGCACTTGTATTATCACATTTGATTGAGATAGGTTCATCAATGCTTACCTTCATGTCTTGGAGGGTTTGATTCATCCACATGACTTGTGTACAACATGCTGCTGCTGCTATATATTCTGCTTCTGTTGTAGACAGAGAGATAGATGTTTGTTTCTTGCTTAACTATGCTACCAGAATTTCTCCTAAATAGAATGCACCTCCACTTGTGCTTTTCCTATCATCCACATAGCTGGCCCAATCTGCATCTATGTATGCTATCAAAGTGAAGCTTTTTCTTTTAGGATACCAAATTCCATACTGTGATGTTCCTTGTAGATATCTAAATATTATTTTTAGTGCCAGAAGGTGATTTTGTTTAGGTGCTGCTTGATATCTAGCCACTAGTCCTACTGCTAGCATGATGTCTGGTCCTGATGATGTCAGATACAACAGACTTCCTGTCATGGATCTATAAATTTTTTGATCTATATCAGTAGATCCATCATCCACACATAGCTTGCATCTCGTGATCATGGGAGTTGACACAGGGTTGCAGTCCTCCATTTTGAACTTTTTCAACATTTCTTTTAAGTATTTTTCCTGTGAGATGAATGTACCTGTGTTCTTTTGCCGAATTTGAAGTCCTAAGTAGAAACTGAGTTCTCCAATCATGGAAATCTCAAACTCTGATTTCATCTCCTCATCAAACCCTTTTGTTAGTTCATCTCTGTTGCTTCCAAACATAATGTCACCAACATATACTACAACAATCAGGAGTTCATTTTCATGGGTTTTTATGTATAGATTGTTGTCTACTCCACCTCTCTTAAAGCCTTGTTTTTGCAAATACTTATCCAGTCTTGAGTACCAAGGACGAGGAGCCTGTGTCAGTCCATAAAGAGCCTTCTTCAGTCTGCACACATAGTTTTCTTTGTCTGTTAAAGAGAATCCTTCTGATTGTTCCATGTAGACTTATTCTTCTAGATCTCCATTCAGAAAAGCAGATTTCACATCCATTTGATATACCTTGAAGTCTTGGTAGCATGCAAAGGCCAGACACATTCTGATAGCTTCCATTATGGCTACAGGGGAAAATGTTTCATCGTAATCAAGTACTTCAATTTGTGAATATCCTTTTCAAACAAGTCTGGATTTATTTCTGATTACCTATCCTTCCTCATTCATTTTATTTTTGAATACCCATTTTGAGCCTATGAAATTTTTCTCAGTGGGTCTAGGAACTAGTTCCCAGGTATTGTTCTTCTCAATTTGGTCCAATTCTTCATTCATAGCATTCACCCCATACTTTTCCTTGTTGGCTTCTTCAAACTTCTTTGGCTCTATTTGTGATAACATGGCTATGTATACCTCTTCTGTCTATTCAGTTAGCTGCCTTCTTGTCTGGACCCCTTTTCTCTTTTCTCCTATGATCTGATCTTCAGGATGGTTCTTATGAGTGTATCTAGAAGGGGCTTTAGAGCTTAGTTCAACATCTTATGTTTTCTTGCTTGTTTCATCATCATCTTGGTCTTCTTCTTCATGGTTGTCTGATGGACTGCTGCAGTCTGTATCTTTTGTATTGTTTGGAAGTTCTTCATCAAATCTCACATCAATGCTTTCTAATATTTTTTGAAGAGTCTTTTTGTAACACCTGTACCCTTTACTTTTGGAAGCATATCCTAGAAATATCCCTTCATCTGCTCTTGCATCAAATTTCCCAAGATTTTCATCATTATTGTTTATGTAACACTTGCTTCCAAAAATTGAAAAGTGTTTGATTGAAGCTGGTTTCCCATGCTATAGTTCATAGGGAGTCTTTTCACTACTTGGCCTTAAGTGGGCTTTATTTATAATATGCACGGCTACGTGTACTGCTTCTGCCCAGAAGGTTTGAGGAATATTACTCTCTTGCATCATGTCTCTGGCTATTTTCTATACAGACCTATTTTGTCTCTCTGCTACTCCATTCTGCTAAGGTGTCCATGCAATAGTAAATTATTTCTTTATGCCATGTTCATTGCATAGGTCTGCAAAGTCATAATCAGTGAATTCACCTCCTCTGTCTGATCTGATGCATTTCATCTTGCATCTTGTCTAATTTTCTTCTAAAGCTTTGAATATTTTGAATTTTTCTAGAGCTTTTGATTTATTCTTGATAAATGCAACCCATGTCATTCTGGAGAAATCATCTATTATTAACATGAAGTAGGATTCTCCACTTGGATTTTTAGTTCTTGTAGGTCCGCACAGGTCCATGTGCACAAGCTGAAGTGGTCTTCTTGTTGATAACTCATCTTTGGCCTTAAATGATGTGCGGGTTTGTTTGCCTAGTTGACAAGATTTGCATATGGTATTAGAAGGCCTTTTTATTTCTGGCATGTCTTTGACAACTTTGTTCTTGCTTAGTATGATGATGTGGTCGAAGATGAGATGTCCCAACCATTTATGTTATAGCCATGACTCCTCAAGTTTGCTAAGATGACATGCTTCATCTTTCTCTTTCACAATGTAAACATTACTCTCTATTCTAACTCCTTTGAGCAGAGTCTTACCTGTGGTGCTTGATCTGAATTCACAATATTGTGCTCTAAAAAGAACTTCACAACCTTTATCACACATTTGATTGACACTCAGCAAATTTGATTTCAGCCCGTCTACAAATAGTACATCTTGGGCCTTTGCTCTGCCATTGTCTAGGCTAACTGAGCCTTTTCCTTTTATTTTTCCTGATTTATCATTGCCAAAGGTAACATTGCCAGATTTCTTTTCGTCAAGAGTTATAAACTTGCTTCTATCTCCAGTCATGTGTTTTGAGAAGCCACTGTCCACATACCACTGGCTTTCCAGGTCTTGAGAATATAGAGCCAAGTCACATTTATTCACCTTCTTTATCCACTGGAGGCACTCCTTTGTTTGGTATCTTTTGTGAGGTGATGAACTACATCTTCTGAGAGGAAATTTGGAAGGCATATGTCCAACTTGATTGCATACACAACATTTGATCATAATTTTTGCATAATTATGAGTATGAACAAAATTTATTTGATTCATAAACCTCCTTGAGGTGTTGAACATCAATCTTTGTCCATAATTTCTACACTCAATGATTTTATGGCCAAATTCCTTACAATAAAAATAGTAACCATAGAAGCTATTTGCATACCTGATGTAAGGTTGTCTTTTCCATTTGTTTGCTTGAGGCAGTGTCTTCATTGTTTGGATCTTTTGCTAGTTTGAATTACTCCTCCTTGTATGACAATATGCAACAATGTCTCCCAGCTTGTGGTAGACAATACAGGTGGCATTATTCATAGGAGGGAAGAATCTCCTTCAATGGCTTCCAAAATTTGACATACTCAGGGGTATATGATCCTTTTTCTGTTGTCTTAGTATTTATTTCATTCTTTGTTACTAGAGGTTTTTTCTGATTACATATTTCTTCTTTTGTAGGAATTGTTTGAGCTACTTCATCATTCTTCTTTTCTTTTACAAAGATAATCTCTCTGTTTTCCTTTTCTTTCCTTTTACTTGATTCTCCTTCATAGCCTATTCCAATTTTTATCATAGGAGATCTTTGAGCATCTAGAATTTTGTTCAACTTACTAGAGCTTTTTGTTTGAGAGGAGTTTGTAGACACTTTCCTCTAAGAATTTTCTAATTTCTTCCTCAGACATACAACTTCTTCTTCCAGATTCTCTTGTTCTCAAGTTTTATCCTTGATTTGCTGGAGTAACATGTCTTCTATCTTCTTGTCTTCTTCAAGCTCTACTTTCAACTGCATGAGGACTTCTGAATTTTTCTCTTCTCTTACATACTTGAGGATAATGTCCTTTTGTTTTCTGCACTTTAGTTTGAGTCTGTCAATCTCCTCCAGAGCACTTCTTAGCTCCCCCTCGAGATTGACTTCACCTTATTCTTCTTCATATTCTAGCAAGAGTCCTTCAAGTTATTCTATGGCCATCAATAAAAATTCAGAGGTTCCGTCTTCACTTGAGGGTTCATCTGAGTCTTCAGATGTACTGCTGTCTTGTTGAGCATAGAGGGATTTTCTGCTAAACTTCTTTCCTTTCTGCCAGTTCTTTGATGTCTTTTTCTCTGATTCTTGAGCCTGATTCCTTACTTTCTTATGAGGACACTTAGCAGCATAGTGTCCAACTCTTCCATAGTTAAATCATTTGAAAGGAAGTTTACCTTTGTATTTACCTGAGCCTCTATCCAGTTTCTTGACAAATTTAGCCTCTTCTTCATCAGAGCAAGAGCATATGTCTTCCTTTTCTTCTTTCTTCTTTTCTGTTTTAAAAGTTGCCTCCCTCGTACTTGGTTTCTTCTGTGGAAGCCTCATCTCATATGCTGTTAGATTTCCAAGTAGTTGGTTCATGGTCAAGGTCTCCCAATCGGTTGTTTCTTCTATAGCAGACACCTTGGGATTAAATCTAGATGGATGAGATCTTAGAATCTTTTGAACAATTATACTTTCTGGCATGGTTTCTCCAAGAGCTTTCATATTATTAACAATTTCTGCAACTTTTAAGAAGAAGCTGCCAACATCTTCATCATCATTCATTTTTAAATTTTCAAACTGGGCTCTATATACTTGAAGTTTGGCAGTCTTTACCTTTTTATTTCCCTCATGGATATTCTCTAGATTGTCCCACATATCTTTAGCAGTCTTACTGTGAATTATTTTGATAAATTTAGCCTCACAAAGTCCACTTAGGATTGCATTCATGGCCTTAGCATTTGCAACAAATTCTTGTTTCGAGTCTTTTTCTGTCTCAGTTTCCTTCGGGGCATATCCTAGCACAAGTAGCCGACCCATACCTCTAACTAGCAAGGCCGCTGTATATCTGTTGATTTTCCGAAAGGCATAAGGTAAACACACAGGTGAAAGGGGCTATTGATTGAGCTTATTCTTGACCAACATCTTGAGCTAAGATCTCCTTTCGATGGTTAAAAACATTACAAGAACTAGGCTCTGATACCAATTGTTGATTCTTAGTCTTTAGTTCTGGCTGAGAGGGGCGGGGTAGGCGAATCAGTTTAACACATACATGAGCTTTTTAAATTTTTCATCAGCTTATTTACAGCTTACTTTTATAACCAACCTAAGTATATGAATAGTCTTAATAAGTTACAGCAAGTATTAAATTAATGTGACATCAAACTTATTATGAGAGCAACAAACATTAAGAAGATTTTGTAAATCATCTCATCACATAGACAACATAGATAGAGACAACAGATATAACTGGAAACCCATAAAGGGATAAAACCACATCTTATTATTGTTTTTATGCAAAGGCAAGCTCCAACTCCCTCTCACCACTGTTTTTCTGTAGGCACCCACCTACAGGAGGCTCCAACCTCAATTCTGCAAGCTACAACTTGCAAGGAAGCTCCAACTCCCTTCAATTTTCTGCAGGAAGCAACCTACAGGAGGCTCCAACCTCAGTCAGCTACAACTGACAACTATCAAGCTTCAAATTGATAGGGAAGCTCCAACTTCCTCAATTTATCAAATGAAATGTTTGTTGATTTACCTCAGATATCATCTCTGTTCTGTAGCATCTCTTTCTGCTCTTCTCTTCCTTATCTTCTCTGCCTCAATATTCTATATCATATCTTTACTCTCTCTAACCTTTTTATGCATATCAAGATGATATTACATATATAGCTTTTCTTATGACTGTCTGTATTCCTCAGGGAATTGTGAAATAGATGACCATACCCCTTAGTCTTCTACCTTCTCATTTCTTTTCCAACTCACTCAAAAATATAACTGTAGGTACCAATTTAACATTACAGTGGGATATTTATTCTCTTCCGGAGACTTGCCAAGTCATCACAACAATATAAATTAAAATCATTTACATTCAATTACAATGAAAACTCCAGCTCACTCATTCAGCCTCTTGGCTTGCTGCGCATTTTTATTTTCTTTGACTGTGTCTTTGTCCCATTCGTCTCTATTTGTTTCCTTGTTCACTGTCGCAGGGTAATGGCCATATGCCATACATATGTAACTGTGATTTTTATATCATGCTAATTGATTCTCGGCACAATAATAATAAGGCGTTTTGATATGTGCACTGTCGTGGTGTAACTATTATGTACCTATAACAACACCTTTTATATATAACACAACTTCAACTCTCACCATAATTATAATAAGTTTTAACATACAAACTGCCACATTCAATATAGCAATAGAGAGTCATTTTAATACATAAAAATGCCCTTTCAAGCCCACTTGCTGAACTTGTATTATCCTCAGATGCGATGTGATGAATCACTTTATGAATACTTCTGATTACGATTAATCACAAACGCAACTTGCATTTGCATGCTTCGATGCCCTGCTGCTTCTTTGATGCGATGAAACACTGTTTACCAGAACTCAAAAATATATCAGTCATGGTTTATAAACCCATTGGGTCCAATATTTCATCGCAATCACAACTTCTATTGTCATGCTCTGCTGCCACACCTTTCTCCAATTCGATTGGGTGAGGGTCCCACCATATTAGATCTTCATATCAATCGGATCAATGTTTCATTTATCAAGCTTTGGATAGCCCATATATTCCCTTTTTACCTCCTAATGAAACCTTATTATCAAATATATTAATATCTGAATTAACCCTCGAATTTGTTTTTAAACCTTAGGCTTTTCAAAATGTATCCACATGCATTAAACATATAATCAGCTCCAGGCCATTCTTATGCGTGAATTCCACTTTAAATATCATATATTGCAATATATATATATCAACCCCGATGCATATTATAATACATACACGTTCCGTTGAGCCCACTTTTTAATGCATTTCTTCAATTGACAATTAATAACATATCACGCAACCAACACTGATCTGACAGCAATCAAAAAGTGTCGCATAGATTAAATGCACAAGTTTTAAACTTCAGACTCTATGCGATGAACTAGGGCCGAGACACTTATCGCGTCGTCACTTGAGTTATCTTCCATGCTAGTTGACGTGCGACTACCATTCGATGGACCCGCCTCCAGATCGAATGGCGTATGTCAATATCGCACGGAGTCCAAAATCGACAGTTAATGCTTTATGGCACGCGATAATGGCGGTTTCTCCAAACCTCTTAAGGCTACGTGTCAGTCGATGGTTGTGATCGTGCTGATTTCACGAAAACCACTGACCACACAAAAGCAGTGCGATGAAAACTGTCGGGTGTTCCAAACCATCGTTACTGTTCCTTCATTGTTCTGGTTCCTCCCCACTCCAGGTTTCGTTTCATTCTTTATAACTTTGATTTTAATTTTTTCTACTGTGCCATGGCTATACTTACTCCATCACTTCTGCCACCAAAGTTTTGCCTTTTTCAACATCGCTCTTGTTTATGCAAGGTCCTTGCATGGTTTCGTTGAGATGTAAAAATCCCCAACTGTGTACTTCACCTCTCAATGACTACTGAATGAAATTACACGGAAGAATGTGCAATATCCTCTTTCGAATGCTCTATAAACCGTGATCTCAAATTGTCACTTAAACCCTGATTCACTCCAAACCATTGTAGCGCCTTCTGCATTGCACTTACACATATTAAAATGCACGAGTTTATTACCATTTCGATTCATAATTCACTATATTCACTGTCTCTACCTCTGCCTCTGCTTCTCGACCTCTGCCTCCACTGCTCGACCATTTTATTTCTACCTTTGTATTCGCTGTCTCCGCCTCTCTTTTTACTGCCCTGTCTCTATTCTTCTTATGCTCCCTGTCTTCTTTGTACTGCTTGCTCCTTTGCCTATCTCTGCCTTTGCTGCCTCCTTTGCCATCAATGACAATCATTTCAAACATTATGTACTAGAAATTCACCAATGGCTAACCCATAACCTTGTACTAGAGCCAACTCCAAACTTGTTTCCTTGGGCACCCTTACACGACACGACCCGACCCGACCCGCTCGAACACATTTCCTTGGGTGGCCTCACATGAAAAAACCCAATCGAAATAGACCTGACCCACCCAAACGCATTTCCTTGGGCTCCCTCACACGACCCTACATGACTTGAACCCAACGCACTGCTTGTGTAATATCCCAAAATTGGGAGATCATCCATATATCACATAAAAATGGAAAAAGACAGTAAATAAAAATACATCACTCATGATACAAATATAGATCCATGTTATTAATCATAACAACAACAAATGAGTACGATACCTTGGCGATCAAGTCCCTCAAGCTAGGGAAGAGAAGCCTTCAATGCTAAAAACCACCAAAACATGCAATATAGATTCTACACAAAATACTGAAGCCAATACAATGGAGTTTCAGTGAATAACACTGCAACTAGAAAATATAAATGTATGGATATGATCATACAATTCTCAAACAATACTGAGAATGGTGATCTATGCTCCCAAACACTTTTCCTAGACAACCCAGAGAGGGTTTCCAGAAATATGCAAAATATAGAATGGTGATGTAAAGCCCTATGGATGGAGAATCACCGCAACTAAAGAACATAGAAGGAGGTGGATGAAACTAATGTAAAATTGAATCAAACTCATCTAATAGACTCTCCCAATGAAAGGCTGATCCCTTCACTGAAAATATAACTCCCCAAGTGATGCATTGAACCTTACTTTGATTCTCCTCAATAGAATAACGTAGTTGGAGAGTGAAACTATGTTGTAGGTGATAGTGGTGACTTGGCCTAGTGCCAAATGTTGAAATTATGCCCAAGGACATTCATTTCTCGCCTACCAATGGAAGGAATGCTTCCTCCACTGAAAAGCTAGCTCATAAATGACCCTATCAAACGCTCCATTGTTGCAACCCTGCAACACAACACAACCCTGGCAGAAACTGCATTGTAGAAGAATGTTGTAGCTTGGCCTGATGCTAGAATATGGAAATGCAAGTCAATGACCTCTCCTGAGTGGGCACTCGATGTCCCCGGAGGATGAGGGTGGGATTCTCGCTTGGGAACACCCTTGTGCTAAACAACACTGTTGTCTCTGCTAAACCGTTGAAGAGAGCAACAAGTCATAACAAAACATAAAAAAAATAATCCTCAAATATGCTTTCTATGGCTACCATTCCCTTCCTTATATGCTTGGTGAGATTCCTCACCTTGGGCCCCACTCATTAAAGCCACTACTTCCATGCAAATAATCTACCTCCAAAACTGCATTGTCTCTCATTGATTATCCACTCCCTCCATACCAACATTGTTAATTTGGTCAAACTTGACCCATTCCACATACTTCATTCCCTATTCACACATAAGGGTGCTTTATCCAGCTAATTTGATGACCTACATTCACATTAGGAGTGATTTGATTCCTACGAAGGATATTTATGGGTCTTGCTACCCTCTTGTTCTTCTAACTAAGAAGAAAAAACAAAATTTAATATCCAAACTAGTTGAAAGCTAATTGGGAATATTATAGTCCTCCCCTCACAAATGTTGCCTTTCCTCAAGCAACTGTAAATATGAGTGCTGCAAAAATTCTCCTCCTTCCCTTGTGACACCTCCGTGTGATAATCTCTCCTCATTAAACAAGTGTCCCCCAATCAATCCATCCCTGAAATGCTCCTCCCAAGTGCTCATGAGATGCATCCCCAAGTGCACAAGTTAACCAAATGGCTCATCCCATAAGGAAAATAGAGGTCTAATGTAGCAATCATTTGTTTCCCAATGTTTTCCCTGAAGTATGTATCATAATAAATGTGGATAATATCACTCCTAATGGGCACCTCCAATCCATGTGTCATCCCACCAATCATGCCCACAAAAATGATAAGAACATCATCAACAGATGGGATCATAATCAAAGTCATAGTAGCTGCCATATATAAGACCAGAGAAGGATAATGGTCCCTCAAGTGCAACCAGCACAATTTTACTCCTATTTTCCTTAGAATATGATATGATGAGTGATTTCCCAACCACTTGCTTGATGCCCCAATCCTCTCACATGCTTGGAGAAGGAGTATGATGTGTGGTTCAAATTGAGCACACCCTGAATAATATATCATCTCCCGAAAATATCCTAGGGAGTGGTCATCATCATCATGCTTATGGCACCAAATGGATCACAAAGTCTATAAGAAATAATGAACTCTCTTGGAGAAATGACCTATGCATGTGTGGAAAGGGAATACAAATACATAGTAAGTGAATCATGATGCACATAAGCATAAACATTACCATCTACCTTGAAAAAGTTGGTGAAGTGGCTCATAAATGGGCCTCCTCTCATTCCAAATGAGAAAGGAAGTGGTTGTGATAACTCTGACAAATATTTTATGTCTCTCCTAAATCTTCGAATAATGCATGCATCTCCTGATATGATGTTGCATCTCCTCTTCAAAGCCTTCCCAAGTGAATCCCTCCATGATAGTATGATATGCCCTCATGAAATCGGTGTGGCTGGAGATAAAATCATCATATATTGCATGTAGTAGTTTCTCATTGAGCTCATATTATCTAGTCAAGAATATCCTACTATCATAATAGATGACCCCATCTCTCAGTGCTTATCTCCCATCTGATAACTAGTCATCAAGTATCCTGCATGAAAAGAGATCCTTGGAGTATTCCACCAACAATTGGGATCTCTAATAAGGATCTATACTGCATAATGACAGCATTGTTGATCTACAATTTAAAGCACCTACATGTAGCTTCCCTCTTATTTGACATCTCCCATGCCAAAGTCATGTGTTAGGATGCTGCTATCCTGCCTCTGCTGCTCCTCCTGTAGCTACTCATGCTCAAGTAAAGGTTGAAGTATTTGGAGGTTAGCCTTCCATAAGAATCTATCACCCATGCAAAACCTTTTGAGTTTTGGAAATGTATGCATGAGTGGCCAGCAACCTCCACCATATGTGGAAGAGCACTCCCTGTGTGGAAGTATCTTCTGATTCTCCAAAGCCGTTCAGTGGTATCCTTGCACCATGATGGTGTCATCCTCCATCCCTGACACATATTCTCTCAGCACAAGATTTTTGGTGAGAGTGGGTAATACTGATATTGGGAGAATTCTTCCTTCCTCCTTAAGCCTACCGAAGCCTCTCTACGCTGCACCAAGTCCTCCCAAAGTCCTCACCCCTCCTGGATCTATGAGTGGTGAAGCCTATTGTGAGACATCTCTCATCAACTCCTGATTTGGTGGCCTCCCATGTGGAATGCCTCTAAATAGGAATGTATCGTGGGCCAAAGGCATCTGCATAACTGTTTGGACTCTTAGATCCTTCCTTCCATTGTACAAATCCATCTCTGATTTGTGTGTGGAAGATTTATGAGATGGATAAATGTGCATTCCCCTAATCATTTGATGCTTACCACTCTTTTTATCTGTCCACTCCATTTGTAAACTCTCCCAATCTATGATGACCTTACCCAAAGTAATGAGCCACTGCATAGCCAATATCACATTGGTGTCAGCTATGTCAACCACAAAGAAGTGATCAGTCAAAGTATATCTCCCCACGGTGATAGATAAATATGGAACATAATGTATGCACTACATAGTTCTAGCTCCTGGGACCAAAAATGAAAATCCCTCAAAATCATCAGTGGGTATTTCCCTCCTCTGTACTAATTGGGCATCAATAAAGTTGCTGGTAACCCCACTTTCAATCAACATTGATACTCTCTAATCCTGAATGGAACCTCGAAATCTCAAAGTCAAGTACTTGGGTACTCCCCTCAATGATGCAAGGGCCCCTCCAATTGGAGCAAATGCTCCATTCCCACCTTCTATTGGTGGTGTATCATCCCTTGCTCTCCTAGTGTTGTGACCTTCTTCTGCTTCCTCTTCTTCTTCCTCTTAATCATTAGAAAATACCTCTATATAGTGTGCCTTCCCTGCCCCACATCTATGTTTGAGTTCCCATGATTATTGGAATGTGAAGCAAAGCTTCCTTCTCCTCAAGTCTCTTCGGACATCATCACTAAGAGGTAATTTTTTTTGGATCTCCTTTGAAGGAGGAGCCTTCACATCTTTTCCCTTTGATGGAAAAGTGGGATTTTGATGAAATGGTGCCTTTTCTCTTGTCAAATCATCTTATATATATCTATCCCTTTCAGAAAAATCTTGAAGGGTAGTTGGTTTGGTTTACTTAACCAACCCATGTATAGGTTCGGCTAGCCCATCAATAAACATATAGACCCTCCTAGCTGCAGATAGATTAGGAACCATAACATAAAGTTTTAGAAATTTAGAAATGTAACTTTCTATATTACCTAACTATTTGAGCTTAGCCAACTCAATGAAAGGTGCCTCCGGGTCTCTTCGATCAAAACTCTCCACCAACCTCCTGGTGAAATCTTAATATGGAGTCACATTGGCATGCCCCAATGTAGAAAGACCATGAAACCACCAATTATGTGCTTCACCCTCAAGGTGCAGCGTTGCTATTTTTATGGCATCCATCACCCGTACTCGGTTCAACTAGAAGTAGATGTCTAGCTTCTCTACCGAATATTTGGCTATGCATTTGGATGACCCATCAAAAGTGGGTAAGAAGAATCTACCCATAGTCTAGTGAAGATCATTGTTTTGTATGAATCCTCCTATTATCCTTGATATAGAAAAAATCTTGGAAGCCCAAATGATCTTTGAATCTCTAAGATTGAGGCTCATACTCAAGAAAATAATATTCAAGAGTTTCTTGCTCTTGAAACCCTCCATTTGTGACTGTTAAGAATGTAGGCATAGTGGAGCATTGGGAAACATGTTGCTTCACTATTTGATCATGCCAGTGATGTAAAATTTTGGATCCTTGTCCATGTAGAAACCATTTAGGGTATTATTTGTGTCTATCCATCCTCATCTCCTTCATCCCCCTTGCAATATCTTGCATGGTTTGAAGAAGAAGCTTGGGAAACTCATTCTCCTCATCCCCTCCTGATACGGGAGTTTTCCCCTTGTCTTCTCTATCATCTATATAATCATATCTCTAGTTACTTTTGAGTTATCTCTTCTCCTTGTCTATGAGATAATCCCCTTCTTCTGATGACATATTGGCTGAAAATGCATAGGCTGAGCCAAGACTATGCTCTCATACCACTGTAATATCCCAAAATCGCGAGAGCAACAATATAGCGCATAAAAATGGAGAAAAACAATAAATAACAATACATCACTCATGATCCGAAGATACATCCATGGTATTAAGTATAACAACAAAAAATGAGCACAATATATTGGGGATCAAGTCCCTCAAGCTAGGCAAGAAAAGCATGCAATGCCGAAAAGCACCAAAACATGTAATATAGCTACTACACAAAATACTGAAGCCAATATGGTGAAGTTTTAGTGGATAAAACTGTAGATGGGAAATATAGATGTATGGATCTGATAACACAATGCTCAAACAATACTTGGAATGGAGATCTGTACTCCTAAACACTTTTCCTAGAGAGCCCAAAGAGGGTTTTCGGAAATATACAAAATATAGAATGGTGATCTAAAGCCCTAGGGCTAAAGAATTAGTGAACTTGAAGCACATAGAAGGAGGTGGATGAAACTAATGTAAAACTGAATGGAACTCCTCCAATAGACTCTCCCATTGAAAGGTTGATCCCTTCACTGAAGATCAAACTCCCCAAGTGATGCATTAAACCCTCCTTTGATTCTGCTCAATAGAATAACACATCTTGAGAGTGAAACTGCACTATAGGATATGGTGGTGACTTGGCCTAGTGCCAAATGCTGAAATTATGCCCAAGGACCTTCCTTTTTGGCTGCCCAATTGAAGGAATGCTTCCTCCACTAAAAACTAGCTCATAAATGGCCCTATCAAACCCTCCACTGCTGCAACCCTGCAACATAGCATAACCCTAGCAGAAACTATGTTGTAAAATAAATTTGTAGCTTGGACTGATGCTGAAATGTGAAAATGGAGTTCAATGACCTCTCCTAAGTGTGCACTCGAAGTCCCCCAAGGATGAGGGTGGGATTCCCACTTGAGAACTTCCTTATGCTAAACAGCACTGCAATCTCCACTAAACAATTGAAGGGAGCAACAAGTTACAATAGATCATAAAAAAAATAATACTCAAACATGCTTTTTATGGCTTCCATTCCATTCCTTATATTCTTGGTGAGATTCCTCACCTTGGGCCCCACTCATTAAAGCCACTACTTCCATGCAAATACTCTCCCTCCAAAACTATGATGTCTCTCATTGATTATCCACTCCCTCCATACCCGCGTTGTTGATTTGGTCAAAATTGACCCATTCCACATGCTTCATCCCTTATTTACACATAAGGGTTATTTCTCCAACTACTTTAATGACCTCCATTCACATTAGGAGTGATTCTATTCCTACTAAGGAGATTTATGGGTCTCCTTACCCTCTTATTCTTCTACCTAAGAAGAAAAATGAAAATTTAATATTTCAACTAGTTGAAAGCTAATTGGGAATATTACACCTTGGGCACCATCACACGACCTGACCTAACCCGACCTCACCTGACCTGAGCGAGAAAATGGAAAATGGGTTGCGTGAACATGCATAAGGCATACGAGTGGTCACAAATTAGCATTTTTTATATGGAATACCTCACATGATTTGACATCAACATGTTTCTTGTGGGGCCTTCACACGGCATGGCCCGACCAGCCCAAACGAAGGCACGAGGGAGAAAATGGAAAATGGATTGCACAAACGTGAACAAGGAATACATGCGGTCACAAATTCATATTTTTGATACATCCACACTCACACGACCTAATCTGACTCGACCTAACCTTCTCGAACGCATTTCCCTAGGTGCCCACACATGACTCGACCCGACTTGACTCACCCTAACACAATTTCCTGGGTACCCTCACACAACCCAACCAAAGTCACCCCGACCCACCCAAACACATCTCCTTGGGAGTCCTCACATGACATGACCTGAACTAACCCACCCGAACATGTTTCCTTAGGTGCCCTCACATGACCTGACCAGAACTACACGAACACGTTTCGTTGGCCGCCCTTACACAACCCAACTTGAATCGACCCAGCCTGCCCGAACGTGTTTCCTTGGGCACTGTTACATGACCCGACCTGACCCGACCTGCCGAAACACATTTCCTCGGGCACCCTCACACTGCATGACTCAGCCTGACCCACCCAAACGTGTTTTCCTGGGCACACTCACATAACACGACCCAACCCAACCTGACCCTCCTAAACACGTTTCCTTGGGCATCCTCATACGACAAGACCCAACTCAACCAACTTGAATGCATTTCAATGGGTGGCCTCACACAACATGACCCAATCAGACTGGACTCGACTCGCCCAAACCCGTTTCCTTAGCTGCCCTCACATGACCTGACACGACCCGACCGGAGGGCGTTCCTTAGGCGCCCTCACATGATCTGACCCGAACAATTTTCCTGTGGTGCCCTCACATGGCACAACCTGACCCACAAGAATGAAGGCACGAGGGAGAAAATAGATAATGTAATGCATAAACATGCACAAGGAACATGGGCTATCATAACTTAAAAATTTTTATATGACCACACTCGCACCACCCGACCCAACCTGACCAAACTTGCTTAAACGTGTTTCCCTGAGCGCCATGATCAATCGACCCAACCCAACCTGACCCGCCCGAACACATTTCCATGGGTGCCCTCACATGATGTGACCTGACCTACCTCGACACATCGGAATGAGTCTCCTTGGACATGACACGACCTGACTTGACTTGCCTGAATTTGTTTCCTTAAGTTCCCTCACACAACCCAACCTGACTCGCATGAATGCGTTTCCTTGGGTGCCCTCACATGACCCGAACTTAATCGACCTGACCCACCTCAACGTGTTTCCTTCGGAACCCTCACATAATGTGATCTGACTCGACCTCCCTGAATGTGTTTCATCAAGCATCCTCACATGGCATGACCCAAGGAGACCCGCCCGAATGCATTTTCTTGGGCTCCCTCACATGACACGACATGACCCTACCTGACCCGCCCAAATTCATTTCCTTGGGTTTTAACACATGACAAGACCTGACCTGACCTACCCGAACGTGTTTCTTTGGGCGGCCTCACATGGCATGACTTGACCATACCTGAACCGACCCACTGGAACGTGTTTCCTTAAGGGCCCTCACATGACGCGACATGACCAGACCTAGAGGCATTCCTTGGGCACCCTCACATGACCCAACCCACCGAAACATCTTCCTTGGTCCCGTTAACTATAAGACATGACCCGAACACATTTTCTTGGGCATATCACATGACCTAACCCGAATCAACCTGCCTGAACATTGAAGGCACAAGGGAGAAAATTCCAAATGGGTCGCATGAGCACGTTTCCTTATAAGGTGCCCTCACATGACCCGAAACGACCTGCACAAATGCATTTCTTTTGGAAACCTCACACGACCTAACCCGAACTGACTCGGTCTGCCCGAACGTGTTTCCTTGGGCGCCCTCACATGACCTTACCCGACCTAACCTGCCCAAATGCATTTCCTCAAGCACCAACACACAACATGGCATGACCTGACTTGGTCCAACCTGACCCACCCGAACGCGTTTCCTTGGGTGCCCACGCATGACGCAACATCAATCGACCCACCTGAATGGGTTTCCTTGGGGGCCCTCACAAAACCTGACCTCACACGACCTGACTTGACCCGAACTGACTTGACCCGACCCGACTTGACCTGACCCAACCTCACACGACTTGACTTGACCTGACCCGAGCTGACCCAAACCAACCTGACATGACCTGACCTGACCCGACTCGACCTGACTTGACAATACCTGACACGACTTGACCTAAACTAATTGGATTAACCCTCATACAATTTCATTTCTATTGTGAAATTTTCAATGTTTGGACAATTTCTTCGAGTCGAAGTTTGGATCTATTCATCTCTATTTCGGCATTTGGAGCATGTTCATCGTTATTCTGACATTTAGACAGTTTCGTCGCAAGTCCGACGTTCGGGTGTTTCATTGCTATTCTGACGTTTGGAGAAATTTCGTTGTTGTTTTGATGTTTGGAGAGTTTCATCGCAAGTCCAATAGTTTAGTTACAATTATTTTTGGCAGGAGTAAAAAAATTGAGAAAAATTTGGGAACTTTCAGAAAATATGTTGAAACTGTTGGAACTAAAGTGTTAAAAAATTGACCATATGTACTAGTGATGTGATGAAGATCCTTTTTTAGCTAATGAAGGCTTGGCCCTTTCAACAATATCTAGATAAAACAAAAGCCTCTTACCTCGGACATATGTTTGTGTCACCTCTGCCATATGAACTCTTTTTGTTGTTTTTCTTGAGTAAGCAACCCTTTGATATGCTGGTGAAGCCAAGGGTGTAGAGTGACTGCTAGATTGAGTGGGATAAGGAAAAAGAGAATTTGAATATACAAAGCCATCCCATGAAAAATTGCTCTGTGCTAACTTATGGAAAACCAAGACCTTCACCAAGCCATGGTGAAACAAGCTAGCATGATGATTCTCTCCCATTCTCCTTACCTTCTCTTCCATCTTTACCATACTCTTGTCAAGGTAACGACGTCATTTTAGGGTTTTTACACTGGTGTAATGAATCAAGAGTCTCAGATAATACTGATATAACCTTGAGAATATGTCGCAACATGTTAAGTACCTCATGATAAATTTCATGAGAGGGGCATATGTGTCCAACAAGTGTCTAAATGGAAAGATGTGTTTAGTTGTTTCTTTGTATGTTGGCTTCAAGTACATTTTGTAGCTTCCAAGGTCAAGGTATCTACTCTTGAACAAATTTTCTCCACTTCTTGGAATCCTTGTGGCTCAGGAAATTATCTCTGTTGAAAGAGTGAACACCACTCCTAAATCAATCACCTTATCTCTCCTCAATCTAGTGGAAAATGTACTAGTAAGTTTATCATGAAAACCAAATTCCTAAACCTTTTAGAAAAAGGAAACGAAACCATCATACTTAAATGTTTTCTTGAGGAAGTGTGAAGAAATGATCTAATTTTCTGAAGTGGGCTCATAATTTCTGATCCAATATCCCTTGTGCCTCTTCTGCACAGTCGTTTTAGAATCCATTGCTAATCCTAAGTCAATGGGAAATGGAATTAGGGTTTAGTGAAGGGAAAAACAAGGGATTTGGAAAATTTTTGGGAATGAAGGGAGATGAAGGGGTTTAGGGATTCCTAAATTTTTGGAAAAATTTAGGGGGGTAGGGAGAGATGTTAGGAAGTAGGGGAAAGTGAAATTTGAGGGAATGAGTAAAGGGGAAGGGGTCCAAAAAGCAAAATAACAGTCCTAACCTAGAAATGTCTAGCCTAGGCTAGGTTTTGTAGGAAAATAAATAAAATGAGGAGTAGGTGGTGGGGAATATTATTAGGTAGGTGTATAATAGGTGGGTGAAGCTGAGTGAGCTACATTCTTATGGTTTCTTTTAAATTTTTGTCAATGTAAACATGAAACAAAGAAAATGTACTAAAACCTTGGAAGAGGGAATTTGTCTTTGCAATAAAAATGAAGACAAAAGAGGTGATTTGGAGGGCCCACTTGCCTATATCTGATACAATGTAACCTTTTTGTTGAATAAAAATCCACTTGGAGTGATGATTTTCTCCAAAATGAAGAAAATGCAGTGCTCAGGTAAAAGCGCAACACTTGCACAACACCTACGCAACGAATACATAACGATAAGGAAATATGGCACTCTTGGGCAAAGAAATTTATTATTTGAGGGTGAGAGTCAGTTTTCTTTGTGGAGATAGGTTTCTAGAAGATGAAATGAGAAAATGAGAGGCTTAGTTAGTCTTTTGTAGCTTTGGAAATCTATCTTGACCTTTAGTGGTTAAGTGGCCCCACCAAGTCTTTTCACTTTTGATTTGAAAATTTGCAGCTTTAGAGCCTTTTAGAAACATATTAAATTCATGATTGAAATGAATTACACTTTAAAACATTTATTTCAAATGGGGTAGCAAGCTAAGCAGGCTTGGTTATGGGGAAAAACTCCACAGTTAAGCGCGCTTGAGATAGAGGAGTTCAGGGATAGGTGACCTCCCGGGAAGTCCTAGTTACCGGGTGCATGCCCTAAAACTGATGATTGACGCTATGTGATTCATTTCACTAGTTTCAATCCCACTTCGCCACCCCTGTGAGCATCACCCGATGCAATGAGTGCTAAGTGAACCATTCAAAAATGAAGAGAAATTAGCTAGCTACGACTACCTCTCATGGAAATGGTCATAGATGAATGACTTACATAACACAGTTGAATCCCAAAAATGATATCTAATATAATGAATTGTAGAAATCCCTCACACTTTAATACTCCTCCAATGATGATTTCGATGGTGAAATGAATGATTTTTTTTTATGATTTTGACCCTAAACTCTAATGATGACACTACATGCAATGATCTCAACGATGACCATGGTGATGTGACTGACATGATGATGGATAAATTTTTAGTTGGTGACTTAGCGAAATGAGTGATGGCAATGACCAAAACATGAATTTTCAAATGAGTAGTAACACACCTAGACACAATATAAAGTGGCCAAATTTTTATTTAATGACTTATTGAAATCATAAAAATTTGACTTAATACCCTAAAAAAACCTTGTAACAACATATTTTCTCACTGGTGACTGGTAGGACTGGAAGCCACTAACATTGGATCCTGCTGGGGATGGTAGCTCCTTGGAGGTGTCAAGAAAGCCATGGACCAATTAGCCTTATCCATTGGGCATGGAGTCAAAAATCAAGAGACCAAACTCAAAATTGAAAACTGACTAACAAATTGAACTAACTTGGACATAAAAAAAACTTATTGTACTTACAAATTAGTAGCCAATCAAGGAAACCTTACGACCTTAACCTCAGGCTTCAATATTCAATGATTATCTCCTTCACACTTCGGCAAAAAAGTAAAAATATATGTACAATGATGCTAAGAAACTTTAGAAATTTGATCAAAAGATGTAGTGCTTGAGAAGCCTACCATTGACCGGTCCTCCTCCATAGCCTTGTCCATCCATTTCCTCCAACAAATATCCATGCTTTCCTCTTGAAGCTAAAATTGTGTATGGTCCCTTTCACAAGTTCTTGAAGTTACCATGCTTTCCTTTATCTTCATTCCAAGCATCCCAACATAGGACTACATCACTGATATTGAAGTCATCCACTTTTATTCTTTGGTCATACACTTTCTCTATTATTTCTTGAAGTTTAGAAGTGTTCTGAAAAACTTCCTCCCTGGTTTGTTGCAAATGAATCATTTTGTTTATCCACCACTAAACATCATTCATTTTTCTACCAACTTCCTGCAATATATTCATGACTGGAACAACAAGAGAAGTAGGAAATACTGTGTCAACTCCATACGCTAACGCAAAAGAAAACATGCCTATGGACTTCTTATTAATTAATATTTCTGCCCACAAGGAATTGATGAGTTTCTTATGCCAATTTTTCTTATATACCTCAAGCATATTCCTGATAATATTGACCAAAGACTTATTCGAAGAGTTAGCCAATCCATTTCCTTGCGGGTAGTATGCAGTTGACTGAACCAATTTGATATTTTACTTCTCGCAAAATTCCACCATATTTTTGGACTTAAATGTAGCTATGTTATCCAAGATTATCTTGTGTGGACAACCAAATCTTAAAAAGATGTTAGATTTCATAAATTGAATGATAAGGAAATCAGTTTAACTAGTTAGGATTGTCTCAATCCACTTTGTAAAATAATTTGTAGCTGTCAAAATCCACTTGTGCTAGGTGGATGATGAAGGATGTTGTTAGGTTCTTATATTACTAGTATACTCCCTTATGGTTGTTAGTTTAACACCCTTATTTTTATTGTTGTACCCCTATAACCCCAATATTGTTATTATTGTTCCCTTACATTATTATTCTTAGGCTGGCTAGGATTATATTGTGACCCCATGGATTCATATATATAGAAGGAGGTTTTGATCATTTGTATCATCCAATAATTTTTCATTTATGTAATTTATTGGAGGTTTCCCCCTCTAAGTGGAAAACATTTAAGGCATTAATATCTCTTTTCTTCTATTTTTGGAGTTTGTTTCATAACATTTGGTATCAAATCTTTGGATTCTAGGGGTTTGCTCCTCCAAACAGGTCATCGTGTAATTTTCACTATACATTTTTTTACATGAAGGTTCAAAAGCTAAAATGTTTACAGAGAAAAGCCAAAATCCAATTAACGTCATGTAAAAATTTCAGATCTTGGTTCGGAATATTTTCGGAGATATGATCTGTGGAAGTTAGAGCATTTTCATGCTCTCGAATTTCACCTAAAACAGCTCATCTTGGAATTTGCGCTATAAATTTATTTATATGAAGGTTCAAAATCTGAAATACTTACAAAATGAAGCCACAATCCTGAGTAATCTCTTGTAAAAAATTTAGATCGTGGTTCGCAATATTTTCGGAGATATGATCTATGGACGTTAGGATATTTTCAGGCTCCTGAATTTCATCTCAAAGAGGTGACCATGGGAAAATCGTCATAACTCTCTCTTTGAGTACTAGATTTAAAATCTCTAAAATGAGACTGCAAGTACAGGGACTAATATAAGAAACAGTGACACGTGGCATGCCATACAAGTTCACTCTACTAAACCAGTCACTTATTAATTCATTGTGGGATGTTGGGCATAAATTTGACTTGAAGAATCCAAATCAGGTCAGACCTATGGCATTCAAAAGAAGATTTAGAGGGCTACTATAAGATGGAATTTCATATATTTAATACCCGAAATCATAGAGATCATTCAGTTTCAATATCGAGCTCCTCAAAAGAAATAAAAGGGTGTGTATTTTTTTTCGAATTGCATAAGTCTTGTTTGAAAAATCAGTTTGAATTGATTCCAAGGGAATATTGTAGAATAGATATCAGTATTGGCTTCTAAAATGCCCCCTAAAAGGAATTCAACACCAATTAAGCCTTTAGAAGGCTCTAATATGACCCATGAAGATGAAGAACTGCAACATGACATGTCAAAATTAAAAGAGCAAGTGCACCAAATTTAACTCTCGCAAAGATAAAAATAAATAAAATTAAATGGAAGTTTTGAAGAAAAGCGTGGAAGCTAATATTGATGGTTTGAAGAAAGGCATGGAAGTTGACATGGAAGCTAAGATGGATGACATGGAAGCTAATATCGATAAAAAAAATGAAAGACAACATGGAAAACATGAATAATGATCTAAAAGCGGACATGGAAGGTTTGATAAAGTTGATATCAGAAAAGCTTCATAATGGAAAAAATATAGTAGAGGAAACTCATGATGAGAACAAAATAAATGTTAATCATGAATTCATAAAATCTAATTTTGGATGGAAGAACCACCATATTCCAAAGATGGATATGAGGAAGTTTGATGGCAAGGATCTCGTAACATCGATACTATAGATGGAGCAATATTTTGATCTAAATAATGTGAAAAACACACAAAAGGTATGCATTGCAACTTTAAATTTAGAACAAAATAGATTTGTATGGTATTGATGGCTTTGCTCCTGTAAACTTTTTTTCACTTTGTCAATTTTTATAGAGGAAATGATAGCGCATTATGAGGATACAAAGAGCAACACTTTCTTTATCCAATTGATAAATCTCAAACATAAGCGTTCACTAGTGGAGCACATCAAGGAATTCCAAAAATTGAATATAAGTGTAACTGATATTACAGAGGAACATATGATTGATGTCCTCATAGGGACTTTAAAGGATAACATCCAACATGAGGCTCGCGTTTGGGAACCTGATTCATTGGAGAAGGCATTCAGGTTGGCAAGAAAAATTGAATGTAAAATTATGGCAACAAGGAAGCTTACCACTCATATCTATAAGGATGGAAGTGTTCCTACTCCTAGACTTCCACAACCTACAAGGCTGAAACCACAAAAATTGGAAGAAAAAAGAGCAAAAGGGCTTTTCTATAGTTGTGATAGAAAATACACTAAAGGTCATAAGTGTGTTGAGAAGAAATTATTTTACATAGATTGTGAAGAGGAGGAATAAAATGAACAAGAAGCTTCAAAAGAAGATGATACACACCAAGAAACAACCCTAGAAGAAGAATAAATGAGTCTGGCCATATCGTGTGATGCATTGGTAGGAATTACCACTCCTCAAACTTTCAAGATAGAAGGACATATCAAGAAGAAAAAGGTAATAGTGTTGATTGATTTGGGTAGTAACCATAATTTTATTCATTGTAAGGTAGCCAAGGAATTGAATTTTTTCCTATACCTAGCACTATAATGTCAAGTGATGGTTGCAAATGGAGTAGCTATAAATTTTTTTGGAAAATTTCATAATATCAAGCTAACCATGCGGGAATATGTATTGAATATTCTAATGATTTCTATTACAATGGGAGGTGTGTTGATCAGCAGTTGTCATTGATGTCAACCAAAGAAGCACCAAGGGCTACTCCAATATTTCATGGGAATTTTGACGTACCAAATTAATATATTCTAGGTCAAGAATTCTTTTGATGGTTTCTATTTTTCAAGATGTTTCCGTTGATATATGGCATGCCACGTAATTATTCACGGTTTGAGAGATATTCATGTTCGACGTTTGTAACCCCAGTTAGTGGGCTAAAACCCCATGGGGTTGTGGCATGGGTAATTGAAAAGTCATAATTAATATTTTTTAAGCTCCTAAAATCCCTTCCACATTCACTTGTTGAAGCCCCTCTCAACCTAAGAATTTATATCAATTATGATCCTCATATCCTCCTTATGAAGATATTTCCCCATCTGAAATAGGTCATTGAGGAGTTTTCACTCTAAATTTGTTTCTACGAAGGTTCAAAGCTGAAATATTTATGAGGCGAAGAAGAAATCCTGAGGAAGGTCCTATAAAAATTTTAGATCAAGGTTCGCAATATTTCCTAAGATATGATCTATGGAAGTCAGTGTTTTTGCAGGATTCTAAAATTCATCTCAAAGAAGTGACCTTGGAAAATTGTCATAACTCTTTCTCTGAGTATCGGATTGGAATGTTGTAAAAAGTGGAAGATATTGCATAGAATTTGGTTTTCTCTCTATCAATTCTTGAGCTGAATGAAGAAAAAATGACATGTGGCACACTGTACACTTTCGCTCTACTGAAATAATCCATAATTAGGGCATTGTTAGAGAGTGGGCATAAATATCCCTTGAAGAATCAAAATTGGGTCAGACTTGTGGCATTGGAAAGAAGACTCACGGGAATATTGCAGAATTGAAAATCACATATTAGGGATCTGAAATAACAGAGATACACAAGATTCAATATCGAGATGCTAGAAGGAAAGAAAAAGCTATATCTTGTGTTGTCAAGGGCTGCAAAGGACTAGACTTTCTAGGGCAGCAAAGGAAGGCAAGGTGTAGCAGAGGGTAGCATGACAAGAGCAACATCCAAGGTGTAGAAAAATAGTAAGAAGTTCATCACATGAAGTCTTCAAGTGGGAAGCACTGCATATAGTCACTGTAAAGGTATCATTGTACTAAGTCATTCTGAATATATTATTGTAAAAAATGTACTAGTGTCTATCTGCCAAGAGTTGAAGAGGCAGTGTCGAGAGGTCTAGGATCATCATTAGGTGGTTGTGTCATAGTTGGGGCTATGGTATTCTAGGTTTTAACACTGAACATAAATTATCTACACATGAATCTTATAACATAAAATAAACAATAGCGAGAGCATGAAACATAAAACAAATAAACACAAAGATTTTCCCCTGGATCCCAAATCGGGACGACCAGCTTGATTTTTAATTATATTCCTTTGAGTGTTACAAAACATATATATACATGCTAAAGCATACATAAACCCTAGATTATAACATAACCATTTTCCCCTTGATCGGGTCTATAAAAATACTAGGGGCCGAAAATCATTGTACCCCAAAATCATGTGCAAAACCATGCACAAAACCATGGGTGCAGACTGCCCACTGGAAATTAAGTACCAAAAATTTTCACCAGGGCACTACCCTAGACCATGACAGGGGGGCTACCGCCCTTCTTGTGACCCCCCTGTTTCACCCGGTGCAAAGTGGGGGCTATCCCCCCCTCTTACCCCCCAGCGCGTGATTAGTCGTGGAAAGAATATAGCACATACCCAACATTCTCCCACTTCTTGTTTTATTTTTGCAGGGGCCCACAAGAGAGCTTAGTCATTGGCCCAATTCTTGAACACCCATTGTTTCTCTACACCAGGAGAACTTCTGAGTGTTCACAGACTTCATCAATGCATCTGTAACATTCTTCGAAGTGTCCACCTTTACTAGCAACAACCTTTTAGCCTCAACCATATCTCTAACAAAGTGATATTGAACATCAATTTTCTTTTTCTTTGAATGATAAGCTGGGTTCTTAGCCAAGAAAATTGCACTTTGGCTATCACATTCTATCCTTATAGCTTGTTGTACCAACCCCATAGTTGAACACAATATCTACAACCAAACTGCTTCCTTGCTTGCATGAGTGGCTGCCATGTATTCTGCCCCTGTAGTTGAAAGAGCCACTACAGACTGTCTTTTACTCATCCAACTGTCTGCGCCTCCAAATAGGCTAAACAAATACCCTCTTGTAGATCTTATTTGGTCTAGATCTCCAGCCCAGTCTACATCAACAAAACCATGAATGTCCAAAAAAATTTCCAATCCTAGTCTTCCCTAGTAGCACAAGCCATAATCACTAGTGCCATGTAAATATATGAAAACCCGCTTCACTACTATCCAATGCTCCTTCCCTGGGTTTGACATAAACCTACTCAATACTCCCACTACATGTGCAATGTTTGGTCTAGTATAGACCATTGCATACATTAGGCTACCCACTGCACTTGCATATGGAACACGGGACATATCCTCCTCTTCTTCTTTTGTCTTGGGACACTGTTCAGTAGACAACTTTACACCTACAGGAATAGGAACATTCACTGGTTTACTATCTTTGATATTGAACCTCTACAATATAGTCTCGACATACTTCCTTTGGTTTAACCAAAGCTTCCTCTTTGCCAGATTTCTCTTAATTTCCATGCCCGAAATATAGTTTGGAGCACCAAGATCCTTCATGTCGAATTTGGAGAACAGTTGGGTCTTCAAATATTGGATAATTTCTTTGTCATTTCCAATAAACAACATATCATCCACATAGAAGAAAAAATAAATAACAGAGTCACCAATTAATTTAAAATAAACACAGTGATCCTCCTTGCTTCTGGTGAAGCCAAGTCCCCGTATATAGGTATCAAATTTCTGATACCACATCCTTGGTGACTGTTTTAACCCATACAGAGACTTATTCAACCTGCATACCAGTTCTTCCTTACCCTTCACCATAAAGCCTTCAGGTTGCTTCATGTAGATCTCCTCTTCTAGATCCCTATGAAGAAATGTTGTCTTCACATCCATCTGTTCTATCTCAAAATCAAATGCAGCAGAAACAGATAAAAGTAATCTAAGAGAAGTAACTTTGACAACAGGAGAAAAAATATCACCAAAATCAATTCCCGATACTTGGGAATAACCTTTTTCTTCCAACCGAGCTTTGTATTTATCCACCTTGCCTTCTACATTCATCTTCTTCTTAAACACCCATTTTCTCCCGATGGGCTTCTTTCCAGCCGGAAACTCCACCAGATCCCATGCCTCATTTTTGTTCAAGGATGCCATTTCATCAACCATGGCCTCCTTCTAGAGTTTTCCATCCTCTGAATCTACTTCCTCCCTGACAATTCTAGGATCATCATCAGTTATAGTTAATGCAAAACTTGAACAGAAAGCAGGTGGACTATACCTTTTTGGTTGCCTTCTTTCTCGAACTGATCTTCTCATAGCTAGAGTTTGTGGCTCTTCCTCTTCTGAATATTCTTCTGCTGTAGAGTATGATTCATACTCCTTTAGATCAAACTCTATATTATCAGGTTCCTTTGGTATTATTTCATGTTTAACAACATCTTTCACCTCTCTAAACACTACATCTCAGCTGTACACAACCTTCCTTGTTTCCAGGTTCCAAAGCTTGTAACCTTTTAAACCATCCTTATACACAATAAAGATGCACCTTTCAGATTTATTATCCAACTTGGTCCTTTTCTGCTTTGGAACATGTACATATGCCTCACATCCAAATACCCTTATATGTGAAAGAGAGGGTTTCTTACTAGTCCATACCTCATGTGGAGTCTTATCCTCCAACACTGATGAAGGTGATCTGTTAACCAGATAGCATGTAGTCTCCATTGCCTCTGCCCAGAATTCTTGTCCTAACCCGGTACCACTGAGCATGCTTCTTTCCTTTTCCATCAGTGTTCTGTTCATTCTTTCTGCAACTCCGTTTTTCTGAGGTGTGTAGGGAGTAGTATTTTGCCGTGCTATACCACATTTCTTACAGAACTCGTCAAATTCCTTCTTGCGGAACTCTCCACCATTATCTATCCTCAATGCCTTTATATTCTTTGTCTGGTTTTCCACCAAAGCCTTAAATTATTTAAATCTGTCAAAGACTTCTAATTTCTTCCTCGAGAAATATATCCATGTATTCCATGAGAATTCATCTATAAATGAAACATAGTACACATACTATCCCAGTGATGGAACTGACACAGGTCCAAACACATCACTATGCACAAGTTTTAATATCTTGTTTGCCCTCTTAGCACCAGAAGGAAAACTCACCTAATTCTGCTTCCAATGTACACAATTTTCATAGAAATCAAAATCTAGAGAGCACTTAGACATACCTTCTACCATGCCATTTCTATGTAGTATCCGAAGGCCCTTCTCTCCAATATGTCCAAGCCTTTGATGCCATAGCATGGTATTTTCTCCAGAGACAGCTAGGCTTTCTACTCCACTTTCAGGAACCATAGAACTATTACACCCATCAATAACAGTGCTACCTTGTATCTTTTACAAAGTTCCAGTCTGAACTCCCTGCATTAATACCAGTGCTCCCCGAACCATCTTCCAGGCATGTTACTCGAACACTGTTTTTACACTTGCATCATCCATATTTCTTATAGAAATCAGATTTCTGGCCAATGCAGGAATATGCAGAACACCAACAAGTGTTCTAATCCTTCCACCTTGCAGCTTCAGCTTGAACTTTCCACGTCTGACGATTCTGGCCTTCCTATCATCCGCTAGGAAGAAATCACCACCATCATATTTCTCATACTCGCAGAACCACTCCCTATGGGGAGTGAAGTGAAAGGATGCACCTGAGTCAATCAACCATGACTCATGATCTACATGTGTATTTGAAGAGGAAGCCAAATACACATCCCCACCTTCATCCGAGGTGGTTTTTTCCTCTGCAGAAGGAGCATCATCAGATCCCTTTCCTTTCTCAGGAGCTTTAGATATGAACTGCCTTTTGTAGTTCCCTTCCTTTTCGCATTTCCAGCATACCTTTAGAAAATTTCTAGGAGATTTACATCTCCCTCTAGATTTGGATCTCCCACTCGAAACCTTATTCTTGTTTATGTTTTGGTACCTTCCTCGTAGAGATAAGGCATCTCCATTCCGGCCCTCCATATTTCTCCGTATCATATCCTCTGACAACAAGGTTGAGACAATGTCATCAAAATTCAAGGTAGTTGTATTGCTACCTATTGCAATAACCAGACTGTCCCACGAGTCTGGTAGAGAACACAACAAACTGATGCACTTATCTTCATCTGATATTTTAATATCAATAGATGAAATCTGACTTAGCATAGTATTGAAGGCGTTCAAGTGCTCTGTCACCGAGTCTCCATCCTTCATCCTCAGGTTATATAGCTTTTTCTGCAGAAATAAATTATTCACCATAGACTTATATTGGTACAAAGTCCCAAGTTTTTCCCACAAATTCTTCGTCGTAGCTTCCCCAGATACATTCAACAATACTGAATCTAAGACACACAACCGTATTGTGCTCTTAGACTTCCGATCGAGTTTCTTCCAGTCTTCATCTGACATTGTCCTTGGTTTAGTACCTACATCTATCGCAATCCACTGATCTTTATCCACAAAAATATCCCCCATATTGAGCTTCCACAAATCAAAACTTTTACCATTAAATTTCTCGATCTCTATCTTTCCACCTCTCTCCATCTTCTTTCACCGCAAGAATCGATCCCAATGATCTCCCACTGGATAAGGTCTACGTCAGGCCTGAGCAAAAAAATCCTTAGAAGTAAAGGCATCCCCTTGAAGCCGAAACTGCTTTGATACCAAATGTAGGTTTTAACCCTAAACATAAATTATTTACACATAAATCTTATAACAGGAAATAAACAATAGCGAGAGCATAAAACGTAAAATAGATAAACATAGAGATTTTCCCCTGGATCCCAAATCGGGACGACCAGCTCGATTTTTCATTATATTCCTTTTAGTGTTACAAAACACATATATACACACTGAAGCATACATAAAACCTAATCCATTAACCCTAGATTAGAACATAACCATAGTTTCCTTGACCAGATCTACAAAAATACCAGTGGCCAAAAACCATCGTACCCCAAAACCATGTGCAAAACCATGTACCAAACCATGGGCGTGGATCACCCACTGGAAATTAAGTACCAAAAATTTTCACCAGGGGGCTCTTACCCCCCCGTGACCCTCCCGTTGTGCCCAAAAAAAAAGGGGGGCTCTTACCCCCCCACGCGTGATTAGTCATGGAAGGAATATAACACATACCCAATAGGTCTAGTGTGTCTTCTTCTTCTACATCATTCTATATCATTGTAAAGTGGACCATTTTCCTTGGTACGAGAGTCCATTGTTCTTTTATTCTTCTACAGGGTGGTAGGGTGGTGCTAGGGTGAGTTGTAGACCATTGGGTGTTGGGGTATCCATTCAGTGGACTACTGAAGAATATCGGGAATTGGAGCATCCATATAGTGGGAGCTGGAGAAGAATGATTTTCTAGATTCTAGGAATTTGGAGCTTTATTTTCAATTGGATTTGAATATTAAATAATTATTAGAAAATCATTATGTGGTTTTTGTCCGGGAGTGGGTTTCCACCTTAAAAACTGTGTGCATTTGTGCTCCCATTTTTTACTGCTATCATTGTACAAACACTGATAATAATTGAAGATTAACTAATGCTCTAATTGAAAGGAATACTAATTCACCCCCCCCCCCTCCCCCAATATTTCCACCAATTGGTATCGGACCTTGGCTCCTTAAATAGTAGTTTAACAACTAGAAGGAGATCATGGAGCATATCAAGAATGGTGTACCTTCGTTCAATGAAAATAATTATGCACTCTAGAAAGGAATAATGGATGTCTATCTCTTGGCGCAAGGTTACGAAGTATGGGACACTATTCAAAATGGATTTACATCAACAGCAGATGAACAAGGTATGAATAATTTGATAAACGATGCAAAAGTAAAGAACATTATTATCAGTGGACTTATTGAATCTGCTTATCATAAAGTGTTGGGTTGTAAAACCACCAAAAATTTGTGGGACAAGCTTGAGAATATATATGCAGGTGACTCAAATGTCAAAGAAGCAAAGCTTCAAATCTATAGAGAAAAATTTGAGCAACTTGAAATGAAAGAAGATTGCAAAATTGCTACATACTTCCAATACATCGATGAAATAACCAATACTCTAGAAGGATTGGGAGAGCCAGTTGACGAGAAGACTATTATATGAAAGATTCTTAGAACGTTACCAGGGAGATTCAACCCAAAGGTATGAGTCTTAGAATACAGTTCAAATCTATACAAACTCAGCAAAGATTAATTGCATGGAGTTCTCATAGCATATGAAATGAGACTTGATGAAGAAGAGAGTACTTCGCATCTATAAAATGTGTTCCTTGCATCTAAGAAAACCAATAAGGAAAAACAACCTTTAATTGAAAAGACATGCACCTACAAGTGTGAAGAAAAGGGAGATGATGGAGAAGGTCTTTCAAATGAATAATATTCTTACTTTACGAGAAAAATAAAAATTGGTAAGGGAAAATTAAAAGGTAAACTTCCATTGATATGTTTCGGCTGTGGTGAGGTTGGGAATTTCGCAGCAAAATTTCCAAACAAAAGTGATGGCAACTCAAAAGGAAAGAAAGGCTTTAAGAAATTCAACAACCAAGAAAAAAGGAAAGGATCAAAAAGGAATTTTCTCTCTAAAGAAGATAACTCATCATCCGATGAAGACAGTAATAGTGAAGAAGAATCCAATGAGAGAGTATTTTTTATGGCCAAGCACAATAAACAAGAGGTATCAAACAATGAAGAAGAAGGGTTGACCATAGAAGAATTTTCTAAGGAGGCAATCGGGCTTATAAAAGAGCTCAAGGCTAAGAAAATCCATTCCAATACTCTTGAAGAACAAGTTCAAGGTCTCAAAATTGAAGTTGAAGAACACAAATTTATTGAAGAGCCACTTCAAAATAAGTTGGAAGAAAGCAACCAAGAAATGGAAGCATTAGAAGCCAAATTAGACACACTGCATAAGGAAGTGAAGAAGGGAAAAGTTGTCCAAACTATGCCAATAGCTCAAGGGAATTGGAAGAAATCATCAACAATCAATAATCTTACAATGAAAAAACTGGCCTTGGTTACAAATAAGAAGAAGCGAGACCTTATACAACAAATACAATGAACCTATGAGATTTGATATGCATGTAGACTTCATTGGAGAAGATTCGTAGGAACATCCTTGGAAGATGATTCCTCGACGAAGATTTCCATCCAGGTACTAACATATTTTTGATGGCTATTGTTATTCATGTGGAAATTTTATTAATAAAGTTGTAGAATGTCATATGTACCTTAGGAACCAATACAATTCTAGGAGATCCTTCAAATATGAACCTCCCAGGGCTCAGAAAAACATGAAAATTTTATTAATAAAGTTGTATAATTTCATATGTACCTTAGGAACCAATACAATTCTAGGAGATCCTTAAAATATGAACCTCCCAGGGCTCAACAAAACATCAATAGATTTGTACATTTAAGAAACAATATGGAATGTTACAAATGTCATAACTTTGGACACATAGCCAGAGACTGTAGACTTCAAAATCCTCTAGAATAATCTTCGAAGCCACAAAATGAACAAACATGGAAGGAGAAGAAGACTGATAATTGTGCTCTCACTCTCAAGGCTCAAAACAACAAATATGTGTGGTATGTTGACAACAGTTGCTCAACACATATGACTAGAGATAGAAGGAAATTTGTATCTCTAAAAGAGAATAAGGATAGAAATGTATCCTTTGGAAATGATGGATCTTCAAATATTATAGGATCAAGTACCATCACTCTTGGAAGAAAATATGTTATAGCCAATAATGTTCTATTGGTTGAAAACATGAATCAAAATCTGCTCAGTGTTGGACAAATGTGTGATCAAGGACACAAAATGCTATTCCACTCTAGAAAATGTGAAATCAGGAAAGGCATGTATGGTAAAATTGTGGCTACAGCAAGTCGAGCTACAAATGACATATATGTTCTAGATGAAGAAACTAAAGCATTTCTATTAGCTAAAGAAGATGAAACTTGGTTATGGCACAGACGAATGGGTCACATAAACTTTGACAATCTTGTCAAGATAAGTAAAAGGGAAGAAAAACGAGAAATGCCGAAAATCTCAAAACCTTCCAACACACTATGTGAGGCATATCAATATGCCAAGTAGACAAAAGTCCAATTTAAAACAAAAGAACACTTTTCATCACATCCATTGGAATTGATACATACTGATTTATGTGGTCCTGTGAGAACAAAAGACTTAGATGGAGAATTGTATTTCATGTTAATAATAGATGACTATACCAGGATGAAAGTTGTTAGTTTCATAAAGAAAGAATCTGAAGCATTTGAGTGCCTTAAGATCTACAAGGAGTTGGTTGAAAATGAAACCGATTTGAAAATAAATTTTCTAAGATAAGACAATGATGGAGAATTCACTACCAAATTATTTCAGCAATACTGTGACGAAAATGGAATAAAAAGACAATTTTCAACAACACGAACACCTCAGCAAAATGGAGTTGCTGAAAGAAAGAACAGAACCGTACAGGAAATGGGTAGAACAATGTTGAAGGACTCAAAATTGGATGAAAAATTCTAGGTTCAAGCAATTGATACGACAGTCTTCATTATCAACCGAAGTCTTCTCAGAAATAATTGCAACAAGACCCCATATGAATTATGGAAAGGAAACCTAGCTAATGTAAAATATTTTAAAATCTTCAGATGTAAATGTTATATCAAAAGAGAAGATCAAAATTTGGGTAAGTTTTAATCACGTGTTGATGAAGGTATATTTGTTGGTTACTCACGGAAAAGAAAGGCCTATAAATGTTATAATTTAAGAAAAAAACAGATATTGGAGAGCATAAATGTTACATTTGAAGAATATGGTGTTCTAACAAATAATGATGAGGATCTAGAATATTTAAAAATTGAATGTTATAATCTAAGACGAAAACATATAGTGGAGAGAATAAATGTTACATTTGACGAAGATGGTGTTCTAACGAATAATGATGAGGATCTAGAATATTTGAAACTTGAATGCTATAATCTAAGATGAAAATAGATAGTGGAGAGCATAAATGTTACATTTGATGAAGATGGTTTTCTAACGAATAATGAAACTTGAGACAGAGGCTGAAAAATACAAAACTAAATTATAGAACAAGAAGCAACTATCAACCAGGAAGAAGTAAATAATGATCATAAAGATATACGAAAATAACAACAAGAAGCTCCTCCAAAGAGAACAAAAGAATGGATTTAAAAGAACCATCCATCAAAACAAATCATTGGTGACATAAATGAAGGTCAACAACTTTGTTCATCACAACAAAATCACATTGCTTTTCTAGCAACCTTTGAGCCTAGTAGTTTTGAGGAAGCCAACCATAATGAACATTTGGTAGCAATTATGAATGGAGAATTCGATCAAATTTAGAAGAATAACACCTAGGAATTAGTTCCATGACCAAAATATAAAAATGTCATTGAGACTAAATGGGTGTTCAGGAGCAAATTGAATGAAGATGGATAGGTTACTAGAAACAAAGCAATATTGGTTTGCAAAGGCTATGCAGAAGTGGAAGGAATTGATTTCGACGAAACATTTGCACCAGTTGCCATAATGGAAGCCATATGATTTTTTCTCGCCTATGCATGTTCAAGAAAACTCAAATTATACCAAATGGATGTTAAGTCAACATTTCTGAATGGAGAATTAGAAGAAGAAGTTTACATTGAACAACCTGGAGGTTTTCTACTATTAGAAAAAGAAGACAATGTTTATAGATTAAATAAGGCTCTATATGGTCTCAAGCTGGCTCCGAGAGCATGGTATGCTCATCTTGATGGATATCTACATCAACAAGGGTTCAATAAAGGTACTGTTGATAGCAATATTTATGTACAAATAGATAAATATAATTTAACAATTGTTGAGGTATATGTGGATGATATAATATTTGGTAGCAATGATGATCGACCAAGTAAGAACTTTTCTACAAAGATGCAAAGTGAGTTCTAGATTTCTTTACTTGGTGAGCTGCCATACTTCCTAGGGTTTCAAATATCTCAACAAGAGAAAGGAATATTTATATGTCAATCAAAGTATGTCAAGGAAATGATCAATAATTTCAGAATGGAATATTGCAAACCCATCCTTACTCCGATGGTAACATGTTGCAAATTGAGGATAGACGAATCATCTAAGGATGTGGATCAGAAGTTTTATAGATCTATGATTGGAAATATTCTATATGTAACAACCTCTTGACAAGATGTTACCCAGGTTGTTGGACAAGTAGCAAGATTCCAAGCAGCACCAAAAGAATCACATATTATTGCATTCAAAATAATTCTTCGATATCTAAAGGGCACAAAAGAATATGGCTTGTGGTATCCCAAGGGTAACAATCTCATTATACAAGCCTTTATAGATGCATATTGGGCAGAAAATATTGATGATCGTAAGAGTACTAGTGGAGTATCATTCTATCTAGGTGGTTGTCTCGTATCACAGTTGAAAAAAAAACTAACCTCAATCTCGTTATCTATAGCAGAAGTAGAATACATTGCAATGACATCATGTTGTAATGAACTCCTTTGGATGAAACAAAATTTGCAAGATATTCAAGTACAATACAATGAGCCTTTTCCCATATTCCATGACAACACCAGTGCCATCAGCATCTCCAAGAATCATGTCATGCATTTAAAACAAAAAATACATTCCGATCAAATATCATTTTGTTAGAGAACAAGTCACTAAAAATAATATCAAACCTAAGTATGTTGGTACAAAAGAACAAATCACTAATATCTTCACTAAACCTTTACCTCGTGAAGAATTTTAATATCTTCGCCATAAGCTTGGGATTCTCCCAATTTATCATTAGATTTTCCTTATTCATAATATAAAAGGGGAGTGGAAGTGTGTAAAGGTCTGTGGGATGGTTGTGTGTCAGGAGGAGTTATCCTTTGCAATTGATTTCAAATGGGGAGAGAATGTTGTCGAAAGAGGTGTCATGATCGTAGGGGGAGTACTTGTGTTCCCATCAATGCCAAAGTGGGAGATTGTTGATCAGCGGTTGTCATTTATGTCAACCCAAGAAGCACCAAGGGCTACCCAAATATTGCATGGAAATTTTGACATAAAAATTTACAATATTCTGGATCAATAATGCTTTTTATGGTTTCTACTTGTCAAGATGTTTCTGTTGATATATGGCATGCCACGTAATTCTTCACAGTTTGAGAGATATTCATGTTTGAAGTTTGTAACCCCAGTTAGTGGGCTAAAACCCTATGGGGTTGTGGCATGGGTCATTGAAAACTCATAAATAATATTTTCTAAGCTCCTAAAATCCCTCCCACATTCACTTGTTGAAGCCCGTCTCAACCTAAGCATTAATATAAATTGTGATCCTCATATCATCCTTATGAAGGGATTTCGCCATCTGAAACAAGTCATCGAGGAATTTTCGCTCCAAATTTTTTTATATAAAGGTTCAGAAGATGAATTTTTTAATGAGGCAAAGAAGAAATCCTGAGGAAGCCCCTCTAAAAATTTTAGATCAAGGTGCGCAATATTGTTGGAGATATGATCTGTGGAAGTCAGTGTTTTTGAAGGCTCCTGAAATTCATCTCAAAGAAGTGACCTTGAGAAAATCTTCATAACTCTCTCTCTCTGAGTATCAGATTAGAATTTTGTAAAAATTCAAAGATAGAGTAATGAATGTAGTTTTCTCTCTATCAATTTTAGAGCTGAATGAAGAAACAGTGACATGTGGCACCATGTACAAGTTCACTCTATTGAAATGATCCATAATTAGGGCATTGTGAGAGATTGGGCATAACTCTCCCTTGAAGAATCCAAATTGGGTCAGACATATGGAATTGGAAAGAAGACTCAGATGAATACTAAAAGATAAAAAATAACATATTGGGGATCTAAAATAACATAGATACACCAGGTTCAATATTGAGCTGCTAGAAGGAAAGAAAAAGCTAGATCATGTGTTGTCAGGGACTGCAAAGGACCAGAATTTCTAGCACAACAAAGCAAAGTAAGGTGTAGTAGAGGGTATCATGATAAGAGCAGCAACCAAGGAGCAAAACAACAGAAAGAAGTTCACAACATGAAGTCTTCAAGTGGGCAGCATTGCATACAGTCACCGTAAGGGTATAATTGTACTAAGTCATTATAAATACATTATTGTAAAAATTGTACTAGTTTCTATTTGCCAAGAGTTGAAGAGGCAGTGGCGGGAGGCCTAGGATCATCACTAGGTGGTTGTGTCATAGTTGGGGTTATGGTCTAGTGTGTCTTCTTCTTCTACATTACTCTATATCATTGTAAAGTGGACCATTTTCCTTGGTACGGGAGTCCATTCTTCTTTTATTCTTCTACAGGGTGGTATGGTGGTGCTAGGGTGAGTTGTAGCTCATTGAGCATTGGGGCATCTGTTTAGTTGACTACTGAAGAATCTATGGCATTGGAGCGTCCATCCAGTGGGAGCTGGAGAAGAATTATTTTCTAGATTCTAGGAAGTTGGAGCTTTATTTTCAATTGGAGTTGAATATCAAAGAACTCTTTGAAAACAATTAGGTGGCTTTTGTCCCAGAGTGGGTTTCCACCTTAAAAATTGTGTGCATTTGTGTTCCTTTTTTTTACTTCTATCATTGTACAAAAACTGATAATAATTGAAGATTAACTAATGATCTAATTGAAAGGAATACTAATTCACCCCCCCTCTCAGTATTTCCAACAAGGTGTTGATGTTGTACTATGAGTAGAATGGTTACAATTTTTGGGGATGATAGCTTTTAATTTTCAAGAAATTTTCCTTAACTTTTTTTGGAAGGAAAGGAAGTCGAATTACGGGGTATAGCAGGGAATTTGGGAAAGACAATAAGCTCTAATGTCATGAAAAATATTATAAATAAAGAACAACAAGGCGTAATTGCACAATTATGCTCACTAAAAGTTCCAACATCAAAATCAATTATTTCTCCAAATCTACAAAAATGCTTGGACAATCATTCCAAGTTGTTTGAAACTCCCAAAGGACTCCCACTTATTCATGATCATGATCATGCTATTCATTTGATTCCACGAAGTGTCCCTCCAAACATTAGGCCTTAAAAATATCCTTATGTCCAAAAGAGTGAAATTGAACGTATGATTGCAGAAATGTTAGAGGTTGGTATAATTCAACCTAGTCAAAGTTCTTTCTCTGCTCCAGTAGTATTGGTGCACAAGAAGGATGGATCATGGAACATGTGTCCGGATTATTGGGAGCTCAATAAGCTCACTATTAAAGATAAATTTCCCATTATTGTGATTGATGAATTATTGGATGGATTACATGGAGCAATTTATTTTACCATGTTGGATGTTTGTTCAGGATATCATCAAATTAGAATGAATACTAAAGATATTTTAAAAAAATATTTCTAACTCATGAGGGTCATTATGAATTTTTGGTCATGCCTTTTGGCCTTACCAATGCAACTTCTACATTTCAAGGATTGATGAATTTCATTTTCAAACCCTTCCTTAGAAATTTTGTGCTAGTATTTTTTGATGAAATAGTAATCTACAACAGGTCTTGGAGGGATCATATTCAACATCTTGACAGGGTGCTCAAACTATTGGAGGAGAAAAAATTATATGCAAAAACATCCAAATGTTTCTTTGGAGTATACAAGGTGGAATATTCGGGTCATATTTTATCTCACGAGGGTGTTAAGGTAGACCCTAACAAAATTAAAGCCATAAAGGAATGGAAAGTCCCCACAACCATAAAATAGTTGCAAGGATTTCTCGAGTTAACAAGGTATTATCGCAAGTTTGTTAAGAATAATGGGAGAGTAGTAGCACCTGTAACAACATTATTAAAGAAATATGCATTTTCATGGACTCCTGAAGAAATTAAGGCCTTTGAACATCTTAAAGAGGCAATGTGCCTAGCACCAGTATTAGCTACAACAGACTTCACAAAAACCTTTATTGTGGAATGTGATGCCTCAGGAAATGGAATTGGTGTTGTTTTAATGCAAGAAGGAAGACCCATTTCTTTTTAAAATCATCCCATCAAAGGAAAGTATTTACAGAAAGCTATTTATGAGAAGGAAATGTTGGCAATAATACATGCACTAAAGAAATGGAGACCTTACCAAATTGGAAGACACTTCAAGGTAAAAAATGATCATGAGAGTCTTAAACACTTTTTGGAACAAAGACTATCTTCAGAAGAGCAGAAAAAATGGGTCACAAAGATGTTGGGTTATTATTTTGAAATCATCTACAAAAAAGGGAAGCTAAATGTTGTTGTAGATGCACTCTCAAGAAAGGATGAAGAAGCGGAAGCATTACTTTGTGCCATTTCTATTATCCAGCCAGATTGGATAACCGAAGCAAGGGATGAAAGGAAAAAGGATGAAGAAGTGTGGACACTCATTCAAAATTTGCTGCAATATCCTAGTACATTTGATACATTTAGTTGGAAAACTGATTCCTTATGGTACAAATATTGCTCATATATTTGCAAGAATTCCCAACTAAAAAAATAGATTCTTTTGGAATTACACACTTCTCCTTAGGAGGACACTCAAGATTTTTAAAAAATTACCACAGGGTGAATAAATAATTTTATTGAGATGGCCTTAAATTTGATATTTAAAATTTGGTGGTGAAATATTTGGTTTGCCAGCAAAATAACGTTGAGAAAATTAAGGCCCCGTGTCTTCTACAACCTTTATCCATTCTGTTAGTGTCAGTCTAGTCATACTACCATCATTGATCAAAATTTCTCTTTTGCATTTTCATATTAGGAGTTCCATACCAATAAAATTCCACCATTCCATTAGGTCATGGATTCATTGATAGTAGTCATTTTTCATCAGTTTTCCCTGATGTGAAACATGATGATTCTCCTCTCTATGGTATTTAGTCATTAGCTACTTTTAGTTTGTGAGTCATGTCAGTAGGTCATATCATGGGTCTCATTAGGTTCTATGATCTCACCATGGTCAAATTAATGAGCCAAGTGTCAATAAATATCAGCACGGTCATGAGGAAGTCAATAAAATCAAAGTCACAGCACCTGGGAAGATCAAAGAAATGTTTTATTCAGCTTGATGTAATTTTCACCTCAAAACCATGCTTTGAGGTGAAAACATGATACTTTTCCTTTGTTATTATATTTATGTAATTTTATGTCATTATATGTAATAAGTCACACTTCAGAAGCTGCTATCTCCACAAATTCATCATCCTGCCTTTCAGAGAAATTTTCCATAGAATTTTTAGTGTCTAATCAAGTTCTAAATATTTCCATCAGAAAGATACTGAAAAGAGATTTCCAACGGTATATTACACTCTCAAAAATGACTCCTGGATTGAAATTTATGCCTAAGTGAATAAAGTCCCCTATACCCTAAACCAACCCCTTTTCCCACCTTTCCCTTAAAATTTATGTTATAAAAGTTTAATGTTTTCTTTTATAAAACCCCTTTTTCCCCCATCCGATGGTAAAATCGTATTGTTAAAATTGTGTAAACACAAATGTGATTTAATAAAACCACTTCCCCTCCATAACCCTTAAACTTTATAATAAAGTTTTAAATGTTTTATATTATAAAAAACCCCGCCAATCCAATTCCCTTCCCTTTCCATCGCAATCACACCATATTTATGTGCGCTCCGATTGACCCTTGTAACTATTAAAACTCCAATGCAATTCCATTCACCCAATTGAGTACCCCCGATTGAAATCCACCCGATTAAATCTCGACCGTTGATCTGATCAACGATCCAACGGCCCATACTCCATCGCTCCATCGCAATCGGTGATTTAATAAAGTGTTCCACCTGCTCTCGTTGTGAAACGCTGATGCGATTAACCTCGTTCGATTGCACCTCCACCATCGATCTGTCCTTCCGATCGGACGGCTCACAAGCCATCGCGCCATCGCATCGACATTTTCCATACGTGCTTTGCCTCCGCTCCCTCTCCTGATTCTGATTGATATACAGGTCCCACCACTTAATCTTCTGCCCTTTCATAATTAAAAAGCCATTTTCCTTTGTAAATCTTAAATTTAGTTTTATTTTGTTTTATACAAAGAACTCCCCCCCTTATCGCTTTTCCCCATGCTCTATGGTATTATTCAATCACATCGCATATTATTATTACAATATGTTCACCACCCCACTCCCCTTCCCTGATTGCGATTGCAATTTGGTCCCCGGGTCCCACCTTAAAGGCCCTTCACTCTTTCAATGTAAAATCATTTTACTCCTTTGCAAAGCACCAAAACATTTTTAATTTTGTTTTACCCCATTACCCTTTGGCTTATCCATATTACACTAATCCCAATTGCATCGGAAGTTTTTAAAGCCTCATAACACCTCCCCCTTTCCTCTGATCCCGATTGCGATCACACCATCACATAATATATTTTAAAACATTCCATTATATGTTGCATCCCCTCCTTTCCTCTAGTTGTGATTTGCGATCAATTTTGTACCCTACCTCCTTTCCCTTCCCTCTTTCTCATTCGAAATGGGTTTTTCCCATCACTAAAAGGCATAATTTCATTTCCATGGTTTCAGAGGTATTTTATCAAAAGTCAGTTTTCTTCAAAGAAAAAATAAAAAGAAACAGACAAAGGGCCGAGAGCTAAAATGAGACAGAGACTTCTATAGCAGCAGTAAAATAGGAATCTTTTTTTCAGATTTCCTATTTTTCTTTCATCTAGTGTAACAACGAATTTTCAGATGGCTTAAAAATGTATTGCTGTTCCTTATTTTTATGGGTAGATTGTTGGTTCTCTTTTCTATGATTGGACTTCAGTTCTTGAGCTGGCAAACAACTCCTCTTTTCGTGGATCTACTTCCCTCACACTTCTGGTCTAATTAATGTAATTTTGAATCATTTGTAAAGTAGTCTGTAAATCAGTAAGTAGGGGAATAGTCTTGAAATAGGATGCTCTGCGCTCCACTGTAACAGTTTTTGGACAAGGAATTAATAAACAGATGCAGCTCTGATTTGTGGGATCCATGTGGTATGAAATTTATCATTTTTTCTCTCCTTTGTGTTCATATGTAAATTGTTATGTATACCATTCATTCATAAAAATCTCTGGTTCAATGCTTTCAAGATAGAAAGGTAGAATCCATTTTTTATGCTCTGCTTTGGGAAATCATTCAATACTATGTGTTTTTCTTCTGTTTGAAAAGGATCCATCTCCCATGCCCTTTTCAGCTCCTCACTAGTCTTTCCATTCCATCATCGTTTAAACTTTAATTGCTAAAATCTTCTGCCTAACTTGCCCCATGAAATACCCTGTATCCTGATTTAATTCCCCAGTTTCAAATTGTCCCATTTGTTCCATACATCCCTGAAAATTTCATTCATTAAACATTTTCCCTATTATTATACCTAGCCTAAAATCAGTTTATAATTATACTTTCTTGAATATCCTTTCATGGAGAGAGCCCTCTCTTGACCTTGTATGGATAGCTACAAGGCTGAGCGTGGTTTAGATGTTACCCTGTTTTTCCTTTTTTCAGACTGAGGATCAGATCAAGTGATAACACATTCCAAGTCAATGTTGGGAGGAGATTTCATTGGATTTTATCACAGGTTTACCTAAGTCCAAAGAAAAGAGTGTTATCCCATCACAGGAAATTCTACTATTTCTCCATCAAGATTCTCCAGCATAAAAGTGTTATTTGATATGGCTTCAATAATCCTATATGGGCCATACTAGAGAGGATCAAAATTACCATGCTTTCCTTTTTCTTATCTTCTGGTATCCCATCTTAATACCAAATCTCTAGTTTGGAATAGAATCTCCTTTGTCTTTCTATAAAATATGGACTTCATTTTCTCTTGATATGTGACCAAGTTTTCCCTGACTTTATTCCTACTCTCACTCAATTCTATTACCTTATTTAGTCTTCTTATCAATTCATTAGGTTCTTCTTGTGCTTCTTGAAGAAAATAAATTACTGGTCTAGCTAGCTGAGTGGGAATCAAAGCTTGAGTACCATATACTAACTCATAAGGAGACTTACCAATAGATATTCCAGTCGTCATTCTCACTACCTAGAGAGCAAATATCAAATTTGAATCCCAATTCTTCTGATTCTTATTAATTGTTTTCTTCAACATATTCACCAATGTCTTGTTGGAGGATTCAACAAGTCCATTCGCTTAAGGATGATATGTTGTACAATGCAACAGGATCAAATTATATATTTGACAAAAATTAATGAATTTGACTGAATTGAATACTTGAGCATTGTTTGTTACAATCTTCACTGGACATCCAAATTTGCTAAAGAGGTTCTCTTCTAGAAACTTCGTTACTAACACATCATTTTATTTTCTAGTAGGTATTGACTCCACCAACTTTGTAAAATAATCAGCGGCAGTTAGAATCCACTTGAACTACCCACTTGATGGTGGATTGTTTTCTCCAATGAAATCCAATCCCCATTATCTAAAGGGTTCTTCAAAAAAAACAAGGAGAAGAGGTAGAGGAGCTAAAATTTTCTTCTTTGCAAACAATTGGCATTTCTGGCAACTTCTAACCACTCTGTATACATCAGCAAAAGGAAGGCCAGTAAAAACCCGATTTGAGGATTTTATGAGCAGTGACTTTCCAGCTATAATGACCCCCACACAAACATTCATGGTATTCTTTTATAACTTCCATTGATTCTCCTTCTGTCAAACATAGCAACAAAACACCAGCATGATCTTTCCAATATAATTTAGCATCAATTATAACATAAGGTTCAAATTTGAGTTTAAGAGCTCTGTACTGTATTCTGTTGATTGAGGGAGGACAAGAGAAAAAGCATAAATAGTGAATAATATCCTTATACCAATCTTGAGCAGAGAAATTTATACTTGATTGTTGACTTTGTGCTAATCTGATTCATTTCCTCAAGTACTTCATCCAAAGGTGCAAGGAGATTAATTCCCAGAGCTTGGAAATTAGATTTTGTCAACAATTTTGTCAAGTCTTGTCCTTTGACCAAATTAGTAGCCTTAATATATAAATCATATTCTTGGATTTTGGCAATCCATTTTCCTATTTTCCCCTCCACATCACTTTGAACTATCACATCTTTTACAGCTAAATTAGGTACATATGCTACTATTTGAGAATGAAGTACATAAGTCCTGAAATATTTTAATGATTTAACTAAGTAATATACCTGCTTCTCCAGGATATTGTATCTGAGTTCTGCATCTCTGAGAACTTTACTGAAAAATGTTACAAGTTGCTCATTTCCCTCTTCATTCTTCTGTAGCAACACAATAACAATGGTTGAAGGTGATACAAATGAAAATATTTGGAAAGGATTTCGATAATCTAGACTGATCGGTACAAATGCTATATGCATTTCCCTCTGGAAAGTAGCCCCTACATTCATGAGAGCAAATGGCATTCTGGCATACATGAATGTTCCCGAAGGTGTGGTAAAATTTGTTTTATTCTGATCTTCCTTTTCAACAGCTACTTGATTGTACCCAGAAAAACCATCAACCATGGATAACCTATGAGCTATAGTCACTTTTTGCAAAACATAATCCATCTTTGGCAAAGGATAATTATCCTTTAGGGAAGCTCTGTTCAAGTTCCTAAAATCAACACATAATCTTATCTCTCAATTCTTCTTCCTAACAGGAACTAGATTTGAAACCCAATCTATGTATCTAAGTGGAACTATGATTTTTTCTTGCAACAATTTCTTCACCTATTTTTCAATTGGGGCAAGTAACAATGGATTAATCTGCTTGAGCTTCTGCCTGTGAGGCTTAACCCCATATTTCAGTGGTATTTTATGTTGAATAATATCTAAATCATATGTATTTAAATATTCATATGACCATGCAAACACATCCATATATTTCTTGAAAATATCAAAATACCTTTCTTTATAATACTTAGGAAATCCTTTAAACGACTTAACCATTTTTGGCTCCTGATGAGTTCCTATATTACAGTCCTCCATTTCTCCTTCCTGAGATACTCTCTTCTGGTTCACTGCTACATGATTATCATCAAAAAATATTTCAAGAGGAACCAAACCTCTGGGCAATGTATTATCCTTCAACTAAATTACCTTCTGATCACCTATTGAGTGTTTTAGGTTTTTGTGTACATCATTCTGATCAACTTGTTCACTATCTTGATATATTTCACTATCTTCAAAATTTCCAATCATTATTCGGAAATGATTCATCTGCACATCATCCTCAAAAACCTACCAATGATTTATATTATCAGGAATTGAAGGCCTATGTCTCAACTCAATCTCATATCTCAGTCTTGGATTAATTGGTGGCTTAAATGTACTAGCTGCAGCTGCCAGTGAATCTACCATTCTATTTTCTTCTCTTGGAATAAACTGAAGATTCAAGCTTCAAAATAATTTTCAATAAGGTGCCACACTTCATTTCTCTAAGACCTCAATTTGGGATGCTTGGTTTGACATGAATTCTTAATTTGTCTTAAAATTAACTCAGAATCACCAAAAATGGAAATACATTGAATTCCCATTTTTTTAACAATTTGAAGACTTAAAATGAATTCTTCATACTCAACTACATTATTGGTTGATTCAAATTCAAGCTTGAAATAAAAAGGTAAAATATTACCTTCTGGAGATATGAATAAAAACCTAACTCCTGTGTCATCCTTTGAGTAGGCACCATCAAATGAACACTACCAAATTTTATTTGAATTCAGCTCCTTATGTACACTTTCTGAAGAGAGCTAGTTCTGTGAATATTCAACAAATTCTACATCTTCATGCAACATAAAACAAGAGAGATCCTCCTTCTCTTGACCATAGATAGGGGAATTACTTGCATCCTTATTTGTGGTAGTCTTAACAAATCTGGTTTCTATGTATAATCTTCTCTCTTTCCCATTGAATATAGGAATGGTTGCATATGTGAAGTCCAATTTTAAGACATCTCCAAGCTTTTCTCCCTAATATATAGACAATAGCATGCCAAATCTAGCAGGAATATCTGCAACTACTACGTCCATCATTAGACTCTTGGCTGGAATTTGAGCCAAAGAAACCACCATGTCTTTGATAAGCCAAGCACACTTCACCTTATTTGAATCAAATGAATAAAGGTATCTATAGGCCTTAGTGATTTTTAAATTTAGTTCTTTCATCACAGATAATGGCATAAGATTATGTGATGCACCAGAATCTAACATACAATTATGCAGAATGAAATCATGTAGAAGCATAGATATATAAAAAGGAGGAACAGAGGAATCTACCTCTTCAACATGAGGAGAAAAGGTGACCACTAGTTTTTATTATTGCAAATTCACAATATCACCAACATCATCAGACTTAGAGACATTAATAAACTCTGCAATTTCCTTCTTATATCCAGGTGTCTTAGCTAACTCAAGCAAGGGTACTTGAATTTTAACATTTTATAACTCTTTGGACAAACTGAAAGTTTGAATTTGTTTAACAGTTTTCTCAGGTTATTCTTGATTTTTTTTAGTATTAGCATGTTGCTCAAGTACAGTAACAATCTTCTCCAAAATATTTTAATTAGTAGACTTACTTTGGGAAGCCTCATTTTGTTGCTTCTCATTTTCTTTCACTCGATTCATGGGTTTTTTTCCCTTGTCTAATTATTTTACTGAGTTCTTTGGGTGTGGAGTTGCCATTGGAGAAGGAAATGACTCTGGTTCTTTTTCCTCATAATCCTAAGTTCTTAATATATTTTTTTATCTCATACTTCTTATCAATTTTTTCTTGCATAAAAGTAGTGAATTTCTTACAATAATCACCCATTTCTTCCTGGTCAAATGATACATCAGCCTCTGTACATTCTTCTTCACATTTTTTTTCTTCTTCATCGTCATCCATATAAACAGCAGAGATTTGATCTTCAACCTCTTTCTGATCATCATCACCAGACTGTGAAGGTGCTACTTCTATATATAAGGGTGCTTGAACTTGGTCCTGATCTCTTCTTTACCTCTGCAATATCTGCAAGGGCTTATTTCTGAATTGGGGATTAAAAACCCCTCTGTTTTTTTCTGCGGGTTTATTATTATCCAATTCCATATTCACTAATTTGTTTGAAAAATTTTTGATGACCTTAGTCATGTCATTAATCCTTTGATCCACTGATGACTCTTCCTTGTATTTACCTTTATCCTGAACTGACTACTTTTCTTGTACTTTTCCAGCAGCAGTCATATTTGCTTCAATCTCCAAAGCATCAATTTGAATTTGTTCAAGAGTTGGATATATTCTCTCTCTAAACGTAAAACTAAAATCTGATGCAAATGCCCTAGAAAAAACAACTCTTGCTCCAATAGGAGGGGGTTTCATTTGTACAGGAAAACTATTATACAATTTGTTAAATCTTTTAATGAAATCAATCATGTTTTCATCAGACTTTTTCTTGATAGCATTAAACACTGTCAATGAATAAACATGATCTCTCTTTTCACCCCATCTTTGGATGAATTGTCTTTCTAATTTTCCCCAATCATTAATTGAGCCATTTGGTAATCCTTTAACCATTTTCTTGCCTGTCCATTTAGAGACTGTACAAAAAGTCTCATTACTACATTAAGATGTTCAACATTTAAATTTTTTGAAAAAGTGAAAAACAAAGGCAAGTGTTGTTCTGCAGTTATTTCATCTTCACCAGTAAATCTAGGAAGAAAATTAAGGTATTCCTGAGGCATTGCATTCATTGGTTGTGAAAGATTTAATGGTGCATATCTATTCATCAAGAAAGTAGGGCTACCATGTTTATGCCTTGATTAACTACTCCCTGAGTAGGTGGGGATTGTATACCAGCTGTGGATGTAGATGGATGAGGTGAAACAACTGATATGGGAAGGGGTTTATGAACAATAGCAGAAGAACTGGCAACTGTATTAGGTTGATTTTTTGTAAATTTGAATGGAAAAGACTCCAAAGATTATACTTGTAATCTTGGTTCTTGGAAATGAATGGGAAAAGACAAGGATTCTTGTTCCCAGAAAATTATTTTCCAGGAGATATCCTTGGATGAAGGGTATGGAAACTGCTACCTGGTAAAGGCAGTGTGGCATCAGGTGTAGAAAGCGTTCTTGATTTCTAGCCTTTTTTAGAACCCAAATTTTCTAGATTTGAGAGAATATGAGCTTTCTGCTAATATGTATCTAACCTCATATGTGGCCTCTTATAAGCCAGAATTATAAAATGGAAACACAACTTTAATATTTCCTCCTCTCTGCACAACCAGAGGAAATATGAACCAAAACCAGGAAAAAACTTCGCTTCTTCGTCTCCGCCAATAGGGCCAAAAAATGTTGGACCTTAAGAGACAATCCCTTAGTTGTGATAAGGAATCAATGCTTAAGACATTTATATAATTATGTCAGAAATATTTTTCTTTGTTTAATCACCCTCAAATATTTATCATTAAACCCTCAAAGATCAAATACAATGAATGTTCCACAATGTTGTTATTTGTTGATGTAGAATGGAATGATTAGAAGAAAATATAAGAAATAAGTCCAAACTGATATGTTGTTATACATAATATATCACCTAAAACTCCAGAAGAGTTATAAGAAAAGGAACAGTCAAAATGGAGCACTTATTAAGGGTTTTAACGCTTAATTACACAAGTAAAAAGAGACCTACAACTTCATTACTTCATATTATTTAGATATGGAAAACACAGAATGTAAACTTGAAGACATATCAAAATTAAAAAATGCCAGAAACTTTCTTTTCATTCATTTATCATCTGAAATCTGAGTACAAAAATTACAGTTTGAAGGTCCAGAACTCGAAAACCTTCTCTTTCTTAACTAATCTTTCTTCTCTATCTCATTACATACAATAGAAAGCAGTTTGTAACTGCTATAACTGATCTTAACTACTTTAACTACTTAGGATGTCGTAGAGTATCTATTACATGTCTTCAAAAATGTCTTATTACAATTACATCGTCTCTTTAAAAGAGGAAGTAACATGAAATTAAAATCCTAATCTATATGTTGAATATGGATTGATGACAATGCTTCTACGTTTCATTGACTGGTTGATTTATATTTCTTTGCAGTCGAGGGATCCTTTGGTAAATCTATCATCCAGGCTTTGCACTTCTTTCATATTTTGATGTTTGTCTTTGGTGAATGAACCAGCTTGTGAAACTCCAATCTGAAAGCACTGATTCTCTTGAAAGATGGTCTTTCCACAAATAGGGTTTTCACTAATGACAACAGTTGAAAATATCTCTGAATGAAATTGATCATTGTTGCTCCTTTAAGAACTTGAATTTTCTCATGAGTGTTCTCTACCTTACTTTGTGCCAAGACTAGCAAGGGCTCATAAGAATTCCATGATATAAGACCACCTCGAAGTCTCCAACATGATGGAAAACCTTCTCTTGCCATTTTATCAAATAATTTATCAAATTGAATAACTTCTTCCTCTAACTCAATCATCTTCTTTTCTGCAGACTTCCTACAATCATTGTTGACAATCATTTTTTTAATTTATAATGCATATAAAATTCTCTCTTTAATTTCATTTTTTTCCAATTCCTGATTTGTTTTAGAATCAGTAAAATTAATTAACTTCCTTGCCCAAATATCCCTATTGATTTTATTCTATTTTTTTGTCATGACTTGCTCTTAAAATTCCCTGATAATTTTTTTTCTTCTGCAATAACAGTCAGAAAATCCCAGATGGTTTTCATTCCTTCAATAATATCATTCCAGATGATATCCTAAGCTTGTATTAAGGATATATTTCCCTTCAACTTTTCTTTGAGTCTTTTAATCTCAGCCTCAACAGTTTGGAAGTCCATTTTGTATTTACTGGCTTCTCCTTCAGTGGCCTTTATAATATTTGTTGTTGTTTCTAAATCAGCTTGTGCTCTTTTTCGATCTCTTTCTACCATTTGCAATTCAGTAGTTAATTGAGAAATTTGTGCTGATGAATCTTCACTACATGATGGAAAAACAAAAGTTCAAGTATGATTTTCAATATGGATTTTCAATGACAGTCCAATTTGCTTTAATTTCGTGACTTCTTCTTCCTTTTGCAAGAGCTGCTGAAGAATTTTTTCTTTCTCATTTTCCACCTCTGCAACTTCTGCTGCAATGGAATGTTCTCTTGTAGGTAATTTCAATTTTTTATTTAATACAAATATCTATGTTTTAGCACTTTGTAGAAGCCTCTGCACAACAAACCTATCATTGGGACCTACGCCAATCTTCACTATGATATTTTTAAGCTCTTCGTTCTGAATTGTCAAAGCTCTTGAATTTTCTTTTTCTAACTTCAACTGCTTTATCACTTTTCCAAGCATATTCTCTTCCTTCATTGCCATTTCATTAGTTTTTGTTAGGTCATTTACAATCAACTGACATGTTTGCATGTGTAGATTCACTTTATCTAGCAATGGGATTTTCTTCACATCTACAGTCAAATTTACAGTATTGAAATTGTTAGAAGAACCAATTGGCATATCGGAAGGATGTGAAAGGGAAATTTTGAATTGATATTTTTCAAGATGCATTGAAGTTAGATGTCTTGTTTGGTCTGGAGCTATCTGGTACTCAACTTGAGCTTCCATACTTGCCTTCATCTTATGATTTCTCTCTGAAGTCTGGGAAAACATTTGTATAATTAGATGCACTTGATCCTGAGTGTTCTCATGCCTCCTCAGTGAAGCAGGGACATTTTTTTCATCTCCCAACTATAATGTAAAACCAGGTTGAGTATCTGCAGAATCTTCATTTAACTTTGCTCTCTTCCCAGCTCTCTATTCCTCATCCTCTGAATCAAAAAATACCTCTTTACCTCTTTTATTTTAATTTTTTGATATAACAGGAGTCTGAAAATTTAAACTTACTAAACTCACAACACCTTTACTTGCCATTTTTTCAAGATCTAGTCTGCTCTCATGAATGAACGTTGAATATCCATTATCAATTATTCTACTAGAAATGACACTGTGAGGGTCATAACCCCACTTTTCTCCTAACAGTAAGTGCATTCCATCTAACATCTGAGGGACTTCATCAAACGCTTGTCTCATATTAACTATAAAGGGACCCACAGTCATTGGAAATTTGAACATATGAACCTTCTTCATAGGCACAAAGAGAATTTGGTCAACATTTAGACTTTTCCTAATAAACTCTAGAGAAAATAATCTCATAGGCACAAACACATGAAGCCTATAAGGTTCTACACTAGCTCCATAAAGTCTAATTTTAGAATAATCTTAAAAAACAAGCCAATCACCAAATTTATAACTTGCGCCCAAACGCAAGAACTCCTGAGATTTGGGAAAAAAACATGAGGGAGAACTTCCATTCAAAAATTTATATGTAGAAGACATAAACTGACCAGCAACATCAAACAAACCACCCTCATTCTATTCCTTTCTAAGTATATCTATCTAAAATATTACTGATTGTCTCCTCTTATTCATATCCATAATGTTTAACCACATATGCATGAATTCTTATACATTTTGATATAATAATAAGTAAAAACTAAGTGAGGGAAACCTGAATGAAACCGTTAATGATAAGCTCATGTGATGAGAGTTAAAAACTTCTTGCCAATAGGATGGAATATCCAGCAACACTACTGACTTCATCATCGTGGAAAACATCACAAAAATTGACTTGTCCACTGTACTGTCATCATCTTTTCCAAAAATCTTTGCAATGCAACTCAACACGAGTTTGAATTCAATATCAAAAACCTCCATATGGAACTCTTTACTATCAAGTTGAAACTTCCGTGTGTTTGGCTTCAGAAAATGAATGAATTGATTAAAATCTTCACCTACAAGATTGTCATAATATGCTATCAAGGAATCATCAGAGAATTGGATATATGACTCCGACTCAGGGAAACAAAGGGCTTGGTGAATTAACTGAGCCGACACTTGCAAATTATTATCCCCTTGACAATTAATTACAAAACATTTTTGAGGGTACGTAACATACACTAGCCAATGGATAAATTTGGGAAAAATATGTGTTTTTGGGATACATGCAGATAGCACACCATTTTTTTCCATGGCGGTGTAAATTGGGGAATTCTTATCATTTAGGCAGACTTGGTGGTAAAAAGATACGTGGTCAAGGGAACAATCTTTATCCTGGATATCCTTCTCTGTATGAATGAGAGGGATGTGACTAGCAGAACCTGACAGGGATGAGCGTTTAGCCATATATTAAATTTGGTATGGTAGACAACTTATAGGGTGACCAATAATTGACAAGGTGGTAGAAAACTAAAAGAGACACATAACAAACAAATTTCAGACACCAACTAACCAATGATAATTTCAGAAAGAATGAGAATTTCACTTAAGTAGGTGGTGCGGATTTGAACTTAAATGTTGATAAGACAAGCCAACAGACCGTTAAGAAATCTTGACGTGGATGACAGCTGTAACCCACTTTGCAGCAAATGTGACTGCAGGGGAGGCTCAAGGTATAGAGGATTCATTTGGCCTGTGCCCCTGCAGTCAATCTCGACTGTTCATCTGGGTTACTACTGCAGTCAACACAGTCAACTGCAGAGGCACCCTTCATGTTAAACCACATGCTAGAAGTGCTTGCAGGTTGAGCCCTTTGTTCAGTGCCTAATAAATCATCGAATGCCACTCGATAAAGTGATCGATATTTAAACTTTGAACTGGGACCTACCTTCATAACGCCTAAAATTATTTCAACTTTTAAATTTAATATAACGAGCAGAAATATTTTTATGCTAAAGTATATGAACTTTAATACTTTAACATATATTTTTAGTATTTTTCTATTTTTTTTGTTTTAAAAAATTAAAATAAAAGGATATTGGAAATGATCCACAACACCAATGATGAAAATCAGGGAACTAGGTCAAGGTATCAAAGGTTACAGTTGCAAGGGATATAGAGGAGAAAGATAGCTATGATTTTTTGATCCATTAGGATTTGTCGGTGTATTGTATGGTTTTAAAGAGAAATAGACCATAATGAGAATGTGCACCATGAATTCAGTAATCAAGAAGGAAAATTACAATAACATGAGATTCGTGACAAACCAAAGCTTTATTGAAAAGAATTGTTCCTATAACATCTTAGGAAAATTACTGAATATCATAGATATGCTAAGAATGCAATTATATCATTCGTATAAAAATATAACAGAGAGAAAATATTATCACAAACTCACAACATGAGAATTCCTAAATAATAGTTGCAATTGTCCTTTGATTTCCTGTGAAAAGTGATGAAGTACAAGCTACAAGACTTTCACCCTATGATGTCGAACCATCAAAATGACTGAAAACCCATACATATAGACTCAAAAACAACTTCCCCTCTCTCAGGGGTTGAATCCATTATTTTATGAATAACTTAAAAATATTTGTCAGTAAAACCCTAATGTCTAGGGAGGTTAAAACAAATCCTCCAAATAGAGTTGACTAAGATTCTTCGCTTTAATGAGGTCCAAAATTACATCAAAGTGACTATAAAAAGCCCATTTACCTTTAATTACATAACATAAACATAAAAATAGAGTAATTATATCATTAGATCAATTTTTATTGACAAAAAAGTCGAAATTTTCACACACAGGGAAAGGCACAACACATGTCTGATAAAGCACGACGCACTTCTAATAAAGTGAAGTGCCTGACTTATGAGAGACTTTTGGTCACTTTCCGATCATCCAAATCCACTTTTGAAAGATGAGTTGGAAATATGAGGATGTCTAGTTGTCATTAGATATCTAAATAAAGCCAAATGGACACTCCATAAGGGAGAAATTTTCATTTTCCCATAGCTACTCCGAAAAGCGCAATGTCTGTTCCAAAACAATGGCAGAAAGTGTGTTTTAGACCTCTTTTTTGGCATTTTATCTTCACCAGTTTGCTGACAAGGCACCTCAGCTGGATAGCTAACATGTATGAGTCAATATCTATCCATGCATATAATTTTTTGTAATTTTGATGGATGAGGAAAAAGCACAGCGCTAAGGCATTTTTCTTTTGCCTCTACTCTATTTTCCAAATTGGCCGAAAGTCACAGAAAACCAAATTTTTTTACAAAATCTTAAAATTTTTTCCAAAATTGTCACATGAAGGCCTATGATGATATGTTATGCTATTAGAGAGGCTTCTGTAAGAAAATCCAACTTATCCTTCTCTTTTTTCCTCATTAGGGTTTCCTTGATATTTTTCTTCAACTGCTTGATCGTGACCTTGGAGACATGATTCTTTGTATAGTAATGCATAGCCATGTCTCTTTGTATGTTTTTGTTCTTATTTTACCTCTTGAGGATCTTATCCAAGTGGAAATTCACCCATTCAAGTGAATATTCGATATCCTTCTTGATTTCTGCCAATATGAGTTCATCAACTATCATTTGAGATTTTTGTGAAGTTGATTCTTTTTGTTGTTCAAGTGCCATTTTTAGGCCTCTTGTCCTTAGTATTTTTATTCCAACCTACTCTTCCTGATAATTTGAACCATCAATCTCAACCATTGCCTTAAATTTTACATCAACTTTGCTAAAATCAACCATGGGTGTATTTAAGAGTAGTTGATTTACCTTTAATTTCATATTCTCTTGTTCCAAGAATGAGACTAAGAATTTAGGCTTTGGCAAGCTATCCTTAAGTTATTTTATCTCAACATCCTTCTCCATGTTTATCTGCTCTGATTTTTTCTTCTCTTCATTCACCTCCAAGTCTTCCATGTCAGTGTCATGATGGAATGGTTCCCCATCCTACAATGGCGCCTCACGATGTGATGATGTTTCTTGTTCACTTGATGTAGGCTTGGCCCTTTCAACAATATCTAAAGAAAACACAAGACTCTTACCTATGACATATGTTTGTGTCACCCCTGCCCTGGGAACTCTTTTGGTAGTTTTTCTTGAGGAATCAACCTCTTGATATGTTGGAGAAGCCAAGGGTGTAGAGTGACTGCTAGATTGAGTTGGAGAAGAAAAAAGAGAATTTGAATATACAAAGTCATCCCATGAAAAATTGATCTGTGATAACTGATGAAAAACCATGACCTTCACCAATCCATGGTGAAAAAAACTAGCATGATGATTCTCTACAATTCTCCTTACCTTATTTTCCATATTTTCCATACTCTTATAAAGGCAATGAGGCATTTTTAGGGTTTTTACGCCGGTGAAATGCATCAAGAGTTTCATATGATTCTGATATAACCTTGAGTATAAACCATCACACGTGAAGTACCTCATGATCAATTTCATGAGAGGGGCACATTTTCCTGGAAAATGTTTATATGGAAAGATGTGTGTAGGAGTTGCTTTGTATGTTGGCTTCAAGTATATTTTGTAGCTATCAAGGTCAAGGTCTCTACTCTTGAACCAATTTTCACCACTACTTCGAATCCCTATGGCTGAGGCAATGATCTTTGTTGAAAGAGTGAACACCACCCCTAAAATATTAAACTTATATCTCCTCAATCTAGTGGCAAAAGTACTAGTAAGTTTATCATGAAAACAAAATTCCTCAACCTTTTGGAAAAAGGCAAGGTAACCAACATCCTGAAATTTTTTCTTGAGGAATGGTGAAGACATGAAATCATTTGTTGAAATGGGCTCATAATTTCTGATATGACCTCCCTTGTGCCTCTTCTACTTAGTGGTTTCATAATCCTTGTCTAACCCTAGCTCAATGGGAAAGGGAATTAGTGTTTAGTGAAGGAAAAATCAAGGGATTTGGGAAAATTTTGGGAATGAAGGGAGATGACGGCGTTTAGGGATTATTAAATTCTTTGGAAAATATAGGGGGTAGGGATATATGTTAGGAAGTAGGGGAAAGTGAAATTTTATGGAATGGGTAAGGGGAAGGGGTCCCACAAGAGGAAAAACAACGCTAACCTAGATATGTCTTGTCTAGGCTAGGGTTTATAGGAAAATAAGGACAAGGAGGAGAAGGGGGTGGGGAAAATGATTAGATAGGTGTAAAATAAATAGGCGAAGGTGAGTAAGCTACAATATTAGTGTTTCGTTAAAAAATTTGTAAATGTAAACGTAAAACCAAGAAAAAGTAATAAAACCCTAGAAGAGATAATTTTTCTTTCCAATCACAATATGGAGACACGAGAGGTGATTTGGAGGACCCAGTCACCTTTCTATGATAAAATGAAATTTTTTTTCTGATCAACAATCCACTTGGAGTGATTATTTGTGACAAAATGAAGAAATCACATCGCTAGGGTAAAAGCACAGCTCGTGCGCACCGAATGCGCAATAGAAGCAAAACGCTAAAGAGAGATGACACTCTTGGGAAAATAAATTTATTTTATGAGGGTGAGAGTGAGTTTTATTGGTTGAGACAGATCTCTTGAAGATGAAATGAGCAAATGACAGGCTGATGTCGTTTTTTGTAGCTTTGGAAATCAATTTCACCTTTGGTGGTTAAGTGGCCTCACCAAGTCTTTTCACTTTTGTTTTGAAACTTTGTAGCTTTAAAACCTTTGAGAAACTTATTACATTAGTTATTGAAATTAAATTACACTTTAAAACCTTTATTGAACATTTTTCAATATCACTACTCGTTTAATGCTGAATTCAATGGTGAAATGGGTGATTTTTTTAATGATTTTGACCCTAACCCTAATGGCGATGCTACATGCAATGAGTTGAATCATGACCATGGAGATGTGACTGACATGGTGATGGAGAGGTTTTTCAGTTGGTGACTCATTGAAATGAGTGATGGAAATGACCAAAACATGACTTTTGAAAGTAGTAACACACCTAGACACACTAGCCAGTGACCAAATTTTTATTTGAAGACCTATTGAAATCATTAAAAATTTACATAAGACCCTAAAAAATCCTTATAAGATCATATTTGAGCACTGGTGACTAGAAATACTGGCATACACAAAGAGTCTTCATGGCTGAAAGGTCATATTGTGATGCATCCATATATAGTCGTGAAGTCCAAGGAAAAGTCAGGGCAATAGATTTCAAAATATAATTGTTATTAGGTGAGAACTAAAGGCAGGGAACACCAATATAATTAGTTGACATACTCATTGACTAATAACAAGAGTAATTCCATAGAGCATGAAGGACTTAGATCCAGCGAGAGCAAGGAATCGTGGGCACAACTGGTCCATTTGGAAAGAATTTGTCTTACACAAGAGATTTTAGTGCATACTATGTGACCAAGTGTGCAGTGAATTAAATATGCCATTCATTATGTACTTCAAATAAATGGAAATCAAAATCATAGGAGATAGGTGATAAAGAACAAAGTTGAGGCCGAGTACTCACTGTGAAGTCACTCAGAAAGTGGCAAGAGAAGGTTGTTTGAGGTTGACGCGAAGAGAATTACGCGCCAACATGGTTAGAAGGTAAGGAAATATCTACTATTAGTTTTTGAACTTTTTACATATGAAATTTTAATTGATTTAGAAATAAAAACAAGAGAAGAGAGATAATTAAACAAAAAAAAAAGGAAGGAAGGAAAATAAGAGTTGAGTTTGGTTCAGTGGTTGTTTATATAAAAAAGCGGGAGGGGGGGGGCTTCTAAAGGGGGAAACATTGGGTAATATTTTTTGAAATTATTTATAATTTTGATATAATATCCCCATGAAATATTACTATATCCTTCCATATTTTATTGCTTGGGTATGGGAGAAGATGGATTTTTTTGAAGAAACCTTGGAATACACCCAAACACTTCCTGATGAAATAGTGAGAATATATGGTCCTTTACGTAGCAGTACCACCTTAGACCAGAATAATGGTGAAAGCAACAAAGATTTATAAAATATTCTATTTCATTCTGCATCAGAAGCTCCCATGGGAAGTGAAGGGAGGACAAGGAAGAGGGGCTAAACTCTTCACACTTGGATATGAATTGCAACAAACAAAGTCATAAATAGAACTTCAAAAGTTGGAGGAATTAGACACATGTATGTCCAGGGTGGGGAAACAAGAATGGAAGGAACTAAGTTGGGCTCCCAAGCCATCTATGCTTTCATTAATCCAACCCACACTTTGGGAAAATCCTTGTGAATAGGCTAGGCTCACATTTTCTTCTTGTCTTAGCAGGGTCATGGCTCAAACTTTGCCACTACTGCCATATAATAATGATCTCATGATATATATACTACAACTGATAGTAGAATACCTTCGAGAATTGAATACCATTATGATTCCTACCTTTCAGAAGTAGTGTATAGTTTTAAAACTCATGGTAGAGTTCATTGTTGGTACCTTTATGCTAAATTTGGAATCTGACGACTTAATATTTCAGTTACTACAATGGTTTTACATGAAAATTACAACATTTCATCCAGAATATGTGAAAAAAAAACATGCAAAATATTGTGTCTCTATACTTAGAAGGAGATGCTAACATTTTCAAGATACTAAGATCCAAATCATTGACCGTTTCGAAGAAGGAACCATGGGGATCACCAACTTCCTATGATCTAGTCGAGAAGTAGGCCAGGAAAAACAGAAATTGCTCAAAAGGGTGTTGACTAGGAAAGAGTTGATAAGGATTGATGGAGGAAGCAAGAAAAAAATTTGTAGCAAGAATGAACTAAGGAGGACAGGAATATGCCTTATCTACAAGGGACCTTAGGCCATTAACCATTCATGTATAATTCATAAGGAGTCAACAAGGGCAGAAAAATTAGACACTTTTGTAGATCATCGGGATTCATCCATAATGGGTTCACCTATTTTCAGAATAGAACCTATGAAGAATCTAAGAAGTCAAGTATAGATGGCTAGAAACAAGACCAATGCTTTCAAATAAACTTTCATGACAAGCCGATGATAATCAGTCAGCTTGAAAACCTACATGGGGAAAGGAAGGAGAAAATTCCTCCTGATGATGTGGTAGGTGAGTCTATAGGTGTCTAGTGTTGAGATTCAACAAGATGATGAGCTTAGTGAAAAGAGTCACCTTCACTAAGTGGGCTTGCAGACTATTTTTGGCGCAAGTCTATTTTTAGACATGGTGATCATATTTCAGAAGTTGCAGGATGCTATTTGTGGATGGTTGATCAAGTTGGAAAAATAGATGAAATTCCGTTTTTAGAATATTGGGCGAAGTATATTTATATATCATCAATCTAAAAATATATGTGTGCTGATTATTATTAGCTTTTAATAATAATCAGACTCTAAACAGTAACTTATTCTCTTGGAGCACTTTAGTTAAGTGCACAGATGTGGCACATCTGTGGAATGAGGGAATTACGCAATTCCAAATATTTTACTGGAGCTAATGCATGGAGGACTCAATTAGAACTCAAGTGGCAGAGTTATGACGCAGTTGGAAGAAGTAGTTATGGAGTTGTATTTAGTTTAACTCGGTTAGAATCAATTGAGCTAGTTGTATCTAGTCTAACTGATTGATACACTAGTGAGAGTGGAGTGAATTAATTAGTTACTTAATTCACAAATAATAAATCATTAATCAAGTGAAAAATACAACAGTTAACTACAGTGCATGGAAGTTTCATTGGAGACCTAGTGGAGAGATAGGTGAAAGGGCAAGATAGACTATTCGTTGTGATTACTAGTGATGCATGAATTGCATCTACACGCATTGGAGATTCCAATGAGGATTGTACAGTCAAGGAAAGGGGAATTCAAATTCATTTAGAGCTATTCTTCATCAGGGATTGTGTAGTGGAGGCAGGCTAGCAGGAGGCAAAGATCGGTGCATGGATTTGCAAGATTGGTCTTGATTAGTGTACGACGATTGTACTATACTGAGAGCTTGTGATAATATTTGTATGATTTGTATGAGATTTTCATATGATCTCCATGATACATAATATATAGTTGGGGTTTTCAACTTCAAGCTTTCCTGGTTAAAAACGGTGTTATGTGCGATTGATTATTTTTGTTTATGCTTCACATGTGTGTGCAATTAATTTTTCCGCAAAAGATTAACAAGTGGAATAGATTCAATATCTTGCATAAATTTAAATAGTGTGAGATTAGGTGGATCTAGGACATATGCATGTTTAGTGCATATAATTTCTACATGGTATCAGAGCATTGTTGATTGAATATTGCAATTGTGAAGTGATTTTGTGCTGGTGGACAATTCGAATTTGCTACAGAAGATTCTTGGTGCAGAAATCGAGGATACATTGAAATGTCTTTCAATGGGTTGAGATTGGAGTATGCCCTTGATGGGAGCTCGAGTTACATAGCCTAGAAGGACAAGATGGTAGTAGTGCTGGAGGATAATGGACTAAAGTAGTTCATTGATAGCGATGTTCCTAAGCCGGGATCTAGCGATGTTGCATTACTTGATGCATGGAAAAAGAAGACAGCAAAGACGAGAAGGATTCTGTTGGAAGGTGTGAAGGAACATATTGTGTCCAGCCTTCATGAGAAAGCCACTCCATTATTAATGTGGAAGGCTTTGACATACTTGTTCCAAAGTAGAAGTGACCAAAGGAAGTTGGCGCTTAAAGACAAGCTCAGAAAAATAAAAATGGAGAAAGGCGATAGTATTAAAAAATACCTCACAAAGTTTGTCCACTGCAATGATGATATCGAAAGTGTGAAGGTTACTGTTGATGATGAAGACTTGGTGACCTTGGCTGTCCTTGGGCTTCCGTAGAGTTGGCATAGCTACGAAGACTCTGTCAATGGATAGGAGAAACTGCCAGGATGAGAGCAACTTTGGATGGATCTTGTGCAGGACGAGATAAGGCAGGGTACCAGGGATGGATCTTCATCGAAGAATGAAGATGAAGAGAATTGTGCTTTGGCTGCCAAAGAAAGGAAAGGGAAGGGGAAGAAATCTTCTTCAAAATCCGGTGCTAAAGGAAAGAAGCAGGATTTGTCCAAAGTGAAGTGTTTTCACTATCATGAGCATGGACATTTTGGCACTAACTATCCATAGAAGAAGAAGAAAAAGAAGGTTGTTGGATCTGCAGCTGGAGAGGCATTAGCCTTGCAATTTGAGCTTCATTTCTCCTTGATCAACTGCTTGGTTTCAAGCTTCATGGGATTGGTGTGGTATCTTTATAGTGGTGCATCTTTCCATATGATGGGAGACAAAGAGTTGTTTAGTGAATTTGAGGATAAGGACCTCCAGGTGCATATAGAGATGGGTGACGATGGTTGGTATAGTGCGACTGGCATTGGGACCATTACCTTTGAGAGGGATTCTAGTAATCCATTCTTGTTGAAGAGTGTCATGCATGTTCCATGTCTTAAGAGGAACTTGGTCTCAGTCGCAATGCTGGAAGAGAAGGGTTATGATGTTGTTTTCAGTGAGGGAAAAGCCTTCCTTCGACATAAAAAAATGGGTCAAACCAAGAAGATAGGAGTTCAAATTAAGAATCTCTACAAGCTAGAGGTAGATGGTTGCGCTGTAATGGTGGGCATAGCAGAAGAAGTGGTGAGCTGGGATGAGGGAAAATTATGGCACCAGAGATTGGGCCATCTTCACCATGGGGCTTTGAAGATTTTGCAGCAAATTTCTACTGGACTTCGCAAGGGTACTCTTGTGCAGTCAGATCAGTGCAAGGGATGTACTATGGGTAAGTTTGTGAAGACCACCTTTCATGAGAAGGCGAACCGTGCTTCGGTGATCCTGGAAAGAATTCATACAGATGTGTGTGGACCATTCTTGGTTGGTTCAACAGCAAAACATATATATTATGTGATATTTGTTGATGACTATTCTCATATATGTTGGATCATCTTCATGCAGAAGAAGAGTGAAATGTTCTCAAATTTCTGTGAGTTCAAGGAATTGGTGGAGAAGGAGTCGGGGAAGCAAGTGTAAGGTCTAAGGAGCGATAATGGTGGTGAATACATCTGGGGCGAATTCAAAGACCTCTATAGCAAAGAAGGAATTCGAAGAGAACTCATAGCACCTCATAACCCACGGTAGAATGGGGTCACAGAGAGAAAGAACAGAATGATCGTGGGTGTTGCATGAGCGATGCTACATGATCAGGTCCTACCGATGCCCTTGTGGGCGAAAGCATGCAACACTACGGTTTATGTGCAAAAATCTCTAAATATGTTTTTGGAATATTCATAGTCTGCTTCCTTCGACCCCTTATAGCTCCCTTATAGTCTGCTTAGCCTAAAAGGACTTGAAGAGAGCTGAACCTATAAAAATGCTATAAAAACTTCAAACTCAGGTTCTACACCACTTGACCTACCCTTACTAAGTGGAGATGATCATGTAAGTGAAATACAAATCTATATATAATATTTTTAGAAGTCATAATGTTTATTTAAATATAAAATAAATATATTACTTTAGTTACGTTTCAAAGATAATAATTTGACATATGTAAAACCATTCTACATCCATCTAACTCCGGATCTATTAAGGCTCTAGAGGGATCAAGATCCATCTAACTCCAGATCTATCAAGGGTCTAGAGAGATCAAATCCCATGGATCAATTCCCAAACATTTACACCTTGAGGGATATTATCCCTCTAGGAGCATAATAGATCCGGAGTTGGATGAATCTAGAATGATATTGATATTAATATTATATTTATTATTATTATTATTATTATTATTATTATTATCATAATATTAATATTAGATTTAACGATGTTTTTTACATGATATGATAACAAATTTTATAATAAATTAATATTAAATTAATATTGGCAAATATTACAACTTTGACACAAAAACACTTTTCTTTATAGATTTTAATATATCTATAGAGTATGGTTTTTCCTTTAAAAGATTCATTTTACAAATATTTAATTAAAACATATATTAAAATATTTTATTTTAGAATATTTCTGTTGAATTGCATTTTATTTTTTTTATATATATCATTGTTTTTGTTTTTGTTTTGGGGTGGAACTAATTTTTTTATTATTATTTTATTAGAGACATGACATATTTACACATCCTCATACAAGATTGTAGAATGTCCCTCTAGGATTGTTGAAAATTGATTTATTAATGTTTAAAAAATCATAATTATGTTTCAATTTTTTGTTTGTTTGTTAGGTAATATGAGTTTTGATATGGATGACAATCCTAACTTATAGCTTAAGTAGATATTATCCACCAATATCTAATTCATATAAGGTGTTAAAATCACTTCCCTTGGGGATCACACCCAAGTGAAGTTTCACACTAGGTCTTAGCATGGATGAATTGTTTCTTACGATGTTTAAACTACTAACATTTTCACCACATCCCATTACTCTATGGACTATTTTTTTTTAAGCTCAATAACTTTCTATAATATTATATTACTTATATAAACTATTATATTAATCCATTTGTTCAAAAAAATATTATTATTATTTGTATAGACCATTAAGATTAAATATAATAATATATATTTCATTTCAATTATAAGAAATTTAAATATTGTTTTTTCATTTTTAGGTTAATTTTTATGAAAATGTATGGTTTATAGTAAAAATATCTATAAAATTATTATATTCATACATGTGGTGAGATATAAAAATTATGCTTATTATATTTTATATATAACTATTTTATTATATTACATCATTTTTATTTATTTTTAATAAATGAATAAATATTTATCTTAAATTTTAATCATAAATAATTATAAATAATTTTTAATTTTAATATTTCTGTTAATTTATTATTTGATGTCAAAATATTTTGAAAATGAAAATTTGTTTTTATTATTAAATTTTATTTTTATGTTGTTAAAAGGCCAATGTTATTAAAAAGGTTAACATAGAAAATATTAACAAAATCATGATATGTTAATTAAAAAATTATTTATTAACTTTTAGTAAATTCCATTTTCCTTATCTCAAGGAAATATTATAAAGTAACCATGGTAAATGTATGTGTAGAGATCATGTATATAGCATTTATATAAAACACGTTTTGAGTTAGTATTCCAAAATTATAATGTAAATCACTACATTAACTATTTTAGGAAGTTAGTATTCCATAGTTATAATTTCAAGCATTATACTGAGCATTTCCAACAAGAAAGTGTTCAAAATTTTTACTCAGAAAAGAAGCTTAAGTATCATTGTCATGTTCCAACCTTTGAATTCAAATGTTCTAATTCCAATATACACATTTATTACATCATATTTAAAGATAAAAGCTTAGTATGTCAAAGTTACAATCTTAATATACGTATTAAGACAATGATAACTAGTGTTTGAAGGCTATAATAGCGCACCATATGTTTGGATATGTGTAATTTAGAGTTAATTTTTTTTTTAAATAAATAATTATATAAATTATATATTATTTTAATTGTAAAATAAAATAAAATGTATTTTATTTTATTATGAAAATATTTAAATGATTTTTTTTTATTTACATAAATTTATTATTTCTTGTTAGTGGTTAAAAATATTGCAAATTATATACATCTTTCTTATTACTCTTTATTTTCAAGTTCTTAAATTTACTATGTTATACAAAAATTAAGATGAAAAATGTCAATAAGAGAGTGTTGTATGTATAATAAAGTATTCATTAACATTGTTAGTAAAATATTATGAAAATAATTTATTTGGGAATTTTATTGGAAAATTTCAAATATAACTCTCAAAATATGGGTGGTGGAGGCATTTAACCTCTTGTAAGCACTAGTGGTGAGGAACTTAACCTCTAGTGACATAACAAATAATGGTGTGAGGTGTACATTTTTTAATTACATTATGCCAGATAATGGAAAAGTGCATACTTCCACCCTGAAAATATCTTTGGAATGAAAAAATTGATACCTTCACCTCACAAAGTTGCATGAATGTAGAAATTCCCACATTGCACCTATGAAATATAGTGGGTAAATGCACACCTCCACCATTGTGGAGGATGGATAATGGGGGAGGTTAAAGTGCTCAGTTCTTCACTCCATTATCACTATATCTCCTATAGCATGTAGGTGTAGATTATACATGCCTTCAAAGTATGGGTAATGCTTGAGGTTGAGGAGGATAGAAAGATGTGAATTCTAGATGTTAATTACATGATTGTTAGGTTTATAATTTATGCGACAAATTTTGGATTGTTTTTCCTTTCCCATGTGTTTGTTTGTTAGTCTCACTCTTATGTGATGAAAACAAATCTAAGTACAAAATAATTAAATTAAGTATTATCATGAAAGTAGGGATTTAATCGTACCTTTCTAGATTCAATTTGTTCCTCCGAGATAGGAGTCAGTTTAGGTCTAATTCGTTGAGAGATTCTCTCCAGCTTGTTAGGCTTCTAGATTAATGTGTGGTCGAGATATTTGTGCAACCAAAGTGTCCAAGATAGACACCCTATCTTGAGACAAATTTTCATAAACATTATTTTATTAATGAGAGAGGAATACACTAAGGTTGAGGCCTTTTTTCCGCTAGTATTTTGTCTCTGGTATATTTATGTGTGTTTATTGTAAATGATTCATGTGGTATCAGAGCTGACAGCTATGTGACTACTGGGTCATGAGGCTAGAGTGAATGAATGCATTAGTGTGTATCTCCAATGGTTTTTGAAAGGTCCTAATAATTTATATTTTTTTAATGACATATGTGATTGACTAATTTTGTTGGAAAAAGAATATGTTCCATTGGAGCAACAATTGAATCATATCATCTACTACAGTGTTTTTATTTTCTAGTTGGAACTCATATTTTCCTTAGCCTGTATTGTTTTCAAATTATTAGATGTATTATTTTATGGAACATGACTGAAATTTCTTGCACATTGATTCAATACTATTCAAAATATCTCACTAGGATCATTTTTCCAAAGTGATTTATTTTTTGGTTTCTTAGGTGGGGCGACTTAGAGAACATCCAACCATCATGTCGAAGTGATGATGAGCTCATGGATTAGAGCGAGTGTGCCCAAGGAGGAGGAAGAGAGAGCTTCGGTGGCTTGCTAGAAGCGAAGCCAATCGCTAGCCAGTGAGCCTAGGATAGGAAACTTCACAGTCTCATCTAAATGGTGACGACATTGGTTTTATGTTTCATATTATGTCATAGATCTGACTTGTTCTACTAAAAACACAAATCCAACATGTTTTAGGTCATCTTGGCGATGATAAAAAAGGCGCACAAGTACACTATATCTATTGTATCCATCCCAAGAGGCGTTGAAATTAATATCAAAGGAGAAGATTGAACATTCAAGGAACATGTTGAAGAATTCAAAAACTAAGTTCTGACATTGGGGAGACATTTTGGTCCAAGTACATCTCGAAATTTTATGGTCTCTTATTATCGAGCAAGAGTGCTTGTGACATATTCTTCTTTTCTAAGGTGAAAAATTGTATTAACACTTGGATTGAAGCCAATTAAATTGTATTTTTTGTTGGATAATTGCTGTATACTTTTATTTCAATTAAAAGAATTGTATATGTTTCCACCAATTTAAAGAATATTTTTACATTCTGCTGGAAAGCATAGCATTGGTCATTCCATAAGTGTAGCACCAGGAGGTGTGAAGAAACTGAGAATAGATATTTGCAGGGTGTAGAGGTTGTACAAAGACACATTGTTGCACATTCGGAAAGACAAATTGTGTATCGTTTGTAAGAGAAATTGCGGTATCCTATTAATTATTGGAAGAGCTTGTGAACATGGTGTTGACACATGAGGTCAATTGGAGATCTGCATCCAGATAAAACTAACGTTGTGAAATGTTAAAGGTAGCTCACTGAGTGGAAGAGACAACTGTTGAAGAGGTTTGAGGCACATGAAGTTAACACTATTGTGTGTAAAACATTCTTGCGATAGAAGAGTTGTGTTGCCGATTGAGAGTTGTGTTCATGTATGTTGCCCATTTGTGGATAAAGCAGATGTTGTTGGTAATTGATTTTGAGAGGACTTTCCACAGATCATAAACAAAGAAAATGGGATTGGTTCATGTGGTTAAATGAATGTATCATTGTTGATAGAGAGTTTCTATTGGCATTGTAACTTGTGGATTTGTCATCTGAAAAGATATGAATTTTTATGTGATAGTAGTACAACTGTCTATTTGGAAGCCACCCAAGTTTTTCGAGGAGGAGCCCTTGAATTTCTCAACATTCCAAGTTTATATTGCATGTTTTTTTTATGTGAAGATGCAATGGGAGGCTCTTTTAACATTTCCATTCAGGGATTGAGTACAAATCACATAATCGAGTAGCATGGAACCCATCTATGTTATTTTTTATGGGTTTATAATTCGTTTTAAGGTGAGTATAAATGATTTAAAAAATTATTAATAGAGTAAGGGTGAGTGAATATAAATAAATAACAATTTATTTTGGTGTAATAATGTGCATTGAAATTTTTATTTTGGAGTGATAAGGAGTCATTATCCAACTCAAGTAAAAGTTAAATTTTTAACTTTGTTGCTAAATAAGTGTCAACAATGGAGTTATAATGGTGAATTTGATTTCTTATGTACTCAATACTTAATAAAAACATATATTTTTGGCAGTGATTGTGTCCTATATCCTCCCAAAATTGAATAAGGGGATCTTAGGTACACCGTGATTATGTTTGTGATGGTGCATGGTTCTTGATGTTGCTTATGTTTTGTGTCTAGCTTTGACACTCTCTTTGTAAAATGGTACACATGCAGTACACAAAAAATTAAGGAAATGTAGGCACATAATAAATTCTCTTCAACCTCATGTAATCAAGCCAACAACAATCAATCAAAAAGATGCAACACAACCAAAAATATCAAGTTGTTAACATTTGAATTAAAAATGATTCTACATCAACAAGAAAATTCACTCAAAAAAATGAAGTTAATGTCACTCAAAACTCAAGCATTCCATGGAAAAATATACATCAACATTCAACAAAAAGTTGTCATTTTTTAACTAGCAAATATTTTTTATTTTTATAACTCAACTTGTAATCAAATTCAAATTGAGTTGAATTGTAAGTGTTCATTCTCGGTTGAAACCAACACCCAATTTTAAATTGATAGGACATAAATAAAGTCAATTCTCTTCAATTGAGTCAATTAAGCCAAGTGAGTCCATTCTTTTTAACTAAGTCATTCAAATCATTGTAAGGTTTTCTCTTGGGTGAATTCTCGATAGTATTCAACACCCTTATTTTGAAAATAAGCACAATCAAGAGAGCGAGTTTAAGCAAGCGCAAAGTGCAAGTGAATAATTTCATAAGATCAAGTGAACATGAAACTGGATGAAGCAAGAATCGAGCGAGTGAGTTCAAATATAAAGCAAAAAAACAATAATAAATCTTGTTCATATCTACAGTGAGCAAGCGTGAGTTATAGTATTCAATTATTCAAGTGAGCCGATACAAGAGAGCGTGTCAAATTGGGAAAAGGAAGAAAATGTCTTCAAATTGCAGAGATGGAAATTAAAGTGTTGAAAGAGTGAAATCATGAGTTATAGAACACAATTGAACTACTGGAATGGAAGTTGAAGCCTAATCAACAGTTAATCAATCAAATGAAGAACATATTAGAAGCCATGAAAGGCTTTCAAATCAAGCTTTAAATGAAAGAAAAAATCATTAGCACACTCCAAATAAAATGAAGTAAGAAACAAGATCTACCTCATGCACATTGTACACAAAAGGTCAATGCAAGTTGCGACACTCAATACCTCATCCAAACATCAAATGAAAGTTGTGATAGAAGTGACCTTATTAAGCATATTGAGGAAGGTTGTCGAAGGTTGTCACAAAAAATATCTAATAAACCATATTGATGCAAGTTGTGACATAAGTGATCTCATCCAGTCGGTTGTACTACTACATAATGCAGCTAGTAGTACTAAAGATCAAAGTGAACATATTGATGCAACATGTGAAATAGATAAATATTTAATATAAATGGTTGATGCTCAATGTGATACATATTATTTAATCAATATAGCTCATCATATCGGCAGCAACAGTAGGTGTGAATAATGAAAACAATATTATCTTTCCAAGAAAGTGATCAAACCTTGGGAAAAAATCTCCTTAAAAAATATCGACATGGCCTAGGTTACAACAAAGACAACAATTTGTATGTTCTGTATTTAGTTTGTAAGTGTCAGTTTTTTAGATAGTGATAAAAATATGGTTAATTGTAACCATTGTAAGAAAAACGACCATATGGAGAGTAAATTTTTTGACCTCCATTCTTGTCACCATCGTTGAAAGAAAAATCATTCATCAGAAAGATGTTGCAAGAGAAATAAACCATAAGGAGAAGACCAATTATGCATGGATTTATCCTTCGAAGAGGTCATCTATAGTTGAAAAATTGTCTATCTATAGTTGAAAGATTGAGTCTCACATGAGAACAACTTTTCCAGTACAATGAAGATGGTGAAACTCACCTACACTTGAAGGGCGAGAGTTGTGAATTCAAGTGTCAATTGTCTCTCTTTTTAGCCGAAAAAGGGGGGAAATGATGATAATGCAATTGAACGGTTTTAGACTGAAAGTTTCGATAACATCAACAAGAAATAGTGAGAATTTTTTGACAACATCAACAAAAGTAGCAGTGAGTAGTTTTTTATCATAAGCAGCTAGTGGGCATTCAACATCACGCAGCTAGTGGGAAATCAATATCAAGTAGCAAGTGGGAAGTTTTGACATCAGAAAATTTTCCAGTGGGAAATCTCAAGAGTTTTTGAGTGGACAATAAAATTCGCTAGTGGCCATTATCAACATTTTGTTAGTAGACGAGAAATTAGGATGTTGATTAAAGAAAAAGGACATATGGATCCTTTTGCATCTTGGTACATGACAGAGTTATCAAGAAAAATTTAGAGATGAATCAGACTTACAACTGACTCATGTTCTTTTCATATTGATGTTGTTTCGGTATCCAAATTTGGCGATTTTTTCACACAGTGTTTTTGAGGATCAATAGTTTCAGCATGAAAACTTGGAATATGGTTCTTGGTTTTTATTTTGGACTTAAGATTGAGGGGATGAACATTAGCCTCACTCTCATGTGATGAAAACAATTCTAAGTAAAAAAATAATTAAATTAATTATTATAATGAAAGTTGGGATTTAATCCTACCTTTCTAGATTGGCTTTGTTCCTCATAGATAGGAGCTCGTTTAGGTCTAGTTGGTTGAGAGATTCTCTCCAAGTAGTTAGGCTCCTATATTATTGTATGGTTGACATATTTGCTCAAACGAAGTGTCCAAGATAGACACACTATCTTAAGACAAATTTTGTCATGTATTTATATTTGTATCATAAACATTATTTGATTAAACATTATAAATTTGTCATATTTCACGATGATATTATTTGTTGATTATTGATATCATCACGAAATACCTAGTTATGATGACACTGGAATATATTAAATTGAATCTCCGCATGTCACTTCAAGTTATTTATAATATAATCATAAGGAATTTTAGCATCTATGTCCTGAAAGATATAATTGGAAGTAGACCATATTGACTCCTTGGTTACATTGTCAAGCACTCTCTCAATATCAAAATAAATATGTCTTGACATTTCTAATTATTACAATGACTGAATTTTTTACATCAATGTCCATGATACAATGTGTCCTATTTGTGAGTTATAACTTTGTTGTATTTTTCTAATGTGCACAAAATCTTACAGTACCTTTGAACTTGACATGTTGGATGAGGGTTTAAGTATATTTGGAAACATCACTTTAAAAGAACAGTTACAAGATCTTGGCATCCCATTACTCACCTCTGATCATGAAGTACAAAGGAAAATGTAATGACAAAGACACAAAGGGGGATTTCTAGTAAAAAATGGGGATGTGCATATTGATTGATCCATGATAGCAAGGAAGAACCTCACCATCGGGTGGATGTATCTATATCCCAGTCTCTAAAGGAATTCAAAGAAAAATTGGATCAATAAGGATATATTTTCTACAAAATATTTTTTCTAAGCTAGCACCATATTTATTATCTCCATAAAAATAGTTAAGCTTTACTACAGTACCCCTATTCTCTCTGTATGCTTGAACCCGTGCAATAGTTAATGTCACACTTCCTTTAGTAATTCTTTTCTACACCTAGAAATATTTGTCCTCATCGCAAAGAACAACAAGAATATGAGATATCATTGCTTTTCTAATTCTCTTTTTCTTTTCTCCCCAACTCAAAGTATATCCTTTCAGAAATTGATATACTCTCTCTAATGCAATACGTAGTTCTAAGTGATAAAATTATAATATAAAAAGTTACAACATAAAATGGGTTTGATTTTCAAGGCAAAGAAATAGACAACTAATGAAGAAGGAAAATAGAAGAAAGAGGCTCCACCATTCTTTTTAAGAGGTCCAAATAGGTGTTCTTTTAATTAAAGAGAAATTCAAGTATCTAATCTAACTTTTATACTGATAAGTTTGAGGGTTACTTTTTAGTTGAAAAACTTTAAAACTTGTTATGGACTATTACCTTGGGTAATGAGATAGAATATGTACAACACCAAACCTTCCATGCAACTGAAACATACATGGTTAGCACGAATTGGTGTTCATTGGCATTGTTCATGTGGCTAGTGCTCTCTTACGAACATCGAATCCAAGCCTAAGTTGCTATCACAAAGGAATGTGGGTATGGGTGCTACTATATGTATGGGTAACACTTTCTGAAAAAGGGGATGATGATTTATTAGGGTATATATCATGAAATTAGAATGACTACTTTATTTAAGAAAATATAAATACACACACACATAATAATGGTTACATTGCATATTACTGATTATGAGAATAATGACTTATGCACCTCCCTTCCGATCCAAGTTTCTTAAAGAAAAAACTGAAAAGTAACTTCAAAGAGTTATCAGAAAAACATCTACTACTATTATTTCCATGTAAGGCCTATAAAAATAGAAAACCTTTACCAAATATGGATATCCTGGCACGACGTCTATCCTTCTACCATGATATTATATATAGTTGAAAGAAAATAATATAGATGTATACAGTTTAAACACTGGCTTGAACAAGACATACAAAAATATATCTTAGTGTATCTGTTAAAGGAAGATCCCCACCATCACTAGCTATGCATCTCCATATTTGTATTCCACAATATTCATCTCCCCCAAAGACTTGATCCACCACATCTTTGGATAGGGAGTCTGCCAATTGATTGTTTTCTTTATGTATGTCGCATAAAGAGATATGATGAAAGTTCCCATTCAAACCAAGTGCCTTCTCTTAACATGTTGTTTAGATATTTTTTCTAACCCACTACTTTCCCATTTATCCACCATATGAAAATTAAGGAATGAGCATAAAATTGATGCTTGTTTACTCTCTTTTCCTCTATTAGTCTCATTAGTTTCTACACTCCCCTTAGCTTTGCCCTGTTGTGTGAGCCAATACCTATGTAAAAGTCAACCGATGTTGTTCTAATATATAGAGGGATTCTCTTGAGTCCTAACCCATAATGACATGCTTACCATTGAAGGCTACATCAAAGAAACCCCGAGCAATTTTTTTGACCACTTATAGTGAAAACATTTATGTTCATCACTTCTTCTTTGTAGCCTTGGAGAAAAATTATATGCCGCATTAGTCTTGTAATATATGCCTTGGAAAATGTGAGGCACTTCTAAACATGCAATCATTCTTAGCGATACAGAGCGCCCAGGTGACATATGGTGGGAGGGAGTGATGATCACGAACCAAAGGGTCCTTCATCCAACTTCCAAAATATTCAACCAATGAGATTCCTTGCTATTCTCCTCACCCCTAGTTATAATTTTTGTTGCATCCTATACTTATTGGTTGTATTGGAATGTAACAAAAAAATGGTGGATTCTCTTCCAAGTCTCTGTGCATAGAAAACACCTTATACATCCCTCCCAACCTTTCTTGTGTAGATTCTTCTAGTTGAGTATTTTGTTTGAATCTGAGAGCCAAAGGAACATTTTTGCTTTACGATATGTCTTTGGCTTCTATAGAATTCTCTACCACTAGTGTGGGTCTCCTTCCATTCCTCCTATGAATGCTACATGGTATCCCATGTTTATGGTGTATAATCATCCATTCCAATTTGGGCCACAAACAAGTGAATCTGGTTGGTATTTAATATGAACAAAAAATTCAATTAGTGACTTCTTGTACAATTTTGGAACAGCTGCAAGTATTTACATCTGCCCAAAATCTGTTACAATTGGTAATAATCCCAGTGAGATTTCTAATTTACTAAAGAAAATGGAACACTAAAATCTCTATCAAAAGTGCAATTTGATATTTTATAGGAACTATAAGCTAAAGAAAATGCCAACAAGTACATAGATATGAAACTAAAATCACAACATTGTTTATTACTCTTGAAAACAATAAATACATGGAAATATTCAAACTCTAATGCACCCATTTCTTCTACTCTATGTCACAAGGTTTGTCGAACTTAAACCTTCAGGTTTGAATTTTGGAAAACCTTAAAAAAAAATTGAGGTTAGGCGAGCCTGATCAAACCTCATAGCCATTGACCAAGACCATAGATCAAAACTCATAACCTATTGAAAATTGTAACTAGGATCAATCTTCATATTGACTATGTAATTATAATGCTTTGCAAGAATCTTATTTCTATCATTGAATCAAAGATTAGCATAGTATATTAATCGGAAATAAACCATAAATTCCAGTTAACAATTTAAGTTCCTAAAATCAGATGACATAGAATATGTAACATTAAAAATTTCAGCTTCTTATATTTACACAGTTATTCTGTGAACCTAAATTTCCAATGGAATGCCTTAGTATCCAGTGTTTAAAATTAGTAATTTACTAAATCGCATCGATGATGTAGACAAAACATAATAAATTTTCTTCAAGAAAATAATATGGGTTAATACAATAAGTAAAAAAACTATATCCTTGCAAGAATGGAAATAGAAACAACAGAGTATTGCACTATAGATTTCTATCTCGAACAAAACAAGGGAACTTCAGCTAATAGGCCAGCAGTAAATCAAACCAAAGTATGGCTTACCTGTTAATTCCATGAAGGAAATTTGTAGCCTATTGGGGAGCTTCATGTATCATGTGTGGAGCTTCTTATAGTAGCATTTTTTCAAATATAAACCTTTATTTTTCTAAAACATTAACTCCAAAACAAAGAAATAATGTCTCAGGCACTGCATAATAACGTAGTGTGGCAAAAACACATGAAATTTTCTACTATAATGGGCATTATTTTTGTTTTTATTTGTGACAGTGTTTTTAAATAATAGAGTTGAGAATTTTATACAACATGGGTTTCAACAGTGAAGGTTTGTGACAATGTGTTGGCACCTAATTGAATCACAAGTTTGGCAGTAAAACACAGATCAGAACTAGACAATGTTGTAAATATTTTTCTCCCCTAGTATTGTTATAGCTATGGATTAATCATAAGTAAAATGATTGAAACCATGGCCGTGTTGAAAGTGACAATGATTAAACCAACTATAAGGATAATTGAGTAAAGAGTTCACTCTGAAAAATTTCTCCTCCTCAGAATCTCCTCTGCAAGAGGTGAAGCATACATGACAAAAATGAAGTAATACAAAGTTCTCATGATGAAATTAAAGGTAAAAATAATCCAAAGGACCAAAACAGAAGTTAACTGAGAAAGAGGGTTTGAATCTACAGTAACTGAGATAGATACATATTGTGAACAAGATTCCAATTCTTGGTAGTTGGAAGTTGAGATCCGAATTTGATAATGATGCAAATTTATTGATAACCTAACAACAAAAAAGATAATTTTCTATGAATCCAGCTCCAAAAATAGAAGAAAATAGAGATCAATTCCTTAGAAATCAACCACTTCGAGGGGGAAACCTCCAATACATTACATAAATGAAAAATTCTTGGATGATACAAATGACCAAAACCTCCTTCTATATATAGGAGTCCATGAGATCACAATATAATCCTAGTTGACCTAACAATAATAATGTAAGGGCACAATAATAAAAATATTGGGGTTACAGGGGTACAATAATAACAATAGGGGGGGTTACACTAACAACAACAAGGGACTATACTAGTAATATAGGGACCTAACATGCCCCTCTCCTTCCAAAAAGTGTTGACCTCAACGCTTGAGTAGATATAGATGCTTCTGCATAGAATTCTCATCCTACCATGTATAATCTTCAGTCGGTAAGTTCTTACATTTGATGACATACTTTGAAATTGATCGATTTCATAGCTGTTGAGTTCTTCATTTCGTGACTGCTTTAGGTTCCAATATGATTTTTCCTTCCTCATCAAGTTCTGGAAATATTGTTTGAACTGGAAGTTTGTCCCCTATAACTTTCTTTAAGCATGAAACATGGAAAAATAGATGCACTCACAAAGAAGCAAGAAGCTCCAATTTGTATGCCATAGTACCAATCTTTTGCAACACATTATAAGTACCATATTACTTTGGCGATAATTTATTACCCTTCTTAGCTTTCTTGAGGACCATTTGTTTGTATGGTTGTAGTCGTAAAAATACCTAGTCTCCTACATCAAAAATTCTCTCACTGCGATGTTGATCTACCTGTTGTTTCATTCGATTTTGTGCCAAATTTAGGTTATCCTTTAAGAGTTGGATAACTTCTTATTGATGGTCTATGTGATCTTCCATTTCTTGAACCTTAGAATTTTCTCTTAAATAAGATGTGATGGATGGTGGATGATATCCATAAAGTGCCATAAATGGGTCCATTTTTTCTGCAGTATGGAAGGAAGTGTTATACCACCATTCAGTGAAAGGTAACCACTTGACCCATTGTGTTTGCTTATTAGATACAAAACAAAGAAGATATCCTTCCAGAAATTTATTCACTATCTTAGTTTGACCATCGGATTGAGGATGATAATATGATCTATGAGTTAGTTGAATACCCAACAAGAAAATAATTCCGTCCATAAAATTTCCAGTAAAAATGGGATCTCTGTCACTTACAATGATATTTGGGTTTCCATGTAGCTTTTGAATTGTTTCCATAAATGTAGTAGCAACTGTACTTGCTTTAAATGGATGAGATAATGCACAAAAGTGTGCATACTTGGTAAGTCTATCAACTACCACCATGATGACACACATTCCTTTAGACCTAGGTAAACCTATGATAAAATCTATTGGAATATCCTCCCAACATTGAATTGGAATGGATAAAGGTTGTAGAAGACTCGGGGTCTTAATTGTCTCAAATTTATTTTTCTGGCAAACCAAAAATTCTTCCACCAAATTTTGAATATGAGATTTAAGGCCTCCAATAGTGTGAGCACCGTATCAACATGTTGAACATGATCCTTCCAAGACCTGCTATAGATTACTATGTCATCAAAAAATACTAGCATAAATTTTCTAAGGAAGGGTTTGAAAATGGAATTCATCAACCCTTGAAATGTAGAAGGTGCATTGGTAAGGCCAAAAGACATGACCAAAAATTCATAATGACCCTCATGAGCTCGAAATGATGTTTTCGGAATATCTTCAGTCTTCATTCTAATTTTATGATATCTTGAACGAAGATCCAACTTGGTAAAATAAATTTCTCCATGTAATTCATCCAATAATTCAGCAATCATGGGAATAGGAAATTTATCTTTAATAGTGAGCTTATTGAGCTCCCTATAGTCTGGAAAAATGCGCCATGATCGATCCTTCTTATGCACCAATACTACTGTAGTAGAGAAAGAACTTTGACTACGTTGAATTATACCAGTCTCTAACATTTCTATAATGATACGTTCGATTTTGCTCTTTTATACATAAATATATGTGTAAGGCCTAATGTTTGGAGTGAAAATTTCTAGAATCAAATGAATAGCATGATAATGATCACGAATAGGAAAGATTCATTTGGGATTTTTAAACACCTTGGAATGATTATCAAAGCCTTTTTGGAGATTTGGAGAAATAATCGATTTTGATGTCGGAATTTCTAGTGAGCATAATTATGCAATTACACCTCGTTTTTCTTTATTCAGAAGCTATGTCATGACATTAGAGATTATTATCTTTCTCGGCTTCCTTGGTATACCCCGTAATTCGACTTCATTTCCTTTTGAAAAAAAATTCAATAAAAGTTCTTGAAAATTAAAAGCTATTATCCCCAAAGATTGTAACCATTGTACTCCTAGTACAACATCAGCACCTCCCATTGGAAAAGAAACAATTTGAATATTCAATACATATTCCCCCATGGTTATCTTGATATTATGAAATTTTCTAGAGAAATTTATAGTTCCTCCATTTGCAACCATCACTTGACATTCTAGTGCTCGGTATAAGAAACAATTAAATTCCTTGGCTACCTTACAATGAATAAAATTATGGGTAGTACCAGAACCAATCAACACTATTACCTTTTTCTTCTTGATATGTCCTTCTATATTGAGAGTTTGACGAGTGTTAATTCCTACCAATGCATTACACGATATGGTTAGACTCATTTCTTATTCTTCTAGGGTTTTTTCTTGGTGTGTATCCTCTTCTTTTGAAGCTTCTTGTTCATTTTCTTCCTCCTCTTCACAATCTATGTAAAATAATTTCTTCTCAGCGCACTTATGACCTTTAGTGTATTTTCTATAACAACTATAGAAAATCCCTTTTTCTTTTTTTACTTCTAGTTGTTGTGGTGTCAACCTTGTAGGTTGTGGAAGTCTAGGAGTAGGAACACTTCCATCCTTATAGATGTGAGTGGTAGGGTTCCTTGTTGCCATAATTTTACGTTAAATTTTTCTTTCCAACCTAAATGCCTTCTATAATGAATCAAGTTCCCAAACACAAACCTCATATTGGATGCTATCCTTTAATGTACCTATGAAGACATCAATCCCATATTCCTCTGGAATATGAGTTACGCTTATATTCAATTTTTGGAAGTCCTCAATGTGCTCCACCACTGAACCCTTTTTTTTGAGATTTATCAAACGGTTAAATAAGGTGTTTCTCTTTGTATCCTCATAATGCGCTATCATTTCCTTCATAAAAATTGACCAAGGGACAATTTGTTTATGGGAGAAAAGCCATTGATACCATAAAAATGTATTTTGTTCTAAATTTAAAGCTGCAATGTGTACCTTTTGTGTGTTTTGCACATTATTGAGATCAAAATATTGATCCTTTTGCAGTATCCATGTTATGGGATCCTTGCTATCAAACTTCCTCATATCCATCTTTGGAATATGGTGGTTCTTCCATCCAAAATTAGAGTTTATGTTATCAAGATTAACATTTATTTTGTTCTCATCATGAGATTCCCGTACTAGCTTTTTGCCATTAGGAAAAATTTCTTGTATCAACTTTGTCAAACCTTCCATGTCCGCTTTTATATCATTCTTAATGTTTTCCATGTTGTCTTTCATTTTTTCATCGATATTAGCTTCAATTTCATCCATCTTAGCTTCCATGCCAACTTCCATGCCATCCATCTTAGCTTCCACTCCTTTCTTCAAACCATCCATATTAGCTTCCACACTTTTCTTCAAAATTTCCATTTCATTTTTTGTTGATGTTTGCGAGACGAAATTTGGTGCACTTGATCTTATAATTTTGACATGTCATATTGTAGTTATTGGTCTTCATGGGTCATATTAGAGCCTTATGAAGGCTTAATTGGTGTTGAATTCTTTTAAGGGGGGCATTTTAGAAGCTAATATTGATATCTATTCTACAATATGCCCTTGGAATTAATTCAAATTGATTTTGCAAACAAGACTTATGAAATTTGAAAAACAATACACACATTTTTCTTGATATTGAGGAGCTCGATATTGAAACTGAATTATCTCTGTGATTTTGGATATTAAATATCTTAACTTTAGTTTTGTAGTAACCCTTTGAATATTCTTTCGAATGCAACAAGTTTGACCTGATTTAGATTATTCATGAGAAAGATATGCCCAATCTGCCACAATGACTTAATTATGGACTCGTTCAGTAGAGAAAACTTGTACAGCGTGCCATTTGTCACAGTTTCTTCCTTCGTCTCCGAAATTTATATACAGGAAACTACAACCCATGTACTTGCGATCACTTTCTATATAATTCTAGTCTAATGCTCAGAGAGAGACTTATGATGATTTTCACACGATCACCTCTTTCAGATGAAATTCGGGAGCATGAAAAAACCCAAAAATCCACAGATCATATCTCCAAAAATATTATGAAACAAGGCCTCAAATTTTTACAGAGGTTCCTCAGGATTGCGGCTTCGCTCTGTAAAAATTTCAGTGTTTGAACCTTCTTATAAAGAAATTTATAGAGAAAATTCCACAATGAACTGTTTTAGGTGAAATTCGGGAGCCTAAAAAATCCCTAACTTCCATAGATCATATCTCTGAAAATATTGTGAATCAAGATCTGAAATTTTTACATGACGTTCCTTAGTATTTTGGCTTCGTTATGTAAACATTACAGCTTCTGAACCTTCGTAGAAAAATATTTATAGTGAAAATGCCGATATGGCCTGTTTGGAGCAACGAAACCCTAAAATCCGAAGCTCTAATACCAAATGTTATGAAACGATCTCCAAAAATAGAAGAAAAGAGAGATCAACACCTTAGAAATCAACCACTTCGAGGGGAAACCTTTTTTCAATTAAATTTTTTTGACATATTATTAAAGTAATATTTTTAAAAATTATACTTCACTAAAGTATAGATAAAAAAATCATATATAATGTAAAAATGAACACAACAACTCCCAAAAAGTTTTAAACATTGTTTGTTTTGATTTATGTCAAATTATTGTCTATTGTGAAAATTCAAAAGCTTTTTCAAAATGATAAAGATCTTTATTCTTCATTTTCAAATTGCTATTTTCCCATGTTATAGAAAAGCTAAAGAAACGTTCACTGATTTTCTTACTTAGATTTTATGAAAATATGTGATAAGAAATTTTTAATAAGATATTAAATTTAAAATTAATAATTTAATTATTGAATGATTTTTCAACTTTAATGACTTTTTTTTTCATATAAATATTTCAGACATATTAGCTAATCTTAAACATCGTTTTGCAATGCATAGATTAACACCTAAATTTTGTTTAAAAAAACAAATAAATCCTGAAAATATTAATATGCAAGAATTCAACTTATTAAAATTATTAGTAACTCAAAATTCAACATTCTTAAACATTAAAAATAAAATAGAAAAATATACAAATACAAGAATATACATTTTTCTATTACATCATGAAAAATTTCACTCATTAATACATAACCCCAACTTAAAATAATTTTTGAAATGAAAAAAAAATGAGGGCAAGGAGAATAAGTAAATCATGAAATACTACCAAAAAAAAAAAAAAAAACATGTTTATATAGTCGACAAACTATAAATGAAGAGATAAATTAAAACAATACCTGCAATGTTTTTGTCCATCGTTTTTCCTCTTTCACTTCCCTTTTCCTTCGATCGACAGATCTGGGAATTAAATGAGACCGAAGAAAGTAGAGTTGACCACGTATGTGAAACAAACATATATAATGGTTTCAAGGTTAATTCCATATTATAACGGAAGTAACATTGTATTCCGCATTTCAAAAGGTGGATTACTTTGTTTGCGTTTCAAAGATTGTTTATAAATTTAAATGTTAGCTATTATGCTTTGAAAAATTAATATAATAAGTTGATCTTAATTTTGATAGGGCAAATTTTTAATTTGAAAAAAAAAATTAATTTCGTTGGAAAATAATTTATTCTAGTAAATTTACCATGGTAATTTTTGTGGATGTAATGGCCATTAATCTCTTATGTGTAGAATATATATATATGAATATATATAGATAGATAGATAGATATTACAGAGTTTAAGATTATGTGCTTAATTTTGATATGAGTTGAAAACATAATATAACAAATTGGAAATATCATATCAAAGTTAAAATATTATTATATTTTAAAACACATGCTAACCTAATAAATGTAAGTTGTTACAACACTCGGATCTCCTTATCAAGTGAAATTTTTTGAATTTACATATGAAGTTGATATTCATCATAGATTATTGAATGAACATTCATTATAGGTTATTTAGGTTATTGAGTCTCCCATATAACCATAAATACACTTATTTGAAAACTTAAATTTTGTAATATTAGCTACCCATCACATGTCTACAGAATCAATGTTTAATGATCATCCAAGTTTCTTAGGAAGCAGCTCCCATTAAACACTCTATAAAATACAATAACTATTCGACTTCACTTCTTTTTAATTATAACTATTTTCATTAAATATACAATTTAATAAATTTTATTATAATTTTGGTTGAGAAATTTTAAAATTTCTATTATCTCAAAGGTTTATTTAATTGGTTAAACATTAAAAAAAGTTTTTAATAGAAAATCATAACAACCACTCTCTACTTTTTAGGTCAAGCTAAGCTGGAGTGTGTGTGTATATATATAGACACAAATTTAATGAGCATAATAGGCTATAGTGTCTATATATATATATATATATATATATAATATATATATATATATATATATATATATATATATATATATATATATATATATATATATAATTTTAGTTTACACAATTAAATGATCTACATATTTTTCAACCTCTTGAATAGAGAAAAATTACTAAAATTGACTGTATGACTTTATTTTAAAAAAAAATGTTATTTATTACCAAAAACACTAAAAATTTAAAATGTTTTGTTGAAAGTTATAGGGTGTGCCCAATTCAGATATGAAATTTCAAGTCATGACACAAAAAAAAATTTATGTAATGCATTCATAAGTATCATATCAAAATTTAAATATTATTATGCTTTGAAATGCACATGCTAATCCTAATAAATATAAATATTTACAGCACAAGGATGTGGTTATATTAAGTGAAGATTTACTAGTTTACCCACTTTTCACTCTAGGTTATTGAGTTTACCAAATTAACATATCTACACTTATTTGAAACTCTACTCAAGGTAAAGAGAAATTTCTTCTAATATTAACTACACATTAGTAAAACCAATATTAAATTTCATATAAACTAGCTTAGATTTAAAATTCTATTAAATATATTTTAATTCTCCTTAAGTATAAGGATTACCCTCCCTTTCTTATTAAATATATTTGAATTCTCGTTAACGATAGCTATTATCCTCCCTCGCTTCTGACTCAATCTCTCATTCGAGTCTTTAAAAAATTGTCAATTATATGCTTATGAAAACAAGAAATTATGTCATTATTATAATTATACAAACACTTTAAAGGATGTTGGATCACACAGGGATTTTGGATAGAAATAAGAGGAAAAAAAATTAGGTTTTGTGTTTATGTTATGACATACCTTCTTTGTATTACACTTTCTGATCATGATGATTATAATTTGTGGCTTGTGTTCACTTTTTTTTGCATAAGAGTTCTTTTTTTTCTTAGCCATTAAAACTTCAACAAATAAAAGAAGATCTTCCCTTCAACTCTTCCTTAGTTATTGAGAGCTGAAGTGATTCTATCAATACCATTTACACTAGCGGTTATTTTATTTTGCAGCAGTGTTGGTTTCCATTCTGTAGTAAGACATTGCACTAAGACATTTAGTGGTGATATTATTTGAAATCATATATTAATTAGGGAAAATAAATAAATCACTAAATACTCACAATTTTAATATTTGTGCATAAGAAATAGAAAACATATTAAATCATCAATAAGATAAATTAAACAAGATATTACTAACTTACCTTCAATATTTTAATCCACAGCAGGTTTCTTTCTCTATTTTTTTCTTTTGCTCAATAGATTTAACAATGGACAAAAGGAAATAATCTCTAAATAAGTTTTTGGAATATTCATAGTATGTTTCCTTCGGCCCCTTATATATTTGATGATGGACCTCTAATTAGAGTGCTTTTTCCACTTATAGCTCTAATGATGGACCTCTGATTATAGCCCTTCTTCGACTTATAGATTTGATGATGGACCTATAATTACAGTGATTCTTCCACTTATAGCTCTGATGATGGACCTTGATTACACTGCTTCTTCCCCTTATACATCTGATTGTGGCCTTGATTACACTGCTTTGCCTAAAGGGAATTGAAGAGAGATGGACCTATAACAATACTATAAAAACTTCAAATTTAAGCTCTACACCACTTGACCTAACCCTTACTAAGTGGAGATGATCATGTAAGTGAAATACAAATCTATATATAATATTTTTAGAAGTCATAATGTTTATTTAAATATAAAATAAATATATTACTTTAGTTATGTTTCAAAGATAACTATATCATATATATCATTATTTTTATTTTTTTTGGGGGTGGAACTAAATTTTATTATTATTATTTTATTAAAGAAGTGACATACTTACACATCCTCATACAAGGTTGTATAATGCCCCTCTAGGCGTGTTGAAAATTGATTTATTAATGTTTCAAATAGCATGATTATTTTTCAATTTTTTGTTTGCTTGTTAGGTAATATGATTTTTGATATGGATGGAAATCCTAATGATCCACAAATATCTAAATCATCTAAGTTGTCAAAATCACTTCCCTCGGAGATCACACCCAAGTGAATTTTCATACTAGGTCTTAACATGGCTGAATTTTTTCCTACGAGAAGGACTAACATTTTCACCACATCCCATTACCCTATGGACTGTGTCTGTTTTTTTTCACTCGATAAGTTTCTACACTATTATATTACTTATCTAAACTATTATATTAATGCACTTGTTTTAAAAAAATAATATTATTATTTGATTAAGATTAGATATAATAATATATATTTGATTTCAATTATAAAAATTATAAATATTTTTTTTCATTTTTAAGTTAAGGTTTATGAAAACGTATTGTGTATAGTCAAAATATTTATAAAATTATTATATTCATACTTGGGGTGGGATATATAATTTATGATTATTATGTTTTATATAAACATTTTATTATATTACATCATTTTTATTTTTTAAATAAATGAATAAATATTTATTTTAAATTTTAATTGTAAATAATTATAAATATTTTTTAATGTTAATATTTCTGTTGATTTATTATTTAATGTCAAAATATTTTGAAAATGAAATTTTGTTTTCATTACTAAATTTCATTTTTATGTTCTTGAAAATCAAATGTTATTATTAAAGAGATTAACATGGAAAATATTAACAAAATCATGATACACTAGTCAACAAAATATTTATTAACTTTTACTAGATTCCATTTTCCTTATGTCAACAAAATATTATAAAGTAGCCATGGTAAATGTAAGTGTAGAAATCATGTATATAGTAGGTATATAAAACACCGTTTGAGTTAGTATTCCAAAATGACAATGCAAATCACTACATTAACTAATTTAGGAGGTTAGTATTCCAAAGTTATAATTTCAAGCATTATACTTGAGCATTTCCAAATTCAAGTTTAAGAAAGTGTTCAAAATTTTAACTAAGAAAAACAGCTTCAAGTATCATTGTCATGTTCCAACCTTTCAATTCAAATGTTGTGATTCCAATATATACATTTATTGCTTGATATTTAAAGATAAGAGCTTAGTATGTCAAAGTTACAATCTTAATATACATATTAAGAAAATAATAACTAGTGTTTGAAAGCTATAATAGCAAACCATATGTTTGGATATGTGTAATTTAGAAATAATTTTTATTTTTATAAATAATTATACAAATTATATATTATTTTAATTGTAAAATAAAATAAAATATATTTTATTTTATTATGAAAATATTTATATGATTTTGTTTTTATTGACATAAATTTATTATTTCTTATTAGTGGTTAAAAATATTTCAATTTATATACATCTTTCTTATTACTCTTTATTTTCAAGTTCTCAAAGTTACAATGTTACAGAAAAAGTAAGATGAAAAATGTCAATAAGAGAGTGTTGCATGTATAATAAAGTATTCATTAACTTTGTAAGTAAAATATTATGAAAATAATTTATTTGGAAAATTTATTGGAAAATTTAAAATCTAACTCTCAAATTATGGGTTTAAGCTCTTGTAAGCAATGGTGACGAACTTAACCTCTAGTGGCATTACAAATAAAGGTGTGAGGTGTACATTTTTTAATTACATCATGCCAGTTATGCAAAAGTGCATACTTCCACCTTAAAAATATGTTTGGAATGAAAAAATTGATGCCTTGACCTCACAAAGTTGTATGAATGTAGAAATTCCCACATTACACCTATGAAATATAGTCGGTAAATGCACATCTCCACCATTGTGGAGGTTAAAGTGCTCAGTTATTTAGTCCATTATCACTATATCTCCTAGATGATGAAGGTGTAGATTATACATGCCTTCAAAGGATGGCTAATGCTTGGGGTTGAGGGGGATAGAAAGATGTGCATTCTAGATTTTAATTACATGATTGATAGGTTTATAATTTATGCTACAAATTTTGGATTGTTTTTCCTTTCCCATGTGTTTGTTCATTAGTCTCACTTTCGTGTGATGAAAACAAATCAAAGTCCAAAATAACTAAATTAATTATTATCATTAAAGTAGAGATTTAATCCTACCTTTCTAGATTGGGTTCCTCCTAGATAGAAGTCAGTTTAGGTATAGCTTGTTGGGAGATTATCTCCAACTAGTTAGGCTCCTAGATTACTGGGTGGTTGAGATATTTTCTCAACCAAAGTGTCTAAAAAAATTTTCTCTGTTGGACCCTTAGTTAAACTGAGAGGGGGAGGGGTGAATCAGTTTAACACATTCATGGAATTTTAAAACTTATTTACACCTTCATATCATGTCCAACTTAATATGTGAGTAATATTAGAATGTGAGAAACAACTTTTAATATGATATAAAAGTAGACTTAATATGAGAGCAGTAGGTGTTAAGCAGAAGATATAAATCAGATCAACACATAAACATCATGCACAGAGACACCAGATATAAGTGGAAACCCATAAAGGGAGAAAACCACATCTTATTATTGTTGTGATGCAAAGGCAAGCTTCACTCCCTCTCACCACTATTTTTCTGCAGGCACAAACCTACAGGAGGCTCCAATCCTCAATTCTGCAAGCTACAACTTGCAAGGAAGCAGCAACTCCCTTCAATTTTCTGCAGGCATCAACCTATAGGAGGCTCCAACCTCAGTCAGCTACAACTGACAGCTATCAAGCTACAACTTGATAGGGAAGCTCCAACTTCCTCAATTTATCAAACTGAATGTTTGTTGATTTACCTCAGATATCAGCTCTGTTCTATGGCTTCTCTTTCTGTTTTTCTTTCTTAATATTCACTGCCTGTCTCTTCTATACTCTGCCTTCTCTATATTTACTCTCTCTAACTTCTTTTATGCATATCCATTTGATATTATTTATAGAGTTCCTCACATGACTGTTTGTATTTCACAAGGAATTTTGAGTGAATAGTCATGACTTTTTGGCTTCTGTCTTCTCATTCCTTTATCCAACTCAATTTAAAATTATAATGATATGTACAAATTTCCATGCTACAATGGGATTTTTCTTTTCCTTAGGATACTTTCCAATGCATCACAAACAATAAAAAATTTAATTACAGCATTTACATTCACATTTTCGGTTACACACTTCAATTTTACTCAGCTCCTTTTCTGGATTTTGGATTTACTGGATTTGTCTTTCCTGCTACTGTTGAGTGACTGTTCTGAATATTTTGGTTCACCTCTGTGTCTATTCATCTGTTCATTGTACTTGTGTGCACCAAATACATATATAACTTCTTTTAATGTTTATTCTCAAATACATACGAATCTGAGCGATGTCTGTTCATTACCATCATTGTTCTCAGGCTACCTGCTTGCATTCTTTGTACATATATGAGTTTTAAGCTTAATGGTTGAAACTCATATTACAAATTCAATTCACCTTTCCCCCTGTACTATCATTCTGCCATCCATAGTCGTGCTTTGCTCTCAAAGTACCCCGTTCTCCTCCACGTGGTCTTCCACAACTTCTTAGGTTTTATTTATCAATTTCAAAGAAGTTGACAAATAATTATATTAAGAAAACTTTGGAAAATTTTAGATATACCAACCCTTATAACTCCGCAATATTTCCAATATAAAATCAACGCCAACTGGTAAAAGCTAAATATTTCGGGGCTTAAGTGAATCACCCGATTTCACCACCGATGGAACACTTTATATTAATACCCGACGCTTTTCAAACAAACGGCTTTGTAATTGCCTTTGACTCCGGGCCCACACATATAATCAATAACCAACCAAATACACGCACCGTACCTTAGATTATCCTTTGTGCATCTTCATCAAACGACTACCATCCGATGGCTCCCCTCCAGATCGATGGCGCTCGAAAATATCGCACGGCTTCCCTGGTCGATCGTTAACATATGATGGCATGCATTGAACGACGGTTTTGGAACTCCGCTCGACTCCACGTGTCGAACACTCAATGGAATCACTCCGAATTTGAATATATCGCTCGCTCCGCAAAAGCGGTGCGATGAAACCTGGAAACCGCCTTCACTATTCACCCAGTCATGGTTCTGCTCTTCTACGCAGGTTTCCGGTCTCGTACAAGGTTCTGCCTTTATTATTTAAAAGGGTTCTATCATAAAGTCGACACTGAGACTCATAGACTTATCAATACCATGGCATCGTTAGACCTTCCATACTTACACAGAAGCATATAACGGGAATTGTGCCATTACACAGAGGTGTATAACTACGAGCCTTTAGGAGTTTATGCAATTACACCTTATTATCACCTTGGATCTGGAGCATGGAGCATCCATTTAAAATTCTATACAAGTTTCTAAAGACATATGCGAAGCCTTTCAACACAATAATACGGAATCAATTCTTCACATGATTCGACCAAGAAGACATTCAAACACAATAATACTGAATCAATTCTTCACAAGATTTAACGCCATCCAGACACACTTAATTCAAAGACAGTTCTTCCATCCAGACACATTATCCTCCTACTCTATTGCTGAAGAAGTTCTCTACCTCAATTAACTGCCTTTGTTGCCTCTATTCTCCTTGACTGATGCTTCTCCTTACTTCTCTTTTGCTATATCTCTTTGTCTCTATTTCCTCTCATGTCTCTACTGCCTTTCTGGTGCTCCTCCTTTGTCATCTCCTTTTCCATCAATGACAACATTTGCAATAGTCTCCCCCTTTGGCATTGATGGAAATACTCTTCTTCTATTTTCCTTATAGAAGCCCCTTTATTCTTTTCCTCCCCCTTTGACATCAATGGCAAGGGTTGCTCATTTCCTAGTTTTCTTTCTGCATTTCCTTTTTCTGAGATATTCTAACTTTGTACCCTGCTGCTCCCTAAAATTATGATCCTTTAGCCTTTTCATTGACTCCTATATGCTGGATGTATTCTTTCAATAAGCTTTTGATCGTAAGGACCTGTTTCATGGTTTCCTTGTTGGTTGATCTCCCCCTGGAATGATATTTTCATTTCTGTTCTCCCCCTGAAACTGTGCTTTCTCTTTATATCAGAGAGTAGCATCTATAGATACTACCCCTAGTCTATCTCTAAAATATTCAAATGGTTCTGTAGCAAGAGGTTTGGTAAATATATCTGTTGTTTGTTCTTTTGTTGGCACGTACTCTAGCTTTACTATCTTCTGAGCCACTTGTTCTCGGAGAAAATGATACTTGATTGGGTTATGCTTAGTTTTTGAGTGAAGCACATGATTTTCAGATATACTTATAGCACTTGTATTATCACATTTGATTGATATAGGTTCATCAATGCTTACCTTCATGTCTTGGAGAGTTTGCTTCATCCACATGACTTGTGTAAAACATGCTACTGCTGCTATATATTCTGCTTCTGCTGTAGATAGAGAGATAGATGTGTGTTTCTTGCTTAACCATGCCACCAAACTTTCTCCTAGATATAATGCACCTTCACTTGTGCTTTTTCTGTCATCTACACAGCTGGCCCAATCTGCATCTGTGTATGCTGTCAAAGTGAAGTTTTTTCTTTTAGATACCAAAGTCCATATTGTGCTATTCCTTGTAGATCTCTGAATATTCTTTTTACTGCCAAAAGATGGTTTTGTTTAGGTTCTTCTTGATATCTAGCCACTAGTCCTACTGCTAGCATGATTTCTGGTCTTGATGCAATCAGATACAATAGACCTCCTATCATGGATCTGTAGAGTTTTTGATCTATATTAGCAGACCCATCATCAACACACAGCTTGCATCCCGTGATCATGGGACTTGACACAAGTTTGCAGTCCTCCATTTTGAACTTTTTCAACATTTCTTTTAAGTATTTTTCCTGTGAGATGAATGTGCTTGTGTTCTTTTTCTGAATTTTAAGTCCTAAGTAGAAACTGAGTTCTCCAATCATGGACATCTCAAACTATGATTTCATCTCCTCAGCAAACCCTTTTGCAAGTTCATCTCTGTTGCTTCCAAACATAATGTCATCAACATATACTACAAAAATCAGGAGTTCATTTTCATGGGCTTTTATGTATATATTGTTGTCTACTCTACCTCTCTTAAAGCCTTGTTTTTGCAAATATTTATCTAGTATTGAGTACCAAGCACGAGGAGCTTGTTTTAGTCCATAAAGAGCCTTTTTCAGTCTACATACATAGTCTTCTTTGTCTATTAATGAGAAGCCTTCTGGTTGTTCCATGTAGACTTCTTCTTCTAAGTCTCCATTCAGAAATGCAAATTTTACATCCATTTGATATACCTTGAAGTTTTGGTAGCATGAAAATTCTAGGAACATTCTGATAGCTTCCATTTTGGCTACAGGGGAAAATGTTTCATTGTAATCAAGTACTTTTATTTGTGAGTATCCTTTGCAGACCAGTCTGGCTTTATTCCTGATTACTTGTCCTTGCTCATTCATTTTATTTTTGAATACCCATTTTGAGCCTATGACATTTTTCTCAGTGGGTCTAGGAACTAATTCCCAGGTATTTTTTTTCTCAATTTGGTCCAATTCTTCATTCATAACATTTACCCAAGACTTGTCCTTGCTGGATTCTTCAAATTTCTTTGGCTCTATTTGTGAAAACATGGCTATGTATACCTCTTCAGTTTGTTTTGTTAGCTGCCTTCTTGTTTGGACCCCTACTCTCTTGTCTCCAATGATCTGATCTTCAGGATGGTTTTTCTGAGTATATCTTGAGGGAGCTTTAGAACTTAGCTCTGTATCTTCTGTTGTCTTGCTTGTTTCCTCATCATCTTGGTTTTCTTCTTCATGATTGTCTGATGGACTACAACAGTCTGTATCTCTTGTATTGTTTAGAAGTTCTTCATCAAATCTCACATCAATTCTTTCTATTATTTTTTGAAGAGTCTTGTTGTAGCACCTGTACCCTTTGATTTTGGATGCATGTCCTAGAAATATCCCTTCATCAGCTCTAGCATTAAATTTTCCAAGATTTTCATCATTATTCTTTATGTAACACTTGCTTCCAAAGATTCTAAAATGTTTGATTGAAGCTGGATTCCCATGCCAAAGTTCAGAGGGAGTCTTGTCACTGCTTGGCCTTAAGTGAGCTTTATTAAGGATATGCACCGTTGTGTGTACCACTTCTGCCTAGAAGGTTTGAGGAATATTATTCTCTGGCATCATGGCTCTAGCAATTTGTTGAACAGATCTGTTTTGCCTCTCTGCTACTCCATTCTGCTGAGGTGTCCCTGCAATAGTAGATTGTTGTTTTATGCCATATTCATTGCATAGATCTGCAAAGTCATAATCTGTGAATTCACCTCCTCTATTAGATATGATGCATTTTAGCTTGCATCCTGTCTGGTTTTCAAATAATTCTTTGAATATTTTGAATTTGTCCAGAGCTTCTGATTTATTCTTGAGAAATGTAACCCATGTCATTCTGGAGAAATCATTGATTATTAGCATGAAGTAGAATTCTCCCCTTGGTGTTTTAGTTCTTGCAGGTCCACATAGATCCATGTGCACAAGCTGGAGTGGTCTACTTGTTGATAACTCATCTTTGGCCTTAAATGATGTACGGGTCTGTTTACCCAATTGACATGATTTGCATATGGTATTAGAAGGCCTTTTTATTTTCGGCATGTCCCTAGCCACTTTCTTTTTGCTCAGTCTGATAATATGATCGAAGCTGAGATGTCCCAATCTCCTATGCCATAACCATGACTCCTCAAGTTTGCTAATATGGCATGCTTCATCTTTATCCTTCACGATGTAAACATTGCTCTCTTTTCGAACACCTTTGAGTAGAGTCTTACCTCTGGTGCTTGATCTGAATTCACAGTCTTGTGCTCTGAAAAGAACTTCGCAGCCTTTATCACACATTTGATTGACACTCAGAAAATTTGCTTTCAACCCATATACAAATAGCACATCTTGGGCCTTACCTCTGCCATTATCTAAGATGACTGAGCCCTTTCCATTGGTTTTTCCTGATTTATCATTGCCAAAAGTAACATTACCAGTTTTCTTTTCATCAAAATTTATAAACTTTCTTCTATCTCAAGTCACGTGTTTAGAGCAGCCACTATCCAAATACCACTGGCTTTTCAGGTCCTGAGCAGTTAGAGCCAAGTCACATTTATTCACCTTCTTTATCCACTGGAGGCACCCTTTTGTTTGGTATCTTTTTTCAAGTGATGAACTACATCTTATTAGAGGACATTTGGAAGGTATATGTCCAACTTGATTGCATACACAACATTTGATCGTAATTTTTGTAGAATTATGAGTATGAACATAATTTCTTTGATTCATAAACCTCCTTGAGGTGTTAAACATCAATCTTTGTCCATAATTTCTACACTCAATGATTTTATGGCCAAATTCCTTACAATAAAAACAGTAACCATAGAAACCATTTGCATACCTGATGTAAGGTTGTCTCTTCCATTTGTTTGCTTGAGGCAGTCTCTTCAATGTTTGCATCTTTTGCTGGTTTGAATTACTCCTCCTTGCATGACAATATGCAGCAATGTGTCCCAGCTTGTGGCAAGCATAACAGGTGGCATTATTCATAGGAGGAAAGAATCTCCCTTGATGGTTTCCAAATTTTACATACTCAGGGGTCTTCGTATTTATTACATTCTTTGCTACTAGAGGTTTCTTCTGATTTCTATCTTCCTTATTACAAGTTTCTTCTTTTGTAGGAATTTTTTGAGCTGATTCATCATTATTCTTTGCTTTTACAAAAATAATCTCTCTGTCAAATTTTTCTTTGCCTTTACTTCATTCTCCTTCATAGCCTATTCCAGTTTTTATCATAGGCGATCTTTGAGCAACCAGAATTTCATTCAACTTAATAGAGCTTGTTGTTTGAGAAGAGTTTATAACCAATTTCCTTTGAGAATTTTCTAAATTCTTCCTGAGACATACTACTTCTTCTTCCAAATTTTCTTGTTCCTGAGTTTTTTCTCTGATTTTCTTAAGTAACATGTCCTCTATCTTCTTGGCTTCTTCAAGCTCTATCTTTAGCTGCATCAACACTTCTGAATTATGTTTTTCTCATACAAACTTGAGGAGAATGTCCTCTTGTTTTCTGCATTTCAGCTTGAGTCTATCAATCTCCTCCAGAGCACTTCTTAGCTCCCCCTCAAGGTAGAATTCACCTTCTTCTTCTTCATCTTCTAGTAGGAGAGGTCTTAAAGTTCTTCTATAGCCATCAATAAAAATTCAGAGGTTCCATCTTCACTTGAGAGTTCATCTGGATCTTCAAATGTACCGCTGTCTTGTTGAGCATAGAAGGATTTTCTGCTGAACTTCTTTCCCTTCTACCAGTTCTTTGATTTATTTCTCTCTGAATCTTGAGCCTGATTCCTTACATTCTTGTGAGGACACTTAGCAGCATAGTTTCCAAATATTCCACAGTTAAAGCACTTGAAAGGAATTTTACCTTTGTATTTACCCGAGCCTCTATCCAATTTCTTGACAAATTTTTCCCCTTCTTCATCCGAGCAAGAGAATATGTCTTCCTCTTCTTCTTTCTTCTTTTCTGTTTTAAAGGCTACCTCTCTCGTACTTGGCTTCTTCTGTGGGAGCCTCATCTCATATGCTGTTAAATTTCCAAGTATCTCGTTCATGGTCAAGGTCTCCCAATCAGCTATTTCTTCTATTGCAGACACCTTGGGATTAAACCTGGATGGAAGAGATCTTAGAATATTTTGCACAATTATACTTTCTGGCATGGTTTCTCCAAGATCTTTCATATTTTTAACAATTTCTGCAACTTTTACGAAGAAACTGTCAATTTCTTCATCATCATTCATTTTAAATTCTCAAACTAGGATCTATAGACTTGAATTTGGTAGTTTTTACTTTCTTATCCCCTTCATGGATGTTCTCCAGAGTATCCCACATCTATTTGGCAGTGTCTTTGTGCATTAATTTGATAAAATCTGCTCCACACAATCCATGCAAGATAGTATTCATGGCTTTTGCGTTAGCTACAAAATCTTGTTTGGATTCTTTCTCTGAGTCAGTTGACTATGGGGCATATCCTAATTCCACAGCACCCCAAACTTCTATTCCTAGAGACATAATGTATTTCCTCATCCTGATTTTCTAGAAGGCACAATTTACACCTGTAAAGAAAGGGGCTTTATTGGTTGAGCATCCTTCTTTACTAGCCATTCAGAGAACCTAGAATCTCCTTTCAGTTTTTAAACTGGTTCAAAGGAACCTGCTCACATTCTAAGATTACTCACATATTAAAACTTATTTCCACCTTCATATCATGTCCAACTTAATATGTGAGTAATCTTAGAATGTGAACAACTAGTATGAATATAATATAACAGTAGACTTAATATGAGAGCAGCAGGTGTTAAGAAGAAGATATAAATCAGATCAACACATAAACATCATGCACAAAGACACCAGATATAAGTGGAAACCCATAAAGGGATAAAACCACATCTTATTATTGTTGTGATGCAATGGCAAGCTCCAACTCCCTCTCACCACTGTTTTTCTATAGGCACCAAACTACAGGAGGCTCCAATCCTCAATTCTGCAGGCTACAACTTGCAAGGAAGCACCAACTCCCTTCAATTTTCTGCAAGCACCAACCTACAGGATGCCCCAACCTCAGTTAGCTACAACTGATAGCTATCAAGCTGAAACTTGATAGGGAAGCTCCAAATTCCTCAATTTATCAAATTGAATGTTTGCTGATTTACCTCAGATATCATCTCTGTTCTGTAGCTTCTCTTTCTTCTTTTATTTTCTTAATCTTCTCTGCATGTCTCTTCTATACTCTGCCTTCTCTATATTTACTCTCTCTAACTTATTCTATGCATATACATTTGATATTATTTATAGAGTTCCTCACATGAATGTTTGTATTTCACAAGGAATTTTGAGTGAACAGTCATGACTCTTTGGCTTCTATCTTCTCATTCCTTTATCCAACTCAATTTAAAATTATAATGATATGTACAAATTTCCATGCTACAGTGGGATTTTTCTTTTCCTTAGGATACTCGACAATGCATCAAAAACAATAAAAAAATTTAATTACAACATTTACATTCACATTTTCGGTTACACACTTCAATTTTACTCAGCTCCTTTTCTGGATTTTGGCTTTACTAGATTTGTCTTTTTTGTTGTTGTTGAGTGATTGTTCTGAATATTTTGGTTCACATCTATGTCTATTCATCTATTCATTGTACTTGTGTGCACCAACTACATATATAACTGCTTTTCAGGTTTATTCTCAAATACATACGAATCTGGGCGATGTCTGTTCATTACCATCTCTGTTCTCAGGCTACATGCTTGCATTCTCTGTACATATATGAGTTTTAAACTTAATGGTTGAAACTCATATTACAAATTCAATTCACATTTTTCCCTGTACTATTGTTCTGCCATCCATAGTCCCTCTTTTCTCTCAAAGTACCCCATTCTCCTCCACGTGGTCTTCCACAACTTCTTAAGTTTTATTTATCAATTTCGAAGAAGTTGAAAAATAATTATAGTCAGCAAAATTTGGAAAATTTTAGATATACCAACCCTTATAACTCCATAATATTTCCAATATAAAATCAACGCCAACTTTGGGATTTTAATTACATGGTAAAAGCTAAATATTCTGGGGCTTAAGTGAATCACCTGATTTCACCACCGATGGAACACTTTATATTAATACCCGACGCTTTTCAAAAAAATGGATTTGTAATAGCCTTTGACTCCGGGCCCACACATATAATCAATAACCAATGCAATACACGCACCGTACCTTAGATTATCCTTCATGCATCTTCATCAAACGACTACCGTCCAATGGCTCCCCTCTGGATCGACGACACTTGACAATATCGCGTGGCTTCCCTGGTCAATCGTTAACGTGCGATGGTGCGCATTGAACAACGGTTTTGGAACTTATCTCGACTCCACGTGTCGAACACTCAATGGAATCACTCCGAATTTGAAAATATCACTCGCTCCGCAAAAGCGGTGCGATGAAACTCGAAAACCGCCTTCACTATTCACCCGGTCACGGTTCCGCTCTTCTGCGCAGGATTCCTATGTCGTAAAAGGTTCCGCCTTTATTATTTAAAAAGGTTCTATCATACAGTGGACACCGGGACTCATAGATTAATCAATACCATGGCATAGTTAGACCTTCCATACCTACACAGAAGCATACAACGGGAATTGGGCCATTACACAGAGGTGTATAACTACGAGCCTTCAGGAGTTTATGCAATTACACCATATTATCGCCTTAGATATGGAGCATGGAGCATATAGTTAAACTTCTATACAAGTTTCTAAAGACAGATGCGAAGCCTTTCAACACAATAATAATGAATCAATTCTTCACATGATTCAACCAAGAGGACATTCAAACACAATAATACTTAGTCAATTCTTCACAAGATTTAACCCCATCCAGAAAAACTTAATTCAAAGATAGTTCTTCCATCCAGACACATTATCCTCCTACTCTGTTTCTGAAGAAGTTCTCTACCTCAATTCACTGCTTTTGCTGCCTCTGTTCTCCTTGACTGATGCTTCTCCTTACTTCTCTTTTGCTATCTCTCTTTGTCTCTATTTCCTCTGATGTCTCTGCTGCCTTTCTGGTGCTCCTATTTTGTCATCTCCTTTTCCATCAATGAAAACATTTCCAACATTCTCATGTATTTATATTCTTATCATAAACATTATTTTATTAATGAGAGACGAATACACTAAGGTTGAGGCCTTTTTTTCTCTATTATTTTGTCTCTCGTATATTTTTGTGTGTTTATTGTAAATCCTTCATGCGGTATTAGAGCTGAGGGCTATGTCACTACTGGGTCATAAATCTGGAGTGAATGAAGGCACATGACTGAACATTCTTGAACATCGATTCTATACTCTGCAAAATATCTCACCAGCATAATTTTTTTAAAGTGATTTTTTTTTTTTAGTTTCTGAGACAGGGTGACTTGGAGAACATCCAAGCCTCATGTCGACGTGACGTTGAGCTCATGGAGTTGAGCATGTGTTCCCCAGGAGTAGGAAGAGAGAGCTTCGGTTGCTCGCTAGAAGCGAAGTCGATCACTGGATGGAGAGCCTAGGATAAGCAACTTCACGGTGCCATCTAAACAGCGACAATGTTGGTTTTATGTTTTATACCATGGCATAGATCTAAATTGTTCTACTGAAAACACAAATCCAACATGTTTCAGATAATCTTGATGGTGATAAAAAAGGCAAGAAAGTACATTATGTCTGGTGTATCCTTCCCAAGAGGCATTGAAATTAATATCAAAGGAGAAGATTGAAAATTCAAGGCATAGGTTCAAGCATTAAAAAATTGATTTATGACATTGAGGAGACATTTTGGTCCAATTAAAAATTCAAATTTTATGGTCTCTTATTATCTGGCAAGACTTCTTGTGACATATTATTTTTTTCTAAGATGAACGATTGTATTAACACTTGGATTGAAGCCAATTAAATTGTATTTTTTGTAAGATAATTTTTGTATAAGTTTCTTGCAATTAAAAGAATTGTATATGTTGCCACCAAATTAAAGAATCATTGTACATTTTGCTGGAAATCATAGCATTGGTCTTTCCATAAGTGTAACAATGGGAGGTGTGAAGCAGTTAGAAGAGATCTTTGCAGGGTGTAGAGATTGTAGAAAGACACGTTGTTGGACATTCAGAAAGAATAATTGTGTCTCATTCGTAAGAGCAGTTATGGCATCCTATTAATTATTGCAGTAACTTGTGAACATGATGCTGACACATGAGGTGTAGTGGAGATACAAATCCAAATAAAAATTGCGTCATTGAATATTAAAGTTACTTCATTGAGTGGAAGAAACAATAGTTGAAGAGGTGTGAGGCACATGGAGTTAACACCATTGCATGTTTTACATTGTTGCAAGAGAAGATTTGTGTTGTTGATTGAGAGTTTTGTTAGTGTATGTTGCCCATTCATGGATAAAGGAGACATTGTTGGTATTTTATTTTCAGAGGAATTTCCAAAAATAATAGACAAAGAAAATGGGATTGTTTCCTGTGGTTAACTGAATGTTCCATTGTTGCAGAGAGCTCCTACTAGCATTGTAACTTGTGGATTTGTGGTCTGAAAAAAAATATGAATTTTTATGTGATAGTACTACAGTTGTTTATTTGGAAGCCACCCAAATTTTTCGAGGAGTAGCCCTTGAATTTCTGAACATTGAAAGTTGATATTGCATGTGTTTTTTATGTGAAGATGTGATGGGAGGGTCTTTTAACATTTTCATTCAAGGATTGAGTGCAAATCGAAGAATCGAGTATCGTGGAACCCATCTCTGGTATTTCTTATGGGTTTATAATTCATTTTAAGCTGAGTATAAAGTGATTTTAAAAATATTAATAGAGTAAGGGTGAGTGAATGTAGAGAAATAACAATTTATTTTGGAGTAATAAGGTGCATTGCAATTTTTATTTTGGAGTGATAAGGAGTCATTGTCCAATTCAAGTAAAATTTAATGTTTTGACTTTGTTGCTAAATAAGTCTCAACGATGAAGTTATAATGGTGAATTTGATTGCTTATGCACTAAATACTTAATAAAAACATATATTTTTGGTAGTGATTGTGTCCTATGTCCGCCTGAAATTGAATAAGGGGATCTTATGTACACTATGAGTATGTTTTTGATGGCGCATGGTCCTTGATGTTGCTTATGTTTTGTGTCTAGTTTTGACACTCTCTTTGTAAAATGGTGCACATGGAGTACAAAAAAAATTTAGGAAATGCATGCACACAATAAAATTATCTTCAACCTCATGTAATCAAGCCAGCAACAAGCAATCAAGAAGCTGCAACACAACCAAAAATATTAAGTTCTTAACATCCGAATTCAAAAAATGATTCTACATCAACAAGAAAATTCACTCGAGGCAATGAAGTTAATGACACTGAAAACTCAAGCATTCCATGGAAAAATATAAATCTACATTCAGAGACATTTGGTCATTTTTTAACTTGCAAATATTTTTGTTTTTGTAGGTCAGCCTGTAATCAAATTCAAATTGAGTTGAATTGTAAGGGTCCATTCTTGGTTGAAACCAACACCAAAGTTTTAAATTGATATGAAGTAAAGAGAGTCAATTGTCTTCAAATGAGTCAATTAAGCCAAGTGATTCCATTGTTTTTAACTGAGTCATTCAAATCATTTTAAGGTTTTCTCTTGGGTCCATTTTCAATAGTATTCGACACCCTTATTTTGCAAATAAGCACAATCAAGAGAGAGAGTTTAAACAAGCGCAAATTACAAGTGAATAATTTCACAAGATCAAGTGAACATGAAACTAAATGAAGCAAGAATCAAGCGAGCAAGTTCAACTATAATGTAAACAAACAATAATAAAGCCCGTTCATATCTATAGTGAGCAAGCGTGAGCTATAGTATTCAATTATTTGAGTGAGCCAATACAAGAGAGCATGTCAAAATGGGAAAAGGAGGAAAATGTCTTCAAAGTGTAGAGCTGAAAATTAAAGAGTTGAAAGAGTTCAAGCATGAGTTACAGAACACAATTGAATGTCTGGAATATAAGTTGAAGCAGAATCAAAAGTTAATTGATCAAATGATCAACAAATTAGAAGTAGTGAAAGACTTTCAAATTGAGCTTTAAATGAAAGAGAAAATCATTAGCACACTCCAAATAAAATTAAGTGAAAAACAAGATCTACTTCATGCACATTGTATATAGAAGGTCGATGCAAGTTGCGACACTGAAGACCTCATCCAGACAACAAATGAAAGTTGTCATACAAGTGACCTTATTAAGCATATTTATGAAGGTTCTCACAAAAAATATATAATCAACCAGACTGATGCAAGTTGTGACATAAGTGATCTCATCCAGCTAGTTGTACTACTACATAATGCAACTAGTAGTATTGAAGATATAAGTGAACAGATTCAGGAATCGTGTGAAATGGATGAATATTTAATAGAAATAATTGATGCTCAATGTCATACATATGATTTAATCAATCCAAATCATCATATCGGCAACAACAACAGGTGTGAAGAACAACAACAAGATTATGTTTCTAAGAAAGTGATTAGACCTTGGGATGAAATCTGCTTAAAGAAAGATTGACATGGCCTAGGTTACAACAAAAACAACAATTTGTATATTCCATATTTAGTTTTTAAGTGTTGGTTTTATGGATAGTGATCCAAATATGGTTAATTGTAACCATTGTAAGTGAAATGACCATATGGAGAGTAAATGTTTTGACGTTCATCCTTGTCACCATTGTGGAAAGAAAAACCATTCATTAGAAAGATCTTGCAAGTGAAAGCAATCACCGAGAGTGAAGACCAATTGTGCATGGATTTATCCTTGGAAGTGGTCATGTACAGTCAAACAAGTGTCTATCTGTTACTGAAATATTGAGTCCCACATGAAGAAAACTTTTCCAATGCAATGAAGATGGTGAAAATTGCCTACACTTGAAGGGGGAGAGTTCTAAATTCAAATGTCGATTGTCTCTCCTTTTATATAACAAAGGGGGAAATGATAATAATGGAATTGAACATTTTTAGATTGAAAGTTTCAATAAAATCAACAAGAAATAGTGAGCATTTTTCGACAACATCAACAAAAGCAGTAGTGAGTAGTTTTTGATCATCAACAACCAGTGGGCGTTCAACATCAACATATGCAGTGGTAAATCAATATCAAGTAGCAAGTCAGAAGTTTTGACATCAGAAAATTTTCCAGTGGACATTCTCAACAGTTTCTCAGTGGACAAGAAAATTCACGAGTGGTTGTTATCAGCATTTTGTCAGTGGACGAGCAATTAGGATGTTGATTAAAAAAAAATGACATATGAATCCTTTTGCAGCTTGGTACATGACAAATTTATCAAGAAAAATTTAGAGATGAATCAAACTTATAGCTAACCCATGTTCTTTTCAAATTGATGTTTTTTCAACATTCAAATTTGGCGATTTTTTCACGCATTGTTTTTGAGGATCAACAATTTCAACATGATAACTTGGAAGATAGTTCTTGGTTCTTATTTTGGACTCATGATTGAGGGGGGGAATGTTAGCCTCACTCCCATGTGATGAAAACAATTCTAAGTAGAAAATAATTAAATTAATTATTATAATGAAAGTTTGGATTTAATCCTACCTTTCTAGATTGGGGTTGTTCCTCATAGATAGGAGCCCGTTTAGGTCTAGTTGGTTGAGAGGTTCTCTCCAACTAGTTAGGCTCCTGGATTATTATGTGTTTGAAATATTTGCTCAACCAAACTGTCGAAGATAGACACACTACCTTGAGAAAAATTTTCTCATGTATTTATATTTATATCATAAACATTGATTAATGAGAGAGGAATACGTTAAGGCTGGGGAATTTTTATGCCAGTATTTTGTCTCTGGTATATTTATGTGTGTTTATTGTAAATCCTTCGTTGTTTCCCTAAAATAGTGAATAATAGTTATGACATCTTCTCTCCTCAATTATTTCAACATAATTACTTAAATATTTTTAGATAAAAGATAGATTTTTGATGTATGTTATGTACATGAATGGTTATCCTTCGAAAAAAATTGATATCAATAACATATTATATGTTGATGCTAATCGCAAAAGTCCTTGAAAAATTAAAAGGTTCATAAATCACAATATTGTTTCATTGTTTGATGAAAAAAGTTCATTTTATGAACACTTCAATGTCAAAGAATTGTTTTGGAAAGGTAGTGCACAAAGGTTTCTCATTATACATGTAGTGCCTAATGTGTCTACTAAGTGGCGAGTTGTTAAAAACTATAAATTTTGTAGGTGACTACTTTCTAATTAAAGGAATCTTTTGTTGGGCTACCTTAAGGGAATATACAATATTTTAACAAATGTACCATCTTTATAGCAATAAATGTGATAATGATATAATAAAAAATTTAGGCGCAAGGAATGTTTTGGAGTGACAAAATCCCATCCTTTATGTAGAGCTAAGTGCATGGTTTTCCATAACCCTAGGTCAACATTTATGATTGAAAATTAAATGAGAGTTCTAGGCAAATGGAAACTCTCAAATTTTGTATTATCACATTCTAACATATAGAGGGAATATTTCTATAATATTAGATGACCAACTACCTTTAGATATCCCCTTGGGGTGTAAGAAAAAATCATTAAGTAATTGTATACATCATTCTCAATATATTAATGTAAATTTATCAGTTAGCTTGATACTAACTTTATACAATAGATGGTTACATATAGATTACAAATTTTGGATGATTATTTTAATTAGTGCTTGTTTCAGTGTGTGGAATTGTAAATGGATTGAATTACTAAAATCATTATTTAAAGCTCTTCTATTTTTCCTAGTCGAATTTAGGTGATGAAGGACCTATATATCATCTAGTGTTGCAGCCCATTGTGATGTGGAAATCCTAGAAGCATTCTAAATTAGCATAGTTTAAATTGGAAGAATTATAGGGATTATAAGCACATATTAAATTCACACATCATCCCAAGTCACCAATTAAAACATTTACAATTTCAATGATTATTCAAATATTTGGGACATCATAATACAAAATTTGGTTCAAATGATCACTTATGGGACAACCATATCTCTCATGGAACATCATTGTTCCAAAGGAGATCACTATATTATCTACTTATTTGTTTTATTACTTTTTGAGTAAAAAAAAGAGGGCTTGTAGTAACCATTTAAGATACTTCATATTTTAGTGTCTTAGGTTCTAAGACTTTTAACACTAATGGAGATTAAAAATTAATGGGAAGATTATATAGTCTATCATGCTTTTACACACATCAAGAGATTTCCAATGATGTGAATATTACCTTTTTGAATACGGGTATAAATAATTTATGCACCTAACAAATTGAGTTATCATTTTTTACCATCAAGGTACCAAGTGGAGTCCATGTCAATTTAGATAATGTATATATGTATAGATAATCACATATTAACTTTCGAAAAAATTTAGAGGGTCTACAATCCTAACCCTAATCGACGGTTGAGACATGCAAAAATGATAATTATAACCCTAGATGACTATCAAGACATCCTAAGTACTAGGGTATTAGGAAATGAATTCATTATGTTATTTTTTTGTCAATTTAATGTTCATTAGTTGATAAATGAGAAGTTGTTGGATATTGTGACCATAATAAAGGTAGTACAAGTCATTTTGGAAACCACACAATATGTATTATCCATACAAAATCCATAGTGAGTTCATATATATTATTTTTAACATTTCATAGCTAGAAAATAAATGTATAATCCCCAAATTCTATCTATATTTATTTATCTTGGATTTATCAAGTTATATTCCATGTCATGTATTGTTTAGTTTTAATTATTTCTATTGAATTCACAATTTAGTTTAATAACTTAAGGTTTACAAAATTAATATTAAGTAAATATTTCATAGAATAGTTTTTCTTCTAGAAACTTGTAATATTTCTTGTAATGAATTATTATAACAAAACATCTATAATTCTCTCAAATTCACATTGGAAATGAAAACATTTTACTTTATGGTTTTTGTGGGATATTGTGGGATCCATAAATTAGCTTAAACAAAAAACCACCAAAACATTAGCTATGGTGAACCAATATAATAAGAAGAAAATGGATACCTTAAAGGATATATTGTGAAACCTATAACAAAAATATTGTAATATATCTTATTACATGGTAGTCTACATTGCACTTCTAGAGAGAAATTTTAGAGTTTTGAAGTAGTTTAGTAGTGTTATGTAATGTCCCCAATTTGCTATACTTTTAATTTGATAGTTGAACAAGTCGAAAGGGAAAAGTGGACCCCAATGCAAAACTATTATGCGGATTTGTTTTATTATTTTAAATTAACAGAATAAAATGGAAAATTATGTGTGAAATTACTAGATTGAGATTTGAGATCTGAAAACCCAATCCATGAGGATGGATAAGGTGATAATACTTTCTCATAACTTCCCCAAATACTTGGAAGGAATAAAGTAGAATACTAAAATTAGATTTAGAGATAAATATCTAATTTCCCCAATAAAAAGGAAAGTTTTGGCAAGAGGTGGAATGAAGCTAGAAAAGAAGAAAAGACAACATTAAAAGTACCTTTGTGGATTAAAAAGAGGGAAAGCCTAGGAAAAACAGGAATAAAGCATCATGAATTAACTAGGCGAAATTATTGGAAACATGTTGGGGAAAGAAAATCTTAAATAAGTTGTTTCAGGATAGACGAAGGGTTGTCTATCACTGGAGCAAAGGATCTCTACTCGGGGGTCAGTTGCGGAGAGAGAACTCTATGGTTGGAAGACAACTATTCAGAGTCAACTAGTATGCACATTTTGTTAAAATGATATTGGATTTAAAAATTAGATTTTGTAACCATGTAATATGAAAAGCTTGAATTTAAGGCTGTGATGGAGGTTAGTCGAATTAGGAGTTACATGTTCTAGTTGATGGACCATACATTTAACAGAGATTACTATAGTAGGAAAAGTAGAATATGTCTTTTTGTATGGATGAAGTTTTGTAGAGGACCAACTCTCAAAATGTCTAAACCTAATGATGGGTTTAGATCTGAGGTTAGGTACCTCATAGAAAACTAATATTTCAGTATGTTAGTTGATTTAAAATATCGTTTTAAAAATGGTTGTTAGTGCATCTAAAACGATGTTCTGGAATAGAAAATAACATGCAGAATGGGAACATGTATATTTTGTATCATTAATTATGTACTATGTTGTACCTTTAAATCATCCTGTTATGAACAGAGGAAAAATCAAGCAAAAACTTTAAAGCGATTGAAGGGAATATTTGAAGGTGTTAGTATTAGTGTATATAGGATTCAGGAATAATCCTAAACAAGAAAATATATATAGGTATAGAATTTAAAATTCTGCAAGTAAACTTTAAATAGAAATATGAAATAAATAACTTCCTTACCGTTATGATTATGGTCTACATTACAGTTATATAATTATGTCTTAAGTAGTTCGAAACTAATTCAGAACTAAATATAATAGAAGCGGATATATGTCGAAAAATGATTAATAGTAGTACATCATAAATTTGAATTCTTCGTAGAAGGAAGGGACATGCTATTTTGAAAGCATAGTGAATTAGCTATGCATAAATTAGGGAATACCAAATATATCTCTAAAAGTAGAAAAATATTTATAAGTTCTATTCTATAATGATTTAATGAGAACAAATGTAAATACTATGTTATTAGAAATTCATGGGATAGTTATATGGTAACCAAGATAACTTTTATAAGCCCACGACCTTTAAAGGTCTGTGGAGGTGGCGTAGTGGTAGTGGTGCATTGCAATTTTTATTTTGGAGTGATAAGGAGTCATTGTCCAAGTCAATCTTTAATGTTTTGACTTTGCTGAATAAGTGTCAAAGATGGAGTTATAATGGTGAATTTGATTTCTTATGTACTCAATACTTAATAAACCCATATCTTTTTGGTAGTGATTGTGTCCTATGTGTGCCTGAAATTGAATAAGGGGATCTTATGTACACTGTGAGTATGTTTGTGATGGCACATGGTTCTTGATGTAGCTTATTTTTTATGTCCAGTTCTGACACTCTCTTTGTAAAATGGTACAGATGGAGTACACAAAAAATTAAGGAAATGCATGCACACAATATAATTCTCTTCAACCTCATGTAATCAAGCCCACAACAAGCGATAAAGAAGCTGCAACACATAACCAGAAATATCAAGTTGTTAACATCCAATTTCAAAAAATGATTCTACATAAAAAAGAAAATTCACTCAAGACAATGAAGTTAATGACACTACAAACTCGAGCATTCCATGGAAAAATATACATCTACATTCAACGACATTTCGTCATTTTTTAACTTGAAAATATTTTTGTTTTTGTAAGTCATCTTGTAATCAAATTCAAACTAAGTTGAATTGTGAGGGTCCATTCTCGGTTGAAACCAAAACCCAAGTTTTAAATTGATATGAAGTAAAGGGAGTCCATTCTCTTCAACTGAGTTAATGAAGCCAAGTGATTCCATTTTTTTTAACTAAGTCATTCAAATCATTGTAAGGTTTTCTCTTGGGTGAATTTTCGATAGTATTCGACACCCTTATTTTGCAAATAAGAACAATAAAGAGAGCGAGTTTAAACAAGCACAAAGTGAAAGTGAATAATTTCACAATATGAAGCGAACATGAAACTAAATGAAGCAAGCATCAAGCGAGTGATTTCAACTATAAAGAAAAAAAACAATAATAAAGCCCATTCATATCTATAGTGAGCAAGCGTGAGTTATAGTATTTAATTATTAAAGTGAGCTAACACAAGAGAGCATATTAAAATGGACAAAGGAGGAAAATGTCTTCAAAGCGCAAAGATGGAAATTAAAGAGTTGAAAGAGTGCAATCATGAGGTATAGAATACAATTGAAAATCTGCAATGGAAGTTGAAGCAGAATCAAAAGTTGATCGATCAAATGATCAACACATTAGAAGCAGTGAAAGGCTTTCAAATTGAGCTTTAAATGAAAGAGAAAATCATTAGTGCACTCCCAATAAAATTAAGTGAAAAACAAGATCTACTTCATGCACATTGTACCTATAAGGTCGATGCAAGTTGCGACACTGAGGACCTCATCCAAACAGCAAATGAAATTTGTGATACAAGTGACCTTATTAAGAATATTGATGAAGGTTGTCACACAAAATATCTATTCAACTAGATTGATGCATGTTGTGACATAAGTGATCTCATCGAGCCGGTTGTACTACTACATAACGCAACTAGTAGTATTGAAGATCTAAGTGAATAGATTGAGGTAGCATGTGAAAAATATGAATCTTTAATAGAAATGGTTGATGCTCAATGTGATACATATGATTTAATCAATCCAACTCATCATATCGGCAGCAGCAGGAGGTGTGAAGAACAAAAACAAGATGATGTTTCTAGGAAAGTGATTAGATCTTGGGATGAAATATCCTTAAAAAAATATTGACATGGCCTAGGTTACAACAAATACAACAATTTGTATGTTCCATATTTAGTTTGGAAGTGCTGATTTTCTAGATAGTGATCAAAATATGGTTAATTGTAACCATTGTAAGCGAAATGACCATACAGAGAGTAATTTTTTTACATCCATCCATGTCACCATTGTGGAAAGAAAAATCACTCATCAAAAAGATCTTGCAAGTGAAATCAACCACTGAGAGTGAATACCAATTAGGCATGGATTTATCCTTGGAATTAGTCATCTACAGTCAAAACATTGTCTCTCTGTTACTGAAATATTGAGTCCCACATGAAGACAAATTTTCCAGTGCAATGAAGATGGTAAAAATCACCTACACTTGAAGGGGGAGAGTTCTAAATTTAAATTTCGATTGTCTCTCCTTTTAGCTGACCGAGGGGGGAAATGATAATAATGGAATTGAACGTTTTTAGACTAAAAGTTTCGGTAACATCAACAAGAAATAGTGAGAATTTTTCAATGACATCAACAAAAGTAGCAGTGAGTAGTTTTTGATCATCAGCAACTAGTGGGTGTTCAACATCAACATATCCAGTGGGAAATCAACATCAAGTAGCAAGCCGGAAGTTTTGACATCATGAAATTTTCCAATGGGCATTCTCAACAATTTTTCAGTGGACAAGAAAATTTTCCAGTGGTCATTATCAACATTTTGTCAGTAGATGAGCAATTAGGATGTTGATTAAAAACAAAGGACATATGGATCCTTTTTTATCTTGGTACATGAAAAATTTATCAAGAAAAATTCAGAGATGAATCAGACTTATAGCTGACTCGTGTTCTTTTCAAATTTATTTTTTTTCAACATCCAAATTTGGCGATTTTTTCACGCAAATTTTTTGAGGATCAACAGTTTTAGCATGATAACTTGGAAGATGGTTATTAGTTCTTATTTTGGACTTATGATTGAGTAGGGGAATGTTAGCCTTGCTTTTATGTGATGAAAACAATTCTAAGTACAAAATAATTAAATTAATTACTATAATGAAAGTTGGGATTTAATCCTACCTTTGTATATTGGGTTTGTTCCTCATAGATAGGAGCTCGTTTAGGTCTAGTATTTTGAGAGATTCTCTCCAACTAGTTAGGATCCTAGATTATTCTATGGTTGAGATATTTTCTCAACCAAAGTGTCCAAGATAGATGCACTATCTTGAGGCAAATTTTCTCATGTATTTATATTTATATCATAAACATTTATTAATGCGAGAGGAATACATTAAGTTCGATGAATTTTTATGCCAATATTTTGTCTCTGGTATATTTATGTGTGTTTATTGTAAATCCTTTGTTGTTCCCCTAAAATAGTGAATAATAGTTATGACATCTTCTCTCCTCAATTATTTCAACATAATTACTTAAATATTTCTAGATAAAATATAGAGTTTTGATGTATTTTATGTACATTAATGGTTATTATTCTAACAAATTTGATATGAGTAACATATTATATGTTGATGCTAATCACCAAAGTCCTTGAAAAATTAAAAGGCTCATAAATCACAATAGCGTTTCATTATTTGATGAAAAAAGTTCATTTTATGAACACTTCAACGTTAAAGAATTTTTTAGGAAAGGTAATGCACAAAGGTTTCTCATTATACATGTAGTGCCTAATGTGTCTACTAAGTGATGAGTTTTTAAAAAATATAAATTTTGTAGGTGACTAATTTTTAATTAAAGGAATCTTTCATTGGGCTACCTTAAGGGAATATACAATATTTTAACAATTGTACCATCTTTATAGCAAGAAATGTGATAATGATATAATAAAAATTTAGGTGTAAGGAATGTTTTGGAGTGACAAAAACCCATCCTTTATGTAGAATTAATTTTATGTTTTTCCATAACCCTAGGTCAACATTTATCATTGAAAATTAAATGCGAGTTCTAGGTAAATGGAAACTCTCACATTTGTATTATCACATTCTAACAACTAGAGGGAATATTTCTGTAATATTATATGACCAACTACCTTTAGATATCCCCTTGGGGTGTAATACAAAATCATTAAGTAATTGTATACATAATTCTCAATCTATTAATGTAAATTTATCAGTTAGCTTGACACTAACTTTCTACAATATATGATTACATATAGATTACAAATTTTGGATGATTATTCTAATTAGTGCTTTTTTTAGTGTGTGGAATTGTAAATGGATTGAATAACTAAAATCATTATTTAAATCTTTTCTATTTTTCCCAGTCGAATCTAGGTGATGATGGACCTATATATCATCTATTGTTGCACCCCATTGTGATTTGGACATCCTAGAAGAATTCTAAATTATCATAGTTTAAATTGTAAGAATTATAGGGATTATAAGCACATATCGAATTCACACATCATCCCAAGTCACCAATTAAAAAAATTTACAATTTCAACGATTGTTCAAATATTTGGGACATCATAATACAAAATTTGGTTCAAATGATCACTTATGGGACAACCATATCTCTCATAGAACATTATTGAGCCAAAGGAGATCATTTAATTATCTACTTATTTGTTTTATTAATTTTTGAGTAAAAGAAAAAAAATGGCTTATAGTAACCATTTAAGATACTTCACATTTTAGTGTCTCGGGTTCTAAAACTTTTAAAACTAATGGAGATTAAAAAATAACGGGAAGTTTATATATTTTATCATGCTTTTACCAACATCAAGAGATTTCCAATGATGTGAATATTACCTTTTTGAATACTTGTATAAATAATTTATGCACCTAACGAATTAAGTTATTATTTTTTACCATGATGGTATCAAGTGGGCTCCATGTCAATTTAAATGATGTATATATGTAAAGATAATCAGATATTAACTTTCAAAAAAATTTAGAGGGTCTACAATCCTAACCCTAATCGAGGGTTGATACATGCAAAAATGATAATTATAACCCTAGATGACTATCGAGACATCCTAAATACTAGGATATTAGGAAATGAATTCATTTTGTTATTGTTTTGTCAATTTAATGTTCATTAGTTCATAAATGAGAAGGTGTTGAATATTGTGAGCATAATAAAGGTAGTAAAAGTCATTGTGGAAACCACACAATATGCATTATCCATAGAAAATCCATAGTGAGTTCATATATATTCTTTTTAACATTTCATAACTAGAAAATAAATGTATAATCCCCAAATTCTATCTATATTTCACCATCTTGGATTTATCAAGTTATATTCTATGTCATGTAGTGTTTAGTTTTAATTATTTCTATTCCATTCACAATTTAGTTTAATAACTTAAGGTTTACAAAAATAATATTAAGTAAATATTGCATAGTATAGTTTTTGTTTTATAAACCTGTAATATTTCTTGTGATGAATTATTCTAACGAAACATCTATAATTCTTTCAAATTCACATTGCAAATCAAAACATTTTTCTTTATGGTTTTTGTGGGATATTGTGGGATCCATAAATTATCTTAAACAAAATGTACCTAAACATTAGCCATGGTGAACCAATATAATAAGAAGAAAATGGACACCTTAAAGGATATATTGTGAAACCTATAGTAAAATACCGTAATATATCATCTTACATGGTAATCTACATTGCACTTCTAGAGATAAATTTTAGAGTTTTGAAGTAGTTTAGTAGTGTTATGTAATGTCCCCAATTTGCTATACTTTTTAATTTGATAGTTGAACAAGTCGGAAGTGGGAAAAAGTGGACCCCAATGCAAAACTATTATGCGATTTATTTTATTATTTTAAATTAACAATAAAATGGAAAATTATGTGAAATTACTAGATTGAGATTTGTTTGAGATTCTAAAACCCAATCCATGAGGATGGGATAAGGTGATAATATTTTCATAACTTCCCCCAAATACTTGAAGGAATAAAGTAGAATACTAAAATTAGATTAGAGATAAATATCTAATTTCCAATAAAAAGGAAAGTTTTGGCAAGAGGTGGAATGTGAAGCTAGAAAAGAAGAAAAGACAACATTAAAAGTAATTCTTTAGATGAAAGAGGGAAAGCCTAGGAAAAACAGGAATAAAGCATCATGAATTAACTAGGCGAAATTATTGGAAACATGTTGGGGAAAGAAAATCTTAAATAAGTTGTTTCAGGATAGACGAAGGGTTGTCTATCACTGGAGCAAAGGATCTCTACTCGGGGGTCAGTTGCGGAGAGAGAACTCTATGGTTGGAAGACAACTATTCAGAGTCAACTAGTATGCACATTTTGTTAAAATGATATTGGATTTAAAAATTAGATTTTGTAACCATGTAATATGAAAAGCTTGAATTTAAGGCTGTGATGGAGGTTAGTCGAATTAGGAGTTACATGTTCTAGTTGATGGACCATACATTTAACAGAGATTACTATAGTAGGAAAAGTAGAATATGTCTTTTTGTATGGATGAAGTTTTGTAGAGGACCAACTCTCAAAATGTCTAAACCTAATGATGGGTTTAGATCTGAGGTTAGGTACCTCACAGAAAACTAATATTTCAGTATGTTAGTTGATTTAAAATATCGTTTTAAAAATGGTTGTTAGTGCATCTAAAACGATGTTCTGGAATAGAAAATAACATGCAGAATGAGAACATGTATATTTTGTATCATTAATTATGTACTATGTTGTACCTTTAAATCATCCTGTTATGAATAGAGGAAAAATCAAGCAAAAACTTTAAAGCGATTGAAGGGAATATTTGAAGGTGTTAGTATTAGTGTATATAGGATTCAGGAATAATCCTAAACAAGAAAATATATATAGGTATAGAATTTAAAATTCTGCAAGTAAACTTTAAATAGAAATATGAAATAAATAACTTCCTTACCGTTATGATTATGGTCTACATTACAGTTATATAATTATGTCTTAAGTAGTTCGAAACTAATTCAGAACTAAATATAATAGAAGCGGATATATGTCGAAAAATGATTAATAGTAGTACATCATAAATTTGAATTCTTCGTAGAAGGAAGGGACATGCTATTTTGAAAGCATAGTGAATTAGCTATGCATAAATTAGGGAATACCAAATATATCTCTAAAAGTAGAAAAATATTTATAAGTTCTATTCTATAATGATTTAATGAGAACAAATGTAAATACTATGTTATTAGAAATTCATGGGATAGTTATATGGTAACCAAGATAACTTTTATAGGAAATAATGATATTTTTGTATCATAAACACTTTCACTACAGAACAAAACTTTTTTGTTGGAAACATTAGAGGAAATATAAAGGCACCATCTATTTCCTTAGTATCAAAGGTGTATATTGAGTATAAACACTGTATATAAATTATACAAGAAGGTTAATTAGAATTCCTGTAACTGTATGCGGTACTGAAGATAAGTAGTAACAAAATTAAGGTTATATATTGAACTGTATAGAGAAAATTAAAAAATTAAAATTAAAATAGCTCATTTCTTGGGTTAAGAACCTAGAAGTAGTTTATGTATAAAGTACAATAAATATAAATCTAAGGATAGTGACATAGAAGACTCTCGGTGTCACTATAAGGCAACAGTATGCGTCATCTGCAAAGCTAGCATGATGACTGGTGTAGAAGAAAAACTTAAGAATGACGATACCAACCTACTCAAATTAGAGTTCAACTTCAAAAGGATAATGAATTGCATGGTTAACTAAGTTCATCAACATTAAGAGGAGGAAAAGGTAACCAGTCATACCTACATAAACCCTATAAAAAAATTAGAAATTATACAGTTGAGAGAAATTTATAAATTGAAAAAAATGGGATTAAAAAAACACTAAACCATAAAAATTAAGACAAATTACCTCAAATGGTTTTCCATACATGGAAAACCATAGATGCGAAGAAATAAAATAAGGAAGAGATGATAATTCATAGTTATAGAATGAAAAAAATGAAATGTATTGCCAAATTATTAAAGCCATTATAAACCAGACTTGAACACAATAGTATACAAGTACTTAGTTGAATTAGAGGAATGAAATCTTCGGACAAAGAAAGGCATAGAGAGGTAGTTCTAATCTCAAAGCCATAGGTTCCCAATAAAGTTTTAAGAGCATCGAAACTTGAACTGGTGATCAAACCATGGCTTGTCCTTCTTAAAATGAAGACATAGCTACTCTAAAATGTTGGGTATACCATGGTGTGAGATCTGCATTTTCCCAAACACGGTGAAATTATTAATGGGAAGTCATATGAGTCACATTAACCATACAAAAATTGAAAATGAATACACATACAATTTCATTCTCTTATGTTATGGGTGGAAAAACCTTACTATCTCAACTGAGGTTGACACAATAATTATTCTGAAATTTGTAAGAGACAGACTTCACACAGGTTGGGAGGAAACACAGAAAAGCCGCACCCTTCAAAAATGAAGGCACATTTTCAAATATGGAAATATCGAAAAATCTTACCAGGATTTCCTAGTTAAATATTACCATGAGCAAATTAAATCGAAGATAGAAAAATAAATTCAACCGGTACATCAAGTAGGGAAAACGAAATAATGTGATTCCATAGTGAACGCATATATATATGTCAAGGCTGGTTCACGACAACTTTAAAGAAAATAGAGAAAAAAAAAAAATTTAACCGAAAAGCAATAATGATTTACCTGAAGAGGAATGCAAGCATTCAAGGGTGTGGCTGCATAAAAATTCCTCTCGGCCTTCCTAAGGAGGGGCAAGGAAGGAGACGCAGTGAGCAGGCCCCAACGAAAACAAAACTGTAATGAAAATGTCGCTTAAAACTCAGACGTCAAATGAACTACGCTGTGAAAAACGCCTATGTGCAAACTGAATCAACACTGTCCACGCAGAAGAAGATAAGAAGGTACTCTGGGATCGAGGATGTGAATTCCAAGGAATGAGTTGGGTTCACGTTGAAATTAGCATAAAATCCCGAGGAGCAAATCCAAATATTCAAATTAAAGAAATAAGGTACATCTCCACATGGGTTGGTGCTTTAGGAATTAAATGATTCTAGTTTCAATTTTTGTCAAATAACTACATCCTAGGTTCAATGGAGACAACTGATGAGCAGTAGAGTTAAGAACGCAAAAATCAAAAAGTAAACCGGTACATGAAATCTCACCTAACGACCGTATCTTTAATGGTAAATTTAACATGTCAAGTCAAATCAAAAAACAATAGTAACGTGGGTTAATTGTGCAAATTTTATGGTGAGGATAAATAAGAAACGTAACTAAGTTACGCTATAGTTAGGGTAAGCCACTAAAGTTAGTAAGAAGATTGGATTCGTATAAATAAAGCTGAATATTAATGTGGCCTTTGAATTATGGTAGAGGTTAGGTTGGAATAGAATAACTAATGAGTTATGGTATGAAAAGGAGAAGTAATACAAATGTATGGTGTTATGTATATATAGCTAATAATTGAAGAGGCCTCATTATTGTATAAGTAAGAATTGTTTTTAAATATTAATAAGAATAAGAAATCTATAAAGGAAGTGTATATGGGTAAATGTCTTTATTAGTGTGGAGTTAAAAAATTAAATTAATCCTAAAGGTAATAAGAATAGGATAAAATTTTAGAACTGGATTCATATAATATACCATGGAAGAATTTTTTGCTAAGAGACTATGGTATTTTTAAAGGTTACAATGATCTTTTATGTTGGAATTGTAATCCAGTACTAAGGCTTGTAAATTAAATAGTTAGGAAGGGAGATAATCTATCTTCTTGTTATAATAGACACTTAAAATAGAATAATTACAAAGTATGATAATAGAAAAAAAATTGTGAAGTGAGAGGTATTACAAATGGTACCAGAGCCCGAGTTAAAACATTGGGTGAATTATGTGCTCACATCAGAAATTTTATGTTACTGTAAAATTTTATTGAATTTCAGTTTTACTAATGTTTAATTCCATGTACAGTGAACAGTGCTAAGGTATACAGCTGTGAACCATGGTTGAAGGGGATGAGTTGTATGTGGATCTGGGTGGTGGACAAAAAACTCTAGATCCAAATGCTCCATTGATGACTATGTTGAGTAGAATGAAAAGAGAAATGGCGCAGCTCTATAGCCACAATGAATGGCTATATTTAGCCAGTGAAGAGTAGGATAAATTGATAAGAGAATTAACTTCCTGAAATATTCAAGAAGGTGAAGATTCCAGAAGGAAGTGAAAGGGAAGGGTTAATTTATCAGAAGATTTTGAGGAAGATGATGCCTCTAGGAAGCAGTCTAGAAGGAATAAGGAATTGCAGGGTGACGTTTGGAAAATAAAACCTCCCTCCTATGATGGAAAAGAGGAAAATGCTGAAGCATGGCTTCTAAAAATGATAAAGTACTTTTAGGTTTATGAATATGGAAGTAACTTGAGGGCCAGGCTGACTATCTATTAGTTGTAAGGTAAGGCTACCTTGTGGTGGGAAGAAAAAAAATGGTTCATGCCATTGATGAGAAAATTTTTACTTGGGAGGATTTCCAATTCAAGTTCAAAAATTGATACCTGAATGAATGCTATTATGACAATAAGGCTAAAGTGTTTCATGAACTTAGATTGAGACAGCTCATGATTGATGATTTTGTAACCAAATTCACTAATATATTACGATATGTGCCCTATATAAGAGAAGAAAAGGTAAAGGTACAACGTTTCTTGAACTGTCTACCCACTATTTACAAGGAAAATATAGAGTTTGATAACCCTAAGACTATGGATGAGGTGGTGTGCAAGGCAAGATTGTGCAAGGGTAAGAGTGAACAAGAAAAGAATTGGTCAAAAAAGGAGAAGGGTGACTCCAACAGAAAGAAAACAAAAGCAGCATATTTGAAGGACTTTGGGAGAAGCCACCAAAGAAAGAAGTTCAGGAAAATGGTTGAAAATCAAACTGCTCAATCACAAACTGGGTCCAATTAGATGAATGGAAACAATAAAAGTGAGGGGACTATTAAAATGAGAGAACCTTTGAAGTGTTGGGGTTGTGGAGAAACTCATTTATTGAGGGAATTTCCACACAGAAACATCTGGACCTTAAAATTATTAAGAGAAGAAAAAAATGTTAATGACGTGGCAAGAAACATCCCCAAAATCTGTGCTGGTTTAGAAGATTGTCAAGCAGAACACTAGTCCACTATCGTTAAAGTAGAACGTATGATTGTTGACCAACCTATTTATGTTTTAATAGATCTAGGCACATCTTTAAGTTATATCATTCCTCAAATGGTAGAAAATGTAACTTAAAGTTAGAAAAATTTCAGCAGTTTGGTTAGTTCAGCTAGCCATTGGTACAAAATGGAAGGTGACTCATAAGTTACCCCAAAGAGCCATAAATATGAATCGATACCAAACAAAATTAATTCTAAATATTCTGCCTTTAGGGTCTTATGATGTACTGGTAGGGGTGGACTGGTTAGACAAACATAAGGCCATGATAAATTGTTTAGACAAAACCTTACATTGTATAGACAAGGAGGGAAAACCAGCTATAGTAAAAGGAAAACCTAAACCCATATCTGTGAGACAAACTTCAGCACTTCAGTTGAAGAGAATTGCTAGAAAGGGTTATCAAGTGTATTCTATTCATGTAGAGGAATTGGGATAGTAGGAAGAGGAAAATCCTTTGGAAACATTACCAGTTATAAGAGAATTCAAAGATATTTTTCCATATTAAATTCCTCATCTGCCCCCTAGGAGAGAGATTGATTTCTCAATTGACTTAGTGTCGAGAGAAACTCCAATTTCTAGAGCCCCATATAGAATGAGTACTCTAGAATTAATGGAGTTTAAAATGCAACTACAAGAGTTGTTGGAAAGAGGTTACATTAGGCCGAGTGTATCCCCATGGGGAGCTCCAGTGTTTTTTTTTTTAAATAAAGACGATACTTTTACAATGTGTATTGATTATCATCAATTGAAGAAGTTGAAAATCAAAAACATATATCCTTTACCTAAGATAGATGATCTCTTTGACCAAGTTAGGGGGGAAACATTTTTTCAAAAATTGATTTAACGAAAGGTTACCACCAGTTAAGGATTAAGGATGAAGATATAAGTAAAAAAACATTTAGAACCAGGTATGGACACTATGAGTTTGTGGTTCTACCGTTTGGGTTGACCAATGCACCTTCTACCTTTATGTGCTTAATGAATAATTTCTTAAATAAATACTTAGACAAATTAGTATTAGTATTTATTGATGACATTTTGATTTATTCAAAGAACAAAGCTGAGCATAAAGAACACCTTATAATGGTTTTGAAAATGTTTAAGGAAAACAAATTGTATGCTAAGTTTAGCAAATGTGAATTTTTCAAAGATAAAATTCAATACCTGGGTCATGTAATTTCAAAAAAATGGTTAGTAGTAGACCGAGAAAAGATAAAAGAAATAAAGGAATGGCATGTAGCTACTGATGTATCTACTGTAAGATCATTTATGGGGATTTCAAGATACTATAGGAGGTTTGTGGAGATATTTTCAGCCTTAGCTTACCCCATTACATCCCTATAAAGGAAAGGATTTAAGTTATAATGGACTGAAAAATGTCAAGATATCTTCGATCAGCTAAAACTGAAACTCACAACAACACCTATTTTAAATATTTCTGATCCAGATCAAGAATTTGTAATGTGCACAGATGCTTGTCGAGAGGGATTAGGAGGGGTACTACTACAATAAAATTATGTTATAGCCTATGAATCAAGAAAACTTAAGAAACATGAAAATAATTATAGTTTTTATGATCTTGAGTTAGCTGCCATAATCCATGCTCTCAAGATGTAGAGACATTACCTTTTATGGAAAACTTTGTGTTGATGATAGATCACTTTAGCCTAAAGTATTTCTTCACCCAAAGAGATTTGATTTCTAGGCAAGCTATGTGGTTGTCCTTCCTTAGTGAGTTTGACATGGAAATCAAACATATTAAGGATAGGGAGAACAAGATTACAGATGCATTAAGTAGAAATCCTTGGCCAAGTGTGAGTAATATTGGGATTAGTGTAAATTTTGACATAGAGGGACTAATATAAGAAGTGGTGAACCAAGACCAAAACTATGAAAAACTTCAGGCAAAAATGCTCAAAAACAAAGTGAAAGGATATACTAAGAACCAGAAAGGGCTAATTTTCTAAAAAGATAGATTGTACATTCCTCATGTAGACTCCCTAAAGAAAGAAATTCTGGATGAGTATCATAAAAGACCGTATGCTGGACATCTTGTATACCAGAAATTACTTTTAGCTTTAAGAAAGAACATGTTTTGTCCTGGTATGAAAGAAAGAGTGGCAAATTACTTGGCTAGATGTATCAAATGTCAACAAGTAAAGGTTTAACATCAACATCTAGATGGGTTGTTGAATCCTTTACCCATTCCCGAATGGAAGTGGGAGACTGTTTCCATGGATCTATTACTGGTTTAACAAGAACAAAATACCATTGTGACCCTATTATGGTTGTAGTGGATACTTTGACTAAATATGCTCATTTTATAAGTGTACAGTCTACCTTTGGTACAACCCAAGTAGAAAATGTATTTATGAAGAAGATTGTAAAATTTCATGGTGTTCCTAAAATGATCATCTTAGATAGAGATGTAAAATTCATTGCAGCTTTCTGAAGGAGTTTGTTTGGAGGCATGGGTACCAAATTAAATTTTAGTACTGCCTACCATCCTCAAACTGATGGTTATAATTTTAGTACATATATGAAATAAATAACTTCCTTATTGTTATAATTATATTCTAATTTACTGTTATATAATTATGTCTTAAGTAGTTCGAAACTAATTCAGAACTGAATATAATAGAAGCATATATATGTCGAAAATTGGTTAATAGTAGTACATCATAAATTCGATTTCTTCATAGAAAGAAGGGACATGCTATTTTGAAAGCATACTGAATTAGATATGCATAAATTAGGGAATACCAAATATATCTGTGAAAGTAGAAAAATATTAATAAGTACTATTCTATAATTATTTAATGGGAACAGATGTAAATTCCATGTTATTAGAAATGCATGGGATAGTTATACGGTAACCAAGATAAATATTATAAGAAATAATGATATTTATGTATCATAAATACTTTCACTAGAGAACAAAACATTTATATTGGAAATAATAGAGGAAATATAAAGGCACCATCTATTTCCTTAATATCAAAGTTGTATACTGAGTATAAACAATTTATATAAATTGTACAAGAAGGCTAATTACAATTCCTGTAACTGTATGTGGTACTGAAGGTAAGTAGTAACAAAAGTAAGGTTATATATTGAACTATATAGAGAAAATTAAAAAAAATAACTAAAATAGTTCAGTTCTTGGGTTAAGAACCCATAAATAGTTTATGTATAAGGTACGGTAAATATAAATCTAACGAAAGTGACATAGAGGACTCTCGGTGTCACTATAATACAACAGTATGCGTCATCTGCAAAGTTGGCGTGACAAATGGTGTAGAAAAAAAACTTAAGAATGAAAATACCAACCTGTTCAAATCAGAGTTCAGTGTCAAAAGGATAATAAGCTGTGTGGTTAACTAAGTTCAACAACATTAAGAGGAGGAAATGCTAGTTAGTCATACTTACATAAACCCTATAAACAAATTAGAAATTATACAGTTGAGAGAAATTTATAAATTAAACAAAATGGGATTTATGGAACACTGAACCATACAAATTAAGATGAATTACCTCAAATGGTTTTTCATGCATGAAAACCATAGCTGTGAAGACATCAAATAAGGAAGAGATGAGAATTTGTAGTTATATAATGAAAAAAATGGAATGTATTGCCAAATTATTAAATCCATTATATACCAGACTTGAATGCAATAGTATACTAGTAGTTAGTCGCATTGGAGGAATGAAATCTTCAGACCAAGAAAGGCACAAAGAGGTAGCTCTAATCTCTAAGCTATAGGTTCCCAATAAACGTTTAAGATCATCAAAACTTGAACTAGTGATCAAACCATGGCTTTTCCTTCCTGAAATGAAGACGTAGCTACTCTAAAACATTGGGTATACCCTGGTGTGAGATCTGTGTTTTCCCAAACGCAGTAAAAGTATCAGTGGGAAGTCATCTGAGTAACATTAACCATAAAAAATTTGAAAAAAATTACACATACAATTTTGTTCTCTTAATTTATGGGTAGAAAAACCTTACTATCTCAACTAAGGTCAAGATAGTAATTATTATAAAATTTATAAGAGACAGACTTCACACAGGTTGGGAGGAAACACAGAAAATTTGCAGCCTTCAACAATGAAGGCGCATGTTCAAATCTGGGATATGGAAAAATTTAACCAAGATTTCCGGGTCAAAGATTACCATGAGAAAATTAAACGAGAGATAGAAAAATAAATTCAACTATTACATCAAGGAGGGAAAACGAAATAATGTTATTCCATGGTGAACGCATATATATATTTCAACAGTGGTTCACGACAACTTTAAAGAAAATAGAGAAAAACAAAATTTTTAACCGAAAAGAAAGAACGATTTACCTGAAGAGGAATGCAAGCATTCGAGGGCATGGTTGCGTAAACATTCCTCTCTTCCTTGCTCAAGAGGGGCAGGGAAGGAGATGTAGTGAGAAGGCCCCAACGAAAAAATAAACTGTAATGAAAATTCCACTTAAAACTTAGACGTCAAATGAACTATGCTGTGAAGAAACCCTAAGTGCAAACTGATTCAACACCATCCAAGAAAAAAAAGATAAGAAAGTACTCTAGTATCGAGGATGTGAAGTCCAAGGAATGAGTTGGGTGCACATTGAAATTAACGGAAAATCTCCAGGACAAAATCCAAATCTTCGAATTAAAGAAATAAGGTACATATTGACATGGGTTCATACTGTAGGAATTAAATGATTCCAGTTTCAATTGTGGTCAAATAAATACATCCTGGGTTTAGTGGAGAAAACTGATGATCAGTAGAGTTAAGAATGTAAAAATCAGAAAGTAAACCAGTACATGAAATCTCACCTACTGACCGTATCTTTAATGGTAAATTTAACGCATCATGTCAAATAGAAAAGCAATAGTAACGTGGGTTACTTGCATAGATTTTGTGGCGAGGATAAATAAGAAACATAACTAAGTTACGCTATAGCTAGGGTAAGCCAATTAAGTTATTAAGAAGATTCGATTCATATCAATAAAGTTGAATATTAATGTGGCCTTAGAATTATGGTAGAGGTCAGGTTGGAATAGCATACCTAATGAATCATGGTATGAAAAGGAGTTGTAATACAAATGTATGGTGTTATATATATATATATATATATATATATATAGTTAATAATTAAGGAGGCCTCACTATTGTATAAGTAAAAGAAATCTGTAAAAGAAGTGTATATGGGTAAATGTCTTTATTAGTGTTGAGTTAACGAATTAAATTAATCCTAAGTGTAATAAGAATAGGATTAAATTTTAGAACTAGATTCATATAATATGCCATGGAATAATGTTTTGCTAAGAGACTATGGTATTTATAAAGGTTACAATCATATTTTGTGTTGGAATTGTAATCGAGTACTAAGGCATGCAAATTAAATAGTTAAAAAGGGAGATAATCTATCTTCGAGATATAATAGACACTTAAAATATAATAATTACAAAGTATAATAAAAGAAAAAAAATTTGTGAAGGGAGAGGTATTACATGTTAATTATATTAGGGGATGAACAAGAACTATAAAATGGCAAAATAAGGTTCAATTGAAAGAGATACCATGCTCCAATATCATATATTCCCAATATTTATTGGGAGTGGAAGCACAAGTAGACATTAAGCCTTATGAAGGTGAGATTCTTGTTGTTAAGTTGAATCCATGGTTACAACATTAATAATAAGACTATTTCAGTGTTCATAGCAAATGATAAGAGTGAATTTATACAAAACTTATCTCACTCAATTTTCATGACCATTTCAAATTTGGTGGAAAATCCACATACAAAATTTTAGGATATATGTGATCCCCAAATAGGTAAGTGGGAGGGGTTTAAAACCCTCTTTAAGACAAATTTTCTGCTATTTTTTATGAAGAGGAGCAACAATCACATAAGAATTTTTTCTATAGAAGCAAGGGTTGGGTCCACAAGGTAGGGAATTGAGTTTAGAACAAAAAATTATGCTGGAAATATATCCTAAGAACTAGATGTCCTCTTCTAGCATGAAGGTGGTCTCAACAAAAATCTTGGATGTAAGTGAATATATTCAACACGAAAACTGCTAATGAGTCATACATGTGTGAATATTATCTAAATATCGATAAGAAGAAATTAAAATTAAATTTTTCGAGGCACACATACCACCAGTCGACATGTAAGGAGAGAAACAAGAAGTGGTTAGAAAAGGATATAAAGACGATAGACATTGAAAATTAGTGGAAGGATCCAAGCACCACTATAACCATTGTAATATCAATGAGCCAATTAAAGTAAAATATTGGAAACTACAACCAAATAATAATCCAAATAAACTCAAGAAGAGGACCAAGAAGAATAACATGTTATTCATGGAATCAACTAGCCACACAAAGAGATGCTTAGATGTAATGTTAAAATTATTATAATTTTTTATTTAGTCATTGATGTGGGAGAATCTCACCCTATTCAAATCTCATTGTGATTCGAGCCTCTAAAAGGAACAATTTTTGTAAGAGGATAAGATCCTCATGCATAAGAAAGCATAAAGTAGTTGTTAAGCTTATATATTTTAGGCTTTAGTTAAATTTTTAGTTTCTAGAACTAAGCTGAGATTGTAGAGCTTTCCTTACTCAAGAAAATTCTATACCTATTCTTCTCTAAGAGGATTCTAGATCCTTTTTCCTCTATTAATAAATAAGGATGTCGGTCGTCTGCTCAATGTGTGTGAGAGGGAAGAGAAACACCCAATATAATTGTGGGGAGGATTGTCATGTAATAGTGTTTATAGCTATTTTCTATATAAATTTTTTTTTTTGATAAATATTGTGTGTATTGTGTTGATTGAAATAAGAGAGAGGTGGTGGTATTTTAAGTGAATTTTCCCACCATAAAGTGGGATTAGAGAAGGAGAATCATGTGTTAAAATGATTGTTCATCCTCGTGTCCACATTGTTGTCAAATAATCTTCCAGCATGTATGCAAGGGATAATAATATTACAAAATTGAGTCTTGTTTCCCATGGATATCAAATAATTTACTGAGTAATGCATTGCATGTAGAATGGTTTTATAAGCGTACCAACATAGTGTCTGCATATGCATCAGAATGGTTTCATAATCTTGTGAGAAATATTGAGTGACTATTCCTAGGAGCTTGTGGAATATAATGTGTTGCATGGATTTTCGTGTGTGTGTGTGTACTTTCTATCATAGCCTAGACATTGAAAATAATTCATATTCTCCATAAACTCCATAAACGAGGCTACATATGTGGGTAAAATCCATATGAGTGTGTGTGAAATATGAATGCCTAGACACTTTTAGAATACAATATAAAAGTATGACTGTGTTGAGATCCTCATAGAGGGTATAATGATCAACCTTGTCATTTCAAGGTTTTTCTAACGTTCTTAATTTTAAGAAATATAAATTTTTTCTTTAAAAATAATGGGAAAATAGTGGTAGGGAAGAAAAATCTATTATTTAGGACAATATAAATTTTTTTCAAAAACATGCATAATTTATATTCCAAACTTAAGGCCTAGGATGAAAATATGCATTGCGTTGTAGACAAAAAGCCAACAATAATAATAAGGAATTTCCTCTTGTGACACTTGTAACATTGGTAGGAATTTCCTCTGCCCCTACCATTACCCTTTCCATGCTAGTATGGCCTTCCACCTCTAGTGTTACCTTCCCTCTCAGACTATCTCGAAGTCTTAGAATGGCTACCCTCTTCATTACTGTTGGCATTTCTACCTCTGCCAAAGGACCATCCTCTTCCTCTACCAGAACGACGTCCTCTCTTTGAATTCTACTTCCTCATAATATTCTCTTCTTCTTTCAAAGCACTTTGATATGCCTCCTCTATAGTTTTAGGAGAAATAATACTGATCTCGTCTAGGATCTCCATCAATAGACCATTAACAAATATTGATGTCTTCTCGCGGGTATCTTCAACATACCTAGCCCTCAGGTTCACCTTATACAACTCTTTGGTATACTCCTTTACAGTCATCATCCTCTATCTCAGGTTCTACGCCTGTTTGTAAAGAGAAATTTGGTAATCTTTAAGCATAATTTTTTTTTCCATCTTCGCAATCATCTTGTCCCATTTCTTGATCAATGGTTTTTTAAATTTTCTCCTTTCTATCTGCACATTGTCCTACAACAGTGATGCGTGTCCTTTGAACTTGGTAACAACAAACTTGATTCTTCTATCTTCACTAATTTTCTCATGTTCGAAGTATTTTTCCAACTCACTTATCTAATCCAACAATGCTTCTATGGAAAAGCTGCCATCATAATTACAAAGCTCTGGTCTTGGTTTGCTGCTAGCCATCAAAACTTATTTCAGTAGTTTGATCTCTGGTCCCTCTTCTTCAGACCCATCTTTCGTTGTCACTGTTTAATCCTCACTGTCATCTCCACCTTCAGGATCTCTGCACCTTCCCGCTTCCAGTGTTTCCAAACATGCTGACAAAGTTCTGATATCTTCTTGTAAATATGTGGGTAAATAATTCATATTTAAAAGTGTTTTAAAATATAAATTTTTTCTTTAATAATAATGGGAAAATAGTGGTAGAGAAGAAAAATCTATTATTTAGGACAATATAAATTTGTTTCAAAAACATGCATAATTTATATTCCAAACTTAAGGCCTAGGATGAAAATATGCATTGCGTTGTAGACAAAGCCAACAATAATAATAAGGAATTTCCTCTTGTGACACTTGTAACACTGGAAGGCATTTCCTCTGCCCCTACCATTACCCTTTCCATGCTGGTATGGCCTTCCACCTCTAGTGTTACCTTCCCTCTCAGTTTGTCCCGAAGTCTTAGAATGGCTACCCTCTTCATTATTGTTGGCATTTCTACCTCTACCAATGGACCGTCCTCTTCCTCTACCAGAACGACGTCCTCTCTTTGCATTCTACTTCCTCGTAATCTTCTCTTCTTCTTTCAAATCACTTTGATATGCCTCCTGTCTTTATTGCGTTTAACTTAGTCCCATCATATGTGAAGGTTTTGTAATTTTGTCTATTTACCAAAATATTCACAGCATAATTTATCACACATATTAGCTCTCATACACAGAAAATCACTCTCTGTTATAAAGGAATGTGAACATGCATTGTATTCATGTACACACAAAAATTGTTAATACAACTTCTTGTAATTCTTTTTCTTTCTCGAGATGGCAGACACTCACAATGGTGGATTTGGTTTGTTTGTATGCCTTCCGAAAATCCCCATATGGTTGGGAATCTATCATTCAGTTTCAGAAAAATTTATTAAAACTAAAAACTTAACTAATCCTAATCTAACTATTCTTTTAATCTGCAAATTACAATGGTTGGTTGTGTTCTCCCAAATTAACTTAAAAAAAAATAAAATAAAATTCAAAACTTCTTCTTCTGTCCAACCGAAGAAATCAACTCCAGTTTTAGCCTTTCAATTGGATGCTCCAGCATCACTTAAATTTATATATTTAGGGAAACCATATGATTTCACACTTTTACACCATGTCCTAAAAAGTTTTAGAACTACTTCTAGTAATTATTTTTAGTGAGGAAATTTCTATTTTCCAATATTTGTGATATAACTAACTTGCTATAATTGGGTAGCATCACCTTGTACCATCTCATTGCTATACCTAATTTATTTTTTACCATAAATTATATATCACAAATATGAATGATGGCTCGAAAATTCATTTTAAACCTGATCACCTCTCCCTTGTTCCAATCAAAAAAGTACACATAATATTTTTTTAAACATAATTATTTTGTATAGCCAATATCTGCACAAACAATTACGTAAATAATCCTCACCACAACTATATTGAGAATTCCTCTACCCTCTCACACACAACCATATAAAATAACTTACATCCATATATATTATTGGAAAATGAAGGATCGAGAATTCTCTTAGAGAAGGAAAAATATATAATTCTCTTAAGGAAAGAAATATCTATAATTTATTAAGTGGCTCCTCTCCTTATCCTAGGAATAAAATTCTAACTGAAACTTGAAATCTAGTAACTAAAAAGCTACTTTTATGCTTTATTATTTGTAAGGATCTTACCCTCTTACAATTAGAATTAGCCTCGTTTAAAATGTGGGTAAATGTCTGTGGAGGCGGCGTAGTGGTAAGGTCGCTCTCGTAAAGACGGATAGGTCCTGTGCTCAATCCTGAGCGAGGGCGTGGCTCGCCGCGAGAGATTAACCGTTCCGGGCCAAGCCCACGACCTTTCAAGGTCTGTGGAGGCGGCGTAGTGGTAAGGTCACTCTCGTAAAGACGGACAGGTCCTGTGCTCAATCTTGAGCGAGGGCGTGGCTCGCCGCGAGAGATTAACCGTTTCGGGCCAAGCCCACGACCTTTTAAGGTCTGTGGAGGCAGCGTAGTGGTAAGGTCGCTCTCGTAAAGACGGACAGGTCCTGTGCTCAATCTTGAGCGAGGGCGTGGCTCCCCATGAGAGATTAACCATTTCGGGCCAAGCCCACGACCTTTCAAGGTCTGTGGAGGCGGCGTAGTGGTAAGGTCGCTCTCGTAAAGACGGACAGGTCCTGTGCTCAATCCTGAGCGAGGGCGTGGCTCGCCGCGAGAGATTAACCATGCTGGGCCAAGCCCACGACCTTTAAAGGTCTGTGGAGGTGGCGTAGTGGTAAGGTCGCTCTCGTAAAGACGGACAGGTCCTGTGCTCAATCCTGAGCGAGGGCGTGGCTCGCCCCGAGAGAATAACCGTTCTGGGCCAAGCCCACGACCTTTACAAGGTCTGTGGAGGCGGCGTAGTGGTAAGGTCGCTCTCGTAAAGACGAACAGGTCCTGTGCTCAATCCTGAGCGAGGGCGTGGCTCGCCGCGAGAGAATAATCGTTCCGGGCCAAGCCCACGACCTTTAAAGGTCTGTGGAGGCGGCGTAGTGGTAAGGTCGCTCTCGTAAAGACGGACAAGTCCTGTGCTCAATCCTGACCGAGGGCGTAGCTCGCCGCGAGAGATTAACCATTTCGGGCCAAGCCCACGACCTTTAAAGGTCTGTGGAGGCGGCGTAGTGGTAAGTTCACTCTCGTAAAGACGGACAGGTTCTGTGCTCAATCTTGAGCGAGGGCGTGGCTCGCCGCGAGAGATTAACCGTTCCGGGCCAAGCCCACGACCTTTTAAGGTCTGTGGAGGCAGCGTAGTGGTAAGGTCGCTCTCGTAAAGACGGACAGGTCCTGTGCTCAATCCTGAGCGAGGGCGTGGCTCGCCGCGAGAGATTAACCGTTTCGGGCCAAGCCCACGACCTTTAAAGGTCTGTGGAGGTGGCGTCGTGGTAAGGTCACTCTCGTAAAGATGGACAGGTCCTGTGCTCAATCCTGAGCGAGGGCGTGGCTCGCCGCGAGAGATTAACCGTTCCGGGCCAAGCTCACGACCTTTAAAGGTCTGTGGAGGCGGCGTAGTGGTAAGGTCGCTCTCGTAAAGACGAACAGGTCCTGTGCTCAATCCTGAGCGAGGGCGTGGCTCGCCGCGAGAGAATAACCGTTCCGGGCCAAACCCACGACCTTTTATACAGTGACATGTGGTTTAACGGTAAGTTTCGCTGGGTGAAACCCACGAGATGGAGGTTCAAATCTCATTGAGTATATGGCCTGTTGTGTCTTGGCTAGAAGAGTAGGCGACCCCATAGTGGACGTCTCGGCTCCTGTTGAGGCATAAGTTAATTGCTATTGTGTGGCTTGCAAGTTGTTGCACCTAGCCTAGATTTATAGTGGCAGCCAGTAAGATTTGATCGTGGGCCTTGTTCAGGATAACTCATAAAAAAAAAAAAAAATGTGGTTAAATAATTCATATTTAAAAGTGTGGAGTTTACACATAAAACTCCATAAACGTAGGAATAAATTAATATTATAGCAAATGGATCTTCCTTTTGACAACAAATTTGATCACATTTCAACCAAAAAAAATAAATATTCAGCATAATAAAGTGCGACGGATCTGGCAATTAAATGAGACCGAAGACAGTGGAGTGGAGCACGTATGTGAAACAAACATATATATAATGGTTCCAAGGTTAATTCCATATTATAACGGAATTGACTGAATTAACCCTTTGACCACTTAGTATGCCATGGTGATCATGTCAACATTGTATTCCGTATTTCAAAGGGTGGATTACTTCGTTTGCGTTTCAAAGATTATTTATAAATTTAAATTTTAGCTATTATTTTCAAGCGTATAATGAAAAAAAGCTTTTAAAAACTAATATAATAAGTCCATCTTAATTTTGATGTGATGCCAATAAAAAAATTAAAAATTAAAACATTGTTTTACAAAGTATTGAGTAAATTTGTTAAATAAAATATATCAAAATTAATAATATAATAAAAAGTATTTTTTTATAATTATATTAGGTTAAAAATATATTTTCATCTAATAAAGTTATTGAAAATTTTATAGTAAATTTTATTTATATTTAAAAGACACACTTTACATTTACTTTTAAAAAGTATACATTTATTTATCTTGCAGTTTTCTATCTATCTTGAAAATTCACACATTTATAATTGTACCCCAAGTAAAAGTAAATTTAGATTTTTATTTATTAGATATATATTATTAAATAATAATACAATTTTTAATTTAAATATTTAAGATTTTATTTTTCATATTTTTTTTCAAGTATATTTAAATGAACTATTTGAATGAATTTTGTTACAGATTTTGTAGACATAATTTTAAATTTAAATTACAATTAGAGCTAGTTCAATTGGTTTAGCACTAAAGCATTTTGTTAATGAAAAGTCATATAGTCAATTCCAGCCAAAACTCTTGGTCTTAGGCTTGTATCTAATGAGCAAGTGGGAAGTAGGGTGAATTTGTTGGATCTGGGAAATGGGAATTCACCTCTTATCCATTTGGGTGGATTTGCCTAGGTAATTTTGGTGGAAAATAATCCATTCCGGTAGATCTACCATGGTAGTTCTTGTGGATTTAATGGCCATCAATCTCCTATGTGCATAAACTATACAAAAAAGTATCAATTTTTTTTAATATACACAATTAAATGATCCAAATATTTCAGAGTTTAAGGTTATGTGTCCAATTTTGATATGAGTTGAAAACATAATATAATGAATTGGAAATATCATATCAAACCTAAAATATTATTATATTTTAAAACACATGCTAACTCAGTAAACGTAATTTGTTACAATACTAAGATCTAGCTACATCAAGTGATTTTTTTTTAATTTACCAAGTTTGAAGTTGATATTCGTTGTAGGATATTGAGTGAACATTCATTATGGGTTGTTTAGTTTTCCATATAACCATAAATACACTCATCTCAAAACTTAAAATTTATGTTTGTCCAAACAAATTTCTTTTAATATTAGCTATCCATCACATGTCAACAAAACCAATGTTTAATGATCATCCAAGTTTCCTAGGAAACAGCTCCCATTAAACACCACATAAAATACATTTGAACTCTCCTTGACTATAACCATTAGACTTGACTTTTTTTAATTATAACTATTCTCTTTAAATAGACAATTTAATAAATTTTATTATAATTTTGGTTCAAAATTTTTTAGATTTATATTATCTCAAAGGTTCCTTCCTCTATTTTTTGGCTCAAATCTAATGAGCAAGCTCGAGTGTGTGTGTGTGTGTGTGTATATATATATATATTAACTAGAGAAAAATTACTAAAATTGATTGTATGACTTGATTTTCAAAAAATAAAAATATTATTTAATTACCAAAAACACCAAAAATTTAAAATGTTTTGTTGACAATTCTGGGATGTGCCCAATTGAGATATGATATTTCAAATCATCACATAAAAACAATTATGTAATTCATTCCTAAGCATCATATCAAAATTTAAATATTATTATGCTTTAAAATACGCATGCTAATCCCAATAAATATAAGTATTTACAACACAAGGATGTGGTTATATTAATTGAACATTTATTAGTTTACCCAGCTTTCACTCTAGGTTATTGAGTTTACCAAATTAACATACCTACAATAATTTATTCTAACATTAACTACACATTAGTAAAACCAATGTTAAGTTTAATACAAACAAGCTCAGATTTAAAAATCTATTAAATATATTTGAATTCTAATTAACTATAGCTATTACCCTCCCTTGCTTCTAACTCGATCTCCCATTCCAATCTTTAAAACATTGTCAATTATATGGTTATGAAAAAAAGAAATTTCAAAAGATGCTCGATCACAAGATTTTGGATAGAAATAAGAGGGAAAAAAAAAATTGGGGTTCTTGTTTATGTTATCACATACCCTCTTTGTATTACATTTTTTTGTTGATTATAATTTGTGTCTTGTGTTTGTCTCTTTTGCATAAGATTTTCCCTTTCTCTTAGCCATTAACATTTAAACCATTAAAACAAGATATTTTTTTCAACTCTTCCTTAATTATTGAGAACTGAATCTATTATCTCAATACTATTTACAGACTACCATTTGATGTGGTTTTTGTAGTGGTTATTTTGTCTTGCAACATTTTTGGTTTCCATTCTTTAGTAAGACATCTTTGAAATCATATATTAATTAGGGAAAATAAATAAATAAATCACTAGATACTCACAATTCTTAAATTTGTCAATAAGAAACTAAAAAAATATTTAAATGATCAATAAAATAGAATTAAACAAGAAATTACTAACTTACCTTCCATATTTTAATCCACAACAGGTCTCTGTTCTTTTCTTGTGCTCAATGGATCTGAAAATGTACAAAAGGAAAAATATCTAGATAAGTTTTTAGAATATTGTTAGTTTGCTTCCTTTGGCCCGTTATAGCTCCCTTATAGCTCTGATGATGGACCTTTGATTACATTGTTTCTTCCCATTATAGATCTGATCGTGGCCTTGAAGTGAAATACAGATCTATATATAATATTTTTAGAAGTCATAATGTTTATTTAAATATAAAATAAATATATTACTTTAGTTACATTTCAAAGATAATCATTTAACATTTTAGAGTTAAATTTATTGAAATTTTCAAATTCATAATTTAATATTTCAAAATTAATTTATTAGTATACATGAAATATGTAAAACCTTTCTAGATCCATCTAACTCAGGATCTGTCAAGGGTCTAGAGGGATAAAATTCCCTAGCGAGGAAACATTTGCACCTTCAGGGACATTATTCCTATAGGGACATAATAAATAGGAGTTGGATGAATCTAGAATAATATTAATATTAATGTTAATATTAATATTATATTTATTAATATTATTAATATTATTATTATTTTAATATTAATATTATATTTAATGATTTTTTTACATGACATGAAAACAAAATTTATAACAAATTAATATTGTCAAATAGTACAACTTTGACAAGAAAATACTTTTCTTTGAAGATTTTAATATATCTATAGAGTATGATTTTTCCTTTAAAAGATTCATTTTACAAATATTTAATTAAAACATATATTAAAATATTTTATTTTAGAATATTTGTATTGAATTGTATTTTAGTTTTTTTTATGTATATCATTATTTTATTTTTATTTTGGAGTGGAAATATTTTTATTTTATTTTATTAGAGAGATGACATACTTACTCATCTTCATACAGGGTTGTAGAATTCCCCTCTTGGGGTGTTGAAAATTGATTTATTAATGTTTAAAATATCATAATTATGTTTCAATTTTTTGTTTGTTTGATGGAAAGGATCTGCCATCTCTGTGAGAATATGAACATCAAGGATGAAAATCACTTCCTCTTATAGTGCCCCAAGTACACCTAGCCTTTTAAGATGTCAAAATTATAGTGAGCTCTAGAGGCTTCTGTCCAAGCTTTTTGAGCTTAGGAATAAAATCTTAAATAAAATTAAATAACTCTTTTCTTTAGGTCCATAGACCAAAGATTGGTCTTAGTGGACCGTAACCATCATCATCATCATCATGAGTTTTGATATGGATAACAATCCTAACCTGTAGCTTGAGTAGCTATTATCCACCAATATCTAAGTCATCTAAGGTGTCAAAATCACTTCCCTTGAAGATCTCAGCCAACAATATCTAAGTCATCTAAAATGTCAAAATCACTTCCCTTAGAGATCTTAGCCAAGTGAATTTTCACACTAGGTCTTAGCATGGCTGAATTGTTTCCTAAAAAGTTTCAAAATACTAACATTTTCACCACATCCGATAAGTTTCTGAACTATTATATTACTTATCTAAACTATTATATTAATGCATTTGTTGAAAAAAATAATATTATTATTTGTATAGAAAATGAAGATTAAATATAATAATATATATTTGATTTCAATTATAAAAATTTTAAATATTGTTTTTCATTTTTAGGTTAAGGTTTATGAAAATGTATTGTTTATAGACAAAATATTTATAAAATTATTATATTCATGGTGGGATATATAATTTATGCTTATTATCTTTTATATATAACTATTTTATTATATTCCATTATATTTTATTTTTTTTAAATAAATGAATAAATATTTATTTTAAATTTTAATCATAAATAATTATAAATAATTTAATTTTTAATGTTATTTAAATATTTTGAAAATGATATTTTTTTATTATTATTAAATTTCATTTTTATGTTGTTGAAAATCTAGTGTTATTAAAGAGGTTAACATGGAAAATATTAACAAAATCATCATACGCAAATTAACAAATTATTTATTAACTTTGAGTAAATTTCATTTTCGTTATCTCAACAAAATATTATAAAGTAACCATAGCAGATGTAAGTGTAGAAATCATATGTATATCATGTATATAAAACATTGTTTGAGTTAGTATTCCAAAATTATAGTGTAAATCCCTACATTAACTGTTGTAGGAGGTAAGTATTCCAATATTATAAATTCAAGCATTATACTTGAGCATTTATTTGTTATTGAGAAAGGAAGCTTCAAGTATCATTATCATGTTCCAACTTTTGAATTCAAATGCTATGATTTCAATATATACATTTATTATCTCATATATAAAGATAAGAGCTTATTATGTCAAGGTTACAATCTTAATATACATATTAAGACTAATAACTAGCATTTGAAAGCTATAATAGCAGACCATATGTTTGGATATGTGTAATTTAGAGTTAATTTTTATTTTTATAAATAATTATATAAATTATATATTATTTTAATTGTAAAATAAATAAAATACATTTTATTTTATTATGAAAATATCAATTTTTTTTTTATTTACATGAATTTGTTATTTCTTATTAGTGAATAAAAATATTTCAAATTATATACATCTTTCTTATTACTTTTTATTTCCAAGTTCTTAAAGTTACTATGTTATAGAAAAATTAAGATGAAAAATATCAATAAGAGAGTTTCATTGGAAAACTTCAAATATAACTGTCCAAGCATGGGTGGTGGAGGAATTTAACCTCTTGTAAGCACTAGTGGTGAGGAACTTAACCTCTAGTGGCATAACAAATAAAGGTGTGAGGTGTACATTTTTTAATTACATCATGCCAGTTAATGGAAAAGTGCATACTTCCACCTTCAAAATATTTTTGGAATGCAAAAATTGATACCTTCACCTCACAAATTTGCATGAATGTAGAAATTCCCACATTGCACTTATGAAATTTAGTGGGTAAATGCACACCTCCACCATTATGGAGGGTGGATAATGGGGGAGGTTAAAGTGCACAGTTCTTCACTCCATTATCACTATATCTCATAGAGGATGAAGGTGTATATTATACATGCCTTCAAAGGATTGGTAATTCTTGGGGTTGAGGGGGATAGAAATATGTGCATTCTCGATGTTAATTACATGATTGTTAGGTTTATAATTTATGCTACAAATTTTAGATTGTTTTTCCTTTCCCATGTGTTTGTTTGTTAGTCTCACTCTCGTGTGATGAAAACAAATCTAAGTAAAAAATAATTAAATTAATTATTATCATACATTTATAGATTTGGTTTGTTCCTCCTATATAGGAGTCAGTTTAGGTCTAGTTCGTTAAGATATTCTCTCCAACTAGTTAGGCTCCTGGATTAATGTGTGGTTGAGATATTTCCTCTACCAATATTTCCAAAATAGACACCCTATCTTGAGACAAATTTTATCATGTATTTATATTTCTATCATGAACATTATTTGATTAATGAGAGAGGAATACACCAAGGTTGAGGCCTTTTTTCCCCTAGTATTTTTTCTCTGGTATATTTATGTGTGTTTATTGTAAATCCTTCATTTGGTATCAAAGTTGAGGGCTATGTGACCACTGGGTCATGAGGCTAGACTAAATGAAGGAACTGGTGTGGATCTCCAATGGTTTTTCAAAGGTCCTAATAATTTATAGTTTTTTTAATGACCTATGTGATTGACTAATGTTGTTGGAAAAAAATACGTTCCATTGGAGCAACAATTGAATCATCTCATCTACTGCAGTGTTTTATTTTCTAGTTGGCACTCATATTTTCATTAGCTTGTTTTGTTTTCAAATGATTAGATGTAACTTTTTATGGAACATGACTAAACTTTATTGAACATCGATTCAATACTATGCAAAAGATCTCACCAGGATCATTTTTTCAAAGTGATTTTTTTTTTCTTAGGTGGGGCGACTTGGAGAACATCAAACCATCATGTCGACGTGACGTTGAGCTCGTGGAGTAAGTGAGTGTGCCCAAGGAGGAGGAAGAGAGAGCTTCGGTTTCTCACTGGAAGCGAAGTTGATCGCTGGCTGGTGATCTTGGGATAGGAAACTTCACGGTCCTGTCTAAATGGTGACAACGTTGGTTTTATGTTTCATATTACGGCACAGATCTGACTTGTTCTACTGACAACACAAATCTAACATGTTTCAAGTCATCTTGATGATGATAAAAAAGACAACCTAGTACATTATATATAGTGTATCCGTCCCAAGAGGCGTTGAAATTAATATCAAAGGAGAAGATTGAACATTCAAGGCACATGTTCAAGCATTAAAAAAATGAGTTCTAACAAAGAGGAGACATTTTGGTCCAAGTACATCTTGAAATTTTATGGTCTCTTATTATCCAGCAAGAGTGCTTGTGACATATTTTTTTTTCTAAGATGAACAATTATATTAACACTTGGATTGAAGCCAATTAAATTGTTTTTTTTTAATGTAATTATTGTATACGTTTCTTGCAATTTAAATAATTTTATATGTTGCCACCAATTTAAAGAATCGTTGTACATTTTGCTGGAAAGCATAGCATTAGTCGTTCCATAAGTGTAGCACTGGAAGGTGTGCAGCAGCTGAGAAGAGATATTTGCAGGGTGTACAGGTTGTAGAAAGACACATTGTTACACATTCATAAAGACAAATTGTGTCTCATTTGTACTTAGAGAAGTTGTAGCATCCTATTAATTATTGCAGTAATTTGTGAACATGGTGCTGACACATGAGGTGCATTGGATATCCGCATCCAGATAGAACTGACATCATTGAATGTTAAAGGTATCTCACTGAGTGGAAGAGACAACTGTTGAACAGGTCTGAGGCAGATGGAGTTAACACTGTGGTGTGTAACAAATTGTTGCAATAGAAGAGTTGTGTTGTCGATTGAGAGTTGTGTTAGTGTATGTTGCCCTTTCGAGGATAAAGGAGAAGTTGTTGGTAATTGATGTTGAGAGGACTTTCCACAAATCATAGACAAAGTAAATGGGGATGTTTCCTATGGTTAAATTAATTAGCTATTGTTTCCAGAGAGTTCCTACTAGCATTGTAACTTGTGGATTTGTTGTCTGAAAAAATTATGAATCTTTATGTGAAAGTATTATAGTTGTTTGTTTGGAAGCCACCCAAGTTTGTGAAGGATGAGCCCTTGAATTTATTAACATTGCAAGTTGAGATTTCAGGTGTTTTCTATGTGAAGATGCAATGGGAGGCTCTTCTAAAATTTCCATTCAAGGGTTGAGTCCAAATCACAGAATCGAGGAGCGTGGAACACATATGTGGTATTTTTTATGGGTTTATAATTCCTTTTAAGGTGAGTATAAATGATTTAAAAAATTATTAATAGATTAAGGGTGAGTGAATATAGATAAATAAAAATTTATTTTGGCGTAATAAGGTGCATTGAAATTTTTATTTTGGCATAATAATCTAAGGTTGGTTATGTTCAAGCTCTTCCCTAACTAGTTACACTCATTCAATATGGTAAGGCTTCTACATGATCTATGTTTACAGTGATATAAAGATTATATTTTGATTCCTATCGAAGTGAAGTAAAAGTTAATGTTTTAACTTTGTTGCTAAATAAGTGTCAACAATGGAGTTTTAATGGTGAATTTGATTGCTTATGTACTCAATACTTAATAAAATCATATCTTTTTGGTAGTGATTGTGTCCTATATCCACGCAAAATCGAACAAGGGGATCTAAGGTACACCGTGAGTACGCTTGTGATGGCGCATAGTTCTTTATGTTGCTTATGTTTTGTGTCTAGTTTTGACACTCTCTTTGTAACATGGTACACATAGAGTACCGAAAAAATTAAGGAAATGCGTGCACACAATAAATTATCTTCAACTTCATGTAATCAAGCCAACAACAAGCAATCAAGAAGCTCCAACACATAATGAAAAATATCAAGTTGTTAACATTCAAATTTAAAAAATGATTCTACATCAACAAGAAAATTCACTAAAGACAATGAAGTTAATGTCACTGAAAACTCAAGAATTCCATGGAAAAATATACATCAACGTTTAACGACAACGAGTCTCTTTTTAACTTGAAAATATTTTTTGTTTTTGTAACTCAGCTTGTAATCAAATTCAAATTGAGTTGAATTGTAAGTGTCAATTCTCGGTTGAAACCAACACCCAAGTTTTAAATTGATAGGGCATAAAGAGAGACAATTCTCTTCAACTGAGCCAATTAAGCCAAGTAAGTCCCTTCTTTTTAATTGAGTCATTAAAATCATTATAATTTTTTCTCTTGGGTGCATTTTCGATAATATTCGAAACCCTTATTTTGAAAAGAAGCACAATATAGAGAGTGAGTTTAAACAAGCGCAAATTTCAAGTGAATAATTTCACAAGATCAAGCGGACATGAAACTGAATGAAGCAAGCATCGAGTGAGTGAGTTCAAATATAAAGAAAAAAACAATAATAAAGCCACTTCATATATACAGTGAGCAAGTGTGAGTTACATTATTCAATTATTCAAGTGAGAAAATACAAGAGAGTGTGTCAAAATGGGAAAAGGAGGAAATTTATGTCTTCCAAGTGAAGAGCTAGAAATTAAAGAGTTGAAAGAGTGAAATAATGAGTTACATAACATAATCGAACTACTAGAATGGAAATTGAAGCATAATAAAAATTTAATCGATCGAATGGACAACACATTATAAGCTGCTAAAGGCTTTCAAATGGAGCTTTAAATGAAAGAGAAAATCATTAGCACACTCCAAATAAAATTAAGTGAAAAACAAGATCTACTTCATGCACATTATACATAGAAGGTTGATGCAAGTTGCGACACTGAAAACCTCATCCAAAAAATGAATGAAAGTTGTGATACAAGTGACCTTATTAAGCATATTGATGAGTTTTTATCGAACGTTGTCACACAAAATATCTAATCAATGAGATTGATGAAAGTTGTGACATAAGTGATCTCATCCAGCCGGTTGTACTACTACATAATGCAGCTAGTAATACTGAAGATCAAATTGAACAGATTGATGCAACATGTGAAATAAATGAATGTTTAATAGCAATTGTTGATGCTCAATGTGATACATACGATTTAATCAATCCATCTCATCATATCGGCAGTAGTAGTAGGTGTGAAGAAGGACAAAAATATGATATTTCCAAGAAAGTGATCAGACATTGGGAAGAAATCTCCTTAAAAAAATATCGACATGGCCTAGGTTACAACAAAGACAACAATTTGTATGTTCCATATTTAGTTTGTAAGTGTCAGTTTTATAGATAGTGATAAAAATATGGTTAATGTAACCATTGTAATCAAAATGAACATATGGAGAGTAAATGTTTTGACCTCCATCCTTGTCACCGTTGTGGAAAGAAAAATCATTCACAGAAAGATGTTGCAAGAGAAATCAACCACCGAGAGAAGACCAATTATGTGTGGATTTATCCTTGGAAGTGGTCATCTATAGTCAAACAATTGTCTATCTATAACTGAAAGATTAAGTCTCACGTGAATATAACTTTTCCAGTAAAATGAAGATGGTGAAAGTCACCTACACTTGAAGGGGGAAAGTTATGAATTCAAGTGTCTATTGTCTCTCATTTTAGCTAACAAAGGGGCGAAATGATAATAATGTAATTCATAATTTTATACTGAAATTTTTGATAACATCAACAAGAAATAGTAAGCATTTTTCTACAACATCAACAAAAGCAGTAGTGAGAAGTTTTTTATCATAAGTAACCAGTGGGAGTTCAATATCAACGCAGCCAGTGGGCAATCAAAATCAAGTAGCAAGTGGGAAGTTTTGACATCAGAAAATTTCCAGTGGGTGTTCTCAACAGTTTTTGAGTGGACAAAAAATTTTTCCAGTGGTCATTATCAACATTTTGTCAATGGATGAGAAATTACAATGTTGTTTAAAAACAAAGGACATATGTATCCTTTTTCAGCTTGGTACATTATAGAGATATCAAGAAAAATTCAGAGATGAATCAGACTTACAACTCACTCATGTTCTTTTCAGATTGATGTTTTTTCGGCATCCAAATTTGGCAATTTTTTCATGCGGTATTTTTGAGGATCAACAGTTTTAGAATGAGAACTTGGAATATGGTTCTTGGTTTTTATTTTGGACTTGTGATTGAGGGGGGGAATTTTAGCCTCACTCTCATGTGATGAAAACAATTCTAAGTACAAAATAATTAAATTAATTATTATAATGACAGTTGAGATTTAATCCTACCTTTCTAGATTGGGTTTGTTCCTCATAGATAGCAGCTCGTTTAGGTCTAGTTGGTTGAGAGATTCTCTCCAACTAGTTAAGCTCCTATATTATTGTGTGGTTGAGATATTTTCTCAACCGAAGTGTCCAAGATATATGCACTATCTTGAGACAAATTTTGTCATGTATTGATATTTGTATCATAAAAAATATTTGATTAAACAATATAAATTTGTCATATTTCATGATGATATTATTTTTTGATTATTGATATCATCTGAAATACCTAGTTATGATGACACTAGAATATACTAAATTGAATCTCCATATGTCACCTCAATTTATTTATAGTATTATCATAAGGAATTTCAGCATCTATGTCCTAAAAGATATAATTGGAAGTAGACCATCTTGACTCCTCAGTTGCATTGTCAAGCACTCTCTCAGTATCAAAATAAATATTTCCTGACATATCTAAGTATTACAATGACTAAATTTTGTACATCAATCTCCATGATACAATGTTTCCTATCATTGAGCTATAACTTTGGAGTATTGTTCTTATCTGCAAAAAATCTTATAGTACCTTTGAACTTGACATATTGGATGAGGGATGAAGTATATTTGGAAACATCACTTTAAAAGAACAGTTACAAGATCTTGGCATCCCATTATTGGCCTATGATCATGAAGTACAAAGGAAAATTTAATGAAAAAGACACATAGGAGGATTTATAGTAAAAAATGGGGATGTACATCTTGATTGATCCATGATAGCGAGGAAGAACCTTACCATCGGGTGGATGTATCTATATCCCAGTCTCTGGAGGAATTCAAAGAAAAATTTGATCATAAAGAGATATTTTCTGCAACTGTTTTTGTCTAAGCTAGCACCATATTTATTATCTCCATAACAATAGTTAATCTTGACTACAATACCCATATTCTCTCTATATGCTCGAACCTGTGTAGTAATTGATGTCAGACTTCCTTCAGTCATTCTTTTCTGCACCTAAAAATATTTTTCCTCATTGCAAAGAATAATAAGAATATGAGCTATCATAGTTTTTCTAATTCTCTTTTTCTTTTCTCCCCAACTCAAAGTATACCCTTTCAGAAATTGAAAAACTCTCTCTAATGCAATATGTAGTTCTAAGTGGTAAACTTATAGATATAAGAAAGGTACAACATCAAATGGGTTTGATTTGAAAATCAAGGCAATAGACAACTAATGAAGAAGGAAAATATAAGAAAGAGGCTCCACCATTCTTTTTAAGATGTCCAAAGAGGTGTTATTTTAATGAAAGCTAAATTCAAATATCTATTCTAATTTTTATACTGATAAATTTGAGGGTGACTATTTAGTTGAAAAACTTTAAAACTTGTTAATGACTATTACCTTGGGTGATGGGATAGAATATGTACAACACTAATCCTCCAATGCAACTAAAACGTACATGGTTAGCACCAATTGGTGTTCGTTGGCATTGTTCACGTGGCTAGTTCTCTCTTATGAGAATTGAATCCAAGCGTGAGTTTCCATTGCAAAGGTATGTGGGTATGGGTGCTACTATATGTATGGGTAACACTTTTTGAAAAAGGGGACGAGGATTTCTTAGGGTACATATCATCAAATGAGAATGACTACTTTCTTTGGTAAAATATAAACACGGAGACACATAATACTAGTTACATTGCATATTACTGATTATGAGAATAATGAATTATGCACCTCCCTTCCTATCCAAGTTTCTTAAAGAAAAAAATGAAATGTAACTTCAAAGAGTTATCAACAAATCATCTACTACTCGTATTTCCATGTAAGGCCTATAAAAATAGAAAACATTTATCAAAGATAGATATCGTAGCATGATGTCTATATTTCTACCATGATGTTCTATATAGTTGAAAGAAAAGAATACAGATGTATAGAGTTTAAACATTATCTCGAGTAAGAGATACAAAAATATCTCTTAATGGATCTGTTAAAGGAAGATCCTCACCATCACTGGCTATGCATATCCATCTTTGTATTCCACAATCTTCATCTCCCCCAAATACTTAATCCACCACATCTTTGGATTGGGAGTGTTCCAATTGATAGTTTTCCTTATGTATGTCGCATAAAGAGATATGATGAAAGTTCCCCTTCAACCCAAAAGGCTTCTCTTAACATGTTTTTTGGATATTTTTTCTAACCCACTACTTTCCCATTCATCCACCATATGAAAATTAGGGAAGGACCATAAAATTGATGCTCATTTACTCTCTTTTCCTCTACTAGTCACATTAGTTTCTACACTCTCCTTAGCTTTACCCTGTCTTGTGTGCCAATACCTATGTAAAGGTAAAACAATGATATTTTTATATATAGAGGGATCCTCTTGAGTCCTAACCCATAATGACATGGTTAATAGTGAAGGGTACATCAAAGAAACCCCAGGCCATCTTTTTACCACTTCTAGTGAAATCATTTATGTTCATCACTTCTTGTTTGTAGCCTTGGGGAAAAAAATATATGTTGCATTATGCCTTGGAAAATGTGAGGCACTTGTAAATAGGAAATCATTCTTTATGATACAGAGTGTCTAGGTGACAAATGGTGGGAGGGAGTGATGTGCACGAACCAAAGGTTCCTTCATCCAACTTCCAAAATCTTCAACCAATGACTTGCTATTATCCTCCCCCCTAACTGTTATAATTCTAGTTGCATCCTATACTTCCTGGTTGTATTGGCATGTAACAAAAAAATGGTGGACTATCTTCCAAGTATTTTTGCATAAAAAACACCTTATACATCCCTCCCAACCGTTCTTTTGTAGATTCTTCTAGTTGAGTATTTTATTTAACTGTGAGAGCCAGAGGAACATTTTTGCTTTATGATATGTCTTTGGCTTCCACGGAATTATCTACCACTAGTGTGGGTCTCCTTCCCTTCCTCCTATGAATGCTACCTGGTAACCCATATGTATGGTGTATAATCCTCCATTCCAATTTGGGCCCCAAATAAGTGAATCTAGTTGGTATTTAATATGAGAAAAGACTTCAATTAGTGACTTCTTGTACAATGTTGGATCAGCTGCAAGTATTTACATCTACCCAAAATCTATTACAATTGGTAACAATCCGAGTCAGATTTCTAACTTACCAAGGAAAACAGAAAACTAAAATCTCTATCAAAAGTACAATCTGATTTTTTATAGGAACTATAAACTGAAGAAAGTACCAACAATTACACAGATCTGAAACTCAAATCACAACATTGTTTATTACTCTTGAAAATAAGAAATACATGGAAATATTCAAACTGTAATGCACCCATGAGTCTACTCTACGTCACAAGGTTCCTCAAACTTCAACCTCGAGGTTCGAATTTTGGTGAACCTTAAAAAAAAGTTGAGGTTTGACGAGCCTCATCGAACCTCATAGCCATTGACCAAGTCCATAGATCAAAACTCATAACCTATTGAAAAGTGTAACTATATTAGTGCTCATATTGACTATGTAATTATAATTCTTTGTAGGAATTTTATTTCTATCATTGAATCAAAGCTTAGCATAGTATATTAATTGGAACTAAAACACAAAGTCTAGTTAACAATTTAAGTTCCCAAACTCATATGACGTAGAATATGTAACATCTAAAAATATCAGCTTCTGATATTTACATATTTATTCTGTGAACCTAAATTTCAAAAGGAATTCCTTGTTATCGAGTGTTTAAAATTAGTAATTTATTAAATCTAATCAATGATGTAGACAAAACATAATAAATATTCTTCAAGGAACTAATATGGTTAATACAATAAGTAACAAAACTATATCCTTGCAAGAATAGAAATAGAAACAACATAACATTGCACTATAGACTCCTATCTCAAACATAACAAGGGAGCTTTAGCTAATAGGCTAGCAGTAAATCAAACCAAAGTAAGGCTTACCTCTGAATTGCATGAATTAAATTTGTAGCCTGTTGGGGAGCTGCATGTATCATGTGTGGAGCTTCTTATAGTAGCATATATTCAAATATAAACTTTTATTTTTCTATAACATCAACTCCAAAACAAGGAAATAATGTCTCAGGCACTGCATAATAATGTAGTGTGGCAAAAATGCATGAAATTTTGTGCTATAATGGACATTATTTTCGTTTTCATTTGTGTGAGGGTTTGTAAATAATAGAGTCGAAAATTGTATACAACATAGGTCTAAGCAGTGAAGGTTTGTGACAATTTGTTGGCACCTAACTGAATCACAAGTTTGGCAGTGAAACACAGATCAGAACTAGACAATGTTGTAAATATTTTTCTCCCCCGGTATTGTTATAGCTATGGAGTAATCATAAGTAAAATGATTGAAACCATGGTTGCAATGAAAGTGAAATTGAATGAACCAACTATAAGGATAATTAAGTAAAGAGTTCACTGTGAAAAATTTCTCCTCCTCATAATCTTCTGTGCAAGAGCTGAAGCATATGTGACAAAACCGAAGTAATACAAAGTTCTCATGATGAAATTCAAGGTATAAAATAATCCAAAGGACCAAACCAAAAGTTCATTGAGTAAGAGGGTTGGAATCTGCAGTAACTAAGATACAAGTGACCTGATTAAGAATATTGATGAATTTTTTTCAAAGGTTGTCACACAAAATATCTAATCAATGAGATTGATGCAAGTTGTGACATAAGTGATCTCATCCAGTTGGTTTTACTACTACATAATGCAGCCAATAGTACTGAAGATAAAAGTCAACAGATTGATGCAACGTGTGAAATAGATGAATATTTAATAGAAATGGTTCATGCTCAATGTGATAAATATGATTTAATCAATCCATCTCATCATATAGGCAGTAGCGGTAGATGTGAAGAACAAGAAAAGGATGATCTTTCAAAGAAATTGATTAGATGTTGGTAAGAAATCTCCTTAAAAAAAGATCGACATGGCCTAGGTTACAACAAAGACCACAATTTGTATGTTCCATATTTAGTTTGTAAGTGCTGATTTTCTAGATAGTGATCAAAATATGGTTATTGTAACCAATGTAAGAAAAATTACCATATGGATAGTTAATGTTTTGACCTCCATCCTTGTCACTGTTGTGGAAAGAAAAATCATTCATCAGAAAGATGCTGCAAGAGAAATCAACCACCGAGAGAAGACCAATTATGCATGGACCTTGGAAGTGGTCATGTACAGTCAAACAATTGTCTATCTATAACCGAAAGATTGAGTCTCACATGAAGAAAAATTTTCCAGTACAATGAATATGGTGAAACTTGCCTACACTTGAAGCGAGAAAGTTATGAATTAAGTGTCAATTGTCTCTCCTTTTAGCCGACAAAGGGGGGAAATGATAATAATGTAATTGAACATTTTAGATTGAAAGTTTCAGTAACATCAGAAAGAAATAGTGAGCATTTTTCTGAAAACATCAAAAAAAGCAGCAGTGAGAAGTTTTTTTATCATAAGCAACCAGTGGGTGTTCAACATCAATGCATCTAGTGGGAAATCAACATCAAGTACCATGTGGAAATTTTTTACATCAGAAAATTTTCCAATGGGTGTTCCCAATATTTTTTGAGTGGACAAGAAAATTTGCCAGTGGTCATTATCAACATTTTGTTAGTGGATGAGCAATTAAGATGTTGATTAAAAAAAAAGGACATATGTATCCTTTTTTAGCTTGGTACATGACAGAGTTATCAAGAAAAATTCAGAGATGAATCAGACTTATAGATGACTCATGTTCTTTTCAGATTGATGTTTTTTCGGCATCCAAATTTGACTATTTTTTCACGCAGTGTTTTTGAGCATCAACATTTTTAGCATGAGAACTTGGAATATGGTCTTGGTTTTTACTTTGGATGCATGAATGGGGGCGAAATGCTAGTGTCACTCTCATGTGATGAAAACAATTCTAAGTACAAAATAATTAAATTAATTTTTTTAATGAAAGCTGGGATTTAATCCTACCTTTCTAGATTGGGTTTGTTCCTCATAGATAGGAGCTCGTTTAGGTCTAGTTGGTTGAGAGATTCTATCCAGCTATTTGAGCTCCTATATTATTATGTGGTAGAGATATTTTCTCAACCGAAGTGTCCAAGATAGACACACTATCTTGAGACAAATTTTCTCATGTATTTATATTTGTACCATAAACATTATTTGTATCATAAACATTATTTGATTACATATTATAAATTTGTCATATTTCGTGATGATATTATTTGTTGATTATTGATATCATCATGAAATACCTAGTTATGATGACACTGGAATATACTAAATTGAATCACTGTCTATCAGTACAAGTTATTTATAATATAATCATAAGGAATTTTAGCATCTATGTCCTGAAAGATATAATTGGAAGTAGACCATATTGACTCCTGAGTTACATTGTCAAGCACTCTCTCAGTATCAAAATAAATATTGCTTGACATTTCTAAGTATTAAAATGATTGAATTTTTTACATCAATCTCCATGATAAAATGTTTCCTATCTGTGAGCTATAACTTTTTTGTATTTTTCTTATGTGCATAAAATCTTACAATACCTTTTAACTTGACATATTGGATGAGGGATGAAGTATTTTTGGAAACATCACTTCAAAAGAACAATTACAAGATCTTGGCATACCATTATTGGCCTCTGATCATGAAGTACAAAGGCAAATGTAATGACAAAGACACATAGAAGGATTTCTAGTAAAAAATGGGGATGTGCTTCTTGATTGATCCATGATAGTGAGGAAGAGCCTCACCATAGGGTGGATGTATCTATACCCCAGTCTTTAGCGAAATTCAAAGAAAAATTAGATCAATAAAGAGATATTTTCTACAACATTTTTTTGTCTAAGATAGCACCATATTTATTATCTCCATAACAATAGTTAAGCTTGACTACAGTACCCATATTCTCTCTATATTCTCGAACCTATGTAGTAGTTGATGTCAGACTTCCTTCAGTCATTCTTTTCTGCACCTAGGAATGTTTTTCCTCATTGCAAAGAATAACAAGAATATGAGCTATCATCAATTTTCTAATTATCTTTTTCTTTTCTCCCCAACTCAAAGTATATCCTTTCGGAAATTGAAATACTCTCTCTAATGCAATATGTAGTTCTAAGTGATAAACTTATAGATATAAAAAAGGTACAACATCAAATGGGTTTGATTTGCAAACCAAGGAAATAGACAACTAATGAAGAAGGAAAATAGAAGAAAGAGGGTCGACGATTCTTTTTAAGAGATCCAAAGAGGTGTTCTTTTAATGAAAGATAAATTCAAATATCTAATCTAATTTTTATAATGATAAGTTTCAGGGTGAGTATTTAGTTGAAAAACATTAAAACTTGTTATGGACTATTATCTTGGGTGATGGTATAGAATATGTACAACACCAAGCCTCCAATGCAACTGAAACATACATGGTTAACACCAATTGGTGTTCATTGGCATTGTTCGCGTGGCTAGTTATCTCTTATGAACATCGAATCCAAGCCTAAGTTTCCATCGCAAAGGTATGTGGGTATGGGTGCTACTATATGTATGGGTAGAAGTTTTTGAAAAAGGGGACGAGGATTTCTTAGGGTATATATAGTCAAATGAGAATGCTTACTTTCCTTGGGGAAATATAAACAGATAGACACATAATACTAGTTACATTGCATATTACTAATTATGGGAATAATGACTTATGCATCTCCCTTCCGATCCAAGTTTCTTAAAGAAAAAACTGAAAAGTAACTTTGAAGAGTTATAAAAAAATCATCTACTACTCGTATTTCCATGTAAGGCCTATAAAAATAGAAAACCTTTACCAAATATAGATATCATAGCATGACGTCTATCTTTCTACCATGATCTTCTATATAGTTGAAAGAAAATAATACAGATGTATATAGTTTAAACATTATCTCGAGCAAGAGATACAACAATATTTCTTGGTGGATCTGTTAAAGGAATATCATCACCATCAGTGCCTATGCATCTGCATCTTTGTATTCCACAACATTCATCTCCGCCAAAGACTTGATCCACCACATCTTTGGATAGGGAGTTTTCCAATTGATTGTTTTCTTTATGTATGCCGTATAAAGAGATATGATGAAACTGCCCCTTCAATCCAAGTGCCTTCTCTTAACATGTTTTTTAGATATTTTTTCTAACCCAATACTTTCCATTCATCCACCATATCACAATTAGGGAATGACCATAAACTTGATGCTCATTTACTCTGTTTTCCTCTAATAGTCTCATTAGTTTCTACACTCCACTTAGCTTTACTCTGTTGTGTGTGCCAATACCTATGTAAAGGTAAAATGATAATATTTTGATATATAGAGGGATCCTCTTGAGTCCTAACCCATAATGACATGGTGACTAGTGAAGGCTACATCAAAGAAACCCTAAGCCATTTTTTTTACCACTTCCAGTGAAAAAATTTATGTTCATCACTTCTTACTTGTAGCCTTAGGGAAAAAATTATATGCTACATTATTCCTGTAATATATTCCTTGGAAAATGCGAGGCATTTGCAAATATGAAATCATTCCTAGTGATATAGAGTGTCCAGGTGACAGACGGTGGGAGGGAGTGATGCTCATGAACCAAAGGATCCTTCATCCAACTTCCAAAATATTCAACCAATGACTTGCTATTATCCTCCCCCCGTTATAATTTTAGCTGCATCTTATACTTCCTGGTTGTATTGGCATGTAACAAAAAAATGGTGGACTGTCTTCCAAGTATTTTTTCATAGAAAACACCTTATACATACCTCCCAACCGTTCTTTTGTAGATTCTTCTAGTTGAGTATTTTGTTTAACTGTGAGAGCTAGAGGAATATTTTTGTTTTATGATATGTCTTTGGCTTCCTCAGAATTTTGTACCACTAACGTGGGTATCCTTCCTATGAATGCTACTTGGTAACCCATATTTATGGTGTATAATCCTCCATTCCAATTTGGCCCCCAAACAAGTGAATCTGGTTGGTATTTAATATGAAAAAAAACTTGAATTAGTGACTTCTTGTACAATGTTGGATCAACTGCAAGTATTTACATCTGCCCAAAATATGTTACAATTGGTAACAATCCCAGTCAGATTTCTAACTTTCCAAGGAAAAAAGAAAAGTAAAATATCTATCAAAAGTGAAATCTGATTTTTTATAGGAACTATAAACTGATGAAAGTACCAATAAGTACATAGATCAGAAACCCAAATCAAAACATTGTTTGTTGCTCTTGAAAACAAGAAATACATGGAAATATTCAAACTCTAATGCACCCATGAGTCTACTCTATGTCACAAGGTTCCTCAAATTTCAACCTTGAGGTTCGAATTTTGGTTAACCTTAAAAAAAAATTGAGGTTTGACGAGCCTGCTTGAACCTCATAGCCATTGACCAAGTCCATATATCAAAGCTCATAAACTATTGAAAAGTGTAACTAGGATCAATCTTCATGTTGACTATGTAATTATAATGCTTTGTAGGAATCTTATTTCTATCATTGAATAAAAGCTTAGCATAGTATATTAATTGGAAATAAACCACAAAGTCCAGTTAACAATTTAAGTTCCCAAAATCAGATGACGCGGAATATGTAACATCTAAAAATTTCAGCTTCTGGTATTTACACAGTTATTCTGTGAACCTAAATTTCCAAAGGAATAGATTGGTATCCAGTGTTTAAAATTAGTAATTTATTAAACCTCATCAATGATGTGGACAGAACATAATAAATATTCTTCAAGAAACTAATATAGGTTAATACAATAAGTAAAAAAATATATCCTTGAAATAATAGAAATATAAACAACATAGCATTGCACTATAGACTCCTATCTCAAACACAACAAGGGAGCTTAAGCTAACAGGCTAGCAGTAAATCAAACCAAAGTAAGGCTTGCCTCTGAATTGCAAGAAGAAAATTTGTAGCCTGTTGGGGAGCTTCATGTATCATGTGTGGAGCTTCTTATAGTAGCATATTTTCAAATATAAACCTTTATTTTTCTATAACATCAAATCCAAAACAAAGAAATAATGTCTCAGGCACTGCATAATAATGTAGTGTGGAAAAAATGCATGAATTTTTTTTCTATAATAGGCATTATTTTAATTTTTATTTGTGACAGGGTTTGTAAATAATAGAGTTAAGAATTGTATACAACATGGGTCTAAGCTGTGAAGGTTTGTGACAATTTGTTGGCACCTAACTAAATCACAATTTTGGTAGTAAAACACAAATCAGAACTAGACAATGCTGTAAATATTTTTCTCCCCCGTTTTTGTTATACCTATGGAGTAATCATAGGTAAAATGATTGAAAGCATGGTTGCAATGAAAGTGAAATTGAAATAACCAACTATAAGAATAATTGAGTAAAGAGTTCATTGTGAAAAATTTATTCTCCTTATAATCTCCTATGCAAGAGGTGAAGCATATGTGACAAAACCGAAGTAATACAAAGTTCTCATGATCAAATTCAAGGTATAAAATAATCCAAAGGACCAAACCAAAAGTTCATTGAGTAAGAGGGTTGGAATCTGCAATAACTGAGATAGATGCAAATTGTGAAGAAGATTCCAATTCTTGGCAGTTGGAATTTGAGATCCGAATTTGAAAATGATGTGAATTTATTGATAAGCTAACAACAAAAAAGATAATTTTTTATGAAACTAGCTCCAAAAATAGAAGAAAAGAGAGATCAACGCCTTAGGAATCAGCCACTTCATGGGGAAAACCTCCAATACATTACATAAATGAACAATTCTTGGATCTGATACAAATGACCAAAACCACCTTCTATATATAGGAGTCCATGGGGTCACAATATAACCCTAGCTGACGTAACAATAATAATGTAAGGGTGCAATAATAAAAATATTGGGGTTACAAGGGTACAATAATAACAATAAGGGGGTTACGCTAACAACAATAAGGGACTGTACTAGTAATATAGGGACCTGACATACCCCTCTCCTTCAAAAAAGTGTTTTCCTCAATGCTTGAGTAGATATGGATGCTTCTGTATAAAATTCTCATCCTCCCATGTAGAATCTTCAGTGGGTAATTTTTTCCATTTGATGACATAATATGAAATTGATCGATTTTGTAGCTATCGAGTTCTTGTTTCTGTGACTGCTTGAGGTTCCGATATGATTTTTCCTTCCTCATCAAGCTCTAGAAATATTGTTTGAATTGGAAGTTTTTCCCCTATAACCTTCTTTAAGCATGAAACACAGAAAACTGGATGCACTCATGAAGAATCAGTGTTGGAACACCTAATCCTCCATGGGTAGGTGTGGAATGTGAAAAGTCACAATGGAGTCCAAGTGACCTTGGAATGTGAAACCAAAAGTCACACCATTGTACTATAAATGTACATCATGTATAATGGAAAAATAAGAGAGCTACATGCTTATCCTTCATTGTGTGTTGAGTTTCTTGTTCTGTGTGTGTGTTTATCTTTCTCATACACCATGTGTGTGTTTAACATGGTGTTTAACATGGTATCAGAGCTCCGAGATTAAAAGCCCCATGAAGCTTCTGAATAGCCCTGGCCTGTGTTGCATCATATTACCTTCATACTCTCTGCTAGCCATTCACTGCATATGCATATGTTCATTACCAAAAAAAAAAAAAAAAAAAAAAAAAAAAAAAAAACATTTTTTGTCATTGGTATCACTCGCTCTTCTAAAAGTAGCACTCTCCATTAATTCACGCTGGAATTATCATCGCTTATAGGAAGGACCTGAAGAGTGAATTTGCACAACAAAAAATGTTCTGAGCAAGAAAAGGGAAAACAACCCTCGTAATTTCATACCACCACCGTAAAGATGAGTATGCATTCTCGTATGTTTGATGAAGACGCATTGAATGTCTCTGTGTGTATACAACAAAACATTTTGTGATTAATTCTTCCTGTTAAAGTGATGTATTCATATTCCCTTCTAATAATTCCAATCTCCTATATTTAGTCATATTCTCTTTTGTGGGTTTTAGTCTTGCCTTGAATTGGTAAAGAATTTGGTCTCTAAATCTTCAATAACACATAATGCACAATTTTGAACATTTTTCCGATTGTAGAGTCAACTGTAGTCGCATGAGTTAAATGCTAGGAAAATTATGGGAAGTTGGATAAAATTGTTATATTTGCAGAGATGACCACTATATGAACATCACCCTCAAACAAGACAAGTTTGTTATGCAATGTATGTATAGTGGAGCAAGCCATGAAAAATTGGCCAACGAGAAGAGTTGTACCGTTGTGAAGTAGTTCGGAAGCTGAACCGTTGCGGCGTGATTTGTCGAACTAGGAGGCTATGAGGACATGACTATTTCACTAGTTTATTAGAATTTTTAAATCATAATTTGCCGTTGGTGAAGCATGAGTTTATTTGTGTGTCGTGTGGAGTTCTATGCATTTTGAAGGCTATGCATTGTGTGTTTGATCCATTCTCTGTGTTGATTTTTGAATGTCGTGGACTGTGGTTAAAACTCTGTACATTGAATGCTGCATGTGTGTATGCTGGTCAAAGGATTGAGGTGGACTGATTGTGGCATATCATTCATTCCCATACCCATTTGTGTTGCTGTGTACTGGACTGCGCATCGTGACTATGTACTGGACATGATCAAAGTTTTGTTGAGTACGTTGAATCTATGAATACAACGTTGAATGGTGCCTTTTACATGTGTGTTGGCAAAACTAAAGATTGAAATCTTGGCATGCGATGAAGATTTATATGTTGGTTATATGTTGAAGTTAAATATAGTGTATAGTTGATAGACCATTTGGATGAATTTAGTACGCAAGAAATAGTGGGAGGTGAACCGTCTTGGATTTTGGAGGTGAGTGGTATGCCATCAGAAAACTCGTTTAGCTCATCATTTTGATAGTTCTTCTAGATTTTTATCTTGATTTGATATGAGTATTTCTCCTTCGAATCCGCTGGTCCAATAGAAGTAGCTATAAGTTGCATTAAGGCTTGGATCTCCAATTAATGTTCCATTTATATGAGTATTGAGAGCATATTGTTTTCTGTCAAGAAAGTGCCAAGTTCATATAATATTTTTCGTACCATAGTTGAAGCATCTATATATATGAGCATTCAAGTCTCGCCCATAATATTGCACAGTGAGACCATTACTGCTATTTAATCATGATGAAACTACAGGAGTTAATGAATGATATTGGTGCACATTGTTCATAAGCATTAGGGACTATTTATATTCTTTAAAGTTGCAGTCATTTGGCACTGTGTGAGATATCTGCAAATGCATTTTTATTAAAAAAATGGATCGAATTGATGAGGAATTAGATTTTTTGAATAACCTCATTCATTCCAATGTTCATGATATGGTAAAAATGAGCAAGAATGCTCTTCCTGATATTCAAACTTGCTTGAAAATGCACATGAGAAGATTGAGTTTTTGCAGTTGGAATCTCAACTTCATCAAGATGAACTTCATCAAAAGAGTCACCATTCTGAACCCGTTTCTCTTCAGAAAATTGAGAAGGACTCCTATCAGTAGCAAGTCAGTAAAGTTGAAGTTGATTCACATTCAATTCCTTGTACAAGAGCAGAATTACATGCAGATGCAGCAACTCAGCCTGCACTTCTCAAGCCCATCATCAGACCTTTAGAAGAGCTTGTCCACAACAAGCACCGAACTAGTCTTGGATATGAAAAGGATGTGTCCTTTCATATTCCAGACTACATCAAGCCCATCATATTTTAGAGTGTCAGATTCCTATATGACAGTTCACCTGCAGCTATTCCAGATCCTGTTCCGCTTCCACAATAGCAGATTGTAAAATTCCAACATTGTGATCAAGTTGGCCATATGAAAGATCATTGTTTTGATCTTCATCCATGCAAGCATTGTGGTCGGCACACCCATTCTTCAGACAGATGCTTCAGAAACAAGCCTATTGCAAGAACAATGATTCATCTTGGATGGATCACTTCTTGGAAATGGGCATCAGCAGCCAAGAAGATGTTTAAAACGCATGTCAAAACTTGTTCTCAGATATTGAGCAAACTTGCAGTTGAGTTTTCGCCATCATATTACCTTGTCCTTGACAAGGGGGAAAATGGTGGTCATCTACAAGCTTCGACACCAGATCAAGTGAGCCTGAGCCACAATCTCTCATTCCATGTTCAGAGTTGTAGCCAGAGACACAACAGTTCAAGCGACCATGAGCCACAATTCATCATTCCAGATTTAGAGATGTAGCCAAAGACACGGATGCCCATGAGCATGCCTTTGGTTGGTGGACAAACTTAAACCATCACAGGTTGTAGACCTCCCTTCTTTTAGGTTGAAGGTATCCCTTTCATATATGAGGGACACTTCCTCTAGCAGAAGCCTTCAGCTTCTTGCCAGCTTTGGTTGAGTTCTAGGAAATGCTTCGAGAATTCCAGTGTTTTTGGTAATCCTTAAACCATCACAGGTTTTAGACCTCCCTTCTTTTAGGTTGAAGGTGTCCCTTTTTTATGAGGGACAATTCCTCTAGTATAAGCTTTCAGCTTCTTTCTATTTTTGGAAGAGTTTCGGGAACTGCAACAAGTATTGCATTCTAGTGTTGGTGGTCATCCTTAAACCACGTCTTTTTGCCAACATTTTAGACAGTTGACTCAGCCCAAGTGTTTCCATGTGTACTTTACAGATTTGTATTACAACTCTCTTCTTGGACTCACACATTCCCCTTCGGATTAAGGGGGAGAATGTTGGAACACCTAATCCTCCATGGGTAGGTGTGGAATGTGAAAAGTCACAATCAATTCCAAGTGACCTTAGAATGTGAAACCAAGAGTCACACCATTGTACTATAAATTTACATCCATGTATAATGGAAAAATAAGAGAGCTACACGCTTATCCTTCATTGTGTGTTGAGTTTCTTGTTGTGTCTGTGATTATCTTTCTCATACAGCATGTGTGTGTTTAACAAGGTGTTTAACAACCAAGAAGCTCCAATTTGTATGTCATGGTACCAATCTTTTGCAAAACCTTGTAATGACCATAGTACTTTGGCGATAATTTATTATCCTTCCTAGCTTGCTTGAGGGACATTTTTTTGTATATCCATAGCCATAAAAATACCCAGTCTCCTACATCAAAACTTCTCTCACTATGATTTTGATTTGTTGTTGTTTCATTCAATTTTGTGCCAAATTTATGTTATCCTTTAAGAGTTGGAGAACTTCTTGTTGATGGTCGATGTGATCTTCCATTTCTTGAACCTTATAATTTTCTCTTAAATAATATGTGATGGATGGTGGATGATATCCACAAAGTGCCATAAATGGGGTCATTTTTGCTACAGTATGGAAGGAAGTGTTATACCACCATTTAATGAGAGGTAACCACTTGACCCATTATGTTTTCTTATCAGATACAAAACAACGAAGATATACTTCCAAAAATGTATTCACTATCTCATTTTGACCATTAGATTAAGGATGATAAGATGAGCTATGAGCTAGTTGCATACCCAAACAAGAAAACAATTTCGTCTAAACATTTCCAGTAAAAATGGGATCTCTATCACTTACAATAATACTTGGGTTTCCATGTAGCTTTTGAATTGTTTCCATAAATGCAGTAGAAACTATACTTTCTTTAAATATATGATATAATGCACAAAAGTGTGCATACTTGGTAAGTTTATCAACTACCACCATGATGACACTCTTTCCTTCGGACCTCGGTAAACCTTGGATAATATCCATTGAAATCTCCTCCCAACATTGACCTGGAATGAATAAATATTGTAGAAGACCCAGGGTCTTAATTGTCTGAACTTTATTTTGCGGGGAAACCAAAAATTCTTCCACTAACTTTTGAATATCATATTTAAGGCCATCCCAAAAAAATTATTTCTTCACCATGTGGTAAGTTTTTAAAAATCCTGAGTGTCCTCCTAAAGGAGAAGTGTGCAATTCCAAAGTAATCTTTTGTTTTAGTGGGGAATTCTTGCAAATATATAAGCGATATTTTTACCATAAGGAATCATTTTTCCAACTAAATGTATCAGATGTACTAGGATCTTGCTGCAACATTTGAATGAGTGTCTGCACTTCTTCATCCTTCTTCCATTCAGCCATTGCTTTGGTTATCCAATCTGGTTGGATAAGAGAAATGGCACAAAGCAATGGTTCCACCTCTTCATCCTTTCCTGAGAGTGCATCTGCAACAACATTTAGCTTCCCTTTTTTGTAGATGATTCCAAAATCATAACCCGACATCTTTGTGACCCGTTTTTGTTGCTCTTCTGATGATATTATCTGTTCCAAAAAGTGTTGAAGACTATCGTGATCAGTTTTTACCTTGAAGTGTCTTTCCATTAGCTAAAGTCGTCATTTCTTTAGTGCATGTAGTATTGCCAACATTTCCTTCTCATAAATAGCTTTATGTAAACACTTTTCTTTGATTGGATAAATTTGAAAATAAATGGGTCTTTCTTCTTGCATTAAAACAACACCAATTCCATTTCCTAAGGCATCACATTCAATAATAAATGTTTTTGTGAAGTCGAACGTAGCTAATACTGGTGCTAGGCACATTGCCTCTTAAAGATGTTCAAAGGCCTTAGCTACTTCAGGAGTCCATGAAAATGCATATTTCTTAAATAATGTTGTTAGAGGTGCCGCTATTCTCCCACAATTATTAACAAACTTACGATAATACCGTGTTAACCTAAGAAATCCTTGCAACTACTTTATGGTTGTGGGGACTTTCCATTCCTTGTGGGTTTAATTTTGTTATGGTTTACCTTAACACCCTTGTGAGATACAATATGACCCAGATATTCCACCTCGTGTACTCCAAAGAAAAAATTTGATGTTTTTGCATATAATTGTTTCTCCTCCAATAGTGTGAGCACCCTATCAACATGTTGAGCATGATCCTTCAAAGACCTGTTGTATATTAGTCTGTCATAAAAAATAATAGAAAATTTTTTCTAAGGAAGGGTTTGAAAATGGAATTCATCAACCCTTGAAATGTAGAAGGTGCATTGGTATCGCCAAAATCCATGGCCAAAAGTTCATAATCACGCCCATGAGTTCAAAATTTTTCTTTCGTAATATCTTTAGTCTTCATTCTAATTTGATGATATCCTGAATGAAGATCCAACTTGGTAAAATAAATTTCTCCATGTAATTCATCCAATAATTCATCAATCATAGGAATGAGAAATTTATCTTTAATAATGAGCTTATTGAGATCCCTATAATCTGGACACATGCGCCATGATCCATCCTGCTTGTGTACCAATACTACTGGAGTAGAGAAAGAACTTTGACTAGGTTGAATTATACCATCCTCTAACATTTCTGCAATCATATGTTCAATTTCTCTCTTTTGGACATAAGGATATATGGAAGTCCTAATGTTTGGAGGGACAATTCATGGAATCAAATGAATAGCATGATCATGATCACGAATAGGTGGAAGTCATTTGGGAGTTTCAAACACCTTGGAATGATTGTCCAAGAATTTTTGTAGATCTAGAGAAATAATTGATTTTGATGTTGGAACTTCTAGTGAGCATAATTGTGAAATTGCGCCTCGTTGTTCTTTCTTCAAAACCTTTGTGATGACATTAGAGCTTGTTATATTTCCCAACTTCCCTGCTATACCCCGTAATTCGACTTTGTTTCTTTCTGAAAAAAAATTCAAGAAAAGTTCTTGGAAATTAAAAGCTACCATCCCCAATGATTCTAACCATTTTACTCCTAGTACAACATCAACACCTCCCATTGGAATAGAAAGCATTGGAATATTCAATACATATTCTCCCATGGTTAGCTTGATATTATGGCATTTTCTAGAGAAATTTATAGTTCCTCCATTTGCAACCATCACTTGACATTCTAGTGTTGGGTATAGGAAACAATTCAATTCCTTGGCTACGTTACCATGAATAAAATTATGGGTACTACCCGAATCAATAAATACTATTAACTTTTTCTTCTTGATATGTCCTTCTATCTTGACAGTTTGAGGAGTGGTAATTCATACCAATGCATTACACGATATGGTAGGACTCATTTCTTCTTCTTCTAGGGTTGGTTCTTGGTGTGTATCCTCTTCTTTTGAAGCTTCTTGTTCATTTTCTTCCTCCTCTTCACAATCTATGTAAAATAATTTCTTCTCAGCACATTTATGAACTTTAGTGTATTTGCTATCATAACTATAGAAAAGTCCTTTTTCTCTTTTTTCTTCCAATTTTTGTGGTGTCAACCATGTAGGTTGTGGAAGTCTAGGAGTAGGAACACTTCTATCCTTATAGATGTGAGTGGTAGGCTTCCTTGTCTCCATAATTTTACATTCATTTTTTCTTGACAAACTAAATTCCTTCTCCAATGAATTAGGTTCCCAAACACAAACCTCATGTTGGATGTTATCCTTTAAAGTCCCTATGAAGACATCAATCGTGTGTTCCTCTAGAATATCAGTCACCTTTATATTCAACTTTTGAAAGTCCTCAATGTGCTCCACCACTGAACACTTTTGTTTGAGATTTATCAATTGGCTAAAGAAGATGTTGCTCTTTGTATCCTCATAATGCGCTATTATTTCCTCCGTAGAAATTGACCAAGTGACAATTTTTTTACGGGAGAAAAGCCATCGATACCATAAAAAAAATATTTTGTTCTAAATTTAAAGTTGCAATGTGTACCTTTTGTGTGTTTTTCACATTATTGAGATCAAAATATTGCTCCATATGTAGTATCCATGTTACAGGATCCTTGCCATCAAAATTCCTCATATCCATCTTTGGAATATGGTGGTTCTTCCATCCAACATTAGAGTTTATGAAATCATGATTAACATTTATTTTGTTCTCATCATGAGTTTCCTCTACTATCTTTTCACCATTAGGTAACATTTCTTGTATCAACCTTGTCAAACCTTCCATGTCCGCTTTTAGATCATTCTTCATGTTTTCCATGTCGTCCTTCATTTTTTCATTGATATTAGCTTCCATGACAACTTCCATGCCATCCATATTAGCTTCCATGCTTTTCTTCAAAAATTCCATTTCATTTATTGTTGATCTTTGCGAGAGAGAAATTTGGTGCACTTGCTCTTTTAATTTTGACATGTCATGTTGCAGATCTTCATATTCATGGGTCATATTAGAGCATTATGAAGGCTTAATTGGTGTTTAATTAATTTTAGGGGGAATTTTAGAAGCCAATACCGATATCTATTCTACAATATGCCATTGGAATCAATTCAAATTGATTTTTCAAACAAGACTTATGCAATTCGAAAAATAAAGACACACCTTTTTCTTGCTTTTGAGGAGCTCGGTATTGAAACTAAATTATCTCTGTGACTTCAAATATTCAATATCTAAAATTTGGTCATGTAGTATCCCTATGAATCTTCTTTCGAAAGCCACAGGTCTAACCTAATTTGGATTCTTCAGGACAAAGTTATGCACAATCTCCCACAATTACTTAATTATGGACTGGTTCAGTAGAGCGAACTTGTACGGCATGCCACGTCTCACTGTTTATTCCTTCGACTCTGAAATTGATATACAAGAAACTAAAGTCCATGTACTTGCAATGATGTTTTAAAGAATTCTAATCCAACATTTAGAGAGAGAGTTATGACAATTCTCACACGGTCACCTCTTTGAGATGAAATTTAGGATCCTAAAAATACCATAAAATCCACAAATAATACCTTTGAAAATATTGCCAAAGAATATCTGAAATTTGTGCAGGAGGTTCCTCAGGATTGCGGCTTCACTCTCTAAAAATTTCAGGTTCTGAACCTTCATAGAAAGAAATTTATAGTGTAAATTCTACGGTGAAATTTTCTAGGTGGAATTCAGGAGCGTGAAAAAACCCTAACTTCCACAGATCATATCTCAAAAAATATTATGAACCAAGATATGAAATTTTTAGACAACGTTCCTCAGTATTTTGGTTTTGCGCTATCAAAATTTCAGCTTCCAAGCCTTCGTAGAAAAACTATTATAGATAAAATTCCACGATGACCTTTTTGGAGTAGAAAAACCCTATAATGCAAAGCTCTGATACCAAATGTTATGAAAAAAGCTCCAAAAATATAATAAAAGAGAGATCAATGCCTTATAAATCATGCACTTCAATGGGGAGACCTCCAGTAAATTTCATAAATGAACAATTCTGAAAGATACAAATGACCAAAAACTCCTTCTATATATAGGAGTCCATGGGGTCACAATATAATCCTAGCCAACCTAACAATAATAATGTAAGGGCACAATGATAAAAATATTGGTGTTATAGGGGTACAATTATATAAATAAGGTGGGTACACTAACAACAATAAGGGACTATACTAGTAATATATTGACTTAACATAATTTCGATCATCAACTCTGCATAATGGAAGTATGTAGGCATGCCTTTTATGGGTGGAAAAATTTTCATTGTGCTAAAGGATTGATGGGGGCTTAAGGCTAGAGCCTCGGATACACATGTATGATCTGAATATGGAGACAAAGCCACCTAGATTTGTGCAAAAATTCCATGTATACAAATCCCATGCCACCAAAAGAGATCCTATACCATATATATGTCACATGTTGAATCAAAAGAAAATAACAATACTGTTTCAAGTTTTATTTTTAAATTTTTTCAAGGATGTATATCAACTTTCTGAAACCCTAGTAAACAACATATATTCTATTTAGACTTGTAGTTAGATTAATTATAGTTTATTATTAACCTGTAAGTTTAATATTTGAGGATATCTTTGGAATCTAACAATAAAATCTCAAAGATGGACTTATCATGTAGGGCTTCCCTCCTTATCATTCTTCCAAATCACATAGAGCAAACCAAATTTAAAAAATGCTGGAAGGTGGGGTGAAACAATCTGATGTTTATACTACTTTCATTAAACTTTTTTGACTATATTTTTCCTCTTTTGAAATATGGTTGAGCCAACAAGACTACCTGCTGGCTTCTTGAAGTAATTTGAAACATGTCTTACACATTACTGCAAGAAATATCTATAAATACATCCTTTCATTTCTAGATATTAAAGTTTCAAGATATCTGGGAAGTACACCTTTCAATAATTGGAGCTAAGTTATTAGTTCTACTGTGTATCTTATCTCACTGTCTGTGCCATAGGTAGTCACCTTAGCAGGTAAATGAAAATTATGCAGGAAAATCAGAACAATTTGCAAGATAGATTCATGAAAAAAGAACTCAATCAAGAGAAATTAATAGTAAGTCATTCTAGGGAAGTGAGTTCCATATAGGAAAGTTTGGAAGAGATGGAAAAATTACTACTAACACAAAAATTACCAATAAGAACTCAACTCTTTTCCTTCCACACAATTAATTTAATTCATATTCTATAAAGGCGTAAGGAAATTTGGATCTAATCTATGCATTTCATGAGGGAGTCTAGACTTGTCACAGATCTTGGATATTTGATGCCATAGAAATTGTCCTTCAAAACCTTTGTATGGTTCCATAAATAAATGACCTCAAGTCTGCAAGTTTTCATAGTAACTAGATACCAATAATAGCACACATAAACATACAACGAAATGGCACAAGAGTTCACATAACAAAGATGTCATAGTAGAGTTCAAAAGTCACTAAGATAGAAGATTAGAATCTCGGATGCCACAAGAAGTCTGGATCCTTATAGTTACTCAAATTAGTACCGAATTCATATTCTTTCAGAGATAACCATAATTCATGCTATAATCATAAATACGATAAAATTCAGACCTTATGAGGGAGCTCAGACTTGTATCATTAATTAGATGAGGCTTAGATCATAAAATTTAGACCTCTTACATAATAGACAGATCTACTGCCAAAGAGAAAAATGAAAAAAACTTACCTTATTCGGATAACACAAGCTATTCATTCCTTTCTCCCACAAAGATGAGTTTCAGAGGGATAATAAAATTTATATTCTTCTTAGACTCATTCTTCTCATTGATACCTGTAGAATAGCATCACTATAACAACTTATATTGATGGGTTAACAATAAAGGTTCTTGACTAAAGCAAGAGATATCATCCCATAAGACTCATATATTTTCCTTAGTGAAACTTGCCAAAAAAATTCGCATATATTGAAACTAACTAGATGCCATAGAGATGCCAAACGGTGCCATAGATCTTGCATTGCTCTCAAATTTTCCCACTCCTTGATTAGGTTCAAAATTTCATATGATGGTAAAGCTCTGGTGTAATTTTTGTAAAATATTTAAAAACAAAATAATGATGAGCTACTGAAATGAAGATACTATTCGTGGAAAAGTAAATGGCCAAAGACAAGACCATCAAAGAGAAAATTAAAATATTTTGATAAGATCATAAAAGAAAACCTACACCGATTAAAATATATGTCCATTGTTTACATCTTTGAAAAGGATATGGCATATTCCCAACACCTGTATGAGGTCCCATCATTTATGAAGTTAAAGTGGTAGGTGGTTCAACCCAAAAATTCCAGGGAAGAAACAATATGCATGATATGAAAAAAAGGAGAATAGCTGATGAATAAATTAATGGATTTCCTAGTCTTTGCCGAAATTCACAAAAAACATTGGGCCTCCATATTCCAAACCCTACATTGGCCATTTGGGATGTGTAGCTTCAAATTTACATGACTAACGTAAACCATTTTTCCTCTAGGTTTTTCTTAGTAAAATTTTCAATAACAAAAATTTCATAGCATTAAGAGGTCTATACCACCTAAAGAAACATCAATGGATCTTTCATAAGAAATGAGTTTGATGGCCTTATCAATAAACAAAGAAAAGAATGATAGGGAATCAGGTATCCTTAGATTAGCATGTCCTAGTCTAAATCAAATATATGTTGGGCTATGGTCTAGGACCAGGTTGGATAATTTGCAACAATTATGATCCAGGTTCAAAACCACAGGGTTTAATCCCTTTGGCACCCTTAAATGGTGGAATATAGCCCATTTTTTAAGTATATTTTGCATGGATTTTTGTACCCAAAATGACTTGGAATTTATATTTCTTTTACAAAAAAAAATATTTGGTTTTAACTTTTGCCTTTGTCATACATGGGGCTCTTGTATCCTTTAGGGACACCATTTATGGCTAACATTCCATGGAAATAGGGTGAGGTTGTGAGTATATAACATTGAATGGTATATCACGTATATATATAAACACTAATATTTTTCATGCACATAATCCTTTCAACCTTAGTTGAGAAAATATAATTTTTCGCTATGGCCCAAATGTATAGGTGAGAATCCACTATCATGGAAGATAGAGATCAACCACCTATCATTCTATGTGAGCCCGACGTCCCAAATTCAATGAAAACCATGTTCTCCTATTCCTTCTTGTATTTCATGCTATCATATATATTTCACTAGCTATTGGTAATAAGTTTTGACTCCTCATGTCCTGTAGTCTTACCTTCATTCCATGGCATAATCCCACAAAATTTCTTTCTCGTGGGGGTATATAAACCTGTGTAAACAATAAAATTTGTCAACCCTTGTAAACATGTTGCTTTAATTCATGCTCCTCTGCACATCTCAAATCAATAGGCTACTGAGACTCGCATCACAAGATTCCTTTCACGAGAAAATGAGAAAAAATCCAAAACCTTAAATAGTAAAATAAAATAACCTTCATGGTAGAATCCGACACCTGAAATTCCTTCCGCCTAATTATAAAACACCTAAGAACCTGAAAAAGCATGGATTTTGTCCACACCCTGATCCAATGTGACTGAAGAAATCGAAGGATCGATTCGTGTAAAATGTGTTCAAATTTTAGGTTCAGGGTGAGTCGGCTTCCTTAAGGCGTAGGGCAGTTCGGCGGTGTCTAGTCGGGTTCAACCCATGTCTACGTGAAAAATAGTTAGAATAGTGATTCAGGAAACAAATAGATTCTGGGTCGAGTTGGGAAGTGTAGTGAAGTGTATTTTTTACAGTCGGGAATAGGGAGGCTCGGGTGAAGGGTGATTTTTTTTTTAGGAAGGAATTGGAATTAAAATTAAAAATTAGATGTAAATAATAATATTTAAAAAATAAATATTATATATATTATTAAAATAAAAATTGAATATAAATAAGATATTAAGGTGTATATAAATTATTTAATATGTAAAACTTACAAATTTCCACACACACGACTCGACCGTAACCTGAACCGAATGCGTTTCCTTGGGCGCCCTCACACGACATGACCTGACCCACCCAAACTAAGGTACATGGGAGAAAATGACATATGGGTCGCATGAACATGCACATGAAGGGACACAAGTGGTCACAACATATCATTTTTTATTACGACCTCCCTCACATGACCCAACTCGACCCAACCCGAATGCGTTTCCTTCGGCACCCTCACACGATATGACCCGACCTGCCCGAACGAAGGCAACAAGGAGCACCACATGGCTAACGGGTCACACGAACTTGAACAAACCACATGAGTGGTCAAATCTTAGAATTTTTTATATGGCCACCCTCACAGGACCCAACCTAAACGCGTTTCCTTAGGTGCCCTCACACGACATGACACGACCTACCCAAACGAAGGCACAAGGGAGCTAAGAACAAATGGGTGACACGAACATGGACAAGGCACACAAGTAGTGACAACTTAGCATTTTATATACATCCACCCTCACATGACCCAACTCAAATTTGTTTCCTTGGGCGCCCTCACATTGCACGACCTAACTCGACCCAACACAAACGCATTTCCTTGGGCGCCCTCACACAACCTGACCAACCCAACCTGCCCAAATGAAGGCACAAGGGAGAAAATGAAAAATGGGTCACACGAATGTGCACAAGGCACATGGGTGATCCCGACTTAGCATTTTTTATACGACCTCCCTCACATGACCCGATCCAAATGCATTTCCTTGGGTGCCCTCACACAACACGACCCAACATGACTCGACCCGAACACATTTCCTTGGGCACCCTCACACGAACTGACTCGACCCCACCCGCCCTGAACACGTTTCCTTGGGTGCCATGACATGACCCGCACCGACCAGAACGCATTTCGTTGGGTGCCCTCACATGACCTGACCCAACCTAACTTTCCCTGAACATATTTACTTGGGTGCCCTCACATGACCTGACCCGAATAGAATGCGTTTCCTTGGGCACCCTCACATGACCTATATCCCAACCCGCCTGAACGAAGGCACAATGGATCAAAAGGAAAATGGGTCACATGAACGTGCACAACAAGGCACACGAGCAGTTGTAACTTACCATTTTTTATACTACCTCCCTTACACAACCAAACTCGATGTGAACCGACCCTAAATATTTTCCTTGGGTGCCCCCACACGACATGACCTGACCTACTCGAACAAAGGCACAAGGGAGAAAATAGAAAATCAGTCGCACCAATGTGCACAAGACACACGGATGGTCACAACTTAGGATTTTTTATTTGGCCAACCTCACACAACTCGACCCTATGACCCACCCAAACGCATTTCGTTGGGTGCCCTCACACATCCTGACTCAACCCAAGCCACCCAAACGTGTTTGCATGGGATCCCTCACACAACCCAACCCAACCCAAACTGCCCGAACATGTTTCCTTGGGCGCCCTCACACGACATGACCTAACTCGGCCTACCAGAAAACATTTCCTTGGGTGGCCTCAAATCACATGACCTGACCTGACCCGCTTGAACACATTTCATTGGGTGCCCTCACATGGCCCAACCCGACTTGACCCAAATACAACACAAGGATGTAGTTGGTATCGGAGCTTGGACATTATATTGGTTGGTCTCAGTGAAACATGGGTAGGGGAAAGACATTGGTCAGGGAAAAGTTGCATAACAAGAGATGGGAAGTTGTGAAGAATTTCAAGGGAGGATTTTTCACACCTTGTATAGGTTGAGGCATATGAAAGAAGAGCACCCATGGATTCATGTTGAACTTGAAGTCTTGGAGGATAATTTTTAGTAGAGCTTCTTCGAATTGGTTGGGAAAGTGAGCAAGATGGAGCTGCAGATTGCGATGAAGAAGAAGAAGTCGAGACATCTGAAGAAGACAATGTTGCAAATGTGTCAATGATAGAGGAATAACTTGATGACCATGTTGGACCAGGATTGTGCATTTTGCACACATTGATGATGGAGGACACTTATGGGGCTAGGGGTTAGGGGTTAATGGGTTTAGGGTGTAGGGGGTTAAATGTGTTAGGGTTTTACGGGGTTAAATTGGTTAGGGGTCGCGAATTAGGGTTTAAGGGTTTAGAGGTTTAGGGTTTAGTGGGTTAAATGTGTTCGGTATTAAGGGTTTAGAGGTTTAGGGTTTAGGAGATTAAATGGGTTATGGGTTTAGAGGTTTAGGGGGTTAAATGGGTTAGTGGTTGGGAATTGTGTCTAAGGATTCAAGCTCCATAGAAAAATCTAAATTTATGAGAAACTTAATGATTTGGAAGAATTTTATAAAATGCCTTTCCTAATAGACAACCCCCATTGGATATAGGATTCCAAAGTTGTATTTGTAGCAAGTATTTCATCTTGAAAGGTGGACGGAACCGAACACAAAGTGGAAGGAAAAAATATATTGATTAAAAATTAAGACTAATTGTGGAAAACTCTCAAAAGGAATATTTAGGGATAGAAGGAAAAATAAGCATGACTATGAAATGGAGCCTTAGAAAAATAGGGAGGCTCAAATATAGTTCACCCATGAAAATTTTGGTTCCGACAAAGTGAGAGGGCTATGAGGTGCCCATAAGAAGCTAAACCATAAAAGAGTTCTTATCATTTATAAAGCAAATATAATAATAATCCTGGAGCCTGCTACCCATCAACCTATTAAATGGGTTAGGTTTTTATGTGTTTAGGGGGTTAAATGGGTTAGGGGACAATAATTATGTCAACATACTCCATTTTTAAATGGCCAGTATGCTGATAATGTTAGATGGAGCAGACTAAAAAAAATTGGGATTGTAAATCCTTGCATTGATAAATTTGGTTTCTTGGCTTACAATGCACTCTAAGTAATGGTTCATTTTGTTCATACTCCATTCTGAAATGATGGAGGTGTTTTCTTTTATAGATTATGTTCAACTACCTAGTGCCCCAACATGACTTGATAAGAATGGAGACTTGTTTACTTTTTTTTTGAGTTGTTTTCAAAAGACATTGATGTGGGTTTTTTCATAAAGGAAGGCAAAAATGATGGAGGTTGTTTACCATTTTTTGTACTCAAGAAAAATCCAACCAAACTCTAATTATGTCCACCAGACAAAATGTCTACCATACCTTAATTTTACAGGTCTCTACATGCTTGATAAATTTTAAATCACACACGTATGTACTAGAAATTCACCATTGGCTAACCCACAATTGTGTACTAGAGCCAAATCCAAACATGCTTCCTTGGGCGCCCTCACACGACACAAATTGAACCGACCCACCCGAATACATTTCCTTGGGTGGTCTCTGATGGCATGACCCAACCAGACCGGACCCAACCCAACTGAACGCATTTCCTTGGGCAGCCCTACATGACCTGACACAACTTGACCCGAACACGCTCCTTGTGTAATATCCCAAAATTGGGAGATCATTAATATAGCACATAAAAATGGAAAACAACAGTAAATAGAAATACATCACTCATGATCCAAATATAGATCCATGGTATTAAGTATAACAACAACAAATGAGTACAATATATTGGGGATCAAGTCCCTCAAGCTAGGCTAGAGAAGTAATCCCAAAAAGCACCAAAACATGTAATATAACTACTACATAAAATATTGAAGCCAATACAATGGAGTTTTAGTGAATAAAACTACAACTAGAAAATATAAATTTATGGATCTGATAATACAATGCTCAAACAATACTGAGAATGGTGATCTATGCTCCTAAAAACTTTTCGTACACAACCCAGAGAGGGTTTTCGAAAATATACAAAATATAGAATGGAAATCTAAAGCCATGGGCTGAAGAATCACCGCAACTAAAGCACATATAAGGAGGTACCTAAAACTAATGTAAAACTGAATCTAACTCCTCCAATAGACTCTGCCAATGAAAGGTCGATCCCTCCACTGAAGATCTAACTCCCCAAGTGACACACTGAACCTTCCTTTGATTCTCTTCAATAGAATAATGCAGTTTTAGAGTGAAATTGCACTGTAGGAGATAGTTGTGACTTGTACTAGTGCCAAATGTTGAAATTATGCCCAATGACCTTCCTTTCTAGCCTCCCAATGGAAGGAATTCTTCCTCCACTGAAAAACTACCTTAGAAATGGCCCTATCAAACCTTCCACTATTGCAACTCTGCAACACAACACAACCCTGGTAGAAACTGCGCAGTAGAAGAAAGTTGTAGCTTGGCTTGATTTTGGAATGTGGAAATATAGTTCAATGAACTCCCCTTAGTGTGAAATCGAATTCCCCATAGGATGAGGGTGGGATTCCCGCTCAGGAACACCCTTGTGCTAAACAACACTGCAGTCTCCGCTAAACAGTTGAAGAGAGCAACAATTCATAACATACCATAAACAAAATGATACTCAAACATCCTTTCCATGGCTGCCATTCCCTTCCTTATATGCTTGGGGACCTTCCTCACCTTGGGCCCCACTCATTAAAGCCACTACTTCCATGAAAATGCTCTCCCTCAAAAACTGCATTGTCTCTCATTAATTATCCACTCCCTCCATACCAGAACTATTGATTTTGTCAAAATTGACCCATTCAACATGCTTCATCCCCTATTCACACATAAGGGTGCTTTATCCAACTAATTTTATGACCTCCATTCACATTAGGAGTGATTTTATTCCTACAAATAAGATTTATGGGTCTCCATACCCTCTTATTCTTCTAACTAAGAAGAAAAAACAAAATTTAATATTCGAACTAGGTAAAAGCTAAGTGGGAATATTACAGTCCTCTCCTCTGAAATGTTGCTTGTCCTCAAGCAGCTGTAAATGTGAGTTTTGTAAAGCTTCTCCTCCTTCCCTTGTGACACCTCCATGTGATAAGCTCTCCTCATGAACGAAGTGTCCCCCAATCAATCCATCCTTGAAATTCTCCTCCCAAGTGCTCATGAGATGCATCTCCAAAGTGCACAAGTTAACAAAATGGCTCATCCCATAAGGAAAAAAGAGGTCTAAGGTAGCAATCATTTGTTTCCCAATGTTCTCCCTAAATTATATGTTGAGTTACGAAATGGGTATGTATTTACTATTAAGTTCATCATCGTTTTCCTTAATTCTTATCTTTTTCATATCTTAATGTGTTAATATATTGAGGAATTATGGTAAGAAATGAAGCAATTATTTTCAGTTACGATTCAGCTAAATTTACCCTCCTTTATGCAGGAAAGTGACAAAAGGAACGATTGTTGTTCCCTGACATTAGGACAGTAGAATCTGACAAGCAAAGGAAGGAACACGTCAGTTGCGGACAAGGCTGAGAGAAAATCAGAAGAATCAACATGAAATAGGAAATCTATCCTAAGTTATAAATTAGTTGCAAATCCCTCAGGATCGAGAGATCCTTAGGGGTCGCATTTACTATTTACTCTTTACCCCTTTCTGATTATAAAATAAGGTGATTGTAGGAAGAAGGTGGAGAACCTCTATTATTTTCAAGTTGTAAGTTTAATTATACACTACATTGTTGGAGAACATGATTATACTGTAATGTTACTCAAGTTTGATGATTAATATATAATTTAAGTTTCTCTTCTCTCGAATTATCTGAAGTAATTTAGCAGTGCTCGATGGCAGCTAAGCGCCCAGCCTCTGGTGAAGTTAACTAATTCCTTGTGTTACATTTTTTATTCTGTTAGAGTTTGGTTGGGTTGTTAATTCCTTGTTTTCGTGAGTTTATTTCATTAGCTTTTCATTACTTTCTTATATCAAGATAATATATGCTTTGTTATGATTTCCATCATTATTATTTGATTTATGTTTTGTTCATTACAACGCAAATCATCCAGACAGTGCATTGTATTGATTTAATCATCTGCAAAAGTTTGATTATTGCTATTAGACTCTCAAAAGTGATATGATTCATATCTTGGTTGCTTTATAGAGATTTAGTATAGTTTATATTGAATAAGCTAAGTAGAGGTGAGTTATTGTTACTGTCCTCTCGGCTGATGATGTTATTACTTGAATTTCTATATGGTTTGATTTCAGTAGAGAATTGAGATGTGATATGTCCTTTAACTATTGCAATTAGAGATTATTAGATGCTTCCATTTATTATTATGTCAATATCTATACTACAATTTAGGAAAAAATACTCTCTGAATTAATAGCAGCCACATACTATGTACACTATTGAAATAAGAGGACTTTCCTGGATTGATGATTAATGTGGGATAATTAGGAGTTTTAAAAGGCACCTTTTATCACCCAATGTTTTGGCGCTGTTTCCGAGGAGAGTGTAGCCATTTACAAAGAATTATGTATATCTAATAACTGTTGTTGAGGAAGAACTGGCTATTGAAAACAAAAGGTAAGAACCTACGTAATGAGTGAGTAAAGTGCTTGCTCCTCTGCCTGCTTTTCACCACAATTACAAAAAAGTGAAGTAGGTGTTTGATGCTTGAGAGAGAATTGGGTATTAAAAATGGAAGGTAAGAACCTACATACAGAGAAAGTAAAATTCCTTCTCCCTCACCCGCTTTCCAATAGAATTGTTAGGAACTTAAGGTAGAAATAAACATTTGAATTTTTTGCATGAATGACTAAGAAACCTGACAAGGGAAAAATTATTCCTCCTAAACCTGAAAAATCTAAGGGACTGGTGACCCTTGGACGATCAACTTTTATTGACGAAATCTTAAGAAAATCTGAGTCTCAACCATCAGTAGGACTCCGAATTATTGTTTCCAAACGTTCTATTTACTTCCTTCAAATTTCAAAATCACCATCTATAGTTAACGCTGAGATTCATAGTCAAACTGAAAGGGCTGAGCAGAGTTTTCAAGATACTAAGAACATACAAGCCTAGCATCCACAAGAAGGAAATTCTTGCAACCTATGTGAAGGAGAAGGAGAAACAGGTAAGCCTGAAATCGAATTACCAAAACCTAGATCTCCTGAAATAGTGACTAGGCAAAGGATACCCAGTCTTCTAGATCAAGGTAGTGCTGTCAAACCTTTTCCAGCCTCTGGTAGGCATCCTAGGAAAAACTCTATAGCTCCAAAGATCCCTGAAGGATATTGGTATATTTTTTACCAAATGGCTCATAACCAGCAAACTCAAACTTCTACATTGCAATACCCTATTGTTGACACAGTTTTCAATGCTCCCATGAAGGCTATCCCATTACAAAACATTCCTACCTTTCATGGGCTAACTTGAGAAGATCTCGATGCATTTATTTTTGAACTTGATGTCTTATGCAGGGGTTATGATTACACTACCGACCCCTAAAAATTGAAGCTATTCCCCTCTACTTTGAAGGGAGAAGCTCTGCATTTTTTCATGGGACTTGGTGGAGGCACCATTAATGATTGGGATGAAATGAAAACATCATTCCTAAAAAAATACCAATATTATTTCCAAACTAGAGAACCGGAAGATGAAATATTTCAAATGGTAGCCAAGCCTAGGGAGACTTTGGAAGAATATGTAGAATATTTCCAATATAATCTGCAAAGATATCCTTAAAAAAATCTCCCTGATAATGTTCTAAAAACCACACTGATCAGAGGTATGAAAGACCAATGGGTAGAGACACTAAATATAATGGGTAAAGCTAATATTTATCAAGAAAATTATAACGATATTGTAAATTTGTGCATCAAGTGTTCTAGGGTCAGTTCAAGGCTGAAACCAGTCGGACGTGATGAAAACCTCAAAGACAGTAAATCTTCAGGAGAAAGCGTTACATGAAGTGAAATCAGCAATCAGTTAAAGGATTTCAAGACAAATATCATGGGGACCCTGACAACACAATTGGATTTCATGCAAGCTAAGAAAAGACAGGCTATAGCAGAATAGAACTTGGCTATTTTCTGCCCCCGCTGCAGAAAAAATAACATTCATAAAGAATTCCCTCTAGATGTGATACGAACATGTGCCATATGCACTAAAGAGCACGCCAAGGAAAGCTACCCATCACTCCTGGGAATAAAATCAGTCTTAAAGGAAGCAGAAGAAGAAGTAGAAATAGTGTATCTGTTGAACCAGTGTTGCCAATGGCAAGCACATCAGACAGGTATGCCTACCGATCCATATTAATTTTTTACTTCCTAGCAATATAATTCTCAGCAATATTTAGGGGTAGCATGGTAGAATCTGCCATCTTTTTTCCCACCTCAAGCATTTTTTATGCCACGATGGCCTAATCAGTCAAATCCAAATAACAATAGTTGGCCAAATTTCCCTTACCCACCACCATTTTGGAAAAACAACCCTTATTCTTTCCAATGGTCCCCTTCCACTTCACAAAATCAGAACTTGCAATCAAATTGGAAAAGAGCTACAAACCAACCTATGGGAATAGTCCCTCTGCCCCAACCAACTTTACTAGCACCTTACACATTGCAGTAGAACCCGCAGTCCAATCTATGACCACAAATCCCAGCCCAACCCAACCCGAATCCCTACAATAGAACACTCCAATCTGTACAAATTATGGAAGGACCGGAGCCAGAAATTGAGCCGAGGGAGTGTAATGAACTCGAATTAAGATCTAGATGGACAATTTAATTAGAGAAGGATAAAACTATATAATTAGAAGATCTGTTACATGTAGAACAAACACCTCAAGTAGAGAATACGGTTAAACAGAAAAGCCATGATCAAACTATTACCTCTTCTCCACCATTCCGAGAGAGATTGATTATACCTCGCTCAATATAATATCCTGATTTTGATCTTCTGGGAGAATTAAAAAACATGTGCATGAAAATCCCTCTCCTCCAAACTATTCAGAAAATTCCAATTTATGCAAAAACTATTAAGGAATTGTGTATGAAAATCCAAAGAGGAAAATAAAAAAAACCCTAACTGTCCACGTAGTTGGAACTTTGTCTAATTTAATATCAGGTGGAGAAACACCTGTGAAATATGAGGACCCAAGAAAAACTATATTCATGGTACAAATAAATGGATGCTCCTTCTGCAATGCATTAGTTGATTTAGGAGCAGCCATTAATATTCTCACAAAAAAAACTTGTCAAAAACTTGGCATTATAACCTTGGATCCAACCATGACCTTGCTTGAATTGGTTGACCGATTCGTTGTCAAACCAGAAGGGACATTACAGGATGTAATGGTATTTGTAGATTCTTGGTAATACCCAGCATATTTCTTGATCATCAATCCTAGAAACCGGCTAGATGGAAATCCTTTAATATTATGAAGGCCTTGGCTAGCAACTGTCAATGCTTATATCAGTTCCCAGACAGGAAGTATGAATATAACTAGGGGGAATGATGTGAAAAATTTAGATTTATACCCCCCTACTCAGCCAAGCTTGACTATTTTGAAAACCAGGAAACAACTTCCAACATACTTCACGGAAAATATTCGGTCACCATTAACTGTGGGAAATGCCCTTGAATTCAAAAACCAAACTGAAGACGATATTATTAATACTTTTATCAATCATCTTGCCACAGTATCCAGTTTCAAATGCCATATGATCAAAGAAATCCTTCACAATGAAATCAAAGAAGATCCCCTGAGAGAAATCAATAACCAAAAAATCCCTACAACCATTGTTTATAATAGCAATCCTATCGAAATTGAGCCAGGGAAAATCCTGGATATTAACAATAATCTGAGTGATGACCAGCAACAAAAACTTTCTAAATTTCTTAGGAAAAATAAAGAGGCTTTTTCTTGGGAATACTTAGATATGAAAGGGATCAACTCTCAGCTATGCATGCATCACATCTACCCTTGGAAAGATGAAAAAACCATTCGAAAACCTCAACGTATATTAAACCTTCACCTGAAAGACATTGTTAAAGAAGAACTTCAAAAACTGTTAGATGTCAATTTTATCTACCCTATATTTGATATTAAATGGGTTTCTCTATTAGTCGTGGTTCCTAAAAAAAATTGGAAATGGCGAATATGCATTGACTATAGAGAACTCAACAAGGCAACACAAAAATACCACTTTCCCCTTCCATTTATTGATCAGGTCTTAGATACATTGGCAGGGAAGAAAATTTTCTCATTCCTGGATGGCTTCAGTGGCTATAACCAGATTCAAATTGCCCTAAAGACCAGGATAAGACTACCTTTACCTGTCCGTGGGGAACATTCATATATAGAGTATTACCTTTTGGATTGTGTAAGGTACCTGTCACATTCCAACGAACCATACTGAGTATTTTCATAGACTTGATAAATGAAGGATTGCAAGTAAACAAGGATGATTTCACACCTTATGGAGATGACTTTGAGCAAGCATTACAAATTTTGGAAAAATTTCTGGAATGGTATATTGCTACTAGCCTATGTTTAAGTCACTAAAAGTGCCATATGATGATGAAAGAAGGCCTGGTATTGGGTCATTACATTTCGGTAGCTGGAATTCAGGTATATCCAGCAAAAATACAAGTAATTCTCTTACTAGTTACCCGCTACACTCAAAGAGAGGTACATAGGTTTTTGGGATTTGCTGGATATTATCTATTAGGTCCCTATATTACTAGTATAGTCCCTTATTGTTATTGGTGTAACCCCCTTATTTTTATTATTGCACCCTTGTAACCCCCATATTGTTATTATTGTGCCCTTAAATTATTATTGTTAGGTCGGCTAGGATTACATTGTGGCCCACTAGGATTACATTATGGCCTCATGGACTCCTATATATAGAAAGGAGGTTTTGTAAATTGTGTCATCCAAGAATTGTTCATTTATGTAATGTATTGGAGGTTTCCCCCTCTAAGTGTCTTATTTCTAAGGTGTTGATATCTCTTTTCTTCTATTTTTGGAGCTAGTTACCGAACATTTGGTATCAGAGCTTTGGATTCTAGGGTTTCGCTGCTCCAAATAGTTCATCATGGAATTTTCACTATAAATTTTTTTCTACGAAGCTTCAGAAGCTGAAATGTTTAGGGTACGAAGCCAAAATCCTAAGGAACATCTTCAAACAATTTCAGAGTTTTGTTCACAATATGTTCGGAGATATGATCTGTGGAAGTTAGGTCTTTTTTTCAGGCTCCTAAACAGGTCATTGTGGAATTTTCACTATAAAATTTTTTCTACGAAGGTTCAGAAAATGAAATTGTTAGGGTGCAAAGCTAAAATCCTGAGGAAACTCGTCAAAAAATTTTAGATCTTTTTTCACAATATTTTCGGAGATATGATCTATGGAATGTAGTGCTTTTTCAGGCTCCAGAATTTCATCTCAAAGAGGTGATCGTGGGAAAAGATTCATAACTCTCTCTCTGAGCATCAGATTGGAGTGCCATAAAAATTGGTCACAAGTACACAGACTATAGTTTCTTTTCTATCAATTTCAAAGTCAAAGGATGAAACAGTGACATGTGAAAAACACACAAAAGGTATGCATTGCAACTTTAGATTTAGAACCAAATACATTTGTATGGTATCGATGGCTTTGCTCCCATAAAAAAGTTGTCACTTGTTCAATTTTTATAGAGGAAATGATAGCACATTATGAGGATACAAAGAGAAACACCTTATTTATCCAATTGATAAATCTCAAACAAAAGGGTTTAATGGGGGAGCACATTGAGGACTTCCAAAAATTCAATATAAGGGTAACTGATATTCCAGAGGAACACAGGATTGATCTCTTCATAGTTACTTTAAAGGATAACATCAAACATGAAGTTCGCGTTTTGGAACCTGATTCATTGGAGAAGGCATTCAGGTTGGCAAGAAAAATTAAATGTAAAATTATGACGACAAGGAAACCTACCACTCACTTCTATAAAGAGGGAAGTGTTTCTACTCCTAGATTTCCACAACCTACAAGGTTGACACCACAACAATTGGAATAAAAAAGAGCAAAAGGGCTTTGCTACAGTTGTGATAGAAAATAAACTAAAGGTCATAAGTGTGCTGAGAAGAAATTATTTTACATAGATTGTGAAGAGGAAGAAGAAAATGAACAATAAGAGGAAATACACCAAGAACCAACCCAAGAAGAAGAAGAAATGAGTCTGACCATATCATGTAATGCATTGGTAGGAACTACCACTCCTCAAACTCTCAAGATAGAAGGACATATCAAGAAGAAAAGGGTAATAGTGTTGATTGATCTAGGTAGTACCCATAATTTTATTCATTGTAAGGTAGCCAAGGAATTGAATTGTTTCCTATACCCAGCATCAGAATGTCAAGTGATGGTTGCAAATGGAGGAACTATAAATTGCTCTGGAAAATGCCATAATATAAAGCTAACCATGGGGAAATATGTATTGAATATTCCAATGCTTTCCTTTCCTATGGGAGGTGTTGATGTTGTACTAGGAGTACAATGGTTACAATCTTTGGGGACGGTAGCTTTTAATTTTCAACAACTTTTCTTGAAATTTTTTTCAGAAGGAAAGGAAGTTGAATTACGGGGTATTGTAAGAAATCCAGGAAAGATAATAAGCTCTAATGTCATGAAAAATCTTCTAAAGAAAGAACAATGAGGTGTAATTTCACAATTATGCTCACTAGAAATTCCAACATCAAAATCATCTATTTCTGCAGATCTCCAACAAGTCTTGGACAATCATTCCAAGGTTTTTGAAACTCCCAACGGACTCCCACCTATCTGTGATCATGATCATGCCATTCATTTGATTCCAGGAAGTGTTCCTCCAAACATCAAGCCTTATAGATATCCTTATGTCCAAAAGAGCGAAATTGAACGTATGATTGCAGAAATGTTAGAGGCAGGTATAATTCAACCTAGTCAAAGTTCTTTCTCTGCTCCTGTAGTATTGGTACACAAGAAGGATGGATCATGGAAAATGTGTCCGGATTATAGGGAGCTCAATAAGCTCACCATTAAAGATAAATTTCCCATTCCTATGATTGATGAATTATTGGATGAATTACATGGAGCAATTTATTTTACCAAGTTGGATCTTCGTTCAAGATATCATCAAATTAGAATGAAGACTAAAGATATTCCAAAACAACATTTCGAACTCATGAGGGTCATTATGAATTTTTGGTCATGCCCTTTGGCCTTACCAATGCACCTTCTACATTTGAAGGGTTGATGAATTCCATTTTCAAACCCTTCCTTAGAAAATTTGTGCTAGTATTTTTTGATGATATACTAATCTACAACAGGTCTTGGAAGGATCATGTTGAACATGTTGACAGGGTGCTCAAACTATTGCGGGAGAAACAATTATATGAAAAAACATCCAAATGTTTCTTTGTAGTACAAGAAGTGGAATATCTGGGTCATATTGTATCTCGCGAGGGTGTTAAGGTAGACCCTAAAAAAATTAAAGACATTAAGGAATGGAAAGTCCCCACAACCATAAAGTAGTTCCGAGGATTTCTCTGGTTAACAGGGTATTATCGCAAGTTTGTTAAGAATTATGGGAGAATAGCAGAACCTCTAACAACATTATTGAAGAAATATGCATTTTCATGGACTCTTGAAGCAACTAAGGCCTTTGATCATCTTAAAGAGGCAATGTGTCAAGCACCAGTCTTAGCTACGCCAGACTTCACAAAAACCTTTATTGTGGAATGTGATGCATTAGGAAATGGAATTGGTGTTGTTTTAATGCAGGAAGGAAGACCCATTTCTTTTGAAATTCATCCAATCAAAGGAAAGTATTTACATAAACCTATTTATGAGAAGGAAATGTTAGCAATACTACATGCAATAAAGAAATGGAGAACATATCTAATGGGAAGACACTTCAAGGTAAAAACCGATCATGATAGTCTCAAACACTTTTTGGAACAAAGAATATATTCAGAAGAGCAGCAAAAATGGGTCACAAAGATGTTGGGTTATGACTTTGAAATAATATACAAAAAATGAAAGCTTAATGTTGTTGCATATGCACTCTCAAGAAATAATGAAGAGGTGGAAGCATTACTTTGTGCCATTTATATTATCCAACCAGATTGGATAACCGAAGCAAGAGATGAATGGAAGAAGGAAAAAGACATATGGACACTCATTCAAAAGATGTAGCAAGATCCTAGTACATCTAATACATTTAGTTGGAAAAATGATTCCTTATGGTACAAAGATCGCTTATATCTTTGTAGGAATTCCCAACTAAAACAAAAGATTCTTTTGGAACTGCACACTTCTCCTTTAGGAGGACACTCAGGATTTTTAAAAACTTACCACAGGGTGAAGAAAGAATTTTTTTGGGATGGCCTTAAATCCGATATTCAAAAGTTTGTGGCGGAATGTTTGGTTTTCCAGCAGAATAAAGTGGAAACAATTAAGACCCCAAGACTTCTACAACCTTTATCCATTCCAAGTCAACGTTGGGAGGAGATTTCAATGGATTTTATCACAGGTTTACCTAAGTACGAAGGAAAGAGTGTCATCATGGTGGTAGTTGATAGACTTACCAAGTATGCACACTTTTGTGCATTATCTCATCCATTTAAAGCAAGTACAATTGCTATTACATTTATGGACATAATTCAAAAGCTACATGGAAGCCCAAGGGTTATTGTGAGCGACAGAGATCCCATTTTTACTGGAAATTTTTGGACGGAGTTATTTTCTTGTTTGGGTACTCAATTAGCCCATAGCTCATCTTATCATCCTCAATCTGATGGTCAAACTGAGATAGTAAATAAATGTTTGGAAGGATATCTTCGTTGTTTTGTATCTGATAAACAAACACAATGGGTCAAGTGGTTACCTCTCGCTGAATGGTGGTATAACACTTCCTTCCATACCACAACAAAAATGACCCCATTTATGGCACTTTATGGATATCATCCACCATCGATTACATCATCTTTAAGGGAAAATTCGAAGGTTCAAGCAGTCGAAGATCACATCGAGCATCAGCAAGAAGTTCTCCAACTCTTAAAGGAGAACCTGAATTTGGCACAAAATCGAATGAAACAACAGGCAGATCAACATCGCAGCGAGAGAAGTTTTGATGTAGGAGATTGGGTATTTTTACGGCTACAACCATACAAACAATTGTCCCTCAAGCAAGCTAAGAAGGATAATAAATTATCACCAAAGTACTATGGTCCTTACAAGGTGTTGCAAAAGATTGGTACTATGGCATACAAATTGGAGCTTCCTGCTTCTTCGCGAGTACATCCAGTTTTCCATGATTCATGCTTAAAGAAGGTTATAGGTGAAAATCTTCCAGTTCAAACAGTATTGCCAGAACTTGATGGGGAAGGGAAAATCATATTGGAACCTGAAGCAGTCATGGAAAAAAGAACTCGACAACTACGGAATCGATCAATTTCAGAGCATCTCATCAAGTGGAAGAACTTACCCACTGAAGATTCTACATGGGAGGATGAGAATTTTATACAGAAGCACCCAGAGCTACTCAAGCGTTGAGGACAACACTTTTTTGAAGGAGAGGGGCATGTTAGGTCCCCATATTACTAGTATAGTCCCTTATTGTTGTTAGTGTAACCCCCTTATTGTTATTATTGTACCCTTGTAACCCCCATATTGTTATTATTGTGCCCTTAAATTATTATTGTTATGTTGGCTAGGATTACATTGTGGCCCACTAGGATTACATTATGGCCCCATGGACTCCTATATATAGAAAGGAGGTTTTGTAAATTGTATCATCCAAGAATTGTCCATTTATCTAATGCATTAGAGGTTTCCCCCTCGAAGTGTCTTATTTCTAAGGCGTTGATATCTCTTTTCTTCTATTTTTGGAGCTGGTTACACAACATTATCGTAGATTTATCAAGAATTTTTCACAAATTGATGCACCATTATATGCCTTAACAAGAAACAGTGATTTCATATGGACTGACAAATGTGACACTGCCTTTATAGATCTAAAACAGTTAGTATCAACAACACCAGTTCTACGAGGACCGAACTAGGATATACCATTCCAGATTTCATTAGATGCATCAGACACAGCCATTGGAGCAGTTCTTGGCCAAGAAGAAGAAAATAAACCCTACTCTATATATTACATTAGAAAAAAATTATTCCTCACTGAATTGAATTACATAGTAACAAAGGAGTTTTTAGCTGTTATTTATGCTATTAACAAATTCAGACATTATATAATAGGATACCCTGTGGTTTTGTATACTGATCACTCTGCTATTAAATATTTAGCTAATAAACCTGTTATGAATGGAAGAGTGACACGATGGTTGATCCTTTTGTAGGAATTCGACATAACAATTAAAGATCAACTAGGAAAGGACAATCTGGTAGCACACTTCCTCTCACGTGTACCAAATGAAGATGATTCAGCAGCAATAGAAGACCAGTTCCTTGATGAGAAATTATTTTTTGTAACCATAAAAACACTGTGGTACATGGATTTCGAGAACTACCTAGCAGTGGGAAAATTACCCAAGCACCTGACACCCAGTGAAAGAAAACTAATAGTACAATGTAGCACTCGGTTCTCCTGGATTGGAGGATATCTCTTTCATATAGGAACTGATATGCATATTTGAAGGTGTGTCAGGGAAGATGAAATTTTCAACATCTTAAAAGCTTGCCACGATGTGCCTTGTAGTGGAAATTTTGTAGACCATAGGACTAGACATAAAGTCTTGCAGATGGGCTATTATTGGCCCACCATTTTTAAGGATGCCAAGAAGTTTGTCCAAGCATGCAATAGCTACCAAAGAATAGGTCGCCCTGGACAGTATGACGAAATGCCCCTGCATCCACAGTTAGTAATTGAACCCTTTGAATGATGGGAATTAGATTTTATTGGCCTAATAAACCCATCATCTAATCAAAATACATATATATTGGTTGCAATAGAATATGTGACTAAATGGGTGGAGGCAGAAGCATTACCAAGGGCAACGGAAGACTCAGTAATCCACTTTCTTTTCCAAATTTTTGTGTAGTATGGCTTGCCTTGAGAAGTAATCACGGATGGAGGGCCATAATTTGTAGGCCATAATATTGCTGCAACATTAAAAATTATCATATCATGCAAAGAATCACATCTCCATACCACCCATAGGCAAATGGCCAAGTAGAAAGTACCAATAAAGTAATCGAGGCAATACTAGCAAAGACAGTCACATCTCATAGACATGACTAGGCTACCCAATTTCTAGAAGCCCTATGGGCATACTGCACGACATGGAGAAATACCACAAAATACTCCCCATATCAGCTAGTGTTTGGCAAAGAACCTATCTTCCCAATAGAATTTGAAATTCAAACATTGAGGATAGCTCAAGAAGTAGGCTTGGAATTGAATGAAGCACAATTCAATAGATTACCTCAAATCAATGAATTGGATGAAATCCAACTATTGGCTCTTCAACATACAAAACTAATCCAACAACAAAGGGTGAAATGGCATGATGACCTCATTAATAAGAAGATCTTCCATGAAGGTGATTGGGCACTTTTGTATGATGCTAGGTTCCAGGATTTACCATGCAAACTCCAGACCATATGGTTAGGCCGATATGAGATACAAGAGGTGCATGATAATGGCACCCTTACATTAGCCACCATTAATGGGTCTAGCTACTCTTTTAAAGTGAACGGACATCGAGTACGCCTATATCAAAAACCACTTACAAGGGAATCCTTTTACCAATAGCTACGACAAGATTCCACAATACAAATTCTTACTGACGAGGGCAACCCTTCCACAATGCAAGTCTAGTGAAAAAATGTACTTTTTTCAGAAACTTGTACATAATTTTTTCTTTATCTTTGATTGGATTTTCTTGATAATAGATTGTACATTAGTTTTTTTCTATTTTTCCTTTGTTGTTCCCCCTAGGGAACAGTTTTTGTTCCTTGTAAGGAAGAAAAATGATCGTGTGTATTCTCTTTTGCTCTTCCTTACAAGGAACAACTGATGTTCCCTACATGGAACAACAATTTATGCATGTATTTTGCTTTGTTGTTCCCTACAGGGAACAACAATTTTCATGTAAATTTTGTTTTGTTGTTCCCTATAGGGAACAGCTGTTGTTCCCTCTATGGAACAACAATTTTGGCATGTATTTTTTTCTTCTTTTTGTTCCCTACAGGGAATAGCTGATGTTCCCTACAAGGACCAACAATTTATGTGTCCAGCTTGCTTTTATGTTCCTTACAGGGAACAGTTGTTGTTCCCTATAAGGAACAACAATTTTTGTGTGCATTTTTTTCTTGCTGTTCCCTCTAAGGAACAACACATTTATTTGTGTATTTTATTTTTTATTCCCTACAGGGAACAACTACTATTCCTTTTAAGGAATATCACTTTTTGTGCAGATTTTTCTTTTGATATTTCTTTCAAATAACAACATTTTGTGAATGTTTTTGAGAACATCCCCTTTCTCTTCCTTGCATAATCATCCCTAGACCACCCCAGTTTCACTCTTTATAATTGTCTTAATGGCATGGAAGGCACAATATATATTTAAAGACAACAAATAGGGAGGTCTAGTGGAAAAGGAAAATACTGTGAATATTATCATCTTTAACAAGATTGGTTTGTGATGATCCCTACCACCCAAAAAAAGGGACACAATTATCTATCTCACTTTACTATCCTTATTTCCACTATAAATAAAACTGATTGAGTATCTATACCATGTTGGTTCCCCCTTTCTTGTGTAACTCTCTCTACATATTATCAATAAGATTATGGGTATATTTTTTATATATTGATATGTCAAACTTCTTCTGCCATCCCTACTCTTAAGGAGTGATGAGCCACCCTCTATGTATAAAATGGGGACAAAAAGAAAAAATAAAGAGTAATATATATATATATATATATATATATTCACTAACAATTTTATGATTTTTTTTTAGATGGAGGATAGGGGGTCTCATCACGAGCCAGCCTACCATGATTATAAGGAAGCAACGAAGTGGCATTCCCACTATGGCCACCACACCAGGGATATGATCTAATGGATGCAATAAAAATCCTTGGATATAGAAGGTCTCAGAACGAGCCGGCCTGACCACTTTTGCTACTTCCCAGTGAATGGAAATGTGTTCATCTAGTCACCAAGCCAGCACATTGGCCTCTACTATGGACATCATAAGACAATTCCCCAATTATGCATAGAGGATCATGGTTCCCAAGGGTTAAAAAGAAACTCTGTCGAGGCTATGGATGCCTGCAGGAAACAAAAGCTCTGCTGATGGTATTGAAGCTTTATTTTACATCAATAAATATTATAATACCCTCTTCTTATAAACTTTTCTATGGAGAGATTATGGTCCTAGCATACCTTGAATCTTTATGCATGAATAGTTTTTTAATCAATCACAATAGTTTAAGTGGAATCACAGCAGTAAAGTGTTATTTTTCATGCTATCAATTTTTCTTTATCATATCACATCACAACAGCTTATCATTTATTCATAATTCTCAGTACAAGCCTTGATTTCACCGCTCCCATATCCTTTATGATCCTTTCATTAATAACCGTACCTTGCCAATCCATTACCCCTGTACTTCGCCGCCAACGCCTCGCCCTTTAATTTATTCAGTTGTAGGCAACCTATCAATTCAAAGGGGGGCGAGACCTCCAGTGTACTTACGAATGCGCTATCATTTTCTCATTGGATTTTTCAGAATGATATGGCATTCCATGATCGTAGAGCATGTGGTATGATAAAAGCCCTCAATAATGGTATTTATATTTATTTGCTATTCCATTACTCAGCTCTGTTCGTCGCTATGTTTTTCCTGCTACACTTATAGTTTGCAGAATTCCAACATGATGGGAGGAAGAGAAGTATGCAGAGAACTGCTAATATAGGTTGTTTCTGATGCAGCTAGGGAAATTTTAGCTCAATCCAGGTGGATAACATACTTTACGAGATTTCAACCACTCAACAAGGAAATTTGCATCAAGTTCTTGCGAAATATATAGAACGGACAATCTATGGTAAGGGGTAGAAAGATCACTGTATCAAACGCAGTGATATCGAAAGTTTCTTGGTTACCGACAAAAGGACCTGTGTGGGTTGATAAGTGGTTGAAGCTGCAGGATGCTATTGAGGCTTTTAGAGATGAAGGACAGGAGCTGGTCAAAAAGGGAAAAGGCATTGGGCCATCTTCTCTTGGAGAGCCACGGGGAGAACTAGCAAGAATCGTCCAGAACTACATTACATGCGACAGGCGAAAAGATGTGGTAAGGTCGCGTCAACTTAAACTCTTAGCAGTTCTAAAACGAAAATGATCTGTTAATTTACCTGCATTATTGAAATCTTTACTACATGACATCGCTGAGAGGCTAAGACGGTCCTAGCACATAGAAGTTGTAGTAATCCACCACTATCTCATCAGGTTAATAGTTAGCTATAACCTCGCCCAGCAGCAATCAAGCTGGGGTGACCTAATATTAGCTCTTGAGGGCGGTTCAGGCCTGCCTGCACCGAACCCAGTTCAGAAAACAAAGAGGACTACCCTTTCAAGAAACATACCTCAAAAGCGTAGAAAATCTACAAGGTTGAGGCCAAGATTAGAAGTGGCTGAAAATCCTCAGGGCAGTACAAGTCAACCTCAATAATTATCTATCCCAGTAAGTGAAAAAAGCTTGCAGCCAGAGTCAAAAGGCCAGGATACCCCTAATCAGACAATGAGGAAGGAATAGGGCATTGTAGAGATGAAAAAAGAAATGAATAAATACCAAGAATGAGCCCCCAATGTGATTTTTTGCACGATTTCGAATTGGCCCAGGTCCTGGCTAACATGAATGATTACATGCAGCCTAAAATACCGCTCATTTCTAACTTAGGAGCAACCCAATCTCCTAAATATTTTGACAATACCGAGGGTCTATCTCCCTTAAAATATGCAAGACATAAAGCAGAAACTAATGTAGAGGCCATTCAGGAAGCAGTGAACCAACCCGGTGACATGCTTCTAGTAGAAAATAGCTAGGTAAGCCTAAGTACAAAAAACATAGGCCAAGGAGAATACGTAGAGACACAGATGTTTCGGGAAGCCGATATTCAATTAGGAGACAAAGTCTTCTTAGAACAGAGCCAGGATGAGTAACCAGGCTCTTTAGAAGAAGAAACTATTAATGAGAATGTCAGCAAAATAGTTTCTCCTCTGAAAAAATATAGAGCCAAAGTGAAAAAGCTTAAGAAAGAATGACAGAAGTTGCAAAAAATAATAAAAAGGCTCAGAAGAAAAATAAAGGAAATCACAGTGGTAAAGGTCCTAGACAAAACCCTAGAGACAACAAATGCGGCCGTGAAAACAGAATCACATGAAGGGAGGGCTACAAGGACTCAAACCGAGCCCATACCCACTTAACTAGTCATCATTAAAGAAGAAAAACATGCAATTCCTATAGATATAGCTACTCATACAGAGTATGTACCCTCTCATAGCATAGCTACTTAGATAGAGGCTTGGACCTCCCACAATAACGAGACTCAGACAAGCATACAAGCTAAAGGCATCATGACAAACGATGACCCCATTATTCTAAATCTTCAGAAAGAATTAGCATAGGCTTGGCTCGCGTTAGAACGACTTGAACAAGAAACTGTTCCCCAGCAAAGATATCAAGCATTAGAGAGGAAACTTTAGGAAATGAATGTGATAGAGAGCAAGACCTTCGATAGATATGGAAAAGTAGAAGAGAAAATAGAGAGAATCAAGCTCATATTAGATAGGGTCATATCTCGGACAAACACCATCTACTCATTATGTACAGACGTCTTGGCATGTAGGGATCTCGCCACTAGGTACACCTTGTTTTTGTTAGAGCGATACTTACTATTAAAAATTAAAGCCGTGAGAGATGGAAAACCAATTGAATTAAAAACAGTTGAAGATTTTAGAAATTGTTGCAAACAACATGGTGTAAAGGTTCAACGGTTGCTTTGTGATTTTTACCTACATAATTTTGCATTAGCGAATGAGGTGGAAAATAACTCAAACCCTTTTGTGGGAGATGTTCAATTCCAGGCCTTTATCTTGTACACGGTTAATCAACTTAAATGGTTCAAAGCTCATAACTCCTTCCAAAGTCAAGAGCATGGATTGGATCTTTGGGTAAGAAGTGAGCCCAAGCACCGTTTGCAAATGCTTTCCAACCACAAGAGTTTGATGAAAAGGGAATAGGTGATTAAAAATTTAGGGCATATTCATAGAGATATTGTACAAAACGGAGTATCATATTTTCAATCCATTCGAGAAAGCTCTCTTGCCACATCCAAACTCAGGTGAACGGTCTCTACTATAGTGTGCAAGATAGGGAACCATTTAATTACAGAAATTTTAAAGCAGTTGCAGCCTGTTTTTTCACATATAGTAACCTCATTTTAAGAGAAGGTCCCTATTTGTTAGGATGTTGGTTTTGTAGCCCCAACATTTGGTATCCTCCCGAAGGATACAAGGCCATCTATGAATTGCCTGAAGGGAAGGAAGGACCCACTTTTGTACTCTTAGCTCAACATCATGGTTTCAGACCAATTTTTGATGCCCCTTCTCCAGCTTACTCGTTAACTGCACTCCATCAGAATCATTGCTTTTCATGAAGACATGAAACAGGGTAAGCAGGGGAGTATGTTGAGTTATGAAATGGGTATGTATTTACTATTAAGTTGATCATTGTTTTCCTTAATTCTTATCTTTTTTATATCTTAATGTGTTAATGTATTGAGGAATTATGGTAATAAATGAAGGAATTATTTGCAGTTACGATTCATCTAACTTTTACCCTCCTTTATGCAGGAATGCGAAAAAAGGAATGATTGTTGTTCCCTGACATTCGGACAACAGAATCAGACAAGAAAAGGAAGGAACGCGTCGGTTGCGGACAAGGCTGAGAGAAAATCAAAATAATCAACGTGGAATAGGAAAGATGTCTTAAGTTAGAAATCAATTTCAAATCCCTTAGGATCAGGAGATCTTAAGGGATCACATTTACTATTTACTCTTTACCGCATTTTGATTATAAAAGAAGGCGATTGTAGGAAGAAGGTGGAGAACCTTTGTTATTTTTCAAGTTGTAAGTTTAATTATACACTGCATCATTGGAGAACGTGATTATACTGTAATTCTACTCAAGTTCGATGATTAATATATAATTGAAGTTTTTGTTCTCTCGCATTATATGAAGTAATTTAGAAATTCTCGTTGGCGGCTAACGGCTCGACCTCTGGTGAATTTAACTACTTCCTTTTGTTATATTTATGATTCTATTAGAGTTTGGTTGGGTTGATAATTCCTTGTTTCCATGAGTTTATTTCATTAGCTGTTAATTACTTTCTTATATCAAAATAATATATGTTCTGTTATGATTTACATCGTTATCATTTGATTTAACTTTTTCATTACAACAAAAATCATCCAGAAAGTGAATTATATTGATTTAATCATCTGCAAGAGTTTGATTATTGCAATTAGACTCTCAGAAGTGATATCATTCCTATCTTGGTTTCTTTATAGAGATTTAGTATAGTTTAGATTGAATCAGCTAAGTAGAGGTGAGTTATTGTTACTGTGCTCTTCACTGATGATGTTATTACTTGAATTGCTATAAGGTTTGATTTCAGTAGAGAATTGAGCTTTGATATTTCCTTTAATAATTGCAATTTGAGTTTATTAGATGCTTCCATTTATTATTGTGTCAGGATATATACTACAATTTAGGAAACATTACTCTCTAAATTAATAGCAGCCACATACTGTGTACACTCTTGAAATAAGAGGACTTGCCTGGATTGATGATTAATGTGGGATAATTAGGAGTTTTAAAAGGCACCTTTTATCACTCAAAAGTATGTAGCATAAGAGATGTGGAGAATATAACTCCCAATGGGCATCTCAAATCCATGGGTCTTCCATCCAATCATGCCCACGACAATGATAAGAACATCATCAACAGATGGGATCATAATCAAATTTATATTAGTTGCCATATATAATACTAGAGAAATATAATGGTCTCTCAAGTGAAACCAATGTTATTTTACTCCTAATTTCCTCAGAATATGATATGATGAGTGATTTCCCAACCACTTTCTTGCTGCGCCAATCCTCTGACATTCTTGGAGAAGGTGTATGATGTGTGGTTCAAATTGAGCAGACCGTGAATAAGATATCATATCCCAAAAATATCCTAGGGAGTGGCCATCATCATCATGCTTATGGTCCCAAATCGACAAAAAATTCTATAAGAAACAATGCCCCCTCTTGGAGCAATGAATTGTACATGAATGGAAAGGGAATACAAATACATAGTAAGTGAATCATGATGCACATAAACACAACCCTTACCATGTACCTTGAACAAGTTGGTGAAGTGGCTCATAGATGGGCCTCCACTCATTCCAAATGAGAAAGGAAGTGGTTTTGATAACTCTTCCAAAGAGTTATGTCTCTCCTCAATCTCCAAACAACCCATGCATCTCCTGATATGATGGGGCATATCCTCTTTGAAGCCTTCCCAAGTGAATCCCTCCATGATAGTTTGATATGCCATCATGAAATCAGTGTGGATGGAGAGAAAATCCTCATATGTTGTGTGTAATAGCTTCTCCTTGAGCTTAGATTCTCTAGTCAAGAAGATGCTACCCTTATAATAGATGACCCCATGTCTCAGTGCTTATCTCCTATCTAATAAATGGTCATCAAGTATCCTGCATGAAAATATATCCTTGGATTATTCCACCAATAGTTGGGATCTCTAATAAGGATCTATAATTTATAATGGTAGCGCTTCTGATCTACAATTTAAAGCACCTGTCATGTAGCTGCCCTCTTCTTTGACATCGCCCATGCCAAAGCCATGTGCTGGGATGCTGCTATCTTGCCTCTTCTCCTCCTCCTGTAGCTACTCATGCTCAAGTAAAGGTTGAAGTCTTTGGAGGTTAGCCTTCCATAAGAAGCTATCACCCATCGAAAACCTTTTGAGTTTGGGCAATGTATGCATTAGTGGCCACCAACCTCTACCATATGTGGAAGAGTCATCCCTATGTGGAAGTGTCTTCTGATTCTCCAAAGCCATGGAGTGGTATCCTTGCACCATGATGGTGCCATCCTCCATCCCTAAAACATCTTCTCTCAGCATAAGATGTTTGGTTAGAGTGGGTAATACTAATATTGGGAGAATGTCCCCCTCCTCATTGAGCCTACCCAAGCCTCTATGTGCTGCATGAAGTCCTCCCAAGGTCCTCACCCCTCCTAGATATATGAGTGGTGCAACATGTTGTGAGAAATATCTCATCAACTCCTCATCAGGTGGCCTCCCAGGTCGAATGCCTCTAAACAACAATGTATCATGGGCCAAAGGCATATGCATTACTGTTTGGACTGTTAGGTCCTTTATTGAACTACACAAATCTAGCTCTGGTTTCTGTGTGGAAGATTTCTGAGAGGGATAAGTGTTTATGCCCCTAATCATCTCATGATTATCAATCTTTTTATTTTTCCACTCCATCTGTAAAGTCTCCCAATCTGTGATGGCCTTACCCAAATTAATGAACCACTGCGCACCCAATATCACACTGGTGTCAAGCATGTCAACCACAAAGAAGTGATCAGTCAAGGTATATTTCCCCATGGTGATAGATAATGATGGAACATAATGTATGCTCTACGTAGTTCTAGCTCTTGGGACAAAAATTGAAAATCCCTCAAAATCATCAGTGGGTATTTCCCTCCTCTGCACTAACTGGGAATCAATAAAGTTGTGGGTAACCCCAATGTCAATCAACAATGATACTCTCTGGTCCTTAATGTAACATCAAAATCTCAAGTTGAAGTACTTCGGCGCTTCCCTTAATGATGCAAGGGCCCCTCCAATTGGATCAAATGCTCCATTCCCACCTCCTAGTCGTGGTGTATCCTCTCCTGTTATCCCAATGTTGTGACCTTCTTCTAGTTCCTCTTCTTCTTCCTCTTCACCATTAGAACATACCTCTATATAGTGTGGCTTCTCTGATCCACATCTATGGTCGGGTGCCCATTATTCTTGGCATGTGAGGCAAAGCATCCTTCTCCTCAAGTATCTTCGGACATCATCACTAAGAGGTACTTTTTTTTGGATCTCCTTTGAAGGAGGAACCTTCACAAAGTTGGCTTTTGTTGAAATGGTGCCTTTGCTCTTAGCAAATCAGCTTGTAGTTCTCTAGCGCTTTCAACAAAATATTGAAGGTTAGTTGGTTTGGTTGAGTTAACCAACCCATGTATAGGTTCAGGTAGCCCATCAATAAATATATAGACCCTCCTAGTTGTAGATAGATCAAGAACCATAACATAAAGTTTTAAAAATTCAGAAATGTAAGTTTCTAGATTACCTGACTATTTGAGATGAGCCATCTCAATGAAAGGTGCCTCTGGATCTCTTCGATCAAACCTATCCACCAACCTCTTGGTGAAATCTGAATATGTAGTCACATTGGCATGCCCCAATGTAGAAATACCATGAAACCACCAATCATGTACGTCACCGTCAAGGTCCAGCGTTGCCATTTTGATGAATTCCATCTCTGGTACATGGTTCAACTGGAAGTATATGTCTATCTTCTCTACCCAATATTTGGCTGTGCATTTGGATGACCCATCAAAATGGGGTAAGAAGAATATACTCATAGTGCGGTGAAGATCATTGTTTTGTATGAATCCTCCACATCTATTGTGATAACAGGGTCTCCTATTATCCATGATCTAACAAAACTCTTGGAAACTCCAACGATATTTGAATCTCTAATATTGAGACTCATACTCAAGAAAATAATCTTCAAGAGTTTATTGCTCTTGAAACCCTCCATTTCCCAATGTTAAGAATGTAGGCATAGTGGAGCATTGGGAAACATGCTACTTCACTGGTTGATCATGTCAGTGATGTGAAATGTTGGAGCCTTATCCATGTAGAAACCATTTAGAGGATTCTTTGTGTCTATCCATCCTCATCAATTTGATCTCCCTTGCAATATCTTGCATGGTTTGAAGAAGAAGCTTGGTAAACTCCTTCTCCTCAACTCCTCCTGATAAGGGCGTTTTTCCCTTCTCTTCTCTATCATCTATATAATCATATGTCCAGTTTATTTTTATATACCTCTTCTCCCTATCTGTGATAGGATCCCCCTATTTTGATGACATATTGGCTGAAAATGTGCAGGTTGAGGCAATATTATGCTATGATAGCACTGTAATATCCCAAAATTGGGATAGCACATAAAAATGGAAAACAACAATAAATAAAAATACACCACTCATGATCCAAATATAGATCCATGATATTATGTACAACAAAAAAAAATGAGTAAAATATCGTGGGGATCAAGTCCCTCAAGCTAGGCAAGAGAAGCCTCCAATTCCAAAAAGCACCAAAACATGCAATATAGCTGATACACAAAATAATAAAGCTAATATAGTGCAATTTTAGTGAATAACATTGTAGCTGGAAAATATAAAAGTATGGATATGATAATACAATGCTCAAACAATATTGAGAATGGAGATCTATACTCCCAAACACTTTTCCTAGACAACCCAGAGAGGCTTTCCAGAAATATACAAAATATATAATGGTGATCTAAAGCCCTGGGGCTAAAGAATCACTACAACTGAAGCACATAGAAGGAGGTGGCTAAAACTGATGTAAAACTGAATGGAACTCCTCCGATAGACTCTCCCAATGAAATTTTGATCCCTTCACTAAATATCTAACTCTCGAAGTGATGCACTAAACCCTCCTTTGATTCTGCTCAATAGAATAATGCATTTCAAGAGTGAAACTGTGTTGTAGGAGATGATGGTGACTTGGAGATATCTAGGTAAATCCTCTCTACGGACAGAGACGATCCCTCTAGCCCTAGAGTGGGTCTAGAAACAAAGGGACATGCTAAAGTTTTTCTTCCTAATTATTGAATTAACAAGGGACACGATAGATCGACCTACCTATAATCCAACGATGTCATTGTTGCTATAGTAGTGGTGGCATCTCGCTCCTACCTCGGCAAGTCACAATCCATTTGCCATTATAGTTGGATATATACACATAGAATAGGAAACAAGAACAACATACAAGCTAACAAAATTTCATTCATAACTATTAACCAGTCAAAGAGGGCTAAACATATTGCATTAAACAAACATCATAACACAACAATGGAACCAAACTGTAGTCATGTATATAAATGAATAGAAGGAAGAGTTACAACCAATGCTTTGATGTCGCAGTCTCCTCCAGCGGGGTTCAGGTGAAGCACGTCTCAGATTCTCATTATGGAATTAGGACGAGATGAAGGCATGGAATAAATCTCTCTCAAAAGTCATGGAATCAAGCTTCCTCAATGTAATTCCTTCTAATTCTACATTCTCTAGCTATTCAACTATAGTATATCTAATTATCCAAGTTTAACTAGCTTGTAAAAAAAGAGATAGCTTATTTTATAGAGGAAAAGGAGGATGTTAGGATCCCTACAAATGCGCGAGGGAGGCCTATCCTTTAGGAAGTTCTCATAAGATGTGGGAACCATAAACCTAAAGGAGGTAGTCTGTGGTTTATCATTTCAACCACTCCCAATGGCTCATCCTCGAGGTGGTTGGAGTGGAATCTCCACCTATATTTAAAAAAAAATTCCAAAAAAAGCTTCGCGTGGGTGGTAAACTGGGACAGAGTGCCAGCTGGCTCGGGGCCCAGTGTTAATATTCTTCTTCCGCACGAGGGCATAACTGATTACTCGTGCCAAGGAAAAAGAAAGGGTTTTTGAGTCTCTGCTCAGGTAATTTTCAATATAAGGAATGTTACTCTCATGTAAACGGGCACAATGATGGTTTTGGCAAGGCATGACACTGCTTATTGATCATTGAAATGACACTCCAATGGGAAAGATGGGGATTGGAGGGACAGTGAAAAAATGATGTGTAAAATATGCCCCCTAGAGCATGAGGTCGGAGGAGAGGGAGGGGTGAAATGCTTTATGAGAACTCGTTCGAACCAAAAAATGTTATCAGAAAACCTAAAATTACAAATAAAACTGATATCTTTGACACATGAACATGTGGTATGGGTGCAACCATCAAATAGTAAGGATCAACAAATAGACTCTGGTATGGTTGCAACCATCCGATCAAAAGAGTCATGATAATACACCAAAATCCATAGCCTAGATTTTATCAGAGAAAATCGAGGGTCTTACGCTCCATCTCGACCCAAACAAGTAGAAATTCAAGCATGCAAATATATGAGTTGAAGTCAAACATGCAAGAAAATCACCTGATTATTAGCCAATGATGAAATCTATTAACAGGCATGAGAGAAACCACTAATAATGACAATGGCTCTCAAGGTACAACCGATAAAATCCACGGAATGTGAACAGTGATCTGGCATCAAACATTCACAGAATCACTGATTCAAAGGCCAATGATGTGGACCTTGCATCAAATGCAAAAAACCTGCCATTAAGGCATGCAGGCTCCAAGGTATAGGAAGAGAGTCTCTAGATCAAATTCCGGGATAATGAGTTGAAGTCGACAGGAAGTCACCTGATTGAAGGAGGGCCATAATGTTTCCCACATCGTTGATATGAGAAAGAGGAACATAATAGCAGTGAAATAGGATGAACAGAGAATCAGAGGGACGTTGAAAACTGCAGAGGCAAACTTCTCTTCAACATATCAGAAGCACAAGACTGGATTTGGAAGTGTTTGACATCAAAGGATCTGAGGTCATAAAAACGTGGAAAATAGTAGATGAGATGTCATAAGAGATTACCCAAACCCATGGAGGAAAAAATGACCAAATGAGATGTCCCCAACCCGACACAAATGCAGACAAGTGCCATGTTTAAGAGTGACATACTACCAACATAACTAAAACTTGGTTCCATTTTCCCCCACAATTTCTGGCGAGTACCCCAATTATTTTTTAAAACAAGTTTAAAGGGAGTAGCATATGCTTGTGCTATAATTTTTTCCTTCGGACAAATCCAACCTAGTACATTTTACGAGCCCTAGGAAGGAGGAAATCGAGTAACGTCATGGCGATGAAATCTGATGTCATCAGGGTTTAACGAATCTGAGAAGGGGAGAACTAAACATCTTTTCATGTTTAGAGAGTTTGAAAATAAGGCAGAAAAGAAAACTCCATCATGGCCCTTTTCGTAAATAGTCTATCAAATCCGAAAAGGTAGAAAACAATATTTGAAAGAACCTCTTAGTCGTGATAGGCGAAGGTATTCCTTTTTCGTAAATAATCTATCCTAGCCCAAAAAAGGGGTTAACGTATACTTGGTAGATATCCCTTCACAACCATTTAATGAGTTGGAAATGACAAGAGTCTCAGTAATATTTTCAATTTTAGAGAGTCAGAAAAGAGCTGAAATATGACTCCAGTAGTGATTGTTTCGTGCTTTTACCGAGTCCGAAAAAGTATAAAATTTAACTCATTACTTTAGCACTATGTCCTAAAAAACCTATTGTTGCACAAGAGACACGTGTAAAACCCATTTTTTGAAAATAATATAATAAAATAGTCGAAAAACATGTCTTAAAACGTAATTAGGGTTGTAAAATGTTGATAAAATGCCAAAAATGGTAAAAATAGTTACTTTTCACTTTTTGCCTCTTGTGGAGCAAATAACTACCCATTTTACTGTGTGATTTTGCGGGGACGATAACGGACAATCCAGTAGACCAATCTCAAATCCGTCAGTTCCAGGTAAGAGCCAAGATATCTCTCTTAATTTTGAGTCATTTCATACTACTTGCAACATTAAATTTTGAATTCTGTGGGAGGAAATATGAAAATTAGGGCACGGCGGTTGGCACGGGTTTTGGGCACGGAGTCATGCCAACTGCCGAATTTTTTACACAAGGGTGCGCCAACAACACAAACCATTTTTTGTGCACAATGCAAGTCAAAAACCCTAATTATTCACAAATTCAAGCTTCAAAAAGGCTAATATCAGTCATATGAATGTGTTTACAGGTAGAAAGCGGCAAAAATTATGATAGAATGGAAAGAATGGGAACACAACGAAGAAGATGAGCTTGCCACGGAAAATGAGAGATGCATGGAAGCTCTCAGGGACTATGGACTGAAGAAGTTCTTCTTGACACCGTGTCTCTATGCTCAACTAGAGCTGTTACAATATTTTTTCAGCATATGGGATGAGGACCAATAAAAGTTCATCCTTCGAGATCAGGAACTTAAGATTGATGTTTCTGATGTCTAGTTTATCATAGGATTGTCACAGAGGGGAGCAGCATCGATCCTAACCGGCACTCGGCCTTGCATGGAGAGTATGTGCATGGTGATGGAAAGAGTATGTCAAGGGGCACAAAAGGGATCAGGGAGTGGGAAATTTTATATCCAAATTATCCCAGTCCTAACACTAAAAGTAGTGCTACATACCATTACACGAGCTGCGGGATCGTAAGCACCACAAAAAGCAACAAAACACAGTTGATTCTTGCTGTAGACTAATTGTCACCGACCATAAAAAAATGGGTAGAGGCCGTGAAAATAAACAATAAACGCCAGTTAACAAAGTGCAATAAGACCAAATTGAAGCAATTTGGTTATGGGTCTATCCTGGTATCGTTCTTCCTAGAATGACTACCAAATGTTCAGTGTCAGGAGGTCATAGTCTCGACACCACCAATGAGAGAACCACCGATGGATCAATGGGCAGCTCTGATGCCAAGGGCAGGGGGCGGTCAACATATGTCCCAGAGACTGGATTTTTTTTATTGGCTTCGTTGACAGTTGATCATGATGGAGGACTGGCCCTACGCTGGTACATATTTTACTGGTGATCTAGACTTCCCGCTCCTAGAGGGAGAGGATTGGGACAAAGATTTGGGTAAGACTCATTTTTAATTTTTATGAGTATTATGAATTTTTTTGTCTATGTATGCTCTGACATTAAATCCATGTATGTGTAGATGTCGGCCCAGAGAGATCTGCGGGCATGTCTTTGATAGCAAGGTGAATTCCTCCTGATTTCGACCCTCATGATGAGGGAAGCGAGGAAGAGGAGCTCGTGCACAACCTAGAGAGGATCACACATGGAGTCCCATATTATGCACAATTCGACGATGTTGCTTGCACCTAATAGAGACAAACCATCGGGGTGCCAAGCCATATTCAGTGCTTGCTAAGGTGGCTTGTATGGGCAGTGACATGCTATCATGAGCATCACACCGATTAGACACCTAGGCTTTATACCTACATTTTTGAGGGACATAGGGTCTCAAGATGTAATAGAAATGCATATATATTTTGAATTTATGATGCACACTGATGCAAACACGTGATATATATATATATATATAATTATTTCCCTATATGGATATTTATCACTTGATGATGATTTTACAAATTACGCAAATGTCTATCTAATACAATGTTAGCCATTGTATTAGTTAGGAATTCATTCGTCTAGGAATATGTTGATATGTGATAAAATCAAAATGTCTTTCCAACAAATGAATACGTAAATAAAATCTCAAAATGTATGGGTTTCTATTTGAATAATGACCATTGAGTTGCAAAACAACAAGTTGTTAATCTATATTTACAAGCAATGCGTGTATGCTGAGATTTATTGCCTTGGTTAATAGTTCAAGGACAGTACTATATTCAGTGAAATTGTTTGTAGTTCTTCCTAGGAAAATACCTTGTAGTTCTACCAATTCACCAGTAGGATAATAGATTATCGAGACTGCTGAAGACAAGTTCCTGGTACTGCAGGAAGCACCATTTGTGAAACCAAAATAAGGGGTAATATACATCTGCATGAAATAAGAAAGACCCAAATAAGCAGGAAAATGCTCACAAAGCATCAATGTTGCTTTCCTTTATGAAACAACCCACATCAATGCCTTCCGAGAACAACTCAAAATAGAAGGAAAGAAGTCTCCATTCTTATCAAGTCATGTTGGGGCACTAAGTAGTTGAACATAATCTATAAAATAAAACACCTCCAACATTTCAGAATGAAGTATGAACAAAATGAACCATTACTTAAAGTGCATTGAAAGCCAAGAAACCAAATTTATCAATGTAAGGAATTACAATACCAGTTTTTTTTATTCTACTCCATCTAACATTATTAGCATACTAGCCATTTACAAATGGACTATGTTCATATAATTCCTATCACCTAACCCACTTAACCCCCTAAACCCATAAAACCCTAACCCATTTAACATGTTGGTGGGTAGCAGTCTCCAAGATTATTATTATATTTTCTTCGTAAATGATAAGCAATTTTTTATGGGTTAGCTTCTTATGGGCACCTCATAGCCCTCTCACTTTTTCGGAGCCAGAATTTTCATGGGTGAACTATATTGGAGCCTCCCCATTTTTCTAAGGCTCCATTTCATAGTCATCTTATTTTTCCCTCTATCCCCAAATATTCCTTTTGAAAGTCTTTCCCAATTAGTCCTAATTTTTAATCAATATATTTTTTCCCTCCACTTGTGTCCAATTCCCTACACATTTCAAGGTGAACTAATTGCTAAAAATACAACTTTGGAATCCTATATCCAATGGGGGTTGTCTATTAGGAAAGGTATTTTATAAAATTCTTCCAAATCATTAATTTTTTTGATAAATTTAAATTTTTCCATGGAGCTTGAATACTTAGACACAATTCCCAACTCCTAACCCGTTTAAACCCCTAAAACTCTAAAACCCTAACCCATTTAACCCCCTCAACCCAAAACCTCTAAACCCTTAACCCCTAACCCCTTAAACCATAATTCATGACCCCTAACCAATTTAAACCCCTAAAATCCTAACACATTTAACCCCCTAAATCCTAACCCCATTAACCCCTAACCCCTAGCCCCTATAATTTTCCTCCATCATCAATGTCTGCAAAGTCCACCATCCTGGTCCAATGTGTTCATCAAGTTATTCCTCTATCATTGACACATCTGCAACATTCTCCTCTTCACATCTCTCAGCTTCTTCTTATTCATCGCAATCTGCAGCTCCATCGTGCTCAATTACCCAACAAATCCGGAGAATCTCTACTTCAAAATTCTCCTCCAATACTTCAAGTTCAATATGAATCCATGGGTTCTCTTTGTTCATATTCCTCAACCTATACAAGGTCTCAAAAATCCTCCCTTGACATTATTCCCAAATTCCCATGTCTTGTTATGCAAATTTTCCCTGACCAATGTCTTGCCCCTGCCAATGTTTCAATGAGACCAACCAATATAATGTCCAAGATTCGATACCAAATACATCCTTGTCGTTGTGTTTGGGTTGGGTCAGTTTGGGTTGTGTGAAGGCACCCAAGGAAACATGTTTGGGCGAGTTGGGTCGAGTCGTGTCATGTTAGGCCACCCAAGGAAATGCGTTCGGGTAGGTCGGGTCAGGTTATGTCGTGCCCAAGGAAACACGTTTGGGCGAGTTGGGTCGGTTCGTGTAAGGGCACCCATGAAAACGCCTTTGGGCAGGGGGGGTCAGTTCAGAATGTGTGAGGGCACCTAATGAAATGTGTTTGGGTGGGTCATAGGGTTGGGTAGTGTGAGGGTGGCCGAATAAAAAATGCTAAGTTGTGACCACTAGTGTTCCTTGTGCATGTTGCTGGGACCAATTTTCCGTTTTCTCCCTTGTGCCTTCATTCGAGTGGGTCAGGTCGTGCCATGTGAGGGAACCCAAGAAAACGCTTTAGGGTCTGTTCACGTTGGGTCGGGTCGTGTGAGGTAGGTCATATAAAAAATGCTAAGTTGTGACTGCTCATGTGCCTTGTTGTGCACATTCGTGTAACCCGTTTTTCTTTTGATCCGTTGTGCCTTCGTTCAAGCGGGTGGGACATAGGTCGTGTGAGGGCACCCAAGGAAACACCTTCTTGTCGGGTCAGGTCATGTCAAGGCACCCAAGGAAACATGTTTTGGGCGAGTTGGGTTGGGTCGGGTCGTGTGAGGGCACCCAAGGAAACGCGTTATGGTCGATTCAGGTTGTGTGAGGACACCCAAGAAAACATGTTCACGGTGGGTTGGGTTGGCTTGGGTCATGTGAGGGAACCCAAGGAAACACATTCGGTTCAAGTCGAGTCAGGTCATGTTGTCTGAGGGCGCCCAAAGAAATGCATTCGAGTAGGGTCATGTGGGGGAGGCCATATAAAAAATGCTAAGTTAGGACTGCCCGTGTCTCTTGCGCACATTTTTGTGACCCATTTATCATTTTCTCCCTTGTGCCTTCATTTTGGTGGGTCGGGTCGGGTCGGGTCATGTGAAGGCACTCAAGGAAATGCATTCGAGTTAGGTCAGGATGGGTCATTCCATGTGAGGGCACCCAAGGAAACATGTTTGGGTTGGGTTGGATCAGTTCAGGTCATGTGAGGGCAGCCATATATAAAATGCTAAGTTGTGATCGCCCATGTGCCTTCTGCATGTTTGTGCAACCCATTTTCCATTAGCTCCCTTAAGCCTTCGTTTGGGCAAGTCGGGTCATGTCATGTGAGGGCGCCCAAGGAAACACGTTTGGCTCGGGTCCTATGAGGGTAGCCATATAAAAAGTGCTAATATGTGACCGCTCATGTGGCTTGTGTAGATTTGTGTGACCTGTTTGCCATTTGGTGCTCCTTGCTGCCTTCGTTTGGGCGAGTCATGTCATGCCATGTGAGGGAACCCAAGGAAACATGTTTGGGTCATATGAGGGAGGCTGTATCAAATATGCTAATTTTTGACCTCCTGTGTCCCTTAATTTTGACGTTCATGTGACCGATTTGTCATTTTCTCCCTTGTGCCTTAGTTCAGGTGGGTCGGGTTGTGTCATGTGAGGGCGCCCAAGAAAACGTGTTCAGGGCAGGTTAAGGTCGAGTCGTGTTTGTGGAAATTTGTAAGTTTTACATATTAAATAATTTACATACACCTTAATATCTTATGTATTTATATGTAACTTTTAATTTAATACTATATATAATTTTTATTTTTTCAATAATATTATTTACATTTAATTTTTAATTTTAATTCCAATTCCCGCCTCAAAAAAATTTCACCCTTCACTCGAGCCTCCATATTCCCGCCTGCAAAAAAATAACTTCACTGCACTTCTCGAATAGACCCAGAATTTGTCTGCCGACCGTCACTATTTCGAATGCATTCTCACTGCTTTTCACACAGACTCGGGTTGATCTCGACTCGACACTACCGAACTTTCCTACTCCTTAAGGAAGCCAACTCGCCCTAAACCTAAATGTTGAACATGTTTTCCATGACTCGACCCTTCCATTTCTTCGGTCACATTGGAGCAACGTGTGGAACGAATCCATGATTTTACGGGCTCTGAGGTGTTGTATAATTAGGTGGAAGGAATTTCAGGCATCAGATTTTCCCATGAAGGTTATTTTATTTTACTATTTAAGGTTTTGGATTTTTATTTTTATTTTTTCTCATGAAAGGAATCTTGTGTTCCGAGTCTCGGTAGGCTTTTGATTTTATTTTTGCAGAGGAGCATGAATTCAAGCAACATGTTTACACATGTTTATATACCCTTACAAGAATTTTTTTTTGTAGGATTATGCCATTGAATGAAGGTAAGACTATAGGACATGAGGAGTCAAAACCTGTGACCAACTTCTATTGAAAGATAGATGATAGAAATAAATACAAGAAGGAAGAGGAGACCACAAAAAACAAATTAAAAAAATCAATGGTTTTCATTGAATTTGAAATGCCAAGCTCACAAACGTTAGGTGGTTGATTTGTATCTGCCATGCTATTGGATTCTCACCAATACATCTGGGCTATAGAGAAAAATTAGATTTTCTCAACCGAGGTTGCAGGGATTATGCACATGAATATTTTTTCATGTTTATCTATATACGTGGTATACCATTCAATGTTATATACTCACAACCTCACCCTATTGGAATGTAATGTTAGCCATAAATGGTGTCCCTAAAGGATATAAGAGCCCCATGTATGACAAAGCCAAAGGTTAAAACCAAATAATTTTTTTTGTAAAAGAAATAAAAATTGCAAGTCCTTCTGGGTACAAAATTCCATGCAAAATATACTTTAAAAATTTTCTATATTCCACCATTGAAGGGTGCCACAACGACTAAACCCTGCGGTTTCGAACCTAGATCATCATTGTTGCAAATTCTCCAACTTGGTCCTAGACCACAGGCAAACAAATATTTGATTTATACTAGGACATACTAATCTAAGGATACCTTATTCCCTGCCATTTTGTTTTGTTTATTTATAAGGCCATCAAACTCATTTCTTATGAAAGTTCCATTGATGTTGCTTTAGGTGGTATATACCTGTTAATGGAATCAATTTTTTTTATTCAATATTTTGACCAGGAAAAACCTAGAGGAAAAATCGTTTACATTAGTCATGAAAATTTGAAGCTGCACATCCCAAATGCCCAATGTAGAGTTTGGAATATGGATGCCCATTGTTTCTTATGAATTTCGGCAAAGAGTGGGAAATCCATTAATGTATTCATTAGCTATTATCCTTTTTTTCATATCATGTAGATCGTTTCTTCCTTAGAATTTTTGGGTTGAACCACCTACCACATTAACTCCATAAATGATGGGACCTCATATATATGTTTGGAATATGCCATATCCTTTTCACATATGTAAACAGTGGACATATATTTTAATGGGTGTAGGTTTTCTTTGATGATATTGTCAAAATATTTTAATTTTCTCTATAATTTGATAGTATTTTATTACAGTCTCTACCAAATGCTGTCTATAAGATATACTACTTTAGGTCCTTCCAGATCGCTAGAGATTCTAATGATGGTATCGATTTGGTCATCGAATCCGAATAGTCTTTGGCCATTTCCTTTTCCATGAATAGTATCTTCAGTTGAATAGCTCATCATTATTTGGTTTGTCAAGCTTTTACAAAATTTACGCCAGAACTTTACCATATTATGAAAGTCTAAACCTAATCAAGGAGTGGGAAAATTTGAGAGCAATGCAAGTTCTATGGCACTTTTTGGAATCTCTATGCCATCTAGTTAGTTTCAATATATGAGAATTTTGTGGCAAATTTCACTAAGGAAAATATGTGAGTCTTATGGGATCATATCTCTTGATTTAGTTAAGAAACTTTATTTTTAACCCATCAAGATGAGTTGTTATAGTGATGATATTCTACAGGTATCAGTGAGAAGAATGATTCTAAGAAGAATATGAATTTTATTAGCCCTCTGAAACTCATCTTTGTGGGAGAAATGAACGAATAGTCTGTGCCATCAGAATAAGGTAAGATTTTTTCATTTGTCTTTTTGGAAATAGATTTGTCTATTATGTAAGAGGTCTGAAGTTTATGATCTGAGCCTCATCTAATTAATGATAAAATTCTTAGCTCCCTCATAAGGTCTGAAGTTTGTCATATTTATGATTATAGCATGAACTATGGTTACCTTTGAAATAATATGAAGTCTATACTACTTTTAGGAACTATAAGGATCCAAAATTCTTGTGGCATCCAAGATTCCAATCTTCTACCTTAGTGAATTTTTAACTCTATTATGACATCTTTGTTATGTGAACGCTTGTGCCATTTAATTGTATGTTGTATGTGTGTTACTGTCGTATCTAGTTACTATGAAAACTTTCGGACTTGAGGTCATGTATCTATGGAACCATGCAAAAGTTTTGAAGCATGAGTTCTATGGCATTAAATATCTAGGATCAGTGACAAGTCTAGGCTCTCTCATGAAATGCATATATTAGACCCAAATTTTCTTATACCTCTGTGGAATATGAATTACATTAGTTGTGTGGAAGGAAAATATCTGAGTTCTTATTGGTAATTTGTGTGTTAGTTGTAATTTTTCCATCTCTTCCAAACTTTTCTATATGAACTCATTTCCCTCACATGCCTTACAATTAATTTCTCTTTATTGAGTTCTTTTTTCATGAATCTATCTTGCAAATTGTTATGATTTTTCGGCATAATTTTCATTTTCTTTCTACGATGAATGCCCATGGCACACACAGTGATATAAGCTACACAATAGAACTGATAACTCAACTCCACTGACTAAAAGGTGTACTTCCTAGATATCTTGAAACTTTAATATCTATAAATGAAAGGACGTGTTTCTAGATATTGCTTGCAGTAATGTGTAAGACGTGTATCAAATTACTTCAAGAAGCCAACATGTAGTCTTGTTGCCTCAACCATCTAAAACGAAAAATATAGTCAACAAAATTTAATGAAAGTAGTATAAACATCAGATTTTTTCACCCCACCATCCAACATATTTGAAATTTGGTATGCCCTATGTGACTTGGAAGAATGATAAGGAGAAAAGCCTTACATGCTAAGTCGAGGTATGAGATTTTATTTTTAGATTCCAAAGATATCCTCAAAGATTAAAATTACATGTTAATAATAGAATATAATTAATCTAACTACAAGTAGAAATAGAATATATGTTGTTTACTAGGCTTTCAGAAAGTTGATAAAAATCGTTGTTGTAACACCCCTAGTTTTATGTTTCTTTCAAAGTTAGACATTCGAAATTTAATCCAAAGGGGAGTGGACCCCAATGGATAAGTATTGTGTGGATGTAGTTAAATATTTAATTATGAAAAATAAATAAAATAATTATGTGCAGATTGAAAAAATGAGAATTATGAGATCACTTGATAAATCCATGAGGATGGAAAGAGGCAAATACTTTCCCCGAAAATCTTTCAAAAATCCTTGAAATAATTTATTTCCAAATTAGATTTTGAGGAAAATATAGTTTCCCCAATGAGGTGGAGAGTAGTTGGGAAGAGGTAAAAAGCTGGGAAAAGCAGAAAGCAGCTTTAAAAATCCCTAAATAAGGGAAGCCTAGGAAAACAGGAAGAAAAGCATCCTGAAATTCTGGACGCAGAATTAGAAATAGGATTTGGGGAGCAAAAGCTTAAATAAGATATTCTTGAACAGATTAGAGGTTGGTCTCTTCTAGGATAGGATCTCAGCTCGGGGGTGAGTTCTTGAGGATAAAAGAACTCTAAGGTTGGGAGGTTGGTCAAATTGCAGAAGTGGTATGCACACTGTTTTGTTGAGGAATTTAAATATGATCTTTTTTAGACAGTAGTGAAAAGTGTTATGATAATTATGTTGATTTATATTGAGGGATAATAAAATTCTTTACTTTTAACAGAGTTGAATAGAAGAATTAGTTCTCCTAACTCTGTATAGTAGTAAGAACAAATCCATGGGACACTGTTAGCCAGAATCTCTAAACCATGATGTGGTTTAAATCTGGAGAGAGTGTAAATGCTCCCTGGAATAATTAAAGTGTAACTTTAATCTGCTTTAGAAAAAAAAATATAAATAAATAAATAAACTAGTTTCCTGTATTAATACTGATGGATGGTGATAAGTTGTACTTTTATAGAGGTAGATATATGCCAATGAAATTTTAATATCAGACTCTAGAAAAGAGTTTGGGTATTTGCATGATAAACTGAACCTGGAACAACTTTGTATGCGGAACAAACCGAAATCATGATACTAATGCTATCTTCTATTTATAATAGATTCCATGTACCAAACCAGTAGTAAAGTACCGAATAGAAATTTTAATAAACTGTAGACAGAATTTAGAAGTTACGGGGAAAAAACAAAGATCCATTAGCAAAGCCTAAAGAAATGTTGGTTAGAAGTGATTACTAGCAGTTAGAGTCATTGACTTTCTTACTCCATTGCGTTTATAAAAAAATTGAATCTATGTAAGTATAGTATTGCTTCCAGGGTGCAAATCCTGTAAATAACCCTTTTCAGTGTCTACAAATAGGCCTAAAGGCAGATTATATAGCTTTAAAAAAATACATGTATTTACACATATATAATTCCAAAGTGTGCACAAGTAATTTCTTAAAATTTATTGGTAAAAAATGGCAGCAAATAAGATTGTGGACGGGTTCATAACCAGTAAAGAATTTTTTTCTTATACCTAACATTTCCTCATTTTATGAACTGATATGTAAATAGAAAACTAGCTCTTATAAGCTGTATTAGAATCAGAAATAAAGCTTTCATAGGCGAGTACTGAAGCTCTACTCATGGACCAGAAATTATATAGTTAAATAGAAGAATTCAGACATATTCTTGACATACATGTAATTGTTATAACTATTGCTAAACCTGAAGGTGCATAATTGAAAAATAATTGAGAGAGAGAGAGATGTTCAGTGAAACCAAAATTGTATTAAAAATACCCTATTCTAGTATCATAAAAAATCGACAATTTCAACATAATTTCACTGACTATATTAAATGTGTCATACTGAATGGTAATTATGAATGAAATTAACAGGAATCAATTACATCGAATCTAGGGTTGTGCATACCCGAAATAAAAACCAACTCAGGTTAGAGGCATACATATATTTATATGTATAAAATTGACTATGATAATGTATGTCCAGCTGTGAGTTAACAAAAGATTTAAACCAACACCAATGTATCAACTAAAATAACAGAGAATAGACAGAGCTGGAGCATCCCCGTCGAAATGGGGTCCTGAATAACTTTCAAGCCTATGCAGTTGAGTCGAAACTCTATTATGAGGAACGAGAAAGTTAAATTAAGTTCTTATTACACAACCAATTAGAATATCTGTGCGGTATAGCCCTCTTAACTATAGTAGACAATGTCAAGTAACATTATATGTTTAGAGTAGACAGATGTAGAGCAACGTCTACCAACCTGTAGCAAAGAGTGTAACCCGACGTTAGTAAGGAAATATAAAATAGAACTATAAACTAAAGCTCGCAACAAGATGATGAATGAACTACATTACCTGCAACCGAATTAATTACAAATTAAATTAGTAACAGAGAAATCTCAACACAGGACGTATTCATAAAATCAATAAAGAAATCTCAGCGTCAGGGTATTGCTTGGGGTGAAATTGTAATATTTACCATGCAGGGTTTGTGACGCCAAGAAGACCAAATCAATGAAATTTTGATACCTGAGACAAAACGAAAAACTGAGTTAAGATCTTTGGCCGAAAATGAAGTAACACCTTCTATTTAAGAATGAGAGGAGGAAATTGAACTATGCAACGATAACGGTAACTGAAAACCACATAAATATTTGAGAATGAGAATAGAAAATTTACCAAGGAATGGTGGTGATATGAAAACAAAATTATCTATGCCTTTCTATCCCAAACGACCCTTGTCTATCCTGTGATATAGGGTGAGGACGCTCAGGAAATTTTTACGCTGAAACCAAATTCAAAATTCAGAAATAACAACGAAAAAGCGTGAGGAAGACTCACAGAGTTACCTGGTTATTGGAGACGCATGGAATCCAGATAGAAATCTCTTAACTCAGGTTGAAAAAGCCTCCTGCAATGATGTAGAGAAGGAAGAAGAATTCGAAGAAAGATGAGACCGTGATTTAAAAGAGGTTTAATAGAAAATGTAAAAGGAAAAACCCTAAACATCTCAACGCTCCACTTGTCATTCATCGAGCGAGCATCACAAGGATCGACGACGAAATCCTAGGTTAGAAACCCTATATTCGATCGTATGAAGGAGTACATACACAAATAGGCAAGGTGGACTCAAAGCATATGGACGTCTTGTCCAAAATTAAGTAGTGAAAGGCTCGAGGCAGAGCATTCTCCAGTCCATTAATGTCATACATATTGTTTGGAACCGGAATGGTACACAACTAAACATTCAGGAATCTCGTTGCTCTTCGTGTCGTTGAGCTAACGATTAGATCAGGATGAGAAGTTATGGTATGGTTGAGGAATTACGGTAGACGTGGGTTCAGGAGATGAATTCCCAAGTCCAATTATATTAACCATAACATTATATCGGACGGCGAATGGCCTTCGCGCCATGAAAACCCATATAATGATATTCAACTTCAACGTAAGGATGTACGTAGTGTTGACATAAGAGAAATAAATCGTGAGAGATTAATAATTAAAATTATATGGTCATATCGTTATGTTGTTAACGTGAGCAAGGGAAGCATATGGCTTGATTCGAAATCGATATGGTTTGACTGGAAATCGATATGAATAGGTATCTATGGATATAATTATAGATTTTCAAAAAGGGTTAGTGGAACTTTAAGTGATAACATATATTGATTTGTATATGTTTAATACTTTAAATAGAGAAAAAAATTTGTTTGGTAAGTGGAGGTGTGAAAAATTGTATCAGATCTCGTGTTACATAAAACTGGGCTATTGTTGTTATGCTCACTGTTGTTGTGTGCTCACTGTATAAATTATTTATTGTTGAAAAAAAAAAATTATTACTGATATGTGTTGTTTAGTGTACAGTGTGGTGCTGAAATAGACAATTCCAATGGCTGGAAGTGATGAAATATATGTTGATCTGTGCAATGAAGATAATACACCAGATCCCAACGCTCCAATAATGGCTATGTTGCATAGTTTGCAACGAGAAATGGTTGAGGTAAAAAGCCAGAATGACAGATTGTCATTAGCTAGTGAGGAGAAGGAAAAAATCATCAGAGAATTAACTTCGTGGAACAACCAAGAGGGTGAAGGTTCTGGAAAGAGGAAGAATGATGAGTTTGAGGAAGATGATGCTATTAGGCATTAGTATAAGTAGAAAAAGGAATTACAGAGGGAATTCCGAAAGATAAAACCTCCCTCCTATGATGGGGAGAAGGATGAAGATGTTGAAGCCTGGTTGTTGAACATGATTAAGTATTTCCAGGTTTATGAATATGAAAGCAATCTGAAGGCCAGATTAGTTGTCTACAAGCTACAAGGTAAGGTTACCTTGTGGTGGGAGGAGACGAAAATGTTCCATGCCATTGATGAAAAAACTGTGACTTGGGAATATTTCCAAGTCAAGTTTAAAAACCGTTATTTAAACGAACGTTATTATGATGATAAAGCAAAGGAATTCCATGAAATTAGACTGGGACAACTCACTATTGATGAGTTTATCACCAAGTTCACCAATCTATTGAGAATGTCCCTTACATTCGAGAAGAGAAGGCAAAGGTGCAAATGTTTTTGAACTATTTATCTGCTGTGTACAAAGAGAAGATAGAGTTTGATAACCCAAAAACTATGGATGAAGCAGTATGAAAAGATAGATTATGCTACCAACAGTTTAAAGGAAAGGGTGACCATGGAAAAGGCTGGATAAACAAAGGTGAAATCAAGGGAAAGAAATAGAAACCAGCTTACTTAAATAATTTTGGTAGGTATCATCAGCGGAAAAAGTTTTATAAACCAAAAGAAAGCTGAACTGCTCAGTCCCAAGTGGGTTCCAAACAACTAGATGGAGAAAATAAGAAGGAAGGCACAGTTAAAATGAGGGAGTCGTTGAAATCTTCGGGTTGTGGAGAACCTCACATGTTGAGGGATTGTCCACACCGAAACATTCAGATGATTATGAAGGATCAAGAAGGTACTACAGTAAATGATATAGCAAGAAATATACCCACTATTAGTGCAGCCTTGGAGAATTGACAAGAAGAACACAAAGCTACCATGGTGGAGATGGAAGGTAAGATCGCTGACCAATATGTTACTATTTTAATTGATCCAGGTGCTTCTTTGAGTTACATTAGTCCACAAGTGGTAGAAAAATGCAATCCTAAAAATGAAAAATTTCAGCAGTCTTGGTTGGTCCAGTTAGCCACTAGCACCAAGAGGAAAGTAACTCATAAGTTACCTCAAACAGCGATCAAATTAAATGATTTTCAGACAGAAGTGAATTTAAACATTCTACCATTAGGTTCATATGACTTGCTGATAGGAATGGACTGGCTGGAAAAGAAAAAGGCTGTGATGAACTGTTGGGATAAGACCCTGCATTGTATAGATGAAGAGGGGAAACCTTTTATTCTCCAGGGAAAACAAAAACCTATCTCTATAAGACAAATATCAACACTGCAACTAAAACGAATAGCTAGGAAAGGATACCAAGTATATGCAGTACATGTTGAAGAACTAGAACAACAACCTGGAGCAAACCTGATGGATACTCTGCCAGTAGTGAGAGAGTTTAAGGAAGTTTTTCCAGATGATATTCCTCATCTTCCCCCCAAAAGAGAGATTGACTTTTCAATCGATTTGGTGCCTGGAGCAACACCTGTTTAGCACGCCCCTTATCAAATGAGTCCCCCTGAACTCATGGAGCTGAAAAATGCAATTGCAAGAATTGCTGGATAAGGGTTATATCAGACCAAGTGTGTCTCCTTGGGGAGCACCGGTGTTGTTTGTAAAAAATAAGGATGGAACCTTTAGAATGTGCATTGATTATTGTCAGCTGAATAATTTGACAATTAAAACCAGATACCCTTTACCTTGAATTGATGATCTTTTCGATCAGGTAAGAGGGGCTTCAATATTTTCTAAGATTTATCTAAGGACTGGTTATCACCAGCTCCGAATTATGGAGGAAGACATTAGAAAAACAGCTTTTCGAACTAGGTATGGTCACTACGAATTTGTAGTCCTACCTTTAGTTTTGACAAATGCCCCTACCACCTTTACGTGCTTAATGAACAGCGTTTTAAACAAGTACTTGGATAAATTCGTATTAGTGTTCATAGACGATATTTTAATTTACTCAAAAAGTGAGGAGGAGCATAAAGAGCACTTGAGGATAGTGTTGCAAACTCTGAAAGAAAACCAGTTCTATGCCAAGTTCAACAAATGTGAATTCTATAAGGAAAAGATCCAATACTTGGGACATATTATTTCTGAACAAGGGTTGGCTGTTGACCCTGAAAAGATAAAGGCTATTAGAGAATGGCCAGTACCAACTGATGTTTCAGTCGTACGATCATTTATGGGAACTGCAGGTTATTATCGTAGATTTGTGGAAAGATTTTCTGTAATAGAATATCCCATAACTTCACTACAAAGAAAAGGTGTCAAATTTGAGTGTACTAAAAAATTCCAAATTTTTTTTGAACAATTAAAATTGAAACTCACTACAACCGTTATACTGAAGATTGCAGATCCTGATAAGGAATTTTTGGTGTGTACCGATGCCTGTAGGGAAGGATTGGGAGGAGTAATGTTGCAAGAAAATTATGTTATTGCATATGAGTCCAGGAAACTTAAGACACATGAATAGAACTATAGTGCTTATGATTTGGAATTGGCTACTGTAATCCATGCCTTGAAAATGTGGCAACACTATCTTCTTGGAAAGAAATTTACATTGATGACAGATCATATTATTCTTAAGTATTTCTTTTCCCAAAATGATTTGAATGCCCGACAAACCAGATGGCTATCCTTTCTGAGTGAATTTGATATGGACATAAAACATATCAGAGGGAAAGAAAATAAAATTGTTGATGCATTGAGCAGAAATGCTTGCCAAATCATAAACAACATTGGAAGAAGTGCTAGTTTTGATTTAGAAGAAATGGTGAAAAAGGCAACAGACCAGGATCCAAATTATGAGAGTCTATAGATAAAAATACTAAATAAGGAGATGGATGAATACACTCAAAACCAAAAAGGGCTGATATGCTACAAAAATAGATTTTATATCCCCAATGTGAAAACCTTGAAAATGGAAATCCTAGATGAATACCATAAACAGCCATATGTAGGGCATCCAAGATATCAAAAATTGCTAACAACTTTGGAAAAGAAATTGTTTTGGCTATGAATGAAAAGAGATGTAGCAGAATATTTAGCTAGGTGCATGGAGTGTCAACTAGTTAAAGTTGAAAATCAGCACCTTGCTCTTCTTCTAAACCCCTTTCCGATTGCAGAATGGAAATGGGACACAATTTCTATTGATTTCATAACATGGTTACCCAGAACCAAGTAATAGCATGACTCAGTTATGGTAGTAGTAGACACTTTAACAAAATCTGCACACTTTATACCTGTAAAATCTACTTTCGGGACAACCCAAGTAGCAGATGTGTTCCTAAAAGAGATAGTAAGGTTACATGGGGTCCCAAAGATGATTGTTTCAGATAGAGATGCTAAATTTATAGCAGCTTTTTGGAAAGGGCTATTTGGGGGCCTGGGCACCAAGCTGAATTTTAGCACTGTCCATCACCCTCAGAGAGATGGTCAGACAGAGAGAACAAATCAGATTTTGGAGGATATGTTGAGAATGTATGTGATGGATAGGCCATCAAAATGGGAAGACTACTTGCATTTAGCTAAATTCGCCTATAATAACAGCTATCAATCCTCCATCAAAATGAGTCCCTTCGAAGCACTCTATGGAAGGAAGTGTTGTACTCCTTTGAGTTGGAGTCAAACTGAGGATAAGATAATGTTGGGACCAGATGCTTTACAAGAGATGGAAATAATTGTTAAAAAAATACAAAGAAACATCAAGACCGCACAAGATCGAGAGAAAAACTATGCTGATAAGAAGAGGGTACATCGAGAATTAAAAGTGGGGGAGCATGTGTATTTGCATATAAGACCCAAAAAGAGCACACTTTATACTGGAATTTGTGAAAAATTGGCTCCTAGATATTGTGGTCCTTTTGAGGTGTTAGAAAGGGTGGGACCAGTGGCTTATAAGTTGGCCTTACCGCCCCATGTTAGAGTTCATGATGTGTTTCATGTTTCATTAATAAAAATATATGTACATGATGCTTCTCGCATTGTTGATTGGAATGTGATACAGGTGGAACCAAAAGGGGAGTTCCTTCCAGAGTTTCTTCAAATATTGGAGCGGGAAGAAATTGAATTGAGGAACAGAATGGTAGCAAGAGTAAAGGTGCAATGGAAGCACTTTACTGCTGAAGAAGCTACCTGGGAAAGAAAATATGAGATGATGGAAAAATATCCATCTTTGTTTGGAAAATGAACTCTAGTAGATAGATATCAACACCGAGGTTGATGTTTGCTTTCAGAGGGGGAATATGTAACATCCCTAGTTTTATGTTTCTTTCAAAGTTAGACATTCGAACTTTAATCCAAAGGGCAGTGGACCCCAATGGATTAGTATTGTGTGGATGTAATTAAATATTTAATTATGAAAAATAAATAAAATAATTCTGTGCAGATTGACCAAATGAGAATTATGAGATCACTTGCTAAATCCATCAGGATGGAAAGAGGAAAATACTTTCCCCAAAAATCTTTCAAAAATCCTTGAAAGAATTTATTTCCAAATTAGATTTTGACGAAAATATAGTTTCCCGAATGAGGTGGAGAGTAGTTGGGAAGAGATAAAAAGCTGGGAAAAGTAGAAAGTAGCTTTAAAAATCCCTAAATAAAGGAAGCTTAGGAAAACAGGAAGAAAAGCATCCTGAAATTATGGATGCATAATTAGAAACAGGCTTTGGGGAGCAAAAGCTTAAATAACCTCTTCCTGAACAGATTAGAGGTTGAACTGTTCTAGGAGAGGATCTCAGCTCAGGGGTGAATTCTTGAGGATAGAAGAACTCTAAGGTTGGGAGGTTGGTCAAATTGGAGAAGTGGTATGCACAATGTGTTTTTGAGGAATTTGAATATGATCTTTGTTAGACAGTAGTGAAAAGTGTTATGATAATTATGTTGATTTGTATTGAGGTATAATAAAATTCTTTACTTCTAACACAGTTGAATAGAAGAATTAGTTCTCCCGACTCTATATAGTCGTAAGAACAAATCCATGGGACACTGTCAGCCAGAATCTCTAAACCATGATGTGGTTCAAATATGGAGAGAGTTTAAATGTTCCCTGGAATAATTAAAGTGTAACTTTAATCTGCTTTAGAAAAAAAAAATATAAATAAATAAATAAACTAGTTTCCTGTATTAATACTGATGGATGGTGATAAGTTGTACTTTTATAGAGGTAGATATATGCCAATGAAATTTTAATATCAGACTCCAGAAAAGTGTTTGGGTATTTGCATTATAAACTGAACCTGGAAGAATTTTGTAGGTGGAACAAACAGGAATCATGATACTAATGCTATCTTTTGTTTATAATAGATTCCATGTACCAAACCAGTAGTAAAATACCGAACAGAAATTTTAATAAACTGTAGATAGAATTTAGAAGTTAATGGGAAAAAAAAAAGATCCATTAACAAAGCCTAAAGAAATGTTGGTTAGAAGTGATTACTAGCAGTTAGATTCATTGACTTTCTTACTCCATTGCTTTCATAAAAAAAATGAATCTGTGTAAGTATAGTATTGCTTCCAGGGTACAAATCCTGTAAATAACCCTTTTCAGTGTCTACAAATATACCTGAAGGCAGATTATATAGCTTTAAACAAATACATGCATTTACACATATATAATTCCAAAGTCTGCACAAGTAATTTCTTAAAATTTATTGATAAAAAATGGCAGGAAATAAGATGCTGGATGAGTTCATAACCAGTAAAGCATTGTATTTTTATACCTAACATTTCCTCATTTTACGAACTGATATGTAAACATAAAACTAGCTCTTATAAGCTGTATTAGAACCAGAAGTAAAGCTTTCATTGGCGAGTACTGCAGATCTACTCATGGACCAGAAATTATATAGTCAATTGGAAGAATTCAGACATATTCTTGACATACATGTAATTGTTATAACTATTGCTAAACCTGAAGGTGCATAATTGAAAAATAATTGAGAGAGAGAGATGTTCAGTGAAACTAAAATTGTATTAAAACTACCCATTCTAGGATCAGAAAAAATCGATAATTTCAACATAATTTCACCGACTATATTAAATGCGTCATACTGAATGGTAATTATGAATGAAATTAACAGGAATCAATTACATCGAATCTAGGGTTGTGCATACCGGAAATAAAAACCAAGTCAGGTTTTTTTTTCACAAAGGAAAAATTCGTAATTTTATTAATAATAACAAAATTACATGTTACACTAGCTGGTAGTGTCAAAGACAAGCAAGTATACTGCAAGATAAAAGTACAATGAAGAGGAAATTAGTCTTTCCTCCTTTTTTTCTTTTCAACCTTGCGCCAACCATCTTGTGTTGGCGTGGTCGATATAAGGACGAGCTGGTTCTCTATCACGTGTGCTCCAACGTCCTTATCAGAGTCTGATGAGTCTAAGGTATGTAGTCTTTTGTTTCCTTCATTTTTTGGTGCTCCAGAATCCATATCTAGCTGTGTCATGGTAGTGGTAGTGGCATCAATGGGTTCCTGCATTTCCTGCTCTTGTGCACTTAAATCAGTATCTGTCTGTTTACTATCTTGTGGGTTGGTTTCTTCCTCTTCCTTTTGATGTTCGAGCTCTTCTGATGGAAATTTCCATCCTTTGGAAACTTTACCTTTTTTCTTCCTTCTCATGTTATCTCTTGTGGCTGTCGGGAAAGTGTTTTGTAGATGACCCATGTTCCTGCAAATCCGACAGCGAAAAGCGTTGTTCTCATAATCTAAATGTTGTGTCCATTTCTGATGTTTGTGATTCAACATAATGCATTCTGGTGGTCCTTTGCTCAAATCCACTTCCACACAGATTCGTGCGAAAGTGTAGATGCGCTCCTCCATTCTTTGTGTATCAGTTTTGATATATCTACCAAGGATGTTACCACTGCCTTCAAGAACACTTTCCTGCCAGAAGTGAAGTGGGAGGTTGTGGAGCCGAACCCAAACTGGCATTTGGTCACCTCCATGGTATTGGAATCAAATTATGGGAACCATGGTGTGATGGAGAGTCCATTAGAACCCCAGAACCATGGCCCCTCCTTAATAATCATATCTCTGTCCTCGGCTGTTGAAAACTTGACAATGAAAAATCCTTTTGAGCATAGGTGGATGTCACAATCCATGGTCCAGTTGGAAAAAATCCATTAGAAGAGCTCCACCGGTTTGGGCCAAAAGCAGTTGAATATGCATATAATAGCTTGTGATTCGAGCATGGTTCTATGCAGATCTATATCAGGAATGTCAATTTTTATTTCAGGCACACATTTCTGTTGTTCCACAATATATGGCTTAGGGAAGTTTTCAGCCTAGGCCACAGTCGCTGTAGCATCTTTATTTTTTTCCCCTTGCAAGACGTTTATGTATGAGGGTCCTTTGGATTGGGTAGTGTTGGATGCACTAGCACCCATGGTGTTTCCAAAAGCTCTGTTCTGTCCCAAATTTCCTCCCCTCAGTCGAAAATTAAGGCAGACAGAGGAACCAGAATCTATGGCGTAGTCATATAGTAAGCAAGAATCTGCTAATGCTTTCCCCCCAAATATCAAGGACTGATAATGAGCCCGGTAACCAGTAGCAGATTGGATTTTGTTCTTCAAATATATTATGGTGTCTTTCCCCTGAATCCATATGATTATACTCTTGCCTGTGGGAAGCTTAATAAAGATTTGAAATGAGACAGATCTTACCCGAGAATCTATAGCAGAGGGGAAATCGTGGCATCGATATGCGATTTCAGAGGTAAAACCACAGCTCCTATTGTTCTTTGGTTCCGCAGGCATGTATGGAGTGTCGACCGGCGTGAGTAGTCGGGGTATCCTGCACAGAGCGCCATAGAAATCGTGTCCTGATGGGAAAATGGTCCGCATGTCGTCCACTGGTTCAAGTAGTGACCACCCCCCATGGATTCCTTCCTATAACACAGCAGATTTTTGGTGATTTGGGAATCCATGTCTGTCTTGTAACAGTTCATATTTGGTACTCTGTTCACACTTCCAGCTAATGAAGAATATTTCCACCGCACAAATGATTTTGTGGCTAGCAAGTGCTGGTGTTAAGTAACGAGCTGTCCTGTGGCAAAGGTAAACAAGCCCGCCGGAGCAGTACGAGGCCCTGCCATAGAGCACCGCCACCTCAGAAACCCCCAAACCAGATCCATGAACCGTAACGCTGACCATCGCTCCAACCTTAGCTCTGCTTCCCTCCATTTTTTTTCCACCAAGAGGTTACCCCAACCAACTCAGGTTAGAGGCATACATATATTTATATGTATAAAATTGACTATGATAATGTATGTCCAGCTGTGAGTTAACAAAATATTTAAACCAACACCAATGTATCAAATAAAATAACAGAGAATAGACAAAGCTAGAGCATCCCCGTCGAAATGGGGTCCTGAAGAAATTTCAAGCCTTAGTTGAGTCGAAACTCTATTATGAGGAACGAGAAAGTTAAATTAAGTTCTTATTACACAACCAATTAGAATAGTTGCGCGGGCTAGCACTCTTAACTATAGTAGATAGTTTCAAGTAACATTATATGTTTAGAGTAAACAGATGTAGAGCAACGTCTACCAACCTGTAGAGAAGAGTGTAACCCAACGTTAGTAAGGAAATATAAAATAGAACTATAAACCAAAGCTCGCAACAAGATGATGAACGAACTACATTACCTGCAACCGAATTAATTACAAACTCAATTAGTAACAAAGAAATATCAACGCAGGACGTATTCATAAAATCAATAAAGAAAGCTCAGCGTCAGGGTATTGCTTGGGGTGAAATGGTAATATTTACCATGCAGGGTTTGCGACACCGAGAATACCAAATCAACAAAAGTTTGATACCTGAGACAAAAAAAAAAATTGAGTTAAGATATGTGGTCGAAAACGAAGTAACACCTTCTGGTTAAGAATGAGAGGAGGAAATCAAACTATGCAATGATAGCGGTAACTCAAAACCAAATAAATCTTTGAGAACGAGAACAGAAAATTTACGAAGGAATGGCGGTGATATTAAAAAAAAAAGTTTCTATGCCTTTCTGTCCTAAACGACCCTCATATGCCCTATGAGATAGGGTGAGGATGCTCAGGAAATTTTGACGCCGAAACCAAATTCAAAATTCAGAAATAACAACGAAAAAGTGCGAGGAAGACTCATAGAGTTACCTGGTTATTGGAGACGCATGGAGTCTAGATAGAAATCGCTTAACTCAGGTTGAACAAGCCTCCCGCAATGATGGTGAGAATGAAGAAAACTCCGGAGAAGGATGAGACCGTGATTTAAAAGAGGTTTAATAGAAAACGTAATAGGAAAAACCCTAAACATCTCGACGCTCCACTTGTCATTCATCGAGCGAGTATCACAAGGATCGACGATGAAAATTCCAGGGTTAGAAAACCTAAATCTAATCATATGATGGAGTACATACACATATAGGCAAGTTCGACTCAAATAATACGGACGTCTTGTCTAGAATTAAGTAGTGAAAGGCTCGAGGCAGAGCATTCTCCAGTACATTAATGTCACACGTATTGTTTGGAACCGAAATGGTACACAATTAAACATTCATGAATCTCGTTGCTCTTTATGTCGTTGAGCTAACGATTAGTTCAGGATGAGAATTTAAGGTATGGTGGAGGAACGACGGTAGACGTGCGTTCAGGAGATGAATTCCCAAGTCCAATTATATTAACCATAACATTATATCGGACGACGAATGGCCTTCATGCCATGACAACCCATATAACGATAGTCAAATTCAACGTAGGGATGTACGTAGTGTTGACATAAGAGAAAAAAATCACGAGAGATTAATAATTAAAAGTATATGGTCATATCGTTATGTTGTTAACGCGAGAAAGGGAAGCATATGGCTTGATTTGAAATCGATATGGTTTGAGTGGAAATTGATATGACTATGTATCTATGGATATAATTATAGATTTGCAAAAAGGGTTAGTGGATATTTAAGTGATAACATATATTGATTTGTATATGTTTAATACTTTAAATAGAGAAAAAAAATAAAATTGGTAAGTGGAGTTGTGAAAGTTGAAGAATTTTAAAATAAAACTTCAAACAATATTGTTATTTGCTTTTGATTCAACATGTGACATATAGATGGTACATGATCTCTTTTGGTGGCACGGGATTTGTATACATGGATTTTTTGCACAGATTTGGGTGGCTATTTCTCCATATCCAGATCATAAATGTGTATATGAGGCTCTAGCCTTAAGCCCCCATCGGTCCTTTAACAAAGTGAAACTTTTTCCACCTATAATAGGCATGCCTACAGACTTCGATTATGCAGAGTTGATAATTGAAATTATGTTAGGTCCCTATATTACTGGTATAGTCCCTTATTTTTGTTAGTGTAACCCCCTTACTGTTATTATTGTACTCCTCTAACCCCAATATTTTTATTATTGTTCTCTTAAATTATTATTGTTAGGCAAGCTAGGATTATATTGTGACCCCATGGACTCCTATATATAGAAGGAGGTTTTGGTCATTTGTATCATCAAAGAATTGTTCATTTATGTAATTTATTGGAGGTTTTCCCCTCAAAGTGGCTAGTTTCTAAGGCGTTGATCTATCTTTTCTTCTATTTTTGGAGCTGGTTTCATAACATTTGGTATCAGAGATTTGGATTATAGGGTTTCGCTGCTCCAAATAGGTCATCGTGGAATTTTTATTATATCTATTTTTATATCGAGTTTCAGAAGCTGAAATTTTTACAGAGCAAAGCCAAAATCCTGAAGAATGTCATGTAAAAATTTAATATCTTGGTTCGCAATATTTTCAATGATATGATCTGTGGAATTTAGGGCTTTTTCAGGCTCCTGAATTTCACTTAAAAAATGCCATCGTGGAAATTGTGATATAACATTCTTTATACGAAGGTTAAAAGCTGAAATGTTTATAGAGTGAAGCAAAAATCCTGAGGAACCTCCTGTACAAATTTCAAATCTTGTTTCCCAATATTTTCAAAGATATGATCTCTATATTTTAGGGCTTTTTCAGGCTCCTAAATTTCATCTCAAAGAGGTGGTCGTGTGAAAATCATCATAACTCTCTCTCTGAGCATCGGATTGGAATTCTATGAAAAGTGACTGCAACTACACGAACTCTAGTTTTCTATACATCAATTTGAGAGACGAAGGAAGAAACAGTGACACATGGCATGCCATACAAGTTCACTCTACTGATCCAATCCATAATTAAGTCATTGTGGGAGATTAGGCATGACATTTTCATGAACAATCCAAATCAAGTCATACCTGTGGCATTCGAAAGAAGATTCAGAGGGATACTACAAGATAAAATTTCAGATATTTGATATCAAAAATCACAGAGATAATTTAGTTTCAATATCGAGCTCCTCAAAATCAAGAAAAAGGTGTGTGTTTCTTTTTCGAATTTCATGTCTTGTTTGAAAAATCAGTTTGAATTGATTCCAAGGGCATATTGTAGAATAGATATCAGTATTGGCTTCTAAAATTCCCCCTAAAAATAATTCAACACAAATTAAGCCTTTAGAAGGCTTTAATATGACCCATGAAGATGAAGAACTGCAACATGACATATCAAAGCTAAAAGAGCAAGTGCACCAAATTTTTCTCTCGCAAAGATCAACAAAAAATGAAATGGAAGTTTTGAAGAAAAGCGTGGAAGCTAATATGGATTATTTGAAGAAAAGAATGGAAGCTAATATGGATGACATGGAAGCTGGCATGGAAGCTAAGATGGATGACATGGAAGCTAAGATCCATGAAAAAATGAAAGACAACATGGAAAACATGAAGAATGATCTAAAAGTGGACATGGAAGGTTTGACAAAGTTGATAAAAGAAAGTTTTCCTAATGGCGAAAATATAGTAGAGGAAACTCATGATGAGAACAAAATAAATGTTAATCGTGAATCTAATGTGGGATGGAATAACCACCATATTTCAAAGATGTATATGAGGAAGTTTGATGGCAAGGATCCTGTAACATGGATACTACAGATGGAGCAATATTTTGATCTCAATAATGTGCAAAACATGAAAAAGGTACGCATTGCAACTATACTTTTAGAAAAAAATACATTTGTATGGTATAGATGGTTTTTCTCCCATAAAAAAATTGTAACTTGGTCAAATTTTACGAAGGAAATGATAGTGCATTATGAGGATACAAAGAGAAACACCTTCTTTAGGCAGTTGATAAATCTCAAACAAAAGTGTTCAGTGATGGAGCACATTCAGGACTTCAAAAAATTTAATATAAGGGTAATTGATATTCTAGAGGAACACAAGATTGATGCCTTCATAGGGAATTTAGAGGATAACATCCAACATGAGGTTCGTGTTTCAGAACCTGATTCATTGGAGAATGAATTTAGGTTGGAAAGAAAAATAGAATGTAAAATTATGGCAAAAAGGAAGCCTACCATTCACATCTATAAGTATGGAAGTGTTCCTACTCCTAGAATTCCACAACCTACAAGGTTGACACCACAACAATCCAAAGAAAAAAGAGCAAAAGGACTTTGCTATAGTTGTGATAGAAAATACACTAAAGGTCATAAGTGTGCTGTGAAGAAATTATTTTACATAGATTGTGAAGAGGAGGAAGAAAATGAAGAAGAAACTTTAAAATAAGAGGATACACACCAAGAACCAACCTAGAAGAATAAGAAATGAGTCTGACCATATCATGTAATTCATTGGTAGGAATTACCACTCCTCAAACTCTCAAGATAGAAGGACATGTCAAGAAGAAAAAAGTAATAGTGTTGATCGATTCGAGTAGTACCCATAATTTAATTCATTGTAAGGTAGCCAGGGAATTGAATTATTTCCTATACCCAGCATCAGACTGTCAAGTGATGGTTGCAAATGGAGGAAATATAAATTATTCTGGAAAATTCCATAATATCAAGCTAACCATGGGGGAGTATATATTTAATAGTCCAATGATTTCTATTCCAATGGGAGGTGTTTATGTTGTACCAGGAGTACAATGGTTACAATCCTTCTGGGCGTTAGCTTTTAATTTTCAAGAAATTTTCTTGAAATTTTTTTCGGAAGGAAAGGAAGTCGAATTACAGTGTATAGCAGGGAAGCCGAGAAAGATAATAAGATCTAACGTCATGACAAAGCTTCTAAAGAAAGAAAAACGAGGTGTAATTGCACAATTATACTAACTAGAAGTTCCAACATCAAAATCAATTATTTCTCTAGATCTCCAAAAAGTCTTGGAAAATCATTCCAAGGTGTTTGAAACTCCCATAGGACTCCCACCTATTCATGATCATGATCATGCTATTAATTTGATTCATAGAAGTGTCCCTCCAAACATCAGGCCTTACAGATATCCTTATGTCCAAAAGAGAGAAATTGAACATATGATTGTAGAAATGTTGGAGGTTGGTATAATTCAACCTAGTCAAAGTTCTTTCTCTTCTCCAATATTATTGGCACATGATAAGGATGGATCATGGCACATGTTTCCAGATTATAGGGAGCTCAATATGCTCACTATTAAAGATAAATTTCCCATTCCTGTGATTGATGAATTTGGAGGAATTACATGGAGAAATTTAGTTTACCAAGTTGGATCTTCATTCAAGATAACATCAAATTAGAATGAAGACTGAAGATATTATGAAAACAACATTTCAAACTCATGAGGGTCATTATGAATTTGCAATATCCCAAATTGGGATTGCACATCAAGGTTGGAAAAATAACGCACTCCTTGGGATATTGATGTATAGAAATGGGTTTGCAGCCCTTGGACCCCTTAGATCAGTAGATCTAGGGTCTAGATCCAAAAGGGGAGCAAAAACAAATCAAATTAGGTGTGGTAAACAGGTTTCCCACAACCTAGTCTAGCTGAAAAAACCCCTACAAGAGGGGCTGCAACTATGCACAACAAACTGTCTCAAGAATAACGTAGTATTGGTCCATATGAGCAAGAGGCCATCATATATGATTAATAAATGAAATTACAACAGAAAATCAGAATTAAAGTAAATCACCTTCAGTATACAGTATATTACATGAGGCAAGAGAGCAATACATCTTCAGAAAAGAGAGCTACAAAATGTATACATCAACAAAAATGGCTCAATAGTGTTATTTTGAGGAGATTCAATAGCTAGAAGTTACAAATCAGATCTAGGACAAATATGTGGACAAAACATCAGATCTATTTCAGATCTGGAAACTAGATAGTTTTCTCTTCAAGACCCCCTTAGAATTTTGACAAAAGCATGCATAAATAAGAGTAGATCTGAGAAACAAGTTTCAGATCTGGAAATTGCTGTAGTAAATTTCTGAATATAACATTTCATTACAATGGATCAGATCTAAATAGAACATGGAATAGCAAGCTAATCCATGGATCACCAAGTGGAAGGCAAGCCCAACACTAGAGACCTCTGATCTAAACTATGAGCAAAACACCATGAAGAGCCTCACACCAAAATAATGCAGTCCATCAAGATGAATAGAAATGTAGCTCAAATGACATAGATAACAACTGAAAAATTGCAGATCTGAAGTACAAAGAGAAGATACACTCTTCCAGGAGGTTAAAAGACACACTCCATGAGAAGAGGCTCCCAAAATACACTAGATCTTTTCAGATCTAGACTCCCACTTGCTGCAGCTTGGAAGAGCAGCAAAACCCTCAATGGATTAGCACTGCAATTGAAATTAGATCTTGGCCTCAAGCCTAATAGTGGATCAATTAAGAAAAAAATCCTCCAATAATCCTCAAAGGAAGAGGTGAAATCCCTGTATAGGAATTCCAAGAACAATTGTCCACTAAACAACAGAGAATAATATTTGTGTAAGCAGACCAAATAATCAAGAATATGATCAATCAAAAACCTTCTCTTGTTGCCCTCCCTCTCATTTTATAAGTTGAAGAGCCTTTGCAAACCCTAAACCACCTTGATGAGTTAGCCCTTTTCACATGAGAGGCCTCCTTCTAGAACTACATTGTCCCTTTTGGAGATGTAATGAACCTAGACAACGTTGTTGATTTGGTCAAGGTTGACCCAGTCTTCAACTGACACCTCTTTCACACTTGCAATTGATTATTTACATGGCTCTGATTTATCTTTGTTCACATGGGCATTGATTAATTCAACCTTTTCAAGAGTTTTACATGTCTTCCTTTATTTATTTATTCATGCAACAGAAATTAAAACAAAAATAGATATTCCTCTTAGCAAGGGCTAAGTAGGAATATTACAATCCTCCACTCCAAAATATTGCTTTTCCTTAAGCAATTGATAGGGTAAGAGCTATATTTCTTATCCTTCTCCCTTGATGGCATCATCAAGGATCAAGTCCTCATTGTAAGCCAACTGCTCAACAAGCCAATGCATCATGTATTGTTCCTCCAAGGCCAACAAATATGTGCATGTTCCATCCCTTCAGGAGTGAAAAACTCAACAGAAATAAACATGGTGGAAGCAATGCTACATCTAAATCATGTATCATGAAGTACAGGTGGAAGTCCCAAATCATGTGGTACATATACACTGCTCATCCTTTGTCCATACAACCCCATAAAAAATACAACTAGATCATCTAAGTATGGAAGCAGGAGTACATATAAACAAACTGAAAGTTGAGCATAGAGAGGTGGATCCTGACCCCACATAAGGTACCAGTGCAGCGTATCTCCTCCCTATAGAAGATCTATGTTTGGTAAGTGGTCCCCCCACCACTTAATTTTTTCACAAGTTATCTCATCATAGTTGAAAATTAGAGATATGTTTGGTGCCTTTGGGAAGCACCCATCATGAAAAATGATCTCCCTTTGCACCCCAAGGGAGTGACTAGATTCAGAATTTTTATTGGTCTTATCAATGCCATGAGATATACATATAATATCACTCCCTTTAGGAGCCATGGCCTACATAAATATCGTAAGAGAATCAGAAAAATAAAAATGCTCCATAAGATCAAATTCTTTACCATTCAAGTCTCCTAGACACATGGAGTTGGGCGTGGACATTTCTCCTCTTTCAAGAGAAGGAAGGGATGGATGAAATGACTCTTGTATAGAGTCCTTTGGCTTCCAAAAATCCTCATAAGTCCTACACTCTTGAAAGTGCTGATGCGGTTCCTCCCAATCATAGTGCTAATGTAGTTCCTCCTTCATGCCCTCCCAATCAAAACTCCTTATGATTAGGGTGTAGATCTTTGTTGACTGCATATAGCTAGAAAGGAACTCTTTATGTGGCATTTGTAGTATCTCTTGCTTAAGCTTGGAGGCTTTAGACAAGAATACTCTACCAAGATGATAGATGACCCCTTCATGGACCAAATAGACTCCCGCTTGCTTCATGCCATCTAGTATCATGCCAATGTGAAGATCTTTGGAGTACTCTATAAGGAGTTGAGATCTCCAATATGGATCCACACTTTCCAATAATAACAGTGCTGGTGATACCCCCATAGAAACATCTGTTATGTTGCTAATATTCCTCTTATTTTCATTGGCATATTTCATGCCAAATGTTTTTGATGCAATGCTGCTCCTCCCATTCTTCTCCTCCCACAGCGCAGATAAACAAAAGAGAGAGGGATATGGTGATGTCAGAAGAAGGTACCCCTCATTCTTGAGCTGTTTCAAATCCTCTAGCGCTGTGAATTTTTCTCTTATTGCTCCAATCGTTCCTTGATCTATATTTGGAGTAGCACTTTTTGGAGTCTTCCCCACGAGATAAGAATCTGATGGCATCAGAGGTGGCCTGCCATTAAATAAGAATGTCCTTTGTATCATCCTCATGAACATGCGAGAAGGAACTATGAGATACCTGCTTCCACAGCACAAATCCATCTATGTTGTTTGTGGAAACATTAGGTGAAGGATAAGTGTGCATGCCTTGAATCATTTGTGGTTTCCCACTCTTCAAGTCCACCCACTCCATTTGCAAAGCTTTCCAATTAGTGGTAAAATTCCCCAAGGTAATCAACCATTTGACACTCAAGATGATGTTGGTGTGTGGTATGTCAACTACAAAGAAGTGATCCACCAGTGTGTAGGATCCCATATTGATAGAGAGTGATGGAACATATTGCATGCACTACATGGTCCTATCTCTCAGAACCAAGAAAAAAAATCCCTCAAAGGTATCCACGGGGATTCCCCTCTTTTGGACAAGGTGAGCATCAATAAAGTTGTGGGTTTATCCACTGTAAATTAGTACATAGACTCTCTAATTCATAGCTGATCCTTGTACTCTTAGGGTCAAGTACTTAGGAACTCCTCTAAAATAGGCAAGAGTCCCACTGGTTGGAGCAAAGGCTCCCTTCCCATCTCTAGTGGGTGTTTTCTCTTCCTCCTCATCATTAGCATTGTGACCCTTCCTAGGTTCCTCATCATCATCTACCTCCAAATTAGAGAAGACTTCTATGTAGTGTGCTCGTCTAGCAGCACACCTATGTCCGGGCACCCATGACTCTTGGCAAGTGAATCACAGCTTCTTCTTCCTCAATTCCCTCCTGATATCAATATCAAGAGGTTTATTCAAAGAGCTCTCCTTGGGAGGAGCATATTTTCCTTCTTTCCCCTTAGAAAAGTGATGGCTCTTGCTTTGGAAAGTTGCCTTTGCTTTTGGCAAGGCATCTTGGAGATCTCTAGCTCTCTCGATGGCATCATGCAAAGTGATGGGCTTGGTAGATTTAACCAATCCATGCAAGGGTTCCTCTAGGCCATCAATGAACATGTAGACTCTCCTTGCTACAGATAGATTAGGGACCATGAATAATAATCTTAAAAACTCAGAGATATAAGTCTCTGCATCTCTTGACTGCTTCAGCGTTGCAAGGCTTATTAAGGGTGCTTCAGGATCCTTTCTATCAAACCTCTCCACTAGTATTCTAGTGAATTCAACGTAGGTAGTCACATTGATGTGTCCCAATCTAGACAATCCCTGGAACCACCAATTATCTGCTTCACCTTCAAAGTGCAGCACTGCAATCTTGATGGCTTCAACTTCAAGGAATTTGTTCAACTGGAAATGGATATCCAACTTTTATACCCATGCCTTGCTAGAACTACAGGATGATCCATCAAACTTGGGCAAAAATAATCTTCCCATATTGTGGTGTCTACCATGAAAGAAACCACCATCTCTATATTGTTGCCTTGGTCTTCTTCTATCCTTAATGTGACAAAAGTCTTGGAAACTCAAGTTATCCTTGAATCTCTGACTCTGAGAGTCATACTCCACAAATTAATCTTCAAGAGAAGCTTGCTCATGTGGTCCTTAATTCTCCACAGCCAATGATGTAGGCATATTGGAGATTTTTGAAGCTTGTGGGGCTGGTGACAGATTCACTGGTTGACCAGTCCCATGATGAGATATATCTGAAGTTTCTCCAAACTGAAATCTCCCAGGATATTCCCTCATTCTGTCAACCCTCATCTCTTTTATATCCTTGGAAATATCTTGCATGGTCTCCAAAAGAGTTTTTTCAAACTCCTCTTCTTCTTTATCATTCACAGCTTCAGAGGCTTCCCCATTGTTTTGAACCCTATCAGGATCATCAGTAGTATAGTCATATTTTTTATGACTTCTATTCTGGTACCTCCTCTCCCTCTCAGTAATAAGATCATATTATTTTGAATTCAACATGGATGGTTCTCCAAGGCAAGCACAGGCTGTGCCAAGAAAGGAGCTCCAATACCATTGTAATATCCCAAATTGGGATTGCACAACAAGCTTGGAAAAATAACGCGCTCCTTGGGAGATTGATGTATAAAAATGGGCTTGTAAACTTTTGATCCCTTAGATCAACAGATCTGGGGTCTAGATCCAGAAGGGGAGAAAAAACAAATCAAACTAGGTGTGGTAACTAGGTCTCCCACAACCTAGTATAGCTAAAAGACACCCTACAAGAGGGGCTACAGCTATGCACAACAAACTGCCTCCATAAAAACACATTCTTGGTCCATATGAGTAGGAGGCCATCATATATGATTAATAAATGAAAGTACAATAGAAAATAATAATTAAAGTAAAGCTCCTTTAATATACAATAGATTACATGAAGCAAGAGAGAAATATATCTTAAGAAAAGAGAGCTACAACATGTATACATCAACAGAAATGGCTCAACAACATTATTTTTAGGACATTCAGCAGCTGAAAGCTATAACTCAGATCTAGGCAGATCTGTGGACAAAACATCAATTCTATTTCAGATCTAGAAACTAGATTGTTTTCTCTTCAAGATCCACTTGGAATTTTGACAAAAGCATGCATAAATAAGAGTAGATATGAGAAACAAGTTGTAGATCTAGAAATTTCTGCAGTAAATTTTTGAATATAACATTTCATTACAATGGATCAGATCTAAATAGAATATGGATCAACAAGCTAATCCATGGATCACCGAGTGGAAGGTAAGCCCAGTTCTAGAGACCTTTGATCTGAACTATGAGAAAAACACCATAAAGAGCCTCACACCAAAATGACGCAGTCCATCAAGATGAAAAGTGCTATAGCTCGAATGACATAGATAACCACTGCAAAATTATAGATCTGAAGTAGAATGAGAAGAGACACTCTTCTAGGAGGTTAGAAGACACACTCCATGAGAAGAGGCTCCCAAAATACACTAGATATTTTTAGATCTAGACTCCCACTTGCTGCAGCTTGCAAGAGCAACAAAACCTTGAATGGATGAGTGCTGCAATTGAAGTTAGAGCATGGCCTCAAGCCTAATAGTGGATCAATTCAGAAAACACTCCACCAATAATCCTGAAAGGAAGAGGTGAAATCCCTGCATAGGAATTCCAAGAACAATTCTCCACTAAACAATAGAGAATATTATTTTTCTAAGCAGACCAAATACTCAAGAATATGATCAATCAAAAATATTCTCTTACTGCCCTCCCTCTTCTTTTATAAGATGAAGTGCCTTTTCAAACCCTAAAGGTTTTCTATTTTTATAGGCCTTACATGGAAATACCAGTAGTAGATGTTTTTTTTATAACTCTTTGAAGCTACTTTTCAGTTTTTTCTTTAAGAAACTTGGATCGGAAGGGAGGTGCATAAGTCATTATTCTCATAGTCAGTAATATGCAATGTAGCTAGTATTGTGTGTGTGTATGTTTATACTTTCCCAAAGAAAGTATTCATTCTCATTTGATGATATATATGCTAAGAAATCCTCGTCCCCTTTTTCAAAAAGTCTTACCCATACATATAGTGGCACCCATACCCACATACCTTTGTGATGGAAAATTAGCCTTCGATTCCACATTCATACGAGAGCACTAGCCACATGAGCAATGCCAATGAACACAAATTGGTGCTAACCATTTACGTTTCAGTTGCATGGGAGGTTTTGTGTTTTACATATTCTATCCCATCACCCAAGGTAATAGGCCAAAACAAGTTTGAAATTTTTTCAACTAAATAGTCACCCTAAAACTTACCAGTATAAAATTTATATTATATATTTGAATTTCACTTTCATTAAAAGAACACCTCTTTGGACCTCTTAAAAATAATGGTGGGGCCTATTTATTCTATTTTTGTTCTTCATTAATTTTCTATTGCATTTCTTTGCAAATCAAACCCATTGGATGTTGTACCTTTTTTATATCTATAAGTTTATCACTTAGAACTACGTATTTCATTAGAGAGAGTATTTCAATTTCCTAAAGGATATACTTTGAGTTGGGTAGAAAAGAAAAAAAGAATTAGAAAACCATTGATAGCTCATATTCTTGTTATTATTTGTAATGAGGACACATATTTCTAGGTGTAGAAAAGAATGACTGAAGGATGTCACACATCAAGTACTGCACAAGATTGAGCATGCAGAGAGAATAGGGGTACTGCAGTCAAGCTTAAATATTGTTATGGAGATAATAAATATGGTGCTAGCTTAGACAAAATATGTTGTAGAAAATATCTCTTTATTGATCCAATTTTTCTTTGAATTCCTCCAGAGACTGGGATATAGATACATCCACCCAATGGTGAGGTTCTTCCTTGCTATCATGGATCAATCAAGATGCGCATCCCCCTTTTAAAATAGAAATCCTCTTATGTGTCTTTGTCATTACATTTTCCTTTGTAATTCATGATCAGAGGCCAATAATGGGATGCCAAGATCTTGTAACTGTTCTTTTAAAGTGATGTTTGCAAATATACTTCATCCCCCATCCAATATGTCAAATTCAAAGGTACTGTAAGATTTTGTGCACATAAGAAAAATAAAACAAAGTTATAGATCATAGATATGACACATTGTATCATGGATATTGATGTACAAAATCCAGTCATTATAATACTTAGAAATGTTAGGAAATATTTGTTTTGATACTGAGAGAGTGCTTAACAATGTAACTGAGGAGTCAAGATGGTCTACTTCCAATTATATCTTTTAGGACATAGATGCTAAAATTCCTTATAATCATATTATAAATAACTTTAAGTGACAGACGAGGATTGAATTTAATATATTCCAGTGTCATCATAACTAGGTATTTCATGATGATATCAATAATCAGCAAATAATGTAATAATTAAATATGACAAATTTATAATGTTTAATAAAATAATGTTTATGATACAAATATAAATACATGAGAAAAATTGTCTCAAGATAGTGTGTCTATCTTGGACACTTCGGTTGAAAAAATATCTCAACCACACAATAATCTAGGAGCCTAACTAGTTGGAGAGAACCTCTCAACCAACTAGACATAAAAGGGCTCCTATCTATGAGGAACAAACCCAATCTAGAAAGGTAGGATTAAATCCCAACTTTCATTATAATAATTAATTTAATTATTTTGTACTTAGAATTGTTTTCCTCACATGACAGTGAGGCTAACATTCCCCCCCTCAATCATAAGTCCAAAATAAAAACCAAGGACCATATTCCAAGTTCTCACACTGAAACTATTGATCCTCAAAAACACTGCGTGAAAAAATTGCCAAATTTGGATGTTGAAAAAACATCAATCTGAAAAGAACATGAGTCATATATAAGTCTGATTCATCTCTAAATTTTTCTTGATAACTCTGTCACGTACCAAGCTACAAAAGGATACATATGTCCTTTGTTTTAAATCAACTTCCTAATTTCTCGTCCATTGACAAAATGTTGATAACGGCCACTGGCGAATTTTCTTGTCCGCTCAAAAACTGTTGATAACGCCCACTAGAAAATTTTCTGATGTCAAAACTTCCTACTCACTACTTGATGTTGATTTCCCACTGGATGCATTGATGTTGATTTCCCACTAGCTACATTGATGTTGAATGCTCACTGGTTTCTTATGATAAAAAACTTCTCACTGCTGCTTTTGTTTATGTTGTCATTAAATGCTCACTGTTTCTTGTTGATGTTATCAAAACATTCTATCTAAAAACGTTAAATTCCATTATTATCATTTCCCCCCTTTTATTGGCTGAAAGGAGATACAATCGACACTTCAATTCAGAACTCTCCCCCTTCAAGTGTAGGCGAGTTTCACCATCTTCATTGTACTGGAAAAGTTGTCTTCATGTGACTCAATATTTCGGTTATAGATAGACAATTTTTTGACTGTATGTGACCACTTCCAAGGATAAATACATGCATAATTTGTCTTCTCTTGGTGGTTGATTTCACTTGCAACATCTTTCTGATGAATGATTTTTCTTTCCAAAATGGTGACAAGGATGGAGGTCAAACATTTACTCTTCATATGGTCATTTTTCTTACAATGGTTACAATTAACCATATTTTGATCACTATCTAGAAAACAGGAACTTACAAACTAAATATGGAACATACAAATTGTTGTCTTTGTTGTAACCTAGGCCATGTCGATATTTTTTTAAGGATATTTCTTCCCAAGGTCTGATCACTTTCTTGGAAAGATCATATTTTTTGTTGTTCTTCACACCCACTACTACTGCTAATATGATGGGGTGGATTGATTAAATCATATGTATAACATTGGGAATCAACCATTTCTATTAAATATTCAACTATTTCACATGTTGCATCAACATGATCACTTTGATCTTCACTACTAGTAGCTACATTATGTAGTAGTACAATGGGTTGGATGAGATCACTTATGTCACAACTTGCATCAATCTTGTTGATCAAATATTTTGTGTGACAACCTTCGACAACCTTCATCAATATGCTTAATAAGGTCACTTGTATGACAATTTTCACTTGTTTTTTCAATGAGGTCTTCAATGTCGCAACTTGCATTGACCTTCTGTGTACAATGTGCATGAAGTAGATCTTGTTTTTCACTTAATTTTATTTCGAGTGTGCTAATGATTTTCTCTTTCATTTAAATCTCAATTTGAAAGCCTTTGACAGCTTCTAATATGTTGGTCATTTGATTGATTAAATTTTGATTATGCTTCAACTTCCATTCCAGTAGTTCAATTATGTTCTGTAACTCATGATTTCACTCTTTCAACTCTTTAATTTCCATCTCTACACTTTGAAGACATTTTCCTCCTTTTTCCCAATTTGACACACTCTCTTGTATTGTCTCACTTGAATAATTGAATACTATAACTCACACTTTCTCACAATAGATATGAACTGGCTTTATTATTTTTTGTTTGCTTTATATTTGAACTCACTCACTCAATGCTTGCGTCATTTAGTTTCATTTTTTCTTGAGCTTGTGAAATTATTCACTTGCACTTTGCGTTTGTTTAAACTCACTCTCTTGATTGTGATTATTTACAAAATAAGGGTGTCACATACTGTCAAAAATGCACACAAGAGAAAACCTTACAATGATTTGAATGACTCGGTTAAAAAGAATGGACTCACTTGGCTTAATTGACTCAATTGAAGAGAATTGAATCTCTTTACATCCTGTCAATTTAAAACATGGGTGTTGGTTTCAACTGAGAATGGACACTTACAATTCAACTAAATTTGAATTTGATTACGAGCTGAGTTACAAAAGAAAAAACATATTTGCAAGTTAAAAAATACCCAGTTGTCACTGAATGTTGATATATATTTTTCCATGGAATTCTTGAGTTTTTAGTGACATTCGCTTCATTGCCTTCAGTTCATTTTCTTGTTGATGTAGAATCATTTTTTGAATTTGGATATTAACAACTTGATATTTTTGGTTATGTGTTGCAGCTTCTTGATTGCTTGTTATTGGCTTGATTACATGAGGTTGAAGACAATTTTATTGTGTGCATGCATTTCCTTAATTTTTTGTGTACTCCATGTGTACCATTTTACGAAGAGAGTGTCAAAAATAGAGATAAAACACAAGAAAAATCAAGAACCATGCATCATCACAAACATACTCATCGTGTACCTGAGATACCCTTATTCAATTTCGTGTAGATATAGGACATAATAAATACCAAAAAGATATGTTTTTATTAAGTATTGAGTACATAAGCAATCAAATTCACCATTATAACTCCATTGTTGACACTTATTTAGCAACAAAGTTAAAACTTTAACTTTTACTTGACTTGGAAAATGACTCCTCATCAATCCAAAATAAAAATTTCAATGCACCTTACTACGCCAAAATAAATTGTTATTTATCTATATTCACCCACCCTTACTCTATTAATGATTTTTTAAATCATGTATACTCACCTTAAAAGAAATTTTAAACCCATTAAAAATATCACAGATGGGTTCTGTTGGAATTTTTGGGAATTCCAAACAACATTGGAGAGAACAAACTCTCCTCTACAACACAGAGAAGTTTAAAACAAAAATTTTAATCGCAGATAGAGATGGCATGAAAATGCTTTCTATTTCAATAACAGAACTTAAAAAAAAAACTGTTACAAATTTTCTTCCTCAATGGAGGGATTCACAAAATATGTTTGACTGCTACAAACGCGGTGCTATATAAAACAAATCTTTTCTCTCTCTGTCTCTCAAGAACGCAAAAAACAGTGCTATGTTCTTCTTACTGTGCTTTTCTTGCCTGTGGGCTCTTCACACAGTGATACAAAAACATTACAATACAATGCTTTCACTTTATATAGCGTGGTGGATACAAAACACATATAAAACATAAACAAATAAATAAACCAAAATACAAAGGAAAACCTTTGCGGACATAAAACTTTTAACATGGCGTGACGTACGAGTGGGGACCACGTCGCAGTCGACCATGTTGCAATGTGTGATGGCAGAACGGCGGAACAACAACAAAAAAATGCAATTTGCGACATTGCGATGGTGTGACGGGCGCACATCGCAACTTTCAACATTTGCGATAACATATATATATGTGGAGGAACAACTTTGCGATATGTGATTGTGCGATCTTGCGATGGCGCGACGATCGCACATCGCAATTTCAACAAAACTTTGGCAACGGGCGGAGGGTGATTGCGGTAAAATGTGATATTGTGATGTTGCGATGTTGCGATGGCGCAACCATCGCACATCGCAAATTTCCATATCAAAAAGACACTTGGGTTTTCTAAACTTCTGAAATTGTGATTTGTGCCTTGGCGCTTAAGTGGTAGGGACCACTTGTCCGGCCTCTTCATAACTTTTAAGTCTTCTGCCTGTTCGATCAAGTTCATTCATTTTTGGTTGTTAAGGGCTTTAAAGCCCAAAATGACTTTCTTTAATAACTTCTGCTCCTTCGTAGACTTGAGCTACAAAATTCTTCATTCCTCTGTCAAAAATGACTTCGCCCATAACCAAATTTAATTCTCCTCTGCTGTTGTGGCTTCGGCCTATACAGAAAATTTAATTCTTCTTTAATACAGAGTGCTGTGCACTCAATCTTCTCTGCTGCTGCTGTTGTACTCTTTTCTCTTCCTATACAAAGGCACGACAGGTGACTTTAATATTTTAACACTCCCCCTTAAAGTCAGCTGCTGGGTTATCCATCATACCCAAACATTTTCTTAAAAATTCAAATGTTTTCTGTGCCAATGGCTTTGTCAAAATATCTGCATATTGCTCCTCTGTTTTACAATGCTGTAAAACAACTTCTCCATTGTTCACCAATTCTCTGATATAATGAAATTTTGTGTCTATGTGCTTTGTTCTTTTATGAAACATAGAATTCTTTGATAATGCAATAGCTGAGCTATTGTCATAATAAATCACAGTGCCCTTTACCTGTTCTTGGCACAAACTTCTCAACATTCTTCTCATCCAAATTGCTTGACACGCTGCTGCTGTAGCTGCCACATATTCTGCCTCTGTTGTAGATAATGCTACAATAGGCTGTTTCTTAGAAGCCCATGAAATGGCTCCTGAACCCATATGAAAAACATAACTGGAAGTACTCTTCCGATCATCTACACTTCCAGCCCAATCACTGCCAGTGTATCCAACTAATTCTGAATTTTCTGAAGCTGTATACAAAATACCAAATCCTTTTGTTCCTTTAACATACCTTAGAATTATTTTTGCTGCTTGCCAATGTGCTTCCTTTGGCTTCTCCATAAATATGGAAATTAAACTAACAGCATGCATAATGTCCGGGCTAGTTGCAGTCAAATACATGAGGCTGCCAACCATGCTTTTATACAAACTTGGATTGACATCCTTCCTGCTGTCATCTTTTCTCAACTTCAATCCCATTACTGTGGGAGTAATTACAGCTTTGGACTCGTGCATATTAAATATTTCTAAAACCCGATTCACATACTTTGCTTGGGATATAAAAAACCCTTTCTCACCTTGCTCTACTTCTATTCCAAAGAAGTATCTCAACAAACCCATGTCAGTCATTTCAAATTCATTTTTCGTGACTGTTTTAAAATTTTCAACAAGGTAATCATCATTACCTGTAAAAATTAAATCATCAACATATAAAACAACAATCAACATCTTACCATCCTTTTCTTTGATGTAGACGGTGGGTTCTCCCTCACACTTCTCAAATCCATTTTCTAGTAGATAGGAATCTATCCTACTGTACCATGCTCTTGGAGCTTGCTTCAGCCCATAAAGAGCTTTCTTCAATTTGAAGACCTTATGCTCTTTGCCTTTCTTCTCATATCCGAGAGGTTGTTCCACATATACCTCTTCCATTAAAACTCCATTTAAAAATGCAGATTTTACATCCATCTGATATACTTTCAATTTGTTTTGTGCTGTTATGGACAGCACTGCTCTTACTGTCTCCATTCTTGCAACTGGTGCAAAAGTTTCTTCATAATCAATTCCTTGCTTCTGCTTGTATCCTTTGACAACAAGTCTAGCCTTGTGTCTTTATATCTTTCCTTTGGCATTGCTTTTGGTCTTATAGACCCATTTTACACCAATGACTTCTTTACCTTCTGGGAGATCAACCAGATCCCATGTTTTTTTCTTCTCTATGGCTTTAATTTCATCATCCATAGCTTCTATCCATTTTCTATCTTTAATTGCATCTTCAAAATGAATAGGATCATCAAATTGACAGTACAAAGAAAATTCATACCTTCGTTTGCTTCTCCTTGCTCATAAATTTCTCTAATACTTCTGAACTTTGTTCCTCTTTCACTTGGTGTAGTTGTGCTTATGAAGCACTCATTTCTACTCCATGTGGTGTGCTTGGAGATGCACTCCCGCTTCTTCTCAAGGGTGTTCTCGCTGCTTCTTGAGGTGTGCCTTGCTGTCCTTGTGCTGGTGGAGGTTGTGCTACAGATGGGTTATTAATTTCAACCACATCTCCCTCATCTTCATCATGAGACAAACAGCTTTTAACATTGACTGTTTTCTCTATGCTTCCATCCCATGCTTCCTCTTCAATGAATTGCACATCTCTGATTATCAAAAAGTTCTTTGTGGATGGGTTATATAATCTATATCCTTTGGAATCCTCACAATATCCAAGGAAAATGCACTTCTCCCCCTTACTATCCAACTTCTTTCTCAATTTGTCTGGAATGTGTACATATGCCACACATCCAAAAACTCTCATGTGGGTGACTCCCTATTTTCTGCCACTCCACGCTTCTTCTGGAACTTTGTTCATCACAGCTTTTGTAGGGCATCTATTCAAAATATACGTAGCACAGTTTGGTGCTTCTGCCCAATACTCATTCGGCAAATGTTTTTCCTTTAGCATACTTCTTACCATTTCCATTATGGTTCGATTCTTTCTTTCAGCAACTCCATTCTGTTGCGGTGTGTACCTTGTGGTAAACTCCTTGTGTATTGCATTCTCTCTGCAGAAACGCAGAAACTCCTTTGATATATATTCTCCTCCTCTGTCGGTTCTAAGGACTTTAATATACTACCCACTTTGTTTCTCTACAAGAGCTTTAAAGTGGCAAAATTTCTGAAAAACTTCACTCTTATATTTCAGAAAATAGACCCACGCTTTTCTTGTGAAATCATTTATGAAGGTCAGCATATAGTTCCTGCCTGAAACTAATGATGTCTGCATCGGCCCACATAAATCTAAGTGAATGATTTCTAAGGGTGCTTTTGCCCTTATGCTTTTCCCTGAAGGAAAATTTTCTCTGTGTTGCTTTCCCAAGATACAGCCTTCACATAGGCTGTCAGGCTTCTCAATCAATGGCAATCCTCTTACCATTCCTTTTCTATGCAGCAAATTTAATCCTCCGAAATTGAGATGTCTAAATCTCAAGTGCCATAACCAATTTACATCTTTCTCTTTTTTCTGGAAGGCTTCTTGTGTTACAGCTGCTACATTCTTTCCTTTTCCTTTCAAGTCAATGTTGAGCTTAAGCGGAAACATTCTATTGCTGGTCATTTGTATTTCAGCAATGATTTTCTTGCTTGGAGGAATATCTTTTATGGTGCACACATCATCTTTAAAAATTACATTGTAACCTTTATTTATGAGCTGCCCAACGCTCAAAAGATTACATTTCAGACCTGGAACATAATACACATCAGGAACAAATTTTTTCTCCCCATTCATGCTCGAATACTAACTCTGCCTTTTCCCTTAACAGAGATCTTAGTATCAGTTCCTGTGGTCACTTCAGATTTTACTTCTTCATCTAAATTGGAAAACACTGCTATGTTGCCAGTCATATGATTACTACATCTAGAATCTAAGAACCAAACATCATCTTCCCTATCCTTTGCTACATTAGCGTTCTTCTTATTTTTCATGTCATTTTTCTTCTTTCTACATTCATTGGCATAGTGCCCATATTTCTTGCAATAATGACATTGGATTTGTCATACCTCTGTCCATGAGCATGTTGGTGTTGATGTCCACCTTGCTGGCTGTTGCTTTGGCCGTGGCTCTGACTTTGACTGTTGCTCCTTCCATATGAATGTGAAGGGCTATTCCTTCCACCTCTGCTCTGGCTTCTGCCTCTTCCTCTTCCTTTGCCTTGACCTCTTCCTCTTCCTGAAGGCATTTGGGTCTTGAAGGCGTGCTCAAGATATGAGTGTTCATCTCTGCTCAATCTCTATTCATGAGTTATCAACGAGGCATGAAGTTCATCCACTGTGAATTGCGAGAGATCTTTGGTTTCTTCTATGGTGGTAACAATAACATCAAACTTTGAGGGTAAGCATATCAAAATTTTCTCCACTATCCTTCTTTCTTCAAGAGTTTCTCCATGGAATCTTATCTGATTTATAATCCCAATCACATGTGTAAAAAATGTGTCTACACTATCTGACTCTTTCATGCAAAGAGTTTCGAAATCTCTTCTCAACAACTGAAGTTTTGCTGTCTTAACTTTCTCCATACCTTGATAGGCTACTTTTAGAGTTTCCCATGCCTCCTTGGATCTCTTAGCTGCTGCTATCCTTGGAAACACACTCTCGTTTACTTCCTGATACAAATAGAAGAGGGCCTTAGCATCCTTCTTTCTATTGTTCTTCAGTAAATCCTTCTCTGCTTGAGTTAAGGCATTAAAAGCCTATTCATCAGCTGGTTCAACGAAACCATCTTCTACAAACTCCCATAAGTCTTGTGAAACAAATAGGGCTTTCATGGTAATGGCCCAATAATCATAGTTCTTTCCATTAAATTGTGGAAGCTGAACATTTCCATTGCTCATTCCTGTGCATGATCGAGCCATTGCTCTCAAACTGAACACTGAACTTAAACAAACTGTATTTCCTTTTCTAGAAGAACAAACTCTTTTAAACAGAAACAACAACTCTGTTATCTTTGAGAAATACCTGACCTTTGACTTATGTTGGGCTTTCATGCTGCTGGAGAAAACATTGCAGCAAGTCTTCTTCTTCTTTAGCTTCTTTGAAACCTTCAAAGAGCCTGAACTAGCTTTGATACCATGTTGGAATTTTTGGGAATTCCAAACAACAGTAGAGAGAACAAACTCTCCTCTACAACACAGAGAAGTTTAAAACAAAAATTTTAATCGCAGACAGAGATTGCATGAAAATTCTTTCTATTTCAATAACAGAACTTAAAAAAAAACTGTTACAAATTTTCTTCCTCAATGGAGGGATTCACAAAATATGTTCGACTGCTACAGACGTAGTGCTATATAAAACAAATATTTTCTCTCTCTGTCTCTCAAGAACGCACAAAACAGTGCTATGTTCTTCTTACTGTGCTTTTCTTGCCTGCGGGCTCTTCACACAGCGATACAACAACATTACAATACAATGCTTTCACTTTATATAGCGCGGCAGATACAAAACACATATAAAACATAAACAAATAAATAAACCAAAATACAAAGGAAAACCTTTGCGGACATAAAACTTTTAATATAGCGTGACGTACGAGTGGGGACGACGTCGCAGTCGACCATTTTGCGATGTGCGATGGCGGAACAGCGGAATAACAAAAAAAAAATGTGATTTGCGACATTGCGATGGTGCGACGGGCGCACATCGCAACTTTCAACATTTGAGATAACATATATATATGTGGCGGAACAACTTTGCGATATGCGATTGTGCAATCTTGCGATGGCGCGATGATCGCACATCGCAATTTCAACAAAACTCTGGCAATGGGCGGAGGGTGATTACGGTAAAATGCGATATTGCGATGTTGCGATGTTGCGATGGCACAACCATTGGACATCGCAGATTTCCATATCAACAGGACACTTGGGTTTTCTGAACTTCTGAAATTGCGATTTGCACTTTGGCGCTTAAGTGGTAGGGACAACTTGTCCGGCCTCTTCATAACTTTTAAGTCTTCCGCTTGTTCGATCAATTTCATTCATTTTTGGTTGTTGAGGGCTTTAAAGCCCGAAATGACTTTCTTTAATAACTTCTGCTCCTCCGTAGACTTGAGCTACGAAATTCTTTATTCCTCTGTCAAAAATGACTTCGCCCATAACCAAATTTAATTCTCCTCTACTGTTGTGGCTGTGGCCTATACAAAAAATTTAATTCTTCTTCAATACAGAGTGTTGTGCACTCAATCTTCTCTGCTACTGCTGTTGTACTCTTTTCTCTTCCTGTACAAAGGCACGGCAGGTGACTTTAATATTTCGACAGTTCCACGGAACTCAATTTTGCGATTTGCACTCAAACCTTGAATGGAAATTTTAAAACATCCTCCCATTGCCTCTTCACATAAAAAACACATGTAATCTCAGCTTGCAATGTTAAGAAATTCAAGGGATCCTCCTCGAAAGACTTGGATTGCTTCTAACTAAACAACTGTAGTACTATCGCATAAAAATTCATACTTTTTTCAGAGGACAAATCCACAAGTTGCAATTCCAATAGCAACTCTTTGGCAAAAATGGCACATTCATTTAACCACGAGAAACAATCCCATTTTATTTGTCTATGATCTGTGGAAATTCCTCTCAAAATAAAATACCAACAATGTCTCCTTTATCCACGAATGGGCGACATAAACTAACACAAATCTTAATCAACAACACAACTCTTCTATCACAAAAATTTGTTACACGCAGCAATGTTAACTCCATGTCACTCAGACCTCTTCAACAGTTGTCTCTTCCACTCAGTGAGCTACATTTAACATTCAATGATGCCAATTTTATCTGGATGCGGATCTCTAATGCAGCTCATGTGTCAGCACCATGCTCACAAGTTCCTTCAATAATTAATAGGATGCCACAACTTCTCTTACAAACGAGACACAATTTGTCTTTCTGAATGTGCAAAAATGTGTCTTTATACAACCCCTACACCTTGCAAATATCTCTTCTCAGCTACTTCACACCTCCCAGTGCTCCACTTATGGAATGACCAATGCTATGCTTTCCAGCAAAATGTACAAAAATTCTTTAAATTGGCAGCAACATACGTGATTCTCTTAAATGAAAAAAACATATACAACAATTATCTAACAAAAAATACAATTTAATTGGCTTGAATCCAAGTGTTAATACAATTTTTCATCTTAGCGAAAAATAATATGTCACAAGCACTCTTGCTGGATAATAAGAGACCATAAAATTTCAAGATGTACTTGGACCAAAATGTCTCCTTAATGTCAGAACTCAATTTTTTAATGCTTGAACATGTGCCTTGTATGTTCAATATTATCCTTTGATATTAATTTCAACACCTCTTAGGATGGATACACCAGATATAGTGTACTTTCTAGCGTTTTTTATCGTCGTCAAGATGACCTGAAACATGTCGGATTTGTGTTGTCAGTAGAACAAGTCAGATCTGTGCCATAATATGAAACATGAAACCAACGTCATCGTTGTTTAGATGAGACTGTTAAGTTTCCTATCCTAGGCTCACTAGCTAGCGATCGACTTCGCTTCCAGCGAGCAACCGAAGCTCTCTCTTCCTCCTCCTTGGGCACACTCGCTCGACTGCATGAGCTGAACGTCACATCGACATGATGGTTGGATGTTCTCCAAGTCGCCCCGCCTAAGAAACAAAAAAAAATCAATTTGAAAAAATGATCCTTGTGAGATATTTTGCATGGTATTGAATCGATGTGCAAGAAAGTTCAGTCATGTTCCATTAAAAAAATACATCTAATTATTTGAAAACAAACCAGGCTAAGGAAAATATGAGTGCCAACTAGAAAATAAAAAACACTGCAGTAGATGATATGATTCAACTGTTGCTCCAATGGAACGTATTCTTTTGCCAACAACATTAGTCAATCACATATGTCGTTAAAAAACTAAAAATTATTAGCGTTCAAAAACCATTGGAGATCCACACCAGTGCCTTCATTTACTCCAGCCTCATGACCGAGTAGTCACATAGCTCTCAAATCTGATACTACATGAGGGATTTATAATAAACACACATAAATGCACCAGAGAGAAAATGCTAGCCGAAAAAAGGCCTCAGCCTTAGTGTATTCCTCTCTCATTAATCAAATAATGTTTATATACAAAAATAAATACATGAGAAAATTTGTCTCAAGATAGGCTGTCTATCTTGGAAACTTTGGTTGAGCAGATATCTCAACCACACATTAATCGAGGAGCCTAGCTAGTTGCAGAGAATCTCTGAATGAACTATACCTAAAATAACTCGTGTCTAGGAGGAACAAACCGAATCTAGAAAGGTAGGATCAAATCCCTAATTTCATGATAACAATAAATTTAATTATTTTGTACTTAGATTTGTTTTTATCACATGAGAATGAGACTAACAAACAAACACATGGGAAAGAAAAAACAATCCAAAGTTTGTAGCATAAATTATAAACCTAACAATCATGTAATTAACATATAGAATGCACATCTTTCTATCCTCCTCAACCCCAAGCATTAGCCATCCTTTGAAGGCATGTATAATATACACCTTCATCCTACAGGAGATATAGTGATAATGGAGTGAAGAACTGAGCACTTTAACCTCCCCCATTATCCATCCTCTGCAATCGTGGAGGTGTGCATTTACCCACCATATTTCACAGGTTCAATGTGGGAATTTCTACATTCATGCAAATTTGTAAGGTGAAGGTATCAAATTTTGCATTCAAAAGTTATTTTCAAGGTGGAAGTATGGGCTTTTCCATTAACTCGCATGATGTAATTAAAAAATGTACACCTCTCACCTCTATTTGTTATGCCACTAGAGGTTAATTTCCTGACCACTAGTGCTTACAAGAGGTTAAATGCCTCCACCACCCATACTTTGAGAGTTAGATTTGAAATTTTCCAATAAAATTCCCAAATAAATTATTTTCATAATATTTTACTAACACCATTAATGAATATTTTATTATACATGCAACACTCTCTTATTGACATTTTTCATCTTAATTTTTCTATAACATAGTAACTTTAAGAACTTGAAAATAAAGAGCAAGAAGAAAGATGTATATAATTTGAAATATTTTTAACCACTAATAAGAAATAATAAATTTATGTATAAAAAAAAAAATCATTTAAATATTTTCATAATAGAATAAAATATATTTTATTTTATTTTACAATTAAAATAATACATAATTTATTTGATTATTTATAAAAATAAAAAGTAACTCTAAATTACACATATCCTTGAAACATATGGTCTGCTAGTGTAGCTTTCAAACACTAGTTATTATTGTCTTAATATGTATATTAAGATTGTAACTTTCACATACTAAGCTCCTATTTTTAAATATGAGTAATAAATGTATATATTGGAATGAACATTTAAATTCAAAGGTTGGAACATGACAATGATACTTGAAGCTTCTTTTCTCAATAAAAATTTTGAACACTTTCTTATTGGAAATGCTCAAGTATAATGTTTCAAATTATAACTTTGGAATACTAACCTTCGAATATAGTTAATGTAGTGATTTACATTATAATTTTGGAATACTAACTCAAACAATATTTTATATACATGCTATATATATGATTTTTACACTTACATTTACCATGGTTACTTTATAATATTTGGTTGAGATAAAGAGAATGGAATTTACTAAAAGTTAATAAATAATTTGTTGATTAGTGTATCATGATTTTGTTAATATTTTTCATGTTAACTTTTTTAATAACATTGGATTTTCAACAACATAAAAATGAAATTTAATAATAAATATGAAATTTTATTTTCAAAATATTTTGACATTAAATAATAAATTAACAGAAATATTAAGATTAAAAATTATTTATAATTATTTATGATTAAAATTTAAAAGAAATATTTATTCATTTATTTAAAAAAATAAAATATGATGTAATATAATAAAATAGTTATATATAAAAGATAATAAACATAAATTATATATCCAACCACATGTATGAATATAATAATATTATAAATATTTTTATTATAAACAATACATTTTGATAAACTTTAACCTAAAATTGAAAAACAATATTTAAATTGAAATGAAATATATATTATTATATTTAATCTTAATTGTTTATACAAATAATAATATTATTTTTTCAAACAAATGTATTAATATAATAGTTTAGATAGGTAATATAATAATTTAGAAACTTATCGAGTGAAAAAAAACATGCATAGTCCATAGTGTAATGGGATGTGGTGAAAATGTTAGTACTTTGAAACTTCACGCATAGTCCATAGTGTAATGGGATGTGGTGAAAATGTTAGTACTTTGAAACTTCGTAGGAAACAATTCAGCCATGCTAAGACCTAGTGTGAAAATTCACTTGGGTGTGATCTCCAAGGGAAGTGATTTTGACACTTAGATATTGGTAGATAGTAGTTACTCAAGCTATAGGTTAGGATTGTCATCCATATCAAAACTCATATTACCTAACAAATAAAAAAAAAATTGAAACATAATTATGATATTTTAAGCATTAATAAATCAATTTTCAACACGTTTAGAGGGGCATCATACAACCCTGTATGAGGATGTGTAAGTATGTCATGTCTCTAATAAAATAAAATAAAATAAATTAGTTCCACACCAAAACAAAAATAAAATAATGATATAATAAAAAAACTGAAATACAATTGAACACAAATATTATAAACTAAAATATTTTAATATATGTTTTAATTCAATATTTGTAAAATGAATCTTTCAAAGTAAAAGCCATACTTTATAGATATATTAAAAGATTTAAAGAAAAGTATTTTCCTGTCAAAGTTGAAATATATGAGAATATTAATTTAATATTAATTTGTTATAAATTTTGTTATCATGTCATGCAAAAAACATCATTAAATCTAATATTCATATTAAAATAGTAGTAATAATAATAAATACAATATTAATATTAATATTAATATCATTCTAGATTCATCCAACTTCAGATGTATTATGCTCCTAGAGGGATAATATCCCTCAAGGTGCAAATGTTTCTCCATTAGGGATTCGATCCCTCTAGACCCTTGACAGATGCGAAGTTAGATGGACCTAGACGAGTTTTACATATTTCATGTATATTAATAAATTAATTTTGAAATATTAAATTATGAATTTGAAAATGTTAATACATTTAACTCTAAAATTTTAAATGTTTATAGTATTGTTATAGGTTGAGATCTCTTCAAGTCCCTTCATGCTAAGTAGTGTAATCAAGGCCACAATCACATCTATAAGGGAAAGAAACAGTGTAATGAGAGGTCCAACATCAGAGTTATAAGGAAGCTATAAGGGGCCGAAGTAAGCAGACTATGAATATTCGAAAAAATTATTTAGAGATTGTTTCCTTTTTTCCATTGTCAAATCCATTCAACAAAATAAAAGAAGAGAGAAAGAAACGAGCCGTAAATTAAAATATTGAAGGTAAGTTAGTAATTTCTTGTTTAATTTAATTTTATTTATTATTTAGTATTTAGTGATTTATTTATTTATTTTCCCTTATTAATATATGATTTCAATGATGTCTTACTACAAAATGGAAACCACTACAAAAATGACATGCAGTGGTAGTTTGTAAATGGTATTGAGATACTAGTTTCAGTTCTCAATAATTAAGGAAGAGTTGAAGGAAAGATCTTGTTTTATTGGTTTAAATGTTAATGGCTAAAATAAAGGGGAACTCTTATGCAAGAGAAGCGAACACAAGCCACAAATTATAATCATCGGAAAGTGTAGTACAAAGAGAATATGTGATAACATAAACAGCAAACCCAATTTTTCTTCCCTCTTATTTCTATCCAAAATCCTGTGATCCACCATCCTTTGAAGTGTTTGTTTTCATAACGATATAATTGACAATTTTTTAAAGATTGGAATGAGAGATCGAGTCAGAAGCAAGGGAGGGTAATAGCTATAGTTAAAAAGAATTCAAATATATTTAATAGACTTTTAAATCTAAGCTAGTTTATATGAAAACTAACATTGGTTTTACTAATGTGTAGTTAATATTAGAAGAAATTTCTCTTTACTTTGAGTAGCTTTTCAAATCAATTAGGTATGCTAATTTGGTAACTCAATAACCTAGAGTGAAAGCTGGGTAAACTAATAAATGTTCAATTAATATAACCACATCCTTGTGGTGTAAATACTTATATTTATTGGGATTAGCATGTGCATTTCAAAGCATAATAATATTTAAAATTTGATATGATACTTAGGAATGCATTATATAATTTTTTTAATGTAATGGCCTGAAAATATCATATCTGAATTGAGCAGGTCTCAGAACTTTCAACAAAACATTTTGAATTTTTGGTATTTTTGGTAATTAAGTAATATTTTTATTTTTTGTAAATCAAGTCATACAATCAATTTTAGTAACTTTTCTCTATTCAATAGGTTGAAAAATATGTAGATCATATATATATATATATACTCAAGCTTGCTCATCAGATTTGAGCTGAAAGGTAGAGGACAGTTGATCATATATATTTTTTATTAAAAAATTTCTTTAATGTTTAACCAATTAAAGGAACCTTTAAGATAATATAAATTTAAAAATTTCTCAACCAAACTTATACTAAACTTTATTAAATTTTCTATTTAATGAGAATAGTTATAAATAAAAAGAAGTCAAGTCCAATAGTTGTAGTCAAGAAGAGTTCAAATGTATTTTATGCAGTCTTTAACACGAGCTCCTTCCTAGGAAGCTTGGATGATCGTTAAACATTGGTTTTGTAAACATGTAATGGGTAGTCAATATTAGAAGAAATTTGTTTGGATGAAGATAAATTTTAAGTTTTGAGATGAGTATATTTATGGTTATATAGTAAACTAAATAACCTATAATGAATGTTCACTCAATAATCTATAATGAATGTCAACTTCAAACTTAGAAAATTAAAAAAAATCACTTGATATAGACAGTATTGTAACAACTTACATTTATTGGGTGGGTTAGGATGTGTTTTAAAATATAATAATATTTTAAGTTTGATATGATATTTCCAATTCATTAGATTATGTTTTCAACTCATATTAAAATTGGGCACATAACCTTAAACTCTGAAATATTTGCATCATTTAATTGTGTGTATGAAAAAAAATTAATATTTTTTTTGTATAGTTTGTGCACATAGGATATTGATGGTCATTACATGCACAAAAACTACCATGGTAGATCTACTAGAATGGATTATTTTCCACCAAAATTATCTAGGAAAATCCACCCAAATGGATGACAGGTGACTTCTCATCTCGGAGATCTAGCAAATTCACCCTACTTCCCACTTGCTCATTAGATGCAAGCCTAAGACCAAAAGTTCGGACTAGAATTGACTATGTGACTTCTCATTAACAAAATGCTTTAGTGCTAAACCAATTGAGCTAAATCTAATTGTAATTTAAATTTAAAATTATGTCTGCAAAATATCTAATAAAATTCATTAAAATAATTTGTTTAAAAATATTTAAAAAAAACATAACAAATAAAATCTTAAATATTTAAATTAAAAAAATTATTATTATTTAAGAATGTATATCTAATAATTAAAAATCTAAATTTACTTTTAATTTTCAAAATAGATAGAAAATTGTAAAATGAGTAAATGCGTACTTTTTAAAAATAAATGCAAAATCTAATATAATTTTATTTCTTTAAAATACAAATAAAATTTTAAATAACATTATTAATTATAAAAAACATTTTTAACTAAATTAGCATTTTTTATATATTTTATTCAGAAAATTTAGTCAACACTTTATAAATCAATGTATCACAGTTTACTTTTTTGATGTTTTTGATTTTGATTTTTTTTATTTTTTGTTTTCAAATTAAAAATTTGCCATGTCAAAATTAAGATAGACTTATTATATTAGTTTTTAAAGGTTTTTTTCTTGATACACTTACAAATAATAGCTAACATTTACATTAAAATTTATAAACAATCTTGGAAACGCAAACGAAGTAATTCACGTTTTAAAATACAGAATACAATGTTGACATTACCACCATGGAATACTAAGTGGTCAAAGGGTTAATACAGTCACTTCCATTATAATCTGGAATTAACCTTGAAACCATTATATATATATGTTTCACATACGTGGTCAACTCCACTTTCTTCGGTCTCATTTAATTGCCAGACGTGTCGATCGAACGAAAAGGGAAGCGAAAGAGGAAAGAGGAAAAACGATGAAGAAAAACAGTGCAGGTATTGTTTTAATTTCTCTCTTAATGTTTCCTTTTTATCTATTCTAAATTTGTAGTATATAATGATTTACTTATTTGCGTTGTCTTGTTTTTTTCATTTGACAAATCACATTAAGGTGCTTTATGCATTAATGAGTGGAATTCTTAATGATGTAATACAAAAATGTATATTTTTGTATTTTTATTTTTAATGTTTATGGATGTTGAATTTTGAGTCACTAGAATTTTTGCATCATCTATATTTTCAGGATTAATTTGTTTTTTTTTATGGCAAAGTTCAGGTGTTAATTTATACATTGCCTAGATTTTGCTAATATGTCTGAAATATTTTATTTGAAAAAATAAAAACTAAATTATTAATTTGAAATAACTAAATTATTAATTTTAGATTTATTATCTTATTAAACATTTTTTATTAGATATTCCCATAACATTTAAGTAAGAAAATCAGTGAGCATTTCTTTACCTTTGCAATAATATGGGAAAATAGCAATTTGAAAATGAAAAATAAAGATCTTTATTATTTTGAAAAAGCTTTTTAATTTTCACAATAAGAAATAATTTGACCCAAATAAAAAAAACCTTCATTTTAAATTTTTCAGGAATGGTTGTGCTCATTTTTACATTATATATGAGTTTTTTTTATCTATGCTTTAGTGAAATATAATTTTTAAAAATATTAATTTAATAATATGTCAATTTTTTTAATGGAAAAAGTAGATCTTTTAATTTTAAAAAGTAAAAATAATGTTGTTTTATTTTACTACGCCGTAAGGCGTCAAAATGAGTCGTTGATTGAAAGAGCGACAGTTACGACAATTTACAGTTTCTGCATCAGAATGAACAAGCTATGACAGAAGCACTTGGAGTAGGATGATTCCTGAAGGGCAGAGCACACCGAACGAGAGGAGTTGAGCTCACAAATGTTGTCATGGTACCAGAGGAATCCCCACTTGTTGAGGAACTACGTGATGAAGCTCTGCAATAGACTACCTCCTTAAACAACTGCAAATCAAATACATTAAACAAACATCATTTTAAACTTTTCTTAACCTAAATTTAATATAATAAATTTAATTCAATAATAGATAAAATATATTGAAATAGTAAATAGTCAAGAATTAAATATATCTAAACTATAAATTACACTCTCAAAATATTGACATAAAATGTATTATTATTTTTAAGTATTTAAACTAACTCTTTTTTTCAAATTAAAAATATATATTAACCATTTAACTTGGAAATGTGTATACATTATGACCTTGGAATTCTAATAAATGTAAAAATTAGTAATCCTTGGAGCCCTAAAACCATTATATATTAATGTTTGTTTCACATACATTGTCACCTCCACTTCATCGGCCTCATTTCACATACATTGTCACCTCCACTTCATCGGCCTCATTTCATTGCTAGAGCCGTTGATCGAAGGAAAAAGGAACCGAACGAGTGCAGATCTTGTTTTAAAAACACTGCAGTTATGGATAAAAACATTGCAGGTCTTTTATTTATTCTCTGTTCGATTTTATTTTATAGAGGACCTAAATATGTTTTCTGTTTTTTCATATAGTATTTGATGATTTACTTATTTTCCCTGGCCTGTTTTTATTAATGCATGATTGCAGAGAACAGCACCACTGAAAATGTGAGTACCAAATCGAAACCAACAACCGAGCAAAAGGAAATGCTGGAAAATATTTACAGAAATGGCATGAAGTCGGCCACCATGGAGGATAAACAAATCGGAATTACTCCACTTCTGAAGAAGTACGGGACAGTAGAAGACATAAACGTGTTCTATTGGTTTCGAAACTTCAAAGCAATAGACCCAGAGCGGCGAAAACGGTCATTAGAATTGCCGCTCTCATTCGGTGGAGAGGAGGGTACACGTCGTGTGGTCATTGAATTCTATTATTATTATTTTTCCTATTATCTGCAACTTTCAGCTAATTTGAGGGGCACAACGCTTTCCATCCCAAAACTAGCAAGGATCACGCCCCCTTCAGATGTAAGTACAATTACAATATTATTCATGCAATTTTCAGTTGACATTACATGCTGAGAATGTCATAATCATGAAACTTTTTCTGTACAATATATAGATCGGAATTGGAGATCAAGTGGAGAGGCAACGGAGGGCAACGGTTAAGGAGGAATCCGATGTAAGTATAATTACCATATTCTTAATGTAATTTTCGGTTGAGATTACATGCAGAGAATGTCATAACCATACTAACATTTTATGTACAATATAGTTTGGAATGGGAGATGAAGTGAAGCGGCCACGCAGGGTAAAATCCAACGTGGACCCGGCCTATAGCTCACAAACGTTGGAGCTGTTTCCACTGAAACCCGACGGTGGTGGATTGGGGCTTGATCGACCACGAAACGCTCACGCTCGGTTTGGTCATAGCTGATGGGCAATCCACATTGGAAGGAATCTCTCCGCAACAATCTACGTTGTGCCCAAGTCTCATAAATGGGTGAAATATTTATAGTCATAGTCTAATTGTTAGGGGAGTTGAGAGTTGTTGAGAGTTGGGAGTTGTGTTTATATGGTTTTTTGGAATTTATTTTTGTTTTAGTTGGAATTGTGAATTTTATATAATTTATTTCTTAACTATTATCATTATATAACAATTTATATTTGTTTGAATCATATTTATTATTTGTAAATATTATAATTATTTTTTTTTGTTTCCGGAAATCTATGATGCCACAAGGAAATATCAAAGCTTTTTTTATGTATTAATAGTGTGAATTCTTTGCATTTCAATGTATTTTTAGTTTTATATTTTATCAAAATAGAAAAAAATATAAGCTCATGGTATTTGTGGTAGTCAAATAGAAAATATATTATGATTTTCATTATGTAATAGTTTGGATAAGGACATGTGGTTGAATTATATTTAATATTTAATATTTGGAATTCAAAATTGTTTATTTTTTATTTTTTTGATGTGTGAAAATTTATGATACCCAAAAAATAATAGAAAAGTGTTAGTGTATCTTGTTTTAATATGATTGTTTAAATAGTAATATTATTAAAAATACATATTTGATATAATATTTATTTCTTTTCAAAATTATTTTATTTATTTAATCTAACATCTATGACCACTAAATATTGTGATTCCATAAGTTATTGGGAAGCATTAATATAATTGGAAATAATGTAGTTATATGTATAATTTTATTTATTTAAACTAATAGACTATCCTCTAGCTATAATGATAAACATCCATCCATATCAACTGGTTTATTGTGATTCCATAGACTAGTGGAAAACATTAACAAGATTGAAAATAACATGGTTAAGTGGATAAATTTTTTGATACTTGTATTATATCACATTAAAAATGAATTAATCGAAATAAAAAGTGATTGACAAAATAGAAACTCAAAGTGCATTATTCATTGGATTTTTTTTCTTTTCATTTTATGAATTTCTGTTTCAATTTGGAAACTTATTATAAGTGGAATTTAGGTTTATAGTAATAGCATTTGATTGTCATTTTGTAAATTTCAGTTTAAAAAATAAATTTTCATAATCAGTTTAAAAGAATAAGATTTCATAATCAATTTAGTTTTTTTTGTTGAAAAAAATTTGGTTTCATGATACCACACCCTTCATACTTTTGTTTACATCCATTACACTCTTGATCAATCCCAAGGATGAAAGCCCTCTATTTCAAACAACAAATTTTCAAACCACAATTTTTCAATTGCAAATCAATCCTAAGGAAGAAAGCCCTTTATTTCAAACCACAATTTTACTGTTGCAGGCGGCATCCTCTCATATGATGTTATGATGTGGGTGGTTGCTATGATTTTATATTAAGGAAGCATGTCTTGGTTTACATGCACCCTCCTTACAAGTGTTGGTGTCCTGTAATTTGGCAGATTAGTAAACCAAATGATAGGGTAACATCAGACCAATCTTTGGAGTCTTAGGGGCTAGCCTTCCTGGACTCAGAGAGAGCTGTCTCTATTATGCGAAGGATGCGAACTTGTTCGCTTTGTATGCTTGATTTTAGGCTAGCTTTTAAGTATATTTTGGTTTTTTTTTGGATTTTTGAGGTAAAATGATCAAAAAGGACAAATAGAAAGAGATTTCATTAAATCGATAGGGCTATGGAGTCAGATAAAGTTAAGGTTATCTAAATGGTTGACAAGGTATTACTGCAGGGCCGATTTAGTCAAGGCAAATGGATTCTTTGGGTGAACATGGAGTGAAATGAAAATTAAGTTTGTGAAAGACAAAGAGATCTTAAACATATATAGTTTTAAAGAAGGTATTCATGAGGTAGGGAAAACCATAAATATCTATCAATAAAACTCAAACTGATGCATATGAAAGATAAACAATCCGGTGATACATAGAAGCATAAGAACCCCTAACTTTAGAAAATCACCTTCAAATGTTGGGAAAACAAATAAGATACACAAAAAACTCAATATATGAAGAGGGAACTCTTAAACATCATATCTTAAACTATCGGTAACTCTGAAATAAGTTTGTAAGCATGGAAAAAGCACAAGATCAAACGATACCTCTTTGACTTAACTAGAACAACCAATATTTCATAGAAATATTTCAGAAATGGAGTTTTGAGAAACTATTAGTAAGCAGGGCATACCTTAGATTATACAAGATAGAAAAATATATTGATCATAAATGAAACAAATAACAATTTCTTGATGGACCTAAGGGGCAGTTAAGAATCCTTTAGAAATGATCAAGAAGAGGAAAACATCAAAGTTGTAACATGCAGGATGTTTGAGGTGCTTCCATGAGCATGCCTGAAATATACTTTTCTGATCAACAGCAAATGAGAAGTATGGAACATTAATGAAAACAAGGGAACATAAACAAATTATAGAAACATCACCATTCACCAAGCCATGGAATCCTGCACACAATGCTCCTCCACCATCAAGCCAAGAAAGACATCATCCACTTCATAAAACAAGTATTTCTTCCAAGATCATAATGTTATGTATTGCTCTCAATATATCAAGTTCTACATCCTTGTTACAATGAGTCCTCTTGGTTATATAAGCCAAGCAGGAGAAAACCCACCTAGACGAACTAGAAGGCCATTGGCCAAAAATAAATATCTAAAACTATCCTTGAGGCCTAACAAGGTCCAAGGCACAAAATATCTTTCAAAAATATCTTTTTGAACAAAAATAGAAAAATAGAATCACTTTTAAGGCCTGACACATAAGATAAACTTTCTTAGCACACATTTGGCCCAGTCATCACTCAGAAGATTGCTTTTCAGCAAAATCTACAGGAGCGTAACACCAGAAAAATTATGTTTTGTAGTTAATTTTTGGTGGACTTCCCGATGTCTAAATGGGTCCCGTGATGGCTCGTTGGAAAGCTACGGATGTCTACTTTCCAAAAATACTTTAGTTTTTTCAAACTGATCCTGGGAAGTTAGTCAAAATGTAGAAATAGTGAAAAAAACCCAGGAGTGTAGCACTCTGCTGATATAAGAGGCAGAAAGGTAAAAAATGACTATTTTTGGCCTTTTTGAGGGACCAAAACAGCTTCAATTCATCTGAAAATTTCTGAGCATGTTCCTTTGATGTCATTCTCCTTTGTAGGCCCAAATCCTTGTTAGCTTTCTCCAATTTGGTTTCCAAATGCTAATTTTCCCTCTCAAGCCAAGACTCCTTATGATTCTCAATTTCTAGAGAAATTAGCTCCGTAAGAGGGTATTTCTGTGCACGGGCTGATTCCTCTTCTTTTTGCCTTTCCAATGATTTTCTAAGAGTAATGGTCCTAGTCCTCTTTCTTGTTGGTTCTTTGTCTTCATCATTATCTGCATACTCACCCATGTATTTTTCAAGTTTTTCTTGTGACTTTTGCGCTTCTCTTTTATATATGATTGCTCGGGCTTCATAAATAGCAATCTGTCCACTCATCTGTCTGTTTTGCATTTGAAAAAGGTAGATAAGGTCTTTTGACCTTTTTAGATCATTTAATAAGTCTTTAAGTTGGGCATCCTGATCTTGTAAGAGGGATCTAAGAATCGTGGCCTCATCTTCTTCAGCATCACTGTCCAATTGTATTAGTTCAAACTCCCTCTCATGCTCATGACTGCTTTCTTGTTCTTCAATTTTCTCCTTGCCTTTGCCTTTGACGAACTTCTTTCCTCTGGTTTTCTAAGGAAATTCACTCTTGCTCTCTTTTGGAAATTTACCTCTACTCCTTAATGCCCTGGTGACATTTCTTGGCACTGTTTGAATATTTTTTCCTTTTACTGTTTTAGTGATTTTAGCCTTCACCACTTTTGATGGAGGAAGCATGGTCCCTTGCCTTGGAGAGGCAGTAAACACATGCTCTTGACTTTGTTGATGATGAGTGAGAGGAGGAGTTAATACCTGGGCTTGTTTAGTTTGGTCTCATATAGCCTTAGGGCTGTCCTCTTCTCCAAAAACATTCTCTGTTTGCATTTCTTGATTATTTTACTATGGGGAATTTCCTTGTTCATTAAATTTGATATTTGTAATGAACTCATCATCAGGAGAAATCTCAGAAAGCTCATGTTCTTTTTCTTTTTCGTGAGAGATGTCTAGGTATACTGTTTTTTCCTTTCCAAAACTATCTCTGCCTTCATCCATCTTCCTGATGTCATGACTATTTTTATTAATTTCCTCTATGCTATGAATGCTTCCATCATTTTCATCTTGACCTTGGTCTTCAATGGTGTCACAGTTTTTGTTGTTTATGCCTTGACTGTTTTGACTGTTTGGGCTGCCTCTTTCCTCATCAAATTTGTTGTCTTCACTGAGCTTTAAACTGTTTACTTCATCATTGTCATTTTTCTCACTGTTTTCTTGATGGCTTCATCATTCCTCACTATTTTCCTGATAGTTGTCTCCTTCCTTACTAACTTCACTATCTCCCTATGGGCTGCCCTTATCTTCATTGTTTTTCTTTTCTCTTTTTTATCATCAATTTCATCTTCACTTTTACTGCTTTTTTGCTTTTCATTTTTATCTATGGAAGATGTTTTTGCTTGGGAGGATGACCCATGAGAGGAACGTGAGACATAGTGTGTGGAGGGAGAGGAAGGAGTATGAGGAGTATTTTGAGATGAAGATGGCATAATTTGCAATAGCATGTAAGATGAAGAGGTGAAATCATGCTGAGTGACAATGATTTTGACAAGGGAGTGATGGAATAAGGTTGCCTTTTTGGCCTTTGATGCTCATCATTTCCTTTTGGAGGGATAATGAATATGATATTTCTTTGAAAATTCAAACAAACAACCCTTTGTATATGAAATGAAGGTAAGGAATAAAAAAAAAAAATTATAGTTCAAGATCTGGATGGGGAGGCATAATTTTATGAGAAATACCTTGAAAAATCCTTTATGTGTGATGAAAACTGAACTTTGGGAAAAAATTTGCAGTTTTGGCCTTTTCTGTAGAAAATATGGTAGTGCTACGCTTTCTCGCTCAAGAGTGTAGCACCAGTGCATAGGCACATAGCGTCCAGTGAAAATTTTCACTATGAGCTCCTACAGGAGTGTTGCACCAATGTACAGCCGCATAACACTAAAAAGGTCTTTGAGTAGCAAGGCTTTGGAAGCCTTCACAGTGTTAGAATTAGGCCCATGATGGCTCATTGGAAATATATGGATGTCTACTTTCCAAATATACATTATTTGTTTCATTTGGTGTCCATTTGGCTGTCCAAAAACTGATTCTCCCAACACTGGTAAAACATGGTGAATGATGGTACAGAAATGTAGAGTGTTGTTGCAGGCCACTTTTGGACACCTTACTCAATTCCAAATTGAGCTCATGATAGCTCATTGGAAATATCCTAAAGTATAGTTGTCATTTGACTCATGAAGAAAGTCATTTGGATACTCCATCTATGAGAAAATGGGATTTTCCCAAGGTTACTCCAGCCGTGTAGAAATTCTCCCGTGACACCTGTATTTTTAACATTTCTCCCAAACCAGGATACTTGTGTCAAACTTGAAGGAGCTTGTCCTTATTGGGCCTATTATGGATAGAAAACTCTCTCACTTTTTTCAATTTCATCTCTGTTTGGTCAGAAACACATTTTGAAGAAAAACTGGCCATGTGCGTGACACATGGCTTGTCTTGTCTATTTTCTTATTTTCCTAATTTCTGAAACTGTTTCCACATATTTTCCACTGCTGCGAGGATAATAAAACAAATTGTATTTTCAAAGTAAAACATACCTTCTGTTTGCTTCCTTTTAGTGTGACTGTCTTTTTGTGCAGCAGTTCATCTTTCAGATTTTGACTTTTTCCTCTTTAGTGCAAAGGCATCCTCTGTTTCCTATGTAAAAGTTTTATTTCCTTCGTCTTAGTGCAAGGGAACTTTCTATTTTTTGAAACTTTTTAAAATGTGACCTCCAAACCTCTTCTCAGGAGAAAATTTAGTCTAACACCTTTGCACCCTCTGCTTATCATTGAAGGAGGCGCCACCTTTGCCCTTTGATGTCCTTTTGCACATTCATCCAATTCTTATGAAAAGCTTGAAACATATTTCACAGTGGTTCATCTAAAGAGTATTTTGCAAATAGAAAAACTAGTTTTCACTCTTTTAGAATAAAGGCAATCTCCTTTTTTTCTTTTTTTGAAAACTATAAAATGTGCCCTCTATTTCTCTTTTAAGGGGTGACTCATAAAAACTCTGCGCCCTCTACTTATCATTGAAGGAGGCGCCTCAAGCCTGTTAACTATTTATCCAATTGTTTGAGACATGTCCTTTGCAGAAATTCACTGTGAAGATAATACATAGGTATTGTATTTCAAAATCAAACATATCTTCTTTTTATCTCTTAGGTGTGACTTCTCTTTTGCAGTAGCCTTAGTTTCATTTGTGATGATGGCGCCTTTGATATTTTTCAGTCTAGGTTGCAGGGTTATAAAAAGGTAGTGGTTCCTTTTTCATGTTTTTCATTTTGATGCACAAAGACTATTGGAAGGGTCCCTTTGCCAGAAATCTGCCATACCTAGCCTCATAAAGCTGATTTTTAGAGTTGTACCCAGATGTTTGGGAAGAGCAGGAAAACACCATTTTGAATTGACATGGAGTGCTTTGTGGATTAGTTTCCCAACCTTTGTACTTTGTTGTCATGATGTATGATTCTTTTGACACTTTTTGCTATCTCTGATTTACAAGAATGAATCCTGTAGGCTTTCTTCTCTCTGAACTCTGTATTTTCTTTGGTTCTCAACAGTCAATCTTCTTTAGCTTGAAGCCTTTCCTTGAAATGTTTCTTTGCTAAAAATTGATTAAGGCCAATCATCTTGGCACCCCTACAAATATGTCTTCATATGATTGCTTTGAGCATTAGAAACCTTTTCCGTTGTATCATGAGGGTAATCCTTGAAATTCACTTGATAACTTTCTTTTTGGACATAGTGTCATTCTTACTCTGTTTCTTCTTGAGTTGAATTTCAGAGCTTTGCTGAAACAAAACATAATGACAACTTGATGGTGTGGGACCTAGGGGTAACAATGGATTTTATTTGCTAGATTTAAGGAAAGGATAGTTGACTGATATTAAAAATAGAGTTTTTTGACTAGAGACAGTTTTCTCAAGATACTTACCCTAAGCACCATCACCTAAACCTAGACACTTTGTCATAATTTCTAAAGGGTTTCTTAGACACATTCAGGTCATTAAATGGAAATTCAAACAGTGAAAGGGGAAAAGACAACTTGTCTTATGCTCTAACAGAGAGTTGTGTGAAAATAAAGGATTTTGGATATCAAAGATAAAAGCCTTATGACAGTTATGGATAGGGTAAGGTTTACTGATCTAGGACGGGAGTGAAAAATTATGACCATTTGTATCACAATTTGCAAAAGAGGGGGAAAAAGATTAAAAAAAATTCCGAGGGATTTTCTAGAGGAAAAATTAACTGTTTGAAATTGGTTTCTAGAAGACCTTGATAAGGCATATAGTCATCAAAACAAGTGAAAAATACTGATGACTAACAGTGGCTCCATTTGGGGAGGGCAGCTCATTTTCAGGAGGTGTCTAGAATTTCATATCTATGGCTTGTGAAGACCAGTGCCTCATCCATTAGCGCGTATTTCTCTTTTTCTTGATGCTTTTCCTGAAAATGATGCTTTCTGAAAAACTGACAGCATGATTAGTATCAACCTCATCTCTACTTACCCAGCTACTTTGCCTAACATTTTTTCTTCTTTGGGTGCACTTGGACTGGCAAATCCTTGATATGATATTTTTGAAAGAGAAAACACTATCTACTTCTACACTTATATCTTTTGGGAGTTCAGATTAAACTGATGAACTCCTTTGATTCTCTACCTATACTAGGTCAACTGTCAAGATTAAGCGGTTTGACAGGATTTCATTTGCTAGAATAAAACATGAAATTGAAAAATGATCAAATTAGTATTAGACATTCTGATTTGTCATGTTTTTGTGGCATAAAGACAAGCTGCACAAAAATGTTATTTTTTTCGCAAAAGGAGATTTTAGAAAAATCAGGGTTAGGATACATAATTTTCTTTTCATTCCTATTTTCCTCTTTGGTTTTTTTTTGAGCGTGTGGAACCAACATCTTTTTTTTCTAATCTACTTTCTTTGATAATTCAAGCCTACATATTTTTACTATCATTCTTTTTCACTAACTTATCAGCAATCAATTTAAAACATGCTCAGTTATGATTAGGCTAGATAACTAAACAAGACATCTTTTGAGCACTAGTAGTGGCATTTAGATTTTCACACTGTCAGCATGACTATTTTTTGGGTATGGGGTTTTACCGTTGCTTTAGAAACTGCCCTCTTTTTCTACTTTTCCTATTGTTTTTGTATTTTTTGTTTTTTACTTTTTCTTCAAACAATATAGAACTAATAAGATGCTCACAAGGCTAAGATTTTTTTTCACACCTATCTATCTATCCTAATATAACCTATACATAATATAAATTTATTTAGTGAAATTTATTTTCCAACAAAGCCAATCAAGCAGATGATTCCATGAGGGATTTTGTTTCAACTTTTTGAGAGTGCTGAAGAAATAAAAAGGCCACTTCCACCTTACTTGTTTTCGAACAGTAGTGCCTAAAATTTTTCTCACACTTTGCAACAGACTATTCTGGGCAGAACACACTTCTCCTTCAAATTTCTTAAGGAAAACAACAAATGGATCTTGGAATAATACCTGATCTATAGGATTTGATATATAAGCTTCTTTCAAGACTACTCTTTCTTCCACTTGGCTATGCTTGAGGCTCTTTTGGAGAAGAGACTTGTCCTCTTCTTCATGATCACCTGAAATATCATACTCATCATATATTGCAGTGTTGTCCTCTTGCCAAACTGATGTGTTTTGATAGAGCGAGTTGAAATCTGTGTGAAGGCCTTCATATTGACGAGTAGAAACACTTTTTGGCAACAAGTCTTCTTGAGAAAGAAGTGCAGCAACTTTCTTGTGATCATCAATTTCCATGCCTTCATCTGAAATTTGTAATCCAAAGGAAAATGGTGGCTTCAAATTTAAAGTTAAGAAGGATCCCATGTCCCAAATGATTTCTTTAACCATTTCAGGAAAAGGCTCCTCATTGACAACTTGCTCAAGAAGTTTATCATCTTTCTCAACCTCAACATCAAAACTGAAATGTTGTTGATTACCAATGATGTGAAAGTTATTTTTGATGGATTGAAGTGAAGTAGAGAAAATATTTAGAGACTCCACACTTGTAAACTCTCAAGGCTTTGCTCTTCAGTGTCATAGGTGACCTGTATTGGCTGCTCACTTTTTTCAACCTGATGATAGTGAACTTCGTCCCACAAGTCAACTATTGATTTCTCTGCAAGGTTAGTTTCTATTTCAATATAATAATCATTAACATATTGATCAGACCTTGGAGAATCATTAATATAAGTAATGTCAGAAGCCATACATATTGGACTATCAGATTGTTTCTCTTCAAATTGATTTACAAATCTATTTTCTAACTTATGGTATGCAAGATTAGCAGGAGAAAGATCCAAAAAGTTTTGGTCATATGAAGTTTTAGAGGCTTTCTGCATGTTTATGAGTTGATCTATCTCCTTTTCAGTTAGAAAGGGAGGCATTTTTATCTTTCTTTGGATATAACTACAATAATCCTCTTTCTCTTGGGAAAGCTAATTTAGAGGATGAATGTATTTTTCGGCCTTACCTAAGAGAGATGATGAATCATCACTCGTGCCTTTAGAGAGATCGTGTGGGTTCGCTTTCATTTCTTGATTGGTTTCATCCTCAACCAACTGTTCTTGATGTTTGGGACAATTAGCATGGGATTCATGAGTTTCCTCTGATAGATTCCTAGGAGGCCAATTTTCTTGTATAATTTGAAAAGAATCAAAGTAGAAAGGTAGAGATCCTAAAGGTTTTGATTTTTCTTCCATTTTAAATTTGATTTCATCCTCTGCCAACTCTTCTTGATGTTTGGGACAATAAGCATGGGATTCATGAGTTGCCTCTAATAGATTCTTAGGAGGCCAATTTGCTTGTATAATCTGAAATGAATCAAAGCACAAAGGTAGAGATCCTAAAAGTTTTGATTTTTTTTCCATTTCAGATTTGATTTCATCCTCAACCAACTCTTCTTGATGTTGGGGACAATAAGCATGGGATTCATGAGTTGCCTTTGATAGATTCTCAGGAGGCCAATTTGCTGGTATATTCTGAAATGAATCAAAGCACAAATGTAGAGATCCTAAAGGTTTTGATTTTTCTTCCATTCTAGATTCTGTGATTTCAAGATGGTTGATTGATTCTTTAGAGCAATCCTTTATGTTTTTATTTACGACTTGCTCATTAGGTACATTTTTTTTGTTACTCTTGTCTTGTAATGGTTAAGTATTTTCTTCCCGAGGAAAAAGTTTAGGTTGGTTTGAATAAGAAACATTAACCTTAACTTTGTGTCCTTCTCTTTTTCTGTCAAGTAGATGCATTAGTTTTCTGAATGTATCTATCAATATTTCAAACTTTGCCTCTTTGTTCACACTTGGATCCATCTTTGTTTACTAGAAAGAGTCATTGTGTCCTTTCAACCAGTTTAGATTTCTCTACTAGTGGATTCGTTTGGTCTATTGAGGGTTGTGGAGTCGCCAGGTGGAAGATTTGAACTTTTTTGTCCACCATCAGCATGACTGGGATTGCTCAATGCATTCCTAAGAGATTTTATAAGGACTAGTGGAGTAATAGGCCTATTGGAGACTGGTGGAGTTGCCAGGTGGACGTTTTTAGTTGTTTTGAGGGTATATGTGCATGGTCCACCACCAATACTAACAAAAAACCAATCTAAGGATGTTTTGGCATTTTTCTGAGTTTCTTATATGTAGCCTAGTTTGTAAGAGTGTCATATACCTAGTTCATAACTTAGCTAAGGTGGTGAAACAAAGAGAGTTTACTCTAAATGGATTTAAAGGATGCTTGTCTGATTTTAATTTTTAAGGACTAATGAGTCTACTAGAGTTTGCTAGGTTGTTATGTACTCAGTGAGTCCCACCGTGATCGCCATTATGTTAGTGTGGTGATGAGGAGGCAGATTCATCGGTATTTCTAAGTATAACTAAGCTTGTATGAGGTATTCAGGAAACTATGTACACAGAAGTCCCACCATGATCGCCATTATGTTAGTGAGTGGTGGGATGGATCAATAGGATAGCTTGCTCAGTTCGACAGGGGTTTTCCGTGAGTGTTGAAAGATATGGAGATTAATATGAACTCAGAAATGTCCCACCATGATCGCCATTATGTTAGTGTCCCGTGATTTGGCAGATTGGTCAACCAAATGATAGGGTAACATTAGACCAATCTTTGGAGTCCTAGGACCTAGCCTTCCTGGACTCAAAGAGGGCTCTCTCTATTATGAGAAGGATGTGAACTTTTTCACTTTATATGTTTGATTTTAGGCTAGCTGTTAAGTATATTTTGGTTTTTTTTGGATTTTTGAGGTAAACTGATCAAAAAGGACAAATAGAAAGAGAGTTCATCAAATCAACAGGGCTATGGGGTCAGATAAAGTCAAGGTTTTCTAAATGGTGGACAAGGTAATACCACGGGGCCAATTTAATCAAGGTAAATGGATTCTTTGGGTGAAAATGGAGTGAAATGAACATTAGGTTTGTGAAAAACAAAGAGATCTTAATCATATATATTTTTGAAGCAGCTATTCATAACATAGGGAAAACCATAAATCTCTATGAATAAAACTCAAACTGATACATTGAAAGATAAACAATCCAATGATACATAGAAGCATAAGAACCCCTAACTTTAGAAAATCACCTTTAGCTGTTGGGAAAACAAATAAGATAAAAAAACAACTCCATCTATGAAAAGGGAACTCCTAAAAAACATATCTTGAGCTATCGGGAACTCTGAAATAAGTTTTCAAGCATGGCCAAAGGGCAAGATCAAACGAGACCTCTTTGACTTAACTAAAACAACCAATATTTCATAGAAAGATTTCAGAAATGGAGTTTTGAGAAACTATAAGCAGGGAATACCCTAAATCATACAAGGTAGCAAAACATACTGACCATAAATGAAACAAATAAATTTTTCTTGATGGAGCTAAGGGGCATTTAAGAATCCTTTAGAAATGATCAAGAAGAGGAAAACATCAAAGCTGTAACATGCATGATGTTTGAGGTGCTTCCATGAGCATGTCTCAACATATACTTTTCTGATCTACAGAAAATGAGAAGTATGGAACATTAATGAAAACAAGGAAACATAAAAAAATTAAAGAAACATCACCATTCACCAAGCCATGGAATCCTGCACACAATGCTCCTCCACCATGAAGCCAAGCAAGACATCATCCACTTCATAAAATAAGTATTTCTTCCAAGCTCATAATGATATGTATTGCTCTTAATATATCAAGTTCTACATCCTTGTTAAAATTAATCCTCTTGGTTATATAAGCCAAGGAGGAGGAGACCCACCTAAAGCAACTACAAGGCCATTGGCCAAAAATAAATATATGAAACTGTCCTTGAAGCCTAACAAGGTCCAAGGCACAAAATATCCTTCAAAAATATCTTTTCGGACAAAAATAGAAAAAATAATCACTTTTAAGGCCTGACACATAATATAAAATTTCTTGACGCACATTTCGCCCAGTCATCACTCAAAAAACTACTTTTCAGCAAAATCTACAGGAGCATAGCACCAGAAAAAGTCTGTTTTGCAGTGCAGTTTTGGTGGACTTCCCTATGTCAAAATGGGTCCCGTGATGGCTCGTTGGAAAGGTACGGATGTCTAATTTCCAAAAACACTTTATTTTTTTTAAAATGATGCCAGGAAGTTAGTAAAAAAGTAGAAATAGTGAAAAAACCCAAGAGTGTAACACCTGCTGATATAAGAGGCAGAAAGGTAAAAAATGACTGTTTTTGGCCTTTTTGAGGGACCAAAACAGCTTCAATTGATCTGAAAATTTTTGAGCATGTTCCTTTGATCTCAAGGAATCTGAAAATATAATTTTCTTCAGCTGAGGATGCTCCGAGAAAAAGTTAAGGAACTCATGATTTTATGCTTTTAGGCCAAAAATTCACAAAAAACAAGAATGTGTCCAAAATTTCCCAATTTTGGTGAGTAAATCCCTTAAGGATTTTTAGAAACATGTAATGAAGCTCGAGAAAAAATTCCAAGCCAGGATTGGCCTTTTCCATGTTTTTCCGCAGCACGCCTCCTTCGGGCAGCTTTGAGTTTCCTTCAGGCAAACTGATTCAATTTCTTGTAGTGCTCGATCATTCTCCTTTGTAGGCCCAAATCCTTGTTATATTTCTCCAATTTGGTTTCCAAATGTTAATTTTCCATCTCAATCCAAGACTCTTTATCATTCTCAATTTCTAGAGCAAGTAGATCTGTAAGAGGGTATTGCTGTGCACGGGCTGATTCCTCTTCTTTTTGCCTTTCCAATGTTTTTCTAAGACCAATGGTTCTAGGCCTCTTTCTTGCTGGCTCTTTGTCTTCATCATTATCCGCATACTCAACCATGTATTCTTCAATTTTTTCTTGTGAATTTTGCACTTCTCTTTTATATCTGATTGCCCAGGCTTCATAAATAGCCATCTGCCCACTCATCTGTCTCTTTTTCATTTGCAAAGAGTGGATAAGGGATTTTTACCTTTCTAGATCATTTACTAAGTCTTTAACTTGGGCATCCCGATCTTTTAAGTAGGATCTAAGAATCCTAGCCTCATCTTCTTAAGCATCACTGTCTAACTATATTAGTTCAAACTCCCTCTCATGCTCATGATTGCTTTCTTGTTCTTCAATTTTCTCCTTGCCTTTGCCTTTGATGAGCTTCTTTCCTTTGTTTTTCTTAGGCAATTCAATCTTGCTCTATTTTGGAAATTTACCTCTGCTCCTTAATGCCCTGGTGACATTGCTTGGCATTGTTTGAATATTTTTTCCTTTTACTGTTTTAGTGGTTTTAGCCTTCACCACTTTTGATGGAGGAAGCATGGACCCTTGCCTTGGAGAGGCAGTAAACACATGCTCTTGACGTTGCTGATGATGAGTGAGAGGAGGAGTTAATACTTGGGCTTGTTTAGTTTGGTATCCCACAAACTTAGGTCTATCCTCTTCTCCAAAACCATTCTCTATTTGTACTTCTTGGTTACTTTGCTGTGGGGAATTTCCTTTTTCACTAAATTTGATATTTGTAATGAACTCATCATCAAGAGAAATCTCAGAAATATCATGTTCTTTTTCTGTTTGGTGAGAGACGTCTAGGTCTGTTGTTTTTTCCTTTCCAAAACTATCTCTACCTTCATCCATCTTCCTGTTGTCATGACTATTTTTATTACTTACCTCTTTGCTGTGACTGCTTCCATCATTTTAATCTTGACCTTGGTCTTCAATGGTGTCATTGTTTTTTCTATTTATGCCTTAACTGTTTTTGCTATTTGGGCTGCCTCTTTCCTCATCAAATTTGCTGTCTTCACTGAGCTTTGAACTGTTTGCTTCATCATTGTCACTGCTTTCACTATTTTCCTGATGGCTACCTCATTCCTCATTGTTTTCCTGATAGTTGTCCCCTTCCTTACTAACTCCACTATCGCCCTATGGGCTGCCCCTACCATCATTGTTTTGATTTTATTTTTTTTATCATCAATTTCATCTTCACTTTTACTTCTTTTTTGTTGTTCACTTTTATCTATGGAAGATGTTTTTTCTTGGGAGGATGACTCATGAGAGGAAGGTGAGACATAATGTATGGAGGGCGAGGAAGTAGTATGAGGAGGATTTCGAGATGAAGATGGCATAATTTTCAATAGCATGGAAGATGAAGAGGTGAAATCATGGTGAGTGACAATGATTTTGACAAGGGAGTGATGGAATAAGCTTACCTTTTTGGCCCTTGATGCTCATCATTTCCTTTTCGAGGCATAATGAATATGCTATCTCTTTGCAAATTCAAAAAAATAGCCCTTTTTAGATGAAATGAAGGTGAGGAATCAAAAAAAACTTTTATAGTTCAAGAACTGGATGGGGAGGCATAATTTTACGAGAAATACCTTGAAAAATCCTTTATGTGTGATGAAGACCGAACTCTGGGAAAAAAATTGTAATTTTGAACTTTTCTGTAGAAACTCCAGTGGTGTTGCACTTTCTCACTTAGGATCATAGCACCAGTGTACAGGCACGTAGCATCCAGTGCAAATTTGCACTGTGAGCTCCTACAGCAGCGTAGCACTAATATACAAGTGCATAGCACCAAAAAGGTCTTTTTGCAGCAAGGCTTTGGAAGCCTTCCCGGTGTCAGAATTCAGCCTGTGATGGCTCGTTGGAAAGATATGGATGTATAATTTCCAAATAGACTTTATTTGTTTCATTTGGTGTCCATTTGGCTGTCCAAAAACTAATTCTCTCAACACTCGTAAAAAATGGTGAATGCTGGTGCTGAAATGTAGAGTGCTGTTACAGGCCACCTTTGGATGCCTTCCTCAATTCAAAATTGAGCTCATAATAGCTCACTAGAAAGCTCTTCAATTATAGTTGTCATTTGACTCACGAAGAAAGTCATTTGGATACCCCTTCTGTGAGAAAATGGGATTTTCCCAAGGTTACTCCAGCCGTGTAGAAACTCTCTCGTTACACCTGTATTTCTGAAATTTATCCAAAACAATGATACCTGTGTAACAACTAAAGGAGGTTTTTCTTCTTAGACATATTGTGGAAAAAAACCTATCTCAATTTTTTCAATTTCATATTTTTTTTGGTCAGAAAGGTATTTTGAAGAAAAACTGGCCCTAGGCATGACACATGGGTTGTCTTGTCTATTTGCTTATTTTCCAAATTTCTGAAACTGTTTCCACATACTTTCCACTGATGCGAGAATAATAAAACAAATTTTATTTTCAAAGTAAAACATACCTTTTGTCTACTTCATTTTAGTGTGTCTATCTTCTTGTGCAGCAGTTCATCTTTCAGATTTTGACTTTTTCCTCTTTAGTGCAAAGGCATCCTCTGTTTCTTGTGTAAAAGTTTTATTTCCTTCTTCTTAGTGCAACTGAAATTTCTATTTTTTGAAAATTTTGCAAATGTGACCTCCATTCCTCTTCTCAGGAGACAATTCAGTGTAACACCTTTGCACCCTCTACTTATCATTGAAGGAGGGACCACCTTTGCCCTTTGATGTCCTTTTGCACATTCATCCAATTCTTATGAAAATTTTGAAACATATTTCACAGTGGTTCATCTAAACAATATTTTGCAAACAAAAAAACTAATTTTCATTCTTCTAGTATAAAGGAAATCTCCCTTTTTTATTTTTTTGAAAACTATAAAATGTGCCCTCTATTTCTCTTTTAAGGGATGACTCATAAAAACTCTACGCCCTCTGCTTATCATTGAAGGAGGCACCTCAAGCCTGTTAATCCAATTGTTTGAGACATGTCCTTTACAAAAACTCACTGTGAAGATAATACAAAGGTATTGTATTTCAAAACCAAACATATCTTCTTTTTCTCTCTTAGGTGTGACTTCTCTTTTGCACTAGCCTTAGCTTCATTTGTGATGATGGCGCTTTTGATAGTTTTCAGTCTAGGTTGTAGGGGTATAAAAATGCAGTTGTTCCTTTTTCATGTTTTTCACTTTGATGCATAAAGACTGTTGGAAGGGTCTCTTTTCCAGAAATCTTCCATACCTAGCCTCATAAAGTTGATTTTCAGAGCTGTACCCGGATGTTTGGGAAGAGTAGGAAAACACCACTTGGAATTGACATGGAGTGCTTGGTGTAGTAGTTTCCAAAATTTTGTACTTTTTTGTCATGATGGGTGATTCTTTTGACACTTTTTGGTATATATGATTTACAAGGATGAATCTTGTAGGTTTTCTTCTCTCTAAACTTTGTATTTTCTTTAGCTCCCAACAATCAATCTGCTTTAGCTTGAAGCCTTTCCTTGAAATGTTTCTTTCCTCAAACCTGATTAACGCCATTCATCCCGACACCCCTACAGAGATGTATTGATAAGATGGATTTGATCATTTTAAACTTTTTCTATTGTATCATGAGTATAATCCTTGAAATTCACTTGATCACTTTCTTTTTGGACATAGTATCATTCTTACTCTGTTTTTTCTTGAGTTGACTTTCTGAGCTTTGCTGAAACAAAACATAATGACAAATTGATGGTGCGAGACGTAGGGGTAACCAATGGATTTGCTTCTCCAGATTTAAGGAAGGGGTAGTTGACTGATATTAAAAACAAAGTCTTTTGACTAGAGACAATTTTCTCAAGATACTTACCCTAAGCACCATCGCCTAAACCTAGACACTTTTTCATAATTTCTAAAGGGTTTCTTAGACATATTCAGGTCATCAAATGGACATTAAAACAGTGAAAGGGGAAAAAGACAACTTGTCTTATGCTTTGACAGAGAGCTGTGTGAAAATAGAGGATTTTGGATATCAGAGACAAAAGGCTTATGACAGTTATCGATAGAATAAGGTTTACTGATCTAGGACATGACTGAAAACTGATGACCACTTGTATCATAGTTTGCAAAAGAGGGGGATAAAGGTAAAAGAAAATTCTGAGGGGTTTTCTAGAGGACAAATTAACTGTTTGAAATTGGTTTCTAGAAGACATTGACAAGGCATATAGTCATCAAAACAAGTGAAAAATACTGATGGCTAACAACGAGCATATTGGATATTAATTTTATTATATAACTTTATTGGTAGTTCAAAAAATGTATTATATTAGTTTAGAAATTAAATTTCCATGTGAGGTATTTTTGTTGTGGTATCCATGCCATTTTTGAGATCACATGCCATTAATTTGGGTGTTAGACTATAGAATTAGGATAGGCCATAGGATTGACTCCACATGTATTAGTGAGTTATGAAATTCTCCCCCCACATCCTCCATTACGAAATCCTCTCCTGCACAGCCTTGTTGCAAACCGCTCCAAAAATGAGCAACGGGATAATTAAACGCGAGATTCAGGTCGAGGGGTTTTCAGTTTCTCTGGTAATTGCTTGGTCCTTGAAGTTCCAGGAGGAAAGCTGCTGGAGTCCTGACTTCGTCCTTTAAGGTAAATCCAAATGTTTATTTCTTAACTTTTGCTCATGGATCCCTTCCCAGTTTTCATTGATAACAACTCTATTTTTTCTTGTTGTGAATTCCGAGTGTGAATATGGACCAGTCAGGGTCTCTCTAATTATGATTTTAAGCAAGAGTCACGCAGATTTCATAATCAGAGCAAAAGATTTTGAGAATTGATTTATCTTAAGGGTAGGCCTTTCATTGACTCCATATTCATCGTATAAATGTATTTATTTTAAAGCTCCGTTATTGATATTAGGGTCAAACCGTCCTTCATTTCTATAAAATTGTGTGATTTCCTTTTGGAAACTTTACTTAAAAAAAATAATTCTAGGTCAAAATGCATCTTACGAATGCTATCAGAACCTACATGTATGAGGGAAGGGCCATAGATAGAGTCACAATGAATCTATCCAAGAGACCAGGTAAGGAATAAGCCGCATGCATAGAGAAGTCATATTCTAAGAGAAATAGGAATGTTACTTCTTCACCTACCCAAATGGGTTTGTGCCAAATAGAGCTACTGTCGCTCAATACTAGAAATCCTACAGGTGTTGATAAACAGATTAGTGCCAAAGTACGAAAGAAGGAAGTGGGCATCTATCTTGTCTTCTATGATGGAAAAACACACAAATGCTCAAAGATCGTTTGGCTCTTGCATGAATATGGCCTCGTCGTTGTTAGCTATATCTTACAGGATGACTAAGTAGTTATATTTTCTCTTTATTGGATTTTCAGTGGAAAACTTGGATTTTGGTTTCGTGAGACACTTCTGTTTTGGGTTGTTGTATTGCTTTGATTTTGTGATTAGTATGTGTAATTTTGTAACCTAACATTCAACATGTGTGTAATTTTGAAACATGTGTGTAATTCTGAAAGCTAAAATTCAGCCTTGACAAATTTTAAATGTTTGAATTTTGTTACATAATATGTTTATATTTATCATATTCTCTTTTTTTACACCATAGGTTTATATTCACCATATGCTCATTGTATGGGCACATGGGTATTAAAAATAAATATATTTGGGTTCAATGTTTATTCCAAATTTGTTGGAATTTAATTCCAACTGCTTGCATGGCATAGCGGGTCCCATCTGCTAGCCAGGAACCGATGCGATGTGTCGATATCACAACATCGCACATCGGCGATTCTTCACACAAATCATGTCCCGCTGTCTCGATGCGATGCAATGCGATATCGCCGATGCGATGGACCGTGATGCGATATCGCACATCACATATCACATATGGCAAAGTGCAATCTACCACACCCATCCGTCCACAGATCATCAATGTGATAGTGATCACTCATCGCTCATCGCATGTCCCATAAACAAAGTAACAAGGTTTTCCGTCCCGCCGATTACCGATCTGCGATGTGTTAAACTTAGCACAAGTTCACAGCGCGATCACCGTCAGATTATAGATCAACAGTTTGCGAGAGCACAAACAGCTCGAAGGTTAATGTGGAGGGGTGCCTTTGCAGTTGACCCGCCCATATGGCATTGACCAGAGATCAATGGTCATGATTTAATACGGGGGCACACCCCGACCATTTGGAACTCACGATGGAGTGCCTCCGCAACCACCAGATGGGGGTGTTGCCACCTGTTAACTGGTGTCGCCACCTGCGAACCACCGTAGCACCACCACTACCACCACCAAGCAGTTCAACATTAATGTGATCTCCAAAGTGGTCCCACCATAGTTATGATGCCATCGATACAATGTTCAAGCGGTGAATTTTTTTGTTGTGTCAATTAATGGCATTCAATAGCATTAGGTTTGTAATGAATTTTTGTAGTCAGTCAGTGAATATATAGAAGTTAAATTGCATTGTAAGTGTGATTGATTTTTTTCTATGCCTTAAGGCTAAAGACAAAGTTTATAGACAGAGAGATATTGTAGCGTTGTGTGTGTAATAGGCAAGAGAAATTTTTTCCACTGTGAATCCAAAACCTTGTTTTGAAGAATTTTAATATTGTAACTGAGTTTGTTTAATGAAATAGCAGTGTTATATTTCATTTCTCTGTATCTGCAAATTTAATTTTCATTCTCTATGTTGTGGAAGAGGAATTGTTTTATTCCTCTGTCCGTGTCTTAAGGAATTACTCAGAAAATTCCAACATGGTATCAGAGCTAGTCTAGGTGCTCAGTGAATGTAGCAGAGTTTTCTCTTCATTGCAGAAGCTGTAAGAAGCTAGTTGAAGCTGTTTCTCTCCAGCAGAGAAGGCTATTTTTGGTTTTTCTTCCACAGTCATGATGGCTATAACAGGAACCAGCCTAACAAATCCCCAACTTCCACAATTTAATGGGAAGAATCATGAATATTGGACAATCACCATGAGAGCCCTGCTTGCTTCATAGGACATATGGGAGCTAGTTGAGAATGGCTACCCAGAAGTAGCAGATGCAACAGCGTTGGTTGCTTTGGCAGCAATAGAAAGAGACCTATTAAGAGATAACAGGAAGAAGCACTCCAAAGCCCTCTTTTATCTCTTTTAATCAATGCATTAGATTATTTTCCGATGGATTGCAGTAGCAACTAATTCCAAGGAGGCATGGGATATTCTCAAGACAACTTATCAAGGCATGGAGAAGATGAAGACAAAAAAGTTACAAATGTTAAGGAGATATTTTGAAACTCTCTGTATGAAAGAGTTTGAAAATATAGACTCATTTTTCACTCATGTTATTGGGTTGGTTACCCAGATAAGGTCTCATGGAGAGACACTAGAAGAAAGAAGGATTGTGGAGAAAATATTGAGAAGTATACCCTCAATATTTGATGCCATGGTAGCGGAAATAGAAGAGACAAAGGATCTCTCACAATTTACAATGCATAAGCTGAGTGCATCCCTAATGTATCATGAACATAGACTGAAAATAGGTTTATATTCCTCATTGGAACAAGATTTCAAGACTCAAATGTCTTTTAGCCAAAGCAGAGGTCAAGGCAGAGGAAGAGGAAGAGGCGGAAGCCAAAAAAGAGGGAGAAACAACCCTGCAAGTTCGAGTGGAAGGAGCAACAATCAAAACCAGAATGAAGGCTCAAGCCAACAACAAGCTCATGGAAAAAGGTATGATAAATCCCAAGTCCAGTGTCATTATTGCAAGAAATATGGGCACTATGCCAAAGAATGTAGGAAAAGGAAAAATGACATGAATAATAGGCAGAATGCTAATTTTGCAAAAGAAGAAAATAAGAACCCAAAGAATGTGATGTTAACATGTAATATAGCACAAGATAAAGAAGATGATGTATGGTTCTTAGACTCATGTTTTAGTAACCACATGACTGGAAACATTGCAATGTTTTCCAATCTTGATGAAAATGTTAAATCTGAGGTAAAAACAGGAACTAATAGTAAGATCTCTGTCAAGGGAAAAGGCAGAGTCAGTATCCTGGAAAGAAATGGAGAATAGAAGTTTGGGCCAAATCTATACTATGTACCTGGCTTGAAATGTAATCTTTTGAGCATTGGACAACTCATTGACAAGGGCTACAATGTATTCTTCAAAGATGATATGTGCACAATCATGGACATACCTCCAAGCAAGAAATTCATTGCAGAGGCGTAGACGACAAGCAATAGGATGTTTCCTCTCAAGCTCAGAGCAGACTTGAAGGAAGGAAGAAATGTAGTAGCTGTAACACAAGAGCTCTTTCAAAAAGAAGTGAAAGATGAAAACTGGCTATGGCACTTGAGATTTGTACATCTCAATTTTGGAGGTCTGAACTTGTTTCACAAAAAGGGAATGGTAATGGGATTACCATTTATTGAGAAACATGACAGCCTCTGTGAAGGCTGCATCTTGGGCAAACAACACAGGGAAATATTTCTAGCAGGAAAGAATATAAAGGAAAAAGCACCCTTAGAAATTGTCCATTATGATTTGTGTGGACCAATGCAAAAGCCATCTTTAGCTAGCAACAAATATGTTTTGACATTCATAGATGATTACACTAGAAAGACATGGGTGTATTTCTTGAATCAGAAGAGTGAAGTGTTTGAGAAATTCTGGCACTTCAAAAATCTTGTTGAGAAGCAAAATGGGCACTACATCAAAGTGTTGAGAACTGACATAGGTGGAGAATACATCTCCAAATAATTGCTGCATTTTTGCAGAGAGAACGACATACATAAGAAATTTACCACGAGGTACACACCTGAGCAAAATGGTGTTGCAGAAAGGAATAATAGGACCATCATGGACATGGTTAGAAGTATGTTGAAGGAAAAACACTTGCCAAATGAGTATTGGGCCAAAGTTTTCAATTGTGCAGTGTATATATTGAATAGATGCCCAACCAAAGCTATCATGAACATAATTCCTAAGGAAGCATGGAGCGGTAGAAAACAATTCGTCACGCACATGAAAGTATTCGACTGTGTGGAATATGCACATGTCCTAGATCAGCTGAGAAAGAACCTTGAAAATATGGGTGAGAAATGTATCTTAGTTGAATACAGTGATGATTTCAAGGCCTACAAGCTTTATAATCCATCCACCAAGAAAGCAATAATAAGTAGAGATGTGCAGTTTATAGAAGAAGAAGCTTGGGATGGAAGTTTAGAGAAAACAATGAATGTGAAGACTATCATGTCTCATGAAGAAGAAGAGGAAGGGACAACACTGAATAATCCTTGGTGGCTCCTCCTCAACCACCACAAGCACAAAAAACCACACCACATGCTGGAAATAGAACAGCCTTGAGAAATCAAGGAAGTGTATAATGTTCCGATATGGAAATCAACAGCTTTTACACCATTGAAGAAATCCTTTTATTGGAAATATGGACAAGGCTATTTCAGAGATGCATTGAGATGGAATTTACCAGATATATCACCTCTAAAAATAGGGTGAGAACCGGAGGCTATCTGGCCCTTTCTCAGGCTCTGCCTATAGTTATGTAAATATTTCTTCCTCGGGAAGATCTTGCTCAAAGGATGAGCTACAACAACATCTGAACTTCAGTAATGAATAGTAGTGAAATAATACATCATAGTGTATAATAAGAGTTCCTGGCTGATATATAAAGTAGCAACAATAAATAATATAGAAATCTTGAGGAAGAAACCTCTCAAGATAGCCTCAATCAAAAATGTGCATGAAAACTCAAGACTACACTGCTACACATTGCTGCCCTAGCCATGACTCTGTAGTTACATGAGAAGACTACAACATATAATATGAAAAGGTGATGATATATCATTATCAGCTCAAGAAATGAGTGGGAGTAAGCTCTCAACCCCTGAAAATAACTAACTAACAATCCTTAGAAGAATTGGCTACAATACATGTACAAAATGATAAAATACAAAAATGCCGGAGTTACAGTGTAGCTGTTGCAACTCAATAATAATACATGAATGGAGAAGGGAAATAATGCTAAAAAATTATAGAAACCTCCTCCAATGATCTTCTAAATGAAATTCTACCCCTTTCACTAAATATGGCACTCTCTAATCCCCAAGGTGAATCCTCCTGCAATTGCCCTTTGAAAATAACGCTGTAAGAGGGAGTGACTGCGTTGGGGCTGAGTTGAAACACTTGTCCCAATGCGAAAATCTGCAACAAAGCTCAAGAAATGTCCTTTTCTTATCTCTTAGAGAAGGAATGAGCTTCCCCTCTACAAAAATAGCTCCGAAAATAGGTGATGGTGGATCCTCACTGCTACCTCCAACAACTCTAATGAATCTGCCCAACAGAAATGTTGTAGCTAAAAGAGATGGCTTTGGCCTCAAGCCTGGATGTGAGGAAGATGAAGAAAAACTCCTCCAAGGCCTCCCAAGGAAGAGAAGGGAACTCCTAAATAGGAATTCCGCTTGTGCTAAGCAGCATATGCTATCTCAATTGAACAACTGAAGAGAGCTTCAATTTGAAATTCTCAAACATAATGAAAAATGGCTCTCCTTCACCTTTTTATGCAAGGAAAGCTTCCTTTCCATGGACCCCACCCATTAGGGTTTCTCTCATCCTCTATTTTCCCTCCATTCTAAACTGCGCAGTATTCTTGACCAAGCTTCTCCTCTTAGCGACATTGTTGACTTGGTCAACCATGGCCTAGTTTACTTGCTTTTGGCCCTTTTCACACTAGGGACTACCAAATTTAGCCAGTTAAGTGACTCATGCACCTTAGGAGAGATTTATTTTTCTGCTACATGGGTTCCCTTACCCATTTTATTCCTTTTATTAAAATAAAAGAAAAATTAATGTTCCAATTACCTTATTGAAAAATTTGGAACATTACAGTCCTCCCCTCCGAAATATTACTTGTCCTCAAGCAAGTGCAAGGGTAGAACTGAAAAGGAACCTACACTCAAGGCATGGAGTATGAAATCTCCTCATGTAGATCCTACCTCACCAAGCAATCAACCAAGAAAAATGAGTCACCCTCCAACTAGGCAACTCTTGAAAATACTCCTCCACTTTGTGCTCATGTATAAAAGGTGGGCTGAAATGATGAACATGGTAAGCTTCATAGCCTAACCCACACTGTCCTCTTCTCCACTTATGGAAAGTGTGGAGTGAAAGTTGAACTTGGGCTGTGTTGAAGCCTAGAAAATATCTGCTTCAAACATCGGGGAAAACCACCCGGTCGGGACCTTAAGACAACTCCTTTTCCGTTTGGAATGGTGGCTCCGATTGGATTTAAAGGACCAGTTTCCTTATAACTGAGTGGATTGGATTGGGTGGGTGGAAATGAGACTAAATTAACATAAATAAGACTATCTAATCTAAGCTAAAGACTGATAAAGAAATTCTAATACTAACTCGGGTAATTATATGTGAATACAACTTAAGATTGTTTCAATCTAATAATAACCATGAAAATGTATTATTAATCAAATTGAAATATGCAGAAACAAATAAAGGTAACTCTGTTTAAGAAATTAAACAGAGTTATATTAGCATATTTCATTCATCATTGTATACCATTTATATATGCTTATAAAAAATAACATTTCAATTATACTCAGAAATGATATATAAAAGAAAACGTTACGAAGACCAGATATATAAATGATAGCAAATTCTTCAAACAAATACCATATAACAGAGAAAATCAACAGTGAACAGATAGAAATACCTCATTCATCTTGAAGAATGTCAAATGAAATGTGATACTCTGATCTAGTAACTCCGATGTAAAATTAAATCCAAAGGTACAGAAATGCAACACTTCAAAGATAATTTCACGCAAAAATCACCAGATGTGATCCTTCATAAAATATAATAAGGAATGGAGTACAGAAATGTTAGCTCCAAGTCCAAAAAATATTGCAATTTCAGATCCCTCTCTAAATGCATGAGAGGGATTTAAATAAGGAATTACATAACAAAATCCTACTACTACTGCTACAATCTATCAAATTAAAAACTGAAAAGCTATCTTGAATGAAACTGATTCATTGTTTCTCTCTCTCGCTTGATGAAGTCAAGTTGCAAATCTTCAACATATCTTGGAGTCTCGGTGGATGACTCATTTAGGAATGCAGCTGTCCAGCATAGGTGGCATCGGAAAATTCTAGAATCAAACAATCAACGGCATTTGAAAGAAATTTGATAGCCGTTTTTTGATTGTTTGGTTTGATTAAATGAGTCCACATACTGTCCCAGGATATTGTTTGAAGTTTGTTGATTTGTTGACTTTTCTTCTCCATTTCTTCTCTCCATCTGTTTTCAGTTTCTTTTACTTTTGGCAAACTGCTAGGAACACAGTCTGAAATGAGATTGATTGAGTACAAGCTGTCATTTATGAATTGAGTGATATTATTCATCATACTCCTGGCCCTTGATATTGCTCTCTCAGCTTTCATTATTTGATGCTCCCATTCTGTAAACAAGATTTCTTTGTGTTTTTCCTCTATTCTAAGAAGATTGGCTTCTTTTCCCTTTTCTGTGTCTTGCCAACTGAGAAATTCGAAAATCTTTTCATCAGCATCATCTATTTCTTGTCTGAGAGTAATAACATTTTGGATCAAAGATGAAGTAATATCACAAAAAGGTTCTGCCTGTAACAGCTTTGCACAAAATTCATTTAATTGCTGAGACAATAATTTATTAGCCTCAAGGGCTTCTGATTTGAATTCACTTAACTTCGGGAAATCTTTAAACTTATCCAAAGTTGCTTGAAATTCCTTTTCTTGAATCATTTTTGCATTTTTCTCATTTTGTAACAGACTTTGTAACTTAGAACTTTCTTCATTTAGCTGTTGTTGTTTGCCTAAGAGTTGTTCATAAACTTTCTTCTTTTCTTCAGCAAGCTGTTTTTCCAATTCTGTGGACCTGAGTGTCTGATTTTGTAGTTGTTGTTGCAATTGGGTAATCTGTTGCTGACTTTCCTTAGCTTGCTCTTCAAGTGAAGCTATGTGGAGATCTTTCTGAGTTATTAGCTGAGAAACTTCTATAGCTTTATCAACTGTCGCAGCACTATAAGCTCCTACATACTGGGATAATTTTGTGAGGTCTTCAGATGGATTCACCTCATTGTTTTTGTAAATAATATTCATAAACTCCTCTGATGGGGTTGAAAATATGTCCTGTTCTGTCTTTCTTTTTTTTCTTTGTCTTCTAACAACAGCCTTATGTTTGGGGCTGTAAAATACATCTAAAGGAGGGATCTCCTTGACCTTCAATACAATCTGCCCTGTTGGATGTTCAGGAATGATTTCAACATCCTGCTCTGTTTGATCTTTATCTTTATCTTGCAATCCCAGCTGTTGAGCAAATTGATCATATTGTTTTAATAACTGAGAAGAAACATTAAGATCAGCAGAAACTATAATCTCCTTAGTTGTTTCTTTTCCTTTTTCTGTATCTATATTCTGCTCAGTGCTTTTGCCATCCGATACACCTTTTTTATTATGCACATCATCATTGGTACTTGTGCATTTTTCTGTTGTCTGAGCAGTAGACTGTTGACCAGTATTTTGATCGGATTTATCATCAGTATTTCCCTTTTGGGCATCAGGCTTATCAATAGAGACCACCTTTTGAGTATGTACAGTTGGCTGGTTAACAGCCGATTGTGTAATGACTTTGCCAATAGATGTTTCTACTAGTGTTTTTCTGGATGTACCTTTTGTCTCTGACCCTTGTGTTGGAATTCTTAATTGGTCCAGAGGAACTCTTAACAATCTCTGGCTTCTAAATAATAAAAATTTATTCATTTCCTCCTTTTGAAATTTAGACTTGGCTAAGTCATAAATTTGAGGGAAATTATCCAAAGAAACAAACAAATCATCAAACGGATCTGGCTCATGCTCAAATCGAGAAATTGAAACTGAAGCAGTAACATTAAATGCTATCTGTCTTGGATCATATTGTCTTCCAGGAATGGTTGAAAATTTGCAACCTTTTATCTTGGAGACTTATTTTTCAGCATGCTTGAAATCATTTAAAGTAAACTGACCACAATTGAGTGGGAATTGAGGCCACATTCTCTTCTTACTGTTATTCAAAGACCTAGATATTCCTTCAACTATTAATTGATAGGAAATTTCTTGAGCAAGAAGTTTGTCTGGAACAAAAAGAGGAAGAACATGTGGTTCCACAATACTACCAAAAACCCTGATGTATGTAAATTTCTCCTCCCCAAACCAATCTTCTATTGCAGATAAGTCGGCCTTAGCCTTTTCAGAGAATCTAGGAGGGAAGCGATTAAAAATGGTTTTGAAAACAGGGATAAGGAAACCATGGCAGATTCTATATACATTATCTTGGAAATGAACCTTCCAAAGCAGTTTATGATAAATATGAATTGGGGTAGGGTCTTTGGGAGTCCATTTCCATCCAAATAAGGGAAACTCGGAATTAAAACAAAGAGCATCAAGAATATAGGCACAAAATAAAAAGGGAGTGGAATTTCCAGCAGTTTTTTCTTGTCTGTACTCAAGTATCCTATTGGCCATTCTATAAGATAGAATAACAACCCAATCCATGATGTCGGAATTGACAGCAGCTAGGATTAATGGGACCATTTGTATAGAAAACCTAGCTGAATTATCATTGCCAAATAATCTACACATCATGGCAGCGGCATAGCAATATGGAGGTAAAAGGGAATCTACAGAATACATACTGGACGCTTCATTTCGATGCTTCTATGGATTTTTCTTCCAATCTCTGATAGGGTCAGATTGGACTTTGTTATTATCAGCAAAGTCTTTGATAAACTCCTTGTTATACACCTTCTGCGGGTCTGGAAGGTGATACATTGCCTTTAAGTCTTCTGCTTTGAACGAGCCAAAAGACACTCCAGATGCTGAGACAAACATTCTGTCTTGAATCTTCACACTGTCAATAACCCATCGAACTGCATCATAATAAGGCATGATGCTTGCTCTGGCTGCAATTCGATGCAAAAATGAATTTGCAAGTGATTTTTCAGTGATCTCAGAGTCGGAATCTGAGCTATCTTCGTCTGGAACCGATGCCTTTTCCACTGTAACCTTGGGGTTTTCTCTTTCTAATAGGTTGTAGACTCCTTCCCACGTCATATTCCCAAGCCCCTGGCATGATGTATCTGTGACTAATCTTAGTTTTGTGGGCTTTTCTTTTGAGACCGTAGGAGTCTCAACAAACTTAACTGGAACAGCAGTCTTGCCTCTTCTCGCTCTCTTCGACATTTCTTCATTTTATATTGCTTCTCTTTGTCTGTGAATGAACGGGTTTAGTGTTCTTTGGCTCTGCAAGACAATAAACTCTCAGTTGTGACAGACAAGTAACTCAAACGGGATGATTTATGAATTTATGATTTTTATTTATTTGTTTCGTATACCGCGTAAATGCTCTTTTTGGGTCACACTCACGTATTAAAAACCAAATCATTAACAATATTCATTCGATTTGTTATTGAATGCCCTCGTACCAATAGAGATTTGGCGCTTGTGAAATATTGAAATATTCATCCATTCTGAACATTTTGCATGCAATAAATGACATTTATCAATCGCATCGAGAGTTTTCGAATGGCACGTAAAGATCACAATACGTTTTTCTTGATTGGTCGATTCCGATTGAAAACTTTTCCGATCTCTAATGGTGGGGTCTACCATATAAGACTTTGAACAAATGTTTGATTTTCTTTTGAAAGCATTTATTGTAATAACGCGCGTCGGATCGGGGAATTTTAATTGAACGTAAAGAGTTTATCAAATATTATTCCGATTATTCGATTGCGACTGGCCGCATCGCATCGGAAGTTACACAAACGAACAAATTAAACTCTCAGTGATTTGAAGATTTCCGATCGAACCAATCGCATCGAAGGATTTGAAATAAGTATATGAAACTTCTTTTAAGGATTATCTCCGATTCTCTGATTGCGATTGGACTTTTAAACTTGATTTGTTATTTATGATAAGGCCTTCTATATTGGATCGGATCATAAGTTTTGAATGTTGAATTTATCTAGTGAGCACAAGATGAGTTTTTCCAAAACAATGAATCTTTATTTACAAGTCTTCTATTTCTATAAAAAGAGAAAGGGACCCTTTTTCTAAATGAATTTTATTTCTAAAATTTTAAGAAAAACGGAGGGTTGTTGTATAGTACAACAATTGGCGATTCACTGAAAGAACTAGTTATCTCTGAAAAATAAAATGAATACTATATTTTAAGTAAGTAAAGATTTTTAAAGATAATGAAAACTATCTTAGGATAATCAAAAATAAAATCTAACTTATGAAAAAGAATAATAATTATTAACAATTTCTTTCTAGTTTCTTGAGAATAAAAACATTTTGGGTTATCTTAAGCTTTGATTGGTATTAATAATGAAGTAAGTGGATTTCTCCAAGTTTGGTTTTATAATATACTCTATTGTCATAGGTATTGCCTCTTCTGCCTGCAAACGTTCATAGTCTCGACAGGGTTACCTTTTAACCATTAACTATTCATTGTCCCATTCAACTAAGATTATGACTTTTTAAAAGATAAATTCATAAGATATATTATCTCATGTTTTTGTCTTTTATTTATTTTTTATTTTTTTATTTTTTTTTAAGAGCCATTGTTCTGGTTTGGTAGCTAGTTGATAACAATGCCATTCAATAGTTATAATTAAACTGAACAAGCTGGCTCGTGATGAGACCCCTTGTCTTATATTTATAAGCCATTACCCTGTTTTGATATGCAGTATTGGTAATGTCAGTTTTATTATTTCTTATGAATATGGTAAGTCGGCTCATGATGAGACCTCTTATCTCTTAAAAATTTTAAAATAATTTCTTAGAATTATATTTTAAAAAATCACAACCTAAATGAATGGGGTGAACTAGTTTTATCCTTAAGAATCAATGGATGACAATTTTTCTGAGTTTTTTTAGTACGAAGACTTGAATAATCTTTACTTTTATAGATAACCTTTCTCTGCTTAATAAACTTATAATGATTTACATTTCCCTCAAGTTTTTCAAAAAGATTATGCAAATAATTGGTATAATCTTTCAAAGTTTAACACCTTATTTAAAACTATCAAAAGAATATAATCATTTCTTTAAAAATTCTCATTTACACCAAATAAATATTTATAATATTCTTCTTAAGAATTTTCTATCAAGTAAACAGTCAATTAGAGACTTACTAACAACCTTTATTTGCAAAAAACAATTAAAAACTTTGCAGAAAGGAATATGTACAGTTTAAGAAGGGGTTACCTCCTTATGAAAAGAATTTCTTCAAGATAAGCCCATTTACAGGAAGAGATTCTCTCTTACCTGTTAGATCTTGGAGCATGAATGTATTTGAGCCTATCTTTTCAATGATGTGAAATGGTCCAAGCCACATTTTCTGAAATTTGGTATGCTTACCTTTTTCTTCATGTGCCTTATCCCATTTTAGAACAAGATCACCAATTGACAAAATTTTTGAGCCGGTAGAACTTGCATCAAAAGAAGATTTTATAAGCCGCTGATGTTTTTCATGAACAATTTTAGCTTTATCCCTTTCTTCTTCTAGTTTAAGGATTTGATCATATCTCAATTGAATGGATGAAGAAGGATTTTCTTCAATAAATTGTACTAGGGATAATGATGGAAGAGTTAAATTTGATGGTATCACAGCTTCTTTTCCATAAACTAAATTAAAAGGTGAAGTTCCTATTGAAGCTTTCTCAGTAATACGATCAGCCCATAATGCGAAGATTAAAGATTTATGCCAATTCTTTTGATTTTGATCAATAGTCTTTTTAATAATTTTGATGAGATTTTTGTTGGTGGATTCAGCCAAACCATTACCTTGTGGGTAATAATTTGCTGAATATTTGAGTTTAAAACCTCTTTTAACTGCAAATTCTATTAAACTGTTTCTAGAAAAATAAGATGCATTATCAAAGATAAGAGCTTGAGGTACACCAAACCTGGTTATGATAAATTGATCTATGAAATCAATAATTGCATCAGAATTGGCTACCTTCAAAGGGATTGCCTCTACCCATTTTGTAAAGTAATCGGTTGCAGTAAGAATGTACTTGTGCTGCTTGGAAGAATGAGGTACTATATCACCAATAATGTCAAGCCCCCATTGTTCAAATGGTTGCTCAATACTTACTGGTTGCAAAGGAAAAGTTGGTTTCCTTTGTCTTCCACTTGCAGTTTGACAGATTCTGCACTTTCTTACATAGTCATGTGTATCTTTAAAAAGAGTAGGCCAATAATAGCCAACACGAATTATTTTGTGAGCTGTGGTATCACCTCCAAAATGACCTCCGGCTGGTCCATCATGCAACTCCTGCAAAACCTTTTCAGCTTCAGTCTTTTCAAGACATCTTAATAAAATTGAATCGTATTTTTTTCTAAATAACACATTATCAATGATCTCATATTTAATAGCCTTTAATCTTAAAGCACGTTTTTTCTTATAGTTGAGATCGGAAGGAGCATACCCGTTTTTCAAGTAATAGATGAGATCAGCATACTGAGATTCAGAATCCGTAATACTTATCTGATTTACTCGAATATCTTGATTTGAATCTTCATTTTCTGGTATGTTATGGGCTCCTGCTAATAATCTGCAAAAACCTTGTCCTTTAACAATCTTAGCTGGTTTAATATCAACATCATATTCTTGTAAAGCTGTTACCCAGTTAGCTTGTTTTTCTCCTACTTCTCTCTGAATTAATAATTGTCTCATTGCAGAGAATGGGACAATGATTTTTGTATGAGTTTTTAAGAGAAAAGGTCTGAAATGCTTGATTGATTTGAATACAACAAATGCTTATTTTTCAACATCGGAATAATTCAGTTCAGCTCCTTGTAGATTTGAACTAAAGAAAGAAATTGGTGCTTTAATTTTCTGGTCATTGAGCTGTGTTAAAACAGCTGCATAGGATGTCTCTGTGGCTAAGGTATACAAAATAAAATATTTAGAAAAATCCGGAGTACTCAATGCTGGTGCATTAAGGATTGGTTGTTTGATTGCCTCAAAGGCTTCTTTCTCCTTATGCCCCCATTTGAATATTGAATTCTTCTTGATCATATTTTGCATAGGTAAAACAATTAAAGAAAAATCAGGAATGAATCTTTTAACAAAATTGATCTGTCCAAGAAATGATTGCATGGATTTTTTGTTATGAGGTAAAGAAATATCAGAAATTTCTTTTACCCTATCTGGATCAATATATATACCATCTTTTGACACAACAAATCCTAGAAGTTTTCCTTCATCCAAAGCAAAGAAATATTTCTTTGGATTTAAGGAAATACCAAACCTTCTACATCTTTCAAATATTTGCTTTAGATCATGTAGATGATTGGTTCTCTTTTTTGAGAATATTGTTATGTCATCAAGGTAAACAACAACTAATTTATTGATCAGACCTTTAAATGCTATGTCCATGGCTCTTTGGAAGGTTGCTCCTGCATTTATTAGACCAAAAGGCATTTTCTGATAAGCATAAGTTCCCCATTTTGTTCTGAAAGTTGTTTTCAATCTGTCATCTGGATGAACTAAGACTTGATTATAGCCTGAAAATCCACCAATAAAGGACATAAGTTCAGAACCAGCTACCTTTTGAAGTATCTGTTCCATGGTTGGCAATGGGAAATTGTCTTTTAAACATGCCTTATTTAAATTTCTGAAATCAATACAGATTCTTATATCACCATTTTTCTTCCTTACAGGTACCATATTGGAAACCCAATTGGAGTGCGTGACAGGAAAAATGATTTTGGCTTTTAAAAGTTTATTAAATTCTGCTTTGATTTGACCTTCAAGATTTGGGTGAACTTTCCTTAGTTTTTTTTGAACATGTTTAATATCAGGAAGCATTGGAATTGTGTGTTGAATAATTGAAGTATCATACGTTTTTAAATCATCATAATTCCAAGCGAAAACATTTTTATATTTGTTCAAGAGTTTAATGAAAGCATTCCTTTCTTCTGATGTTAAATTAAGTCCTAAATTAACATTTTGAGGTTTGGAATCAGAACCAAGATTCACTAATTCAAACTTCAAAGTGGAACTTTGAAGCTTGGTATTAGTGACTTTCTTGAATCTGTCTTTAATATCATATAATTCCTCCAATTTAACAACAGATTTCGGAATGGGATTTTCATTACTTTTTGAAGCAATTTGTAAATCATGATCTTCTTCATCAATAATTTGATCATCATATGATTTCTCTGAAGTCATGAAATTTAAAATATCTTGATCATGATAGAAAAATCTCCAATTTGTGACATTGTCTGGGACAGATGGACGAAAAATTAATTCTACAGAAAACCTATCAGGACTGCAGTCTTCAGCAGGTAGGAGTTTAGATGCAACATTAGCTAACAAGTCAACCGATGTATTTTGATTCCTAGGAATAGGAGAAATATTAAATGCTAAAAAATGAGTGGTGAGATCTTGTACTAGGGTTTGATAGTGTTTAAGATGTCCTGAAAGGCAATGAATAGTATTCCTAACTTTTTTTATGACAATTTCGGAATCACCAAAGACTTTCAAATATTTAACATCTAACCCTATGGCTTTATAAAGTCCTTGAACCAAGGCTTCATATTCTGCAGTATTGTTAGTACACTCAAATTCTAGCCTACATGACAACATGGTTTTCTCTCCATCCAGATCAATTAAAATGCATCCTGCTCCAGCTCCATCACTAGACTTTGATCCATCAAAATATAATGACCAAAACAAAGATTTATCTATTGACTTATCTACAATTACATCAGAAGTATTTACAATCCTGGAAGAATCAGATTGTGAAAAATTTTCCACTTGAGAAACAAAAGTATTAACAGAAAAAGGTGATATGGGTGCTTTGAAGTTTCCAAGAAATGATTCAGCAGAATATCCTCCAAGAATATTGTTGTTAAATGCCACAGGTTCATTAGGTTGTTCAAACTCAGTAACAGTATGTCTCATATGTTTTTCTCGCTCAATTTTAATTTGATTTGGTTTCCCTTTGTAGGGAAACCACATATGAGAATAATCAGTCGAGATATAACCATTGAGTTTCGCAGACCAGTCTCTACTTAAAACTAATCCATAGAATTCAGGATTATCAACAATCAAAATATCAATTCTTTGGACAATTCTAGGATCGGAAGCTAATCTGATAGTTACTGAATTGATCTCTCCTACAACTTGAACTTTGGATCGATCTAATTGAACAATATGTACTGCAGATTTCTGTGGTTCGATATTCAATTTGGCACACACAGAAGTAGGCATTATATTGGAAGAAGCTCCAGAATCAATCAAACAATTGTGCAGATTTTTATTGTACATCTCATAAGTCAAAAGAAAAGGAGGAGTTTGAGAATTTGACTTTTCTCCAATGAGTACAGTATCAGTAGCATCTACCTTATCTGGTGGCTTACCAGTTCCTCTTGCTGCTTTTGCAACTACACCGCTTGGTAAAGGAGAAATTGGTGTAGCATTTAATTCTTTCAATAACAACTTCTGCTGGTGTTTTAATTTGCTGAGTTCATGTAAGGAAATATTGGCTTTGATCTTTTTCATGTCCTCAACAATGTTGTATTCCATAGGATCTGACACTACTAAAGTCTTTGTTGTCGATGTGGAAGGATTAAAAGAGGATGGCTGATTCTGAGTAGGTAATGGAGAAGCTTTCTTTGCAGGCGATTTGTCTTTGATACTTAGAGTTGTGTTTTTATTTTTTGGAGCTGTTTGTATAGGCTCTACTGTAGATTTACTCCTAGTATTTACAGGCATAGCTTCTTGCTCTACTTCACCTTCAGAATTAGGGAGAATAAAATCCCACATTCCATGTAATTCAACGATTTCTTCATTCTCATCTTCCTCATCTGATATTAAAGATGTGTCTTATTCTTCTTCTTCTTCTTCTGATTCTGGATTAGAGATTGCATTAGGAGGTTTAGATTCAACTTGGTTTCTTCTAAAATTTCGAAATGGTTTTTTGGTAGAAGTTTCAACTACTTGTTTTTTAATTTCGACCATTTCATTTGACATGGTTTTGAGAACTTTTTGTAAACCTTCCATGTCATATGGATCTTTGGCATTTTTCTTTGAATCATCTTTGAAGCTGAATTTCTTTGATTTTCTTTCCTCAAGAGCATTTTTCTTTTCCAGAGAAGTAATTCATTTTTCCACTGCAATAGCTTCTTTCATACTTTCAGCTAATGTAGGCTTTGCAGCTCTGTCTACGAAAATAGCTATGTTTGAGGGTAAGGAAGTTATGTACCATTCTATTCTAACATGTTCACTGGGCCGTGAATCTGTGTGAATTTTGTTCAAAAGTTTGTTGAATCTAGCGTTGAAATCTTTAATGGGTTCTCTGGGCTCTATTTTCAAATTTGAGAGGTCATTGAGTAAAGTAGCTACTGATCGATCATCTCCAAATTTGGTTAAGAAATGATCTGCAAAAATGTCCCAACTTGTTATGGATCCCGAAGGTAATGAGAAGTACCATGATCCTGCCGCTCCTTGAAGAGTGTAAAGAAACAGTCTGACTACAACATCTTCATGTGTGACTCCATTTAAATTAACAGCCAACATAAAGTTATTAATATGTTCTTCAGCTTGGATGTTAAGATCCGGACTAAATTTCAGAAGCCATTTTCCAGGATTGTCTGGTAAATCATGTAAAGGTGCAGCCATGTTGACTGCTCCTGGAGTAGCCCATGGTCTAGCCATTATCGGAACGACTATTGGAGGAGTAGTAACTGGCGCTGTTTGAATAGAAGTTGTTGGAATATATGATGTTGAGATTGATGATGATTGAGGTGATTGGGGAGGAGGTAGTAATAAAGACTGAAGAGGTTCTGATGTTGAAGGTGGTGACCCCTAGTGAACAATAATATGTAATGGGGAAGTGGGTGTTTGACTTCGCACTGGAGATGATGAGATGGAAGATGATGGAGAAAATGTCTCACTATCAGAACCTTCAGTGTTCTTTTTTGCCCTTTTCCTTCGGGGTAAAGGTAACTCAGCTGGTTCAATGCCAAGTTTTTCGCTTTGAAGTCTGGTGAGATGATGAGGTAGGTGGAATTGTGAAGTCTGACTACCTTGAGATACTTCAGATTTCTAAGGTGATATGGAGAAGCGTTGAAGTTTCTGGATGATAGACTGAAGTTCAGGGGACTCCAGACTTAAATGTTTTGAAGTATGGTGTGATTGAGCAGTGATAGTTGATCCCTCTTCTTCTCGTTTGGACACTGGTGATTCAGAATGCAAACGGGAGGTCTGAGGTGAAGTGGAGGGTGATTTACTCTGAGAATGGTCTGTAGGTTTTGATTTACTCACCATTCATAGCTGGCCCTCCTTCTAGCGCCAAAAATGTTGAAGCCTAGAAAATCTCTGCTTCAAACATTGGGGAAAACCACCCGGTCGGGACCTTGAGACAGCTCCTTTTCCGTTTGGAATGGTGGCTCCAACTGGATTTAAA